>OZ007501.1:129166750-130366750 GCA_963931805.1 Microdon myrmicae
AAGGGTGTAAAACAATTCCTTTCGTATGGGAGTATTGACGCGTCTAGTGCATGATTCGGTGAAGTGCAATCTCCCTGCTACTCTATAAACAACTACAGACAAGTATTTATTGGATTTAGTAAAACACAGGTAGTTGTTGATTTCGACATTTCAATCGCAAGCTGTAGTTATTTATTAAAAACAAAAAGTAACATTACAAAAGAAGAACAAATACAACTTGGAAGCACAATACAAATGTGGACAGGAGAGAGTCGTCGTTTGATGTCTATGATTATATCATCCGCCAAGTTAAATCTTAGTTTTTAAATTGTTTGCGTTTAAAAAAGAAATTGTTGTTAAATGTAGACAAAACAACAGAAAAAAATTATAATAAAAGCATAGACACATATTAAAGAACAAGCGATGGGCTTAGCAATACGTAAATACGTAAATGCCTAAAAAATGTATTGATTTCATTTTCAATTGTCAAATGCCAAAGTTCATATATTGCTTCAAATATTCCCACTGACTTTAAGGCATTTTGCCATCGTTAACTCAGCACAAAAATATCCTATTGTTCTTTGATGTTGTATATAATAAAAAACCCGCTTTGCAACCCGTCATGCGTTCTAGGATCAACCCACCTTCGCTTAATATTCCTAAACTACTTCAAATTGATCTTAAGTGCCTTTTTTACCCCTTTGACGATGTTCAAGGTAAGGACAACGGCCTCCATTTGAATCTCAGAACATCCGCTGCCTTACGTTCAAAGTTCCCTTTTGTTTGGTCGTGTTTTTTCGTCTTTTATAATTTTATTGTTTCGCACGATTGTGCTGCACTCAATATTCCGAGTCCGGAAGTATCTCTCCAGCGCGATGAATTTATGTGGGTACTGGACACGTGACCATTGAACAGGACCAAGGGAAACAATCAACAAAATGTTAATGACGAGCAAGAAAGCCACCTCTTGAAAAACAGTACAAGCACATTGTCGCCATCAACGCCGCCATCATCATCGTCATGTTGGGCACGTCTGTCCAATGTGTAATTACGTGTATCTGATTGCAACAGTTCTGATCGCTGTGGGTTCAGTTCAAGGGATTCCCATAATTAATGCAACGCACCGACAACACACCAAAGCCAGGAAGAAAGCAACAGCAAGAACAGAAAAAACACCGTCGACTCGATGGGCATTGTTTTCCCAAAACATTACGATTGCTAAGTGAGAGTGAACCAAAAAGGGTTAAACCGATTTACGAAATGATAATGAAAGGGCTGAGGGAAAACTTAATGCGACTTAGGGGTGTAGGATAACGCAATATGTTTCGCTTTGAAAGTGTAACCTCCATTAACCACTTTTTTTAAACAGTTACCCGCAGAGTCCCAGTGGAATTGACTTTGTCAGTCAGGATTAAAGGTGTCCTTTACGTTCTTCGTGGGACTTGTGTGCGCACACGGCAATTAATTGCCAACTTATCAGTTGCTCCTAGTGGGGTTGTATGTCCTTTGTACGTTGCATAAGTAATTGATTTTCGGAGTTCAAAGAAATTTCGAGGCGATTTGTAAGCCATCTTAGTCATTTATTCATCCTTAAGTGAACATTAATTTTCCTTTGGGGAACACCAAGTGGTTTATCTTATTCGCCGCCAACAGTTCGAAGGATTCCTTGGGATGTGGTGACTGTGAAAAAATGAAAATGCTTTTGTATCGCAACGATCGGAAAACTGTCCATTAATCTCTGCCGAATTGAAGGCATCTGGAATCCTTCGACGACAGGATGTTTTGTGGAGTTTGATAAATTTTAATATTTACAAACTGCAATCGATTTAGTGTTCTTAGACTTTTTTGTGAGACGAGGAGTTTTTAGTTCGTTTTATATTGACATTTTTCTTGCATAGAAACCCGGTTAAGGGAATTTAAAAAAGGATATTCAAAAAACCAGTCATGCGGTCTTTTTATGTTTATAATCACATCCTTTATTGAAAAATTACTCATCATTCTAAGGAAAAAGAAAAGGATTTGAGGAGTGTCCCTTAAGTACTCGTATAAGATTTCCCTTTGACTTCTCCATAAGGACGATATATTTGTAAAATTAAGTAACACACAAGAAATTATCGATAAAACAAAATGATTTTTTTTTAATACTTCAAACTTCAAGTATTTTAAATCAAGTTATACTAAAGACGTATGACAGCCAGGAATATTTTTACCATTTGCAATATTGGTGCCATTGCGTTTGAAATCATATCTACGATATTGGCAGATCCATTATCGTCTTTATTGGCAAAGCCTTTAGACGATTACCATCTACTTAAAGTACGAATGTTTTTTATAAAGTTAGTTTAAAAAAAGATTACTATAAGAGGTAGGGGAATTGGGCATTCGTGTGAATTAGACATTGTTAGTTTCAAACGGAGACGTGGGAGGAAACTATTATAAAAAGAAGTGTAATGCATTTTTTTCACAGGCAACGACCTTCCATGATCAGGAAATAAACCAGAAAATATTTCACTGTTCTACATTCCTTAGAACATGTTGCTCGCTTTTTGAAAACATTTGCCCAATCTAAAGGGACTATTAATGTCCTTACAGTATCCCAAAATTCAGGGCGTGAAACTCGAAAAGGGATAGTGGAGATTGTTGACTGGGTGGACTGCGCATTGTATAATTCTATTGTCCGACTTGTTTGCGGACTAATTGATGACGTGTGTGGACATCGTCTGCACAGCATATTTGCTTTATTTTCCCATCTATAGGCCGGAGAATATCTAAGGCGTAAATTGTAAATAGGATGGTGGTATTATGGAGTCCTATGGTAATCCTCCTTTGGCGGCTCTACGAACCACACAAACAACTATAGGTCGAGATGTCGTCGTTCCACCAAGGAACATACTCACCTATAGCCAAACAACACGTGCCTACAGACACGTGTCCCCAAAGTTCTCCCTTCCACCTGAAACAAAAGGTAACATTCATCCTGGTGTCAACAACCCCACGTATCCACAGATATGTGGGCCACAAGTCCGACCAATTTTCCTACGCCTGCACGGCGATCGAAGGACATGACCCAGCATAGAAATTGTGTATCGATCCATCACCTGGGTATACACAAACGGTTGGCACAGCTGGGCCAGATGTCAACAAACATCAGATCTCCGGCGATAAGCGAATTGCCGGTAAACCAATCCGTCGACAAAACCTTTGCCCGTCCGCAATGTACTTCGCCTAAACAAAGGCCATTGCGGAGCAACAGCAATAAACAAAAATGCTGTTCCCATAGGGCAAACTAAACATTATCCCACGATCGCCTAATGTAAATCACACATTCGATTGTGTGCATAACCGATGCATCAGAGGTGTGAAATTCTGACGATCACAGAACGATCCACAGCAACCAGGCAATAACCTCCGCGTCTGTATGTGTGAGCACGATCGTCCCTGGTGGAAAGATTCTCGGTTGAGAGAAAGTCACAACCAGCGAAAGGGAAAAGAAAACGATGGGGTGAATGGAATCATCCCCAGAGAAGTTACCACAGTCGAGATAGAACACAGAAAAGGGTAACAAAAAGCGCGCAGCGCAACAAACGAAAAAATCGATAGTGAGAGCCCGTTTAGAGAACCCCTACGAGGGAGTTAAAGAAAAAGTGAATCACCACCGAAGGTCGCGCGTGTGTCGAATAATGTGTGTACCGTGAATTAATTAAGTGTGATATTAGTTAAAACTCGATAGTATAGTGGTTAGTATACCCGCCTGTGACGTGCGAGACCGGGGTTCGATCCCCGTCGGGTAGCCTCTGGCGCAAGACTAATGACCTCGCCAGGAAAAAACAAATCATTATGGAAAATTTAACAAGCCTCAGGAATTGCTAAATAAGGCCAAGACACCGGTCTTGTGCCGATGATGATGATGATGATGAATCCTTGGTGACGGAACATGGTGGTTAAACTTCCCGGTTGTAGTGCCGATGATGATGATGATTAGTTAAAACAGTTTTCAACCGCAGATAATGCTAAACAATAAGCGGAATTAAGTACATTAAAATTTTCCGTTGAGTGACACTTCGCTTGCAATCGGGTAGTTTACGTCGCACACAATACACAAAGCAAAATATAAGAAAAGCCAGGTATACATATACCAGTTCCTTTAGAATCGCCACGGGCGTTCAAGTGTTGTAAATCCGTTACTTCATGTATTAATGAAAACAGACTTTAAAAAACAATAAAAAATAAAATTAAAATTTAATAACAAATATCTCTGTGTTTAGTGTGTGACTGCATTCGCTCCGATGTCTTTTGTTGCTTTCGTGGATAGTGCTGGCAGAGCGCATCATTCGCTCTGGTTTCGTTTTGTTTTTCTGCGAACAGTGTTGGGCGGAACACTTCATCAACATTCGACTCTCTAAAATCCGCCAAACTCCTATGGCGTAGAAAGTTCAAGGTAACTTTTCATTCACCCGAAGTGGCAAAAATTGCTCTCAACGAAGTAGTAGGTGATACTAGACTGAGCCAGTGCTCAACAATTTACAACCAAGAGCCTCGATCCACGCCATGTTACAGACCTTCTCCATTTTCAAGCGCACCACAACGATGAGTTATGTATTAAAGAGACATACACTCACGTGATTTTGAAATGGCTTAAGAGCTTAAGAGCCATTGTGAAAAATTATAACACACGCAGCCTTTCAGTTTTCTTGGAATGAGTAATAAACTTTTATGACTAGAGTTGTGACAAAATATTGTCAACCGACACCAGCTCAGGGTAATTAATTTTTTGAAAAACCCAAATTTCGTCTGTGAAAAAGAATAAACTTAGGCCTTTTTTTCGATCTCGACTTTTAAAAAACAGTGCAGACATTCTGGAGTGATAAAAACAGATTTTTGTTTTACGCAGTGAATTTTTTTAAAGTTCTAAATATGCTACGTGGGAAACAATTAACGGACATTGAAAAACGAAGAATATTCGATTTACATAATAGTGGAATGACACAAAGACAAATCGCTAATGAAATAAATCGCTCTCAATGGGTAGTGAAGATTTTTCTACAAGTCGATAATGAAAACATTTCACAGCACTGTATATATCCGACTATGGTCGCACAAAATTTCAATTCTGCACTGAATGAGAAAACCCACAATCTCCCTTTACCTACAGGAATTTAATGATTGTTGAGATAAATAATATTGCAGCCCGACTTCACAAGATTCTGGTTTAACTTCGAAGACTCACGTAAAGGGGTCTGAGACTTCGTCACCGCTTTACGCAAGGGGTGCCAATATTGCGATCTGTAGTATCCCACTACATAAACCCTAATTGATTCCACAATCAGTTATCTCATAATATCCCACACGATGCAATTTGTCGTTCACGATCAATTGATTCGATTGTGATAAACAATACTGCAACCCGACTTCACGATATTCTGGTTGTAACTTCGAAGACTCACGTAAAAGGTGTTATATAATTAAAGTCAATTAATTATCACTCCCCCTTTGAATTATTAACACCTCGTGTCTTTACGCACATATCCTTCATCCTTCCCATATCCTTCCCTTCCCTACAAAGTACGAATTGCCTATTCCCTTTACAATAGAATCTAATTTAAATAAACGTAAAACCCATTTAAAACCCCATTCACATTGCAATAGTCATCTTCTTTGTATTAGCCATAGTCGCCCCCTATTAGCCAATAGCCAATTGTGCCGCTTCCTAGAAATAACTCGTGGAAGCGGAACAAAAAAGGATATGTGCCGTGAAGCCACGAGATAGTCCTTCTTGTGAAATTAATCGTGAGTGGAGGCAGTCGTGTGCACGTCGGTTGTTTGGATAGAAAAGAAATAAGAAATAAAATAAAAATAATTTCAATGTATCGAAAAGAAATGAAAAGTAAAATAAAAGGAATTGCCATTTCTTAAAAGGAAATAAGTTCGTATAAGTTCGTTTTGTGATTTAATTGCGAAAAGGAATTAAGAGATTTGCATTCGGTTCACTAAAATAGTGCGTCTGCTACGTGTGCATAAGTGGATAAAACTATAAAAAGAATTCAGAGACTTGCATTCGGTCACTAAAATAGTGTGTCTGTTACGTGAGCATAAGTGGATAAAACTGAATAAGGACCTGCGAGGACTAAACAACATTCAAGACTGAGCAGGGGGTAAGTTTGGTGTATAATAATTATATGTATATATCAATTGTTATAAGAAAAACCTATAACAAAGGGTCTGAGACTTCGTCCTCGCTTTACGCAAAGGTTACCAATATTGCGATCTGTAGTATCTCACTTCATAAACCCTAATTGATTCCACAATCAATTATCTCATAATATCCCACACCATGCAATTTTTCGTTCACGATCAGTTGATTCCATAATCAATTAACTCATAATATCGCACATGATTCTTCATAAATGGGTACCTATGACGCGTAGTCATTACCCAAGCTACACGCTATCATATAATTCAATTAACGTAATACAACGCTCATAATATTCATGTCGCACACGTCGCGATTCTTCACTAATTGTTCACCTATGACGCATAGTCATTAGTCTAGCTAACGCTATCGAATTGCAAGTACATCCAAAAACAAATGCCACACCTGCCATGGGACACTGCGGGCGTCAAAGGCAATTGAGGCACACTGGGTGTCATAATACCGTTTAACGGAATTTCCGTCAAAGTACTGAGGTCTGCGAAAGGCAGGCATATGCACAACGACGAAACCCCAATCATTTAAAGGTTACGAATTGTTTGAACGAGGGCTACTATACTTTGAATGGATCGATCAAGTGTCGAATATCAATTAAGCGATACAATTGGTTAAGCCAGTGACGATGGATCTTACTATCTTATGGCGATAGTAATTAAGCAATACAAATGACTCTTGTCGCGCGGTTGCCCTCAATATGGATCAAACCCGAATAAGTGAAACTGCGGCAGGGTAAATGACTTGAGTTTGACGTCACGCTGATTGGAGAAGAATTGGATACATAATTTGCGATTCTTCCTCATTAATCTTGGTATAAAAGGAGTGGCTGTAAAAGGAATTTGTCAGATTTAAGTAACCAAGCAAGAGGTCGCAGCCTTGCGGAGAACAGTGTGCCTTTTGCTTGAGAATTAAGAAAGTTAATATGTTTTCTGTCAAGGAATTAAACAGAGACTTTAAGGCGAAAGGGCGTCTTGATTAAAGTATTAAATTAATCTATCAAAGAGTTAAGTAGAAACCCATCAAGATAAGTTACCGTTTTAAGTATTAAATTAAAGAATAAAGTTCGTCTATAAACATCAATAAACAATTAAAATTTTAAAAAGGTAATATGTTATACTATTATTTTATTTACCTCTGCGCTTACTCGCTCTTTCCTCACTATTGAGGAAGCGCGGCTAGCGACGTCATAACAGATCTACTACCTGGGCTGAAAAGTTCCGGAATTTTTCAATAGTTGCCCCCACTAGAAAATTAGCATGACACATTTCAAGGAGCTCATCTGTCACTAGTTTATGTATGAAGTTTCGTGACTTTTCGCCCTTTCGTTTACAAGCTACAGTCGTTTGAGTGCCGCTCATTTCGTCTTCGTAAAAAAAAATGGGAAAACAGGAATATCGCATTGGATCAAATATTGTTTTTTGATGGGAGAAACTTATGAACAATCATTACAATGGTTGCAGAAATGTTATCCCACATCTGCTCCTTCGAGAACAACAGTTTATCGGTGGTTTAGTGAATTTAAGATGGGCCGTACAAGCACAAAGCACAGAAGGCGCACCTCGCTCTGGAAGGATGAAAGAGGCTACGAATGCGGAAATCGTAAAGCAAGTGCATGGAATCGTTTAGAGTGTTAGTAAAGTGAAGTTGAGCGAGTTATCTGAGACCGTGGGCATCCCAAAAGAACGGAATACATTTTGTCCGATATTTTCGAGATGAAAAAGCTATCGGTGCGATGAGTGCCGTGTTTGCTGATCGTCGCTCTGTTGTGCGTTGATGATTCAACGGCCTATTGGGCGTTGTTGCGGCGTAAACGAGCGGACTTTTTTCGACCTTTTGTGACGATGGATGAAAGGTGAGTCCATTACCACACGCCTGAGTCGAATAGGCAGTCTGCAGAGTGGCTGGAAAGGGAGAGGGCCGAGATGACTGCCCTGCGGGACACCTGAGGCTGGGAAAAAGGATCGGAGAGGTTGGATCTAAAACGCACGCGGCAGGTTCGATAACTGAGATAGCATGAGACCCACTTAATCAGCAGGGGTTCGAAACCGAGGGAAGATAGCTTGAAGACAATGAGGGTATGGGAGATTTTGTCGAAGGCCTTGCTAAAGTCGGTAGCGACTACATCGACCTCATCGCCGTTTTCTAGGGCAAGGAGTGTGTGGGATGTGAATTCGACAAGATTAGTAGTAATGGACCTGTCTGAGAGGAGGGCGTGCTGGTTCGGAGAGATGATGGGTGCGCAACGAAAACATAACGCCTCATATAGAAGGCCTTCGAACAGTTTGGGAAAGTGCGAAAGCTTGGAAATGGGACGATAATTGGATATATCTTTTTTTTTCCTTTTTTATGTATGGGGGTTATGTAAGAGGATTTCCAAAAGTCCCGGAATAGACCTTGACCAAGGGATAGATTGAACATTGGCGCGAGCGGGAGAGAGAGAGAAGAAGAACATTTTTTTAAGAGGATAGCAGGGAGTTCGTCTGGGCCGGGGCTGAAATCGTTTTTCAGTTCTTCTAGTTTTTTTATGACTTGGTGTTGTTGGATGTGTAGAGGGATGAGAGGGAGAATTCAGACATACCAGTAAAGTAGGAGGGGTTAGGCCCGAACGAGTCGTCCGTGAAGGATAGTTTGAAGAAGGACGCGAAAAGATTTGATATGGTTTGGGAGTCCGTTGTAGTAGTTGAGCCGTAGAAAAGGGAGGTGGGATAGGCGTCAGATTTCCGTTCGTGGTTGATGAAGTGGAAGAAAGATTTGGGGTCGTTGATCAGGTTGACTTGAGCTTTGCCAAGGAAATTGTGGTAAGGGGAGCTGTAAAGCTCGGTGAATTGGTAAAATTATCCCAGATAGTTGGAGTAGTCAAGGGGAAAACGCGTGTTTAGGAAAGTGTTTCACAACTGATTCCTCTTGATACGAAGGGTGCGTAGTTTGTGGTTATACCATGGGGACGATGAGAATGATAACCTGTGTCGGGAGTATGGAACATAGAGGGATATGGCGTTGTGGATTTCTGTGTAGAGCGAGGCTGTAGCGTCCTCTACACTTATATCATTTACGCGGATTGTGATATTGCTGAGGTACTCATTTATGAGGCGGAAATAGGCTTTTCGGAAGTTGAAAGAAAATTGATAGGGGGAGGTGTACTGTGGGCTGAGTAGTCGTAGTATAAGGATACGACAAGCGGGGGGTTATGGTTATCAATAGTTGAGAGGGTGTGGGGACTAGGGACGACTGACCCTAAAGGGGTCTGCCGTGAACCCAAGGTCAAGTTGTCTGCCCAGATGGTTTTGGACATTGCTTACTTGACATCTAGAGTTACCAGCTGCTGCTTATGCGCTTCCTAGAATTGGAGTGCTGTGACTTAAAGCATATTCCAAAAATTTCCCCAACACGCTGTTTTGCAGTGTCTTCTGGAAAATTGAATGCTACGTCACTAATAGATATAATAGGAAATTTGCGGCTCTTTGGTCTGGCATCTTCAGTCACTCAGACTAGACAACTTTTGAATTCCGCTATTCATCACAATGGTGAAGCGTAGCAGCACTATGAGTGAATTCCCTTACCTTTAGTATCATCATCATCATCATCGGCACTACAACCGGGAAGCGGTCTTGGCCTTATTTAGCAAGTCCCGAGGCTTGTTAAATTTTCCATAATGATTTGTTTTTTCCGGGCAAGGTCATTAGTCTTGCGCCCGAGGCTCCCCGACGGGAATCGAACCCCGGTCTCCCGCGTGACAGGCGGGTATACTAATCACTATACTATCGAGGAGCCCTACCTTTAGTATATACGACTCTTTTCTGTTGTTGGCTAATTCTGTCCTCTATAGGGAAATTTCTTGTCGGCCCAACGGCTGCTACCTTGTTCCCAGTATTTGTGCCGCTATCATGCATCCAGTATTGTAATGAAACCACGTTTGTAACATATTTCTTAACTTTTTGCAATTGTACGAACACAGGTTCAATTGATGACTCAATTCTATTGCAGTGTAATAGAATTACCATTTATTCCTGTACACTTGTGGAAAGTTGTTAAACCTATACTTAGATTAAGAAGCATTGCCTACATATAGAATATCGCGTTATAGGTTTTTTTTTTTTTTGGTTTTTTACGTACTGTACAACGGAAATAAGGTATCCACGGTCTTTTTTCTAGTCCATCAGTTTCAGATTAATGCCACATTCCACAACTTACAAAATGTTCATCAGCTTAGAACGAATTCCACGTTCCACAACTTAAGAAGAGGACTAACTTAAAAATCGTTTAATCTCCATAAGATTGTTTAAGTTTCGAAACACACCGTAACAAGTTTCCTCATTATTAAGTTCTTATTCCACACCATGAAAACCAAGGACATTCGAAGGCGAAACACAACACCAGATCAGCGATTTCACTGCATCAGCAACAGATATCCGTCACATTGCGACTATTTGCCCGGATTACTTGACAAACACAAGGATAGAATAAAAAATCATTGATTCCTCGGCGAACACACCGACTAATTGGACTTGTGCATTCGGTAGATATGTTTTCAAGGATTAGTGTTTTACGATTACGATTATTTCGGCATCCAAGTTCTGAATGCCTAATTTACATAAAACAGTCACAACTCATTTGTGTGAGATTTTCCATTTGATATACGAACACAGCCCGGCGAGACAAAGGCAAAAGACAATTCTAGTCCTTTTCGAATGTAGACTCAGTTCAATTCCCCACCTTAAGGATGATTTGGTACGATGATATTATGTTGGCACTGGAAATGGCAACTGGCATAAATGGAGGGTGTGCATGGGCGCAGCAGGCGGCCGACGGTGGTGTCTTGTCGAGTCGAATCCTACTTTGGCAGTGCTAAATGGATCCAATATGTCATGTTCAAGTTTTTACGATATCCAGCCGCCGACGCGATGGCTCAGTCAAGTTTTGGTTATTGTTTGTGGAAAAATGCTCCGGATGCTAATACTCACTTCCTCTGACGGATTACACTGGGCTTCCGTATCAGATAATTTGGTTTCGACTTGTGGGCCCCATCCGTGGAGTTAGCGTTCGCTGACAATGAGCTGGCACTGTAACTGGGGACCTTGGAGTAGGGATCGCTTTTGCTGGCTGCTGGTTCAGTTCAATGTAAAATATGCAAATAACATGTTTCATCGACAGGGCCGTTAGATACTGTTGGATAAAAAGGACGAAAAAGGTGCGAAGTGCTGTGGAGGTGGCGAGATGATTTGTTGGATTTATTTCCAACGGTCTGTGTTTATTGTAGCAATTTGCAATGACGATGATTGCAACAATTGTAAAAAGCACTGCGGTGGGTGCAAAAATAGATGATTCTGGTTTTTGAATGCAAATTAGGACTGAGGGGGCAGGAAAAGAGCCAGTTACAGTCAAAGACTTAAATCTCTGGCTGTTTTATATTGAATCTTAAGTTGAATGCAAAGCAAGAACACATTGACTAATTCGTCAGTTTTTTAATAGAGCTTCATTTGGCAAAGGCAAGTGTCAATTACTTCGATGCTTGGAGAAAGACACTGATTGCTCTATCTAATTTTTCTTCTTTTGGGATATATGAAACTTTTTCTACGAACATAAGCAGATTTTTCGAGGCCATTCTAAATGTCGTCTCTTAAGTAAAAAATACAATATGCAACTGGTTGATAATAATACAATATTTTGCAAAGAAGTAAAGAATGTTATTCGAACCTATGCTATGAAAACGTTAGAACCAACCAACGGCCGCACGAGGATATATTTTGTCGCTACTTCAGCTGTAAATTGCTAATTTAGTTTAGTATAGTTTAGTGGGGCTCCCGCCCCATTTATTGGCTTAATCTAAGCAATATATAGTAAATACGTACAAACTAAAGTATATATACCCGAACAAACTAATGAGTGTAAAATTAACTTAACTGGGCTTAACCTAAGGTGAACAGGTCAAACTATGAAGGCAAGAGTACTTGCGGGAAGTGGGGGCAGGTTAGAGTGGAAAGTGTGAGAAGCCGCGCTTAAGACATGTGGCGTTAATAGTTTAGGGGGCGGTGCTTGAGACTATGAGTAGTAAGGTCGAAATCGAAAAAGGTAAAGTTGGTGTTGAAACTCCTCAGCCTCCGCGAAAGGGATTCGTTTAAACCATAGGAGGCGCGGCGAAAGGGGATATAGAGAAGACGGGATTTTCGCGTATTACGGGGGTTCGTGTTCAGAGGAATTAAGTTACGGGGGTAGGCACAATCGACCGAGTCGGAGATGAGCCGATGAATGAACAGTATTTCAGCCAGGACTTTGCGCTCCTCAAGCGTTCTGATATTGATTAATTTAAAGCTGTTAATATACGAGGCGCAAGACTAATGACGTTGCCCGGAAAAAACAAATCATTACGGAAAATTTAACAAGCCTCAGGACTTGCTAAATAAGGCCAAGACCGGTTCCCGGTTGTAGTGCCGATGATGATGATGAACATACGAGGGCGAGATTAAAGGGTTTTCCCACCTTAGCCCACGGAGGGCAAATTGTAGGAAGTGACGTTGAATACTTGCAATTCTTCGGATATGGATCTTGAGATACGGGGACCGTGCCCGGCTAGCATATTTTAGCAGTGGGTGGACGAGGGTAAGGTAAAGGGAACGAGTAACGTTGGGGTTAGGGAATTCCTTACACCATCATTTCACGAACACAGGGGCAGAGCTGATTTTCCGGATCGTCTCGTCAATATGAGAGAGGACGTTAAGCTCCCTGTCGGAAAGGATCCCAAGGTCTCGAGTAGATTGGATAATGGTCAGGGGTTGGTTATGAAGGAAATAGGGGCGCAGGGATGAGTGAATACTCATAAAAAAAGATTATGGATTGGCCCTTAGCAATGTTAACTACAAAGCAGTTTTTTCCATACCAAGTCCAAAAATTGTCATGGTCTGATTGCAGCAGTGCGGAACCAAGTGCTGACTCGGTGATCTTATGTAACTTAGTGTCGTCACCTTATAGAGACAAGCAGCAGTGCTTAATGATCTTACCGATGTCATTAGGACCAAGTATAAATAGAATAGGGTACAGGTGGCTTCCTTGAAGTACCCCAGAGGCAGCAAGGAAGAGGTAGGATATCATGGATTTGAACCGAACGGAATAATGTCTATGTTTCAGATAGGAAGCAATTCATTTCAGCAGTCCACGAGTGTGATATACTCCACCTGATCATGTGTTTCCTCGTCATTGTAATGTCCAGGCATTTAAGACCAATGTACATAGATACCTCCTTTCCTTATCTCCTTCCGCTCGCACTGTGCTCTGACATTTCAGGGTACTCCAAAATCCCCTTTTGTGCGCGCGTTTGTATAAAAAAAAAAGTCGAGGTTTGAAGCCGAGGAGAATAATTTGAAGAGGATAAGATTGTGGGAGACTTTGTCAAATGCTTTACTGAGGTCGGTTCAGACTATGTCGACGTCATTACGTGCTCTAGTGTGGAGAGTGTAAACCAAGTGAAATCAACAAGATTGCTTGTAGTTCATCGGTCATTGAAAAACCACGTTGCCTTGGTGAAATAAAAGATTGGCAACAAAAACTAAGAGATTCGTATAGAGTGCTTTCGAGAATCTTCGGTAAGTGGGAGAGTTTGGCGATGGAGCGGTAGCTCGCGACATCGTTTTTGGAAACCATCTTGAAACCATCTTGAGGGTGGGGGTGAAGAAGGGGGTTTTCCAAATGTGGGGAAATTCACTTTGGGAGAGGAAAAGATTGAAGATCGTCGAGACGAAGACAAAGAGACTGGATGAGCATTTCTTGAGGAGACTTTCAGGGATCAGACCCGATGTGAACTCCTCTTTGAGTTGGAGTAGCTTAGATTCAATTAAGAGCAGATCAAAGGGGTGGCGGGAAGAGGTCCGAGGGAAAAATTAGGTAAGTAGTCAAAGTATGACGGATCAGAAACAAAGGAGTCATTAGTGGGTGACTGATTGAAGTGAGTGGCAAAGAGCCTATCAATAGTAAAAGGATCAGATGAGGTATGAGAGTTTACCGTAAGTGATGTGAGGTAACCATCGGATTTACGTTTATGGTTGACGAACTGAAAGAAGATTTTGGGATTATTTTTAGGATTGGTCTGAGGATTGATTTGAGATAGTTGCGATAAAGGGTGTTGTGAGGTTCTGTGAATTGGAGGTAAGAGCCCAGAAAATTGGAATAGTCAGGCATAGTTCTTATTACTTATTCCTTTTGTTGCGCCTGGAACGAAGCCTGTCATTGTACCATGGAGGAGGAGAGGTTGATGTTCTTTGTCTAGAGTAGGGAACGAACAGGGAAATAGAGTAAAGGATTTCGGTATATAAGTGGGTAATGGCATCTTCGACGGATGTGTGATCCTAGTTGAATAGTTTGTGGAGACTGGGGCCGTCAATGGGTAAACCTTCCTGTAGAATAGAGAGATCGACACTGGTTTTAGTTTTGCCTTCGTAGCAGACAGAATCAGATTTGTCGTGGAGATACGCTAGAAAAAGGCGAATTTTTTCATATGTCTTTCGGTCTCTAAATTGGGACAGTGCGTAGTGGCAATCAGATGTTTGGGGGGTAAGTTGTGTGGTTTCTACTGGGGGAGGGAAGACGGGGTCAAAATGGGTTGGGAATGCGGCTGTAGGGTTAGAGGGAGGGAAATTTCCAAGGGGGGGGGAATGCGACGTGGCAGGATGTATGGAAGGAGACAGCGCGGCAGACCTTGTCTGCGCTGGAGGAATTGTGGGGGTACGAAATCGTGGCGCCGGCATGGACGTAAGATTCTACCTCGTCCTCACAAGAATATCCTGTCGACCACTGATTGTTCCACCTTTGATTCCGTCAACAAGAAAAACAAGCACCAAGTTAATTGTCCACATTAAACGATCGGCACCACCAGAAATGAAACACACTGTATGTTGTAAATAATTTTTATTGTTGACTTCTTAACGTAGGTAATGTTCACAATATTGTTTCGACGGTAACTTGTTTTTTATATTCCTGTTTAAAAGGAATTGTACACTATTTATCAACCCCGGAGAATCACAGAGGATTCTTGTTTATGTTTGACGACATTCTAAACTTAATAACGATTTGCAAGTTCACTGTGCTGTAGAATAACACGAATGGTATCATGGTGTACACACCGTACCGGGCGCACGATACGGTGAATGGAGAACGCGACTGATTCCTTCAGTGGTTGGATTTCGACTCGCCGAGGAAAGAACTCCGACCGGTATTCAATCCACGGTTAAAGGTGAGATTGTAGGCGAAAGAGAAAATGTTCTCTTTAGGGTGTGGCCACCAAGGAAATGCCATCTTTTCTTGCTGCCAGTGACCAATTGAAAGGCGATCTCTGGCACGCAGTGGTGTGCGTGTGCGATCGTATCGATCTTGGTTTGCTCATACATCGGGGCCATGAGAAACAAAGCAGAAAGACGGTAATGACAAAGGGATCGTGAAGATCGTTGTTTATGCTGTGCATTACGGCTAAATAAATAGACGGCGATGCATCGAGGAAATGGTGCTAAAAGGAAACATGGGACGAGGGCATCTTTACAGTCTTAGATGAGTGTTGCCTTTGCGTAAATAGACGCATAACCATTAGAAAAAGGTGCTAATGGATTGGGATACTTTATACAATGAAAATTGTATATCGTATCTTGGGTCGATGGAAGAAACGAATCCCTAGTCTGCATTTGTATATGTAGGGTAATTCTTTTGTAGCAAAGCGCGAAATTGGCGGTTGTTTGTATTTAGGAAATGCTGGTGATGCGGTAATTATTTGTCGATTGAACAAACGAATCGCTGGTGGGTTTGTTGCAGCTGTAAAAACAAGCTGTCCGACATAGCTTTTTAATGATGGCGAAGGGAGCCGAATGGTTTGGGATTTAGGATGCATATGCACATTAAAGAATTCTTTTTAGGAATTTTAGATAATGCGTTGTATGCATTAAATGGCCTTGGAAAGGGAAATGTTTTCAGCTGCCAAAGCAATTGCATTGGCGAAAAACAATGGAAGTTGGGTTACAATTATGGGGGTTCTTCGGGTAAGCTTAAAAGATCCCCCACAGAATGGCGTAGACCGGGACACCCAGAGCCTGGGAGTGCCAAACTTGGTGACATCGGCTCGAAATGGGGACCGGTGGAGAGATTTGTTAAATAAGGCCAAGACTGGATCCCGGTTGTAGTGCCGATAATGATGATGAATGAGGAAGAATCGAAAATGATGTATCCAATTCTTCTCCAATCAGCTTGACTTAAACTCAAGTCATTTACCCTGCAACAGTTTCACTTATTCGGGTTTGATCCATATTGAGTGCAACTACCCGGCTCGAGTCATTCGTATTGCTTAATCACTATCGCCACGATGATTGGCTAGAATAATACTATCGAATACAATCGATGATTAGCTAGAATTGTTGGGGCGGCAGGGCGTTGTGTAGAGCTGGAAAATGGGTATGATCGGTTAATGGAATAAAGTTCTGAGGAAATTGAGATATATAGATTTGTTTGATGTTATTGTGGCTGGTGGTGGGATGCGAGGAGCAGGGAGAGTATGGCTTGCGGGGTAGAGGCACAAAGTTATAACCCGGTAGACTGAAATCGGAGATATCTGTATTAGTTAAAGCCTGGGTTTTGCTAAATACAAGTATGGCTGGTTTCTGGTTAAAAACATGAGCAGATATAGATGAGAAATTACAACTTAGCGCGCGAATGTTACACAGATCGACGCAAAATTCCCGTTCCATTAAAATGGTCCGACACAGAAAGCCAATGCCGCCTCAGAAAGGATGCAAGACAGGACCAGCAATAGATGAGCGATAGCAATCACTACAGGTGTTATGCTCTTATAGTAGGTGCCGTGTCATTTTAATTTTTAAAACATTTTTTATTTTTCTTTTTATATTCTTAATTTCTAAATTAAAGGCTAGACAAAAAATGCTTAAATTCTAGCTTAATTATCTTATATAATAACTTACTGGTCCTACGCAGACGCTCTAAGCTAAACATTAGTTAACATTTGTATAATTTGCCTTTCGGCGACAGAACTTTGTGGCAATACTGATAATTAGTTGAAATACAAAGAAAAATTTGAAAAACGTCAATTTTTTTTTGTTTTTTTTTTTTTCTTAAAATTTAACTTACTTAACCTACCTATTTTTTTTTTTTTTAATTTTATGCAAAAGTACTTAACTTAACTTAACTTAAATCTTATACTACCCTAATTCTAGAAAAGCTAAGTCTATGTAAGCTAGCTGATGATAGTATGATTCTATACCGACTTTGGTACCCAGGTCTTTATATGCCATTCAACCACCAGAACTGTTGACGCTGTGTAATGCTATCGTCCCAGTCTCTGTGGGAGATAGCCCTACTGAAGCGCAGGAGCTCTTCTTCTGTGCGCGTTACTTCCCGGTCGTAGCACAATCGCCCGTCTACAGATGATCTACTTACATGATAGATCAGCGGAATTCCGGATCTATCCTGTATAAGCCCTTTCATATCCAAGTCAAGGAACGCCTCTGGTGGAACAAAGCCGTTGTGACGCACGCTCTCATAGTATAAGGTGTTTGGATAATAGGCCCCGAAAATTAGGTCATTGGACGAGCTTATTGCTCTCGCAATATGTCCTCTGATTAATTTAATCATAAAATTATCCACCCTATTTATGTACGCTTCATTATATAAAGTCTCATTTGAGTAATACTTTTTATAGTCCGATTCCGGTGTCCGATATAATCTGAGACAACTTCTGAGACACTTCCTTTCGAACACCCGAATCTTTTCCATCAAATTTGGACCTATGTTGAACCATACTGGACAACCATATATGAGCATTGGCCTGATTAGCGTCATGTAGCATATGACTTTTACCCTGCTGTCAAGTTGGCTACTGTGAAATAGCCTCCTTGTCATAGCAAAAGTTTTCCTCGCTTTGACCAAAGCAGCCTCTACATGTCTGTTGAAATACAGATATTGGTCTAGCCAGATGCCCAGGTATTTAACTAAACTCTTGGTTTCCAGTTGATCTCCATGCGGTCCCACGATAACTAGCTTTCGCCAGTTTTTCCTTGTGTCGTACGTGGCTTTATATAATGGAGTTCTAAATAGGATGGCTTCACATTTCTGGAAGTTGATCTTAAGTTTCAAGTCATCGCAATAGCGCTGTACGTTGTTGAAGTCTCGTTGTATTAAACTATTTATGATCTCAGCTTTCGGCGCTGTTCTGTAAATTATGAGATCGTCTGCGTACGCAATAGCCTGCGGAAGTGCATCTAATAAGTCGCCAATATAAATGGTAAAAAGAATCGGAGAGAGTACCGCGCTCTGTTGCAAGCCATTCTTGATATTATACGTTTTATTAGAGGTCACATTACCACTTTTGACCACGAACCTCCTGTCCTTTAACATATCGTAAAGTACATATAGTAAAGGCTTATGTATGCCATGTCTGACCAGTTTGTAATACAACCCTTCGATCCAGACGGTATCAAAGGCTTTCTCCAAGTCGATCAGACAGGCCCCTGTGCATTGATTCCTACATTTATTCCATTGTATGTCGGAGACAAGTTTAGCTGCGGCGTGTGTGGTTTCATGACCCGCCTTAAAGCCAAACTGGTTATTTGGAATAATGCTGTTGTCGTCTACCCATTTTGCCAGAGCTTTGTTATTGGTTTTTTCATATACTTTACTGATGCTTGGGAGTAAACTTATCGAACGCATGTTCATTGGGCTTGTGCAGCCTTTGCCCTTTTTTGCGATGGGCTGAATGATAGCCGTTTTCCAACGCGCGGGATAATATGCATTATTCAACGCGTTGTTAAACAAGACCGTGTATATATCTATTGCCATTGGGGGCAGGTTCTTGAGTACGATGTTAGGTACTCCATCTATTCCCACTGACTTTTTGCCTCTTAATGAGTCGAAGATACTCTGGATTCCTTCCCTTGTTATTAGAAGGCTATTAGCCACTACACCATTGGCATTAATGTCAATTGACAGATTATCTTCACTGAATTCGGTAAAACCCGGATTCCCCGATTGCCAAAGTGAAATTTCATTCCGGAGGTGCAGGTGATTGAGTAGAACTCCGTCCTCCAGGTCGTGATTTCGGTGAATGGTTTCATTCACCTTGTACATTTCCTGAAAGACAGCTCCCACAGCGTTCACCTTTTCCAAAGGATCTTCGATCACGAAGAGCTCACTATTGAGGATAGCGTTCTCTGCATCTATGCCAATGTTGGATAGCAGCTGCTTGTTTACCTGAGTACGTGGGATTTGGAGACACTGAATCTCATTTTGATTCTTTCTCCTGAATATTTTATTTATTTGTGGGAACATATTCGGGTTATTAGTTTTTATAGCTCGAATTCTGTTATTCCAATACAAATTTGTTGCTAATCTATAATTTAAGCTTTAAGTAATTGTTGGAGGTTTTTTAATCGCGATTTCAGTGATATTATCTCCTGGTCTTGTCTGTCTGTAAACTGTCTGTGTAATTGTTTTAGTGTCGATAGCAGTCTACTCTTTTTCTTATGGAGTGCGTTTATTGTTGCGTTTCTGTACATGTTAGTGTGATCTGTAACTGTTGTTTTGGGAATTGTTTTGTACATTGTTCGTTTTACGGTTTCGTCCATTTGTTGAATGTATTTGTCGATTTCGACATTAGTCAGGTTTCTGTTTACTGGCAGATTGAAGCCATTCGAACGCAGTTCTCTTGTTAATGATCTGGTGAACCGCGGCCATCGCATTGCCCCGTAGTTATAGGGTTGCGGGATCACGAATTCCTCCAGATCTGCGAGCTTGTTCGGAAGCTCTATTACTGCCGTGAATGTACAGTGGTCACTGTCGTATTCAATTGTCCGTAAGCAGTTTGTGTTTCGTCTGTTGGTGTTAAGTAATCTCAGTCGTGAGTCGATTAGCAAGATATCTAAGAACGATCTACCTCTGGGGAACGATGGATATTCCGTAGCTAGCAGGTCAGTTCTATATTCAGTATGAAACTGATCTAACCAGCCAGCCAACTGATTTCCTCTGGCATTAGATATATGATTTCCCCAATTTCTATGCTTGGCGTTCATATCTCCCCCTAGAATAAATTAACCATCGGAAGAGAGTCTCGAGCTCTGCTGTAAACAGATTATGTTGGTGCTCCTCAGGTGCGTAGACCGCAATCGCATACAAACCCCTTCCTTGCTGAAGGGTTAGCGTACGATACAGGCTTCCAGCACCCGGAACCGGTGCACTTCTCCACTATATATAACTTTATGATGGATTCCTTTTCTAATAAAGATTGCGCAATTGGGTATTGTATATTAATTTAAGATATCCAAAACTGGTAGCACAGTTGATCTGATGGTACGGGTGACGCGGCTGACTCATCTGCGATTAGATAACGACTGATATTGGATTATTTTTTTTTATAATATTCTTTATTTAATTATAATTTTACATTATTATTTACCTTATTTTCTTTTATAAAATTTAGTCTTTTTTTTCTTTAATATTATATATGCCTTTTACAACGTTCATATCATTCTTCCTTGTTGATATTGTGTAAAGTAATAATATTATACAAAATCTCATGTAAAGGTAAAGGGCTGTTTGAAAAGATAAACGTAATGTTGAGCCGGATCCTACAGTGCTAACAGGGGTAGAGTTTGCTATGAGAGAGGGGGGGGGGGGGGGGGGGGGGGGGGGGGGGGAGAGATGTCCACTTGACTATTTGGCAAGGCACAAATGCCATAGGTTTCTGCCAGAAAATATGAGTGTATTCGAAGAGCAGGCCACGGATGCCATAAATATCTGCAAAAAAAAAAGACAATCAAGTTGGGTTGTAGTCAGCTTGTACCTGCTTTATTCTTCAAAAAATCGCTCCTTAAATACAATTTCCCCCATCCGATGCATATCGATACCAAGTAAGTCACCTGCCAAATAGGGTGGATAACTTTATGATTAAATTAATCAGAGGACACATTGTGAGAACAATAAGCTCGTCCAATGACCTAATTTTCGGGGCTTATTTACCAAACAGTCTGTACTATGAGAGCGTGCGTCGCAACGGCTTTGTTCCACCAGAGGCGTTCCTTGATTTGGTCATAAAAGGGCTTATACAGGATAGATCCGGAATTCCGCTGATCTATCATGTAAGTAGATCATCCGTAGACGGGCGACTGTGCTACTGCCGGGAAGTAACGCGCACAGAAGAAGAGCTCTTGCGCTTTAGTAGGGCTATCTCCCACAGAGACCGGGACGATAGTATTGGACAGCGTCAACAATTCTGGTGGTTGAATGGCATATTAAGACCTGGATACCAATGTCGCTATAGAACAACAGCATCATCAGCCAGCTTACATAGACTTAGCTTTTCTAGAACTAGGGTAGTATAAGATTTGAGTTAAGTTAAGTTAAGTGCTTTTAAATAAATTAAAAAATGAATAATTAAAAAAAAATAAGTAAGTTAAATTTTAAGAAGAAAAAAAAACAAAACAAAACTCGACACAAAATTTTTCAAATTTTTCTTTGTCTTTCAAATAATTATAAGTACTGCCACAAAGTTCTGTCGCCGAAAGGCAAACAATACAATTGTTAAGTAATGTTTAGCTTAAAGCGTCTGCCGAGGACCAGTAAGTTATAATATAAGATAATTAAGCTAGAATTTAAACATTTTTTGTCTAGCATGTAATTTAGAAACTAAAAATATAAAAAGAAAATAAAAAATGTTTTAAAAATGAAATGAAAATAAGTCACATATTTCCGCTTCCCAATCACGACCAGAAAGCTATGTTCTTAATTTCAAAACCCTTAATACACATTGCATAGCAAATCCACAATGAGTCACTTCTCAGCTGACATGTTAATGGGTGAGTGTTATACACCGCGATATCGTATACCATGCATGACACACATATATCGGAACACCTGGGCAATGAGTATTGCTATGTTATACTTTTGGTCTGTCTCCTTATGGTGTCAACGCTTTCCCGTGTGCCATCCAGTATTTTTTTTTCCTGGTCATGGATTTTGTATTATGATCCTATTGTCCGGTGTATATTATAGGAACTGCGTTTTTTTTTTTCTGATGGGTACACTACAATTGTCTAGTCGCAGTTCTTCTTTATCTTCTTATTTATTCTGATATTGATTTCGATATAGCTTGTCCTTAATCTTTAGTTTCAATAGATTTCATCTATTTTCTTTCTAGTTCTTTTAGTTTATTTGCTGATATATCATTTATTAGCGCTTTGAATAAGTTCTCACTGGCTTTAACTAGTCTAACTTCAACTTTGGAATAAGTCCTAATACGCTCACTTGTGGCGTCTCTAACAGATACACACACAATTCACAAGCAAAATAGTGAAGAACACCGAACGAAAATCGAATAAGAAGATACATCAGAGCCGTATACCATAGCGATCACATAACAATTCACATCAGTGGAGTATAGTCGAGTTTAAAAATCAAATTCTAAAATCGGCCAGTAGCCTGATGGGTAACGCTTAGGTTCGATTTTTGGTGATTCAAACTGTCATAGCGTTAGTTCGAATCACACGTTCTTCTTCACTATTATTTCAAACGCTATACACTCGTTTCCAAACTCTTAGGTGATCAATTCTTAATAAGTTGCAGGCTTAATATTTTGTTATTTTGTTTTTTAACGCCTTAACACACCTCAAGCGTGTGCATATTATAAAAAAGAAATCACAACCGGCTCAATTGCACAAACTCGTAACTTGAACCTGCGTTCCCACATTCCGCTATCGCCACTTCTACAGCAAATAATTTAATTGCCCTAAAGCCATCCGTCTCGATTTTTCACGACATGGGTCTTCGTTATACCAAAGTCCAAGAGCTAACTTACGGTTATCGTTCATAAATACTAGTGTCCACCCTCTCAGGATAAACCCAATTTATGTGCAAATTTTAGTACACACCGCACCTTCCTCACACTCCGTTATTAGAAGAATTGGTTTCCAAATGAACCCTTTATCACATATTTGATATTTTCATAGCTCAGGTCATTGCAAATGGAAAAAGACACCCGCACCCATAAAATCTGGTCATCATCCAGACACGTTAACTTGCAGCGTAATCAGAGTAAATTTACATTTCTTTGTGATTTGCGAATACTCTCGGGTTAGCTTCACCCCGGACTTGTCAGGTTTCTTCTTTTTTTTTTTGTCTTTTATCTAATCATAAAAAAAGGATTGCGTGCAACCAGCCATTTGGGTCAGGACACTTAAAACGAAGGGCCATGTGTGATGGGGGAAATTGAATTTCACGCATATGTGATCATATTCAATTTGGCCAATTTGGGAAAGGACTTTTTTCCTCCTTTTTTTTGTTTTGTTGTGCTCGTTTTTTTCTTTGAGTATCGTTAATATTTCTCGACAGCCACAGGCTAGATTCAGAAACAAATGGAAATTATTCTTACTTTTTCAAAATAGTAAAAAATCGTTTGCTGTGTTATTCGTTCTTTTTGAAAATATCTCACCTCCTGGTAGTTTAATCTGTATCTTCTTTTCTGTTCTGTTTAAAAAATCCACACCAATTTTTTTAAAAGCACACGACTCTTCAAAGAAGACGGACACAAAAACAATCCACTTTATATCGACGTGTGCCAAATAAGGATATAAATAATTATAATGAGGAATTTTTCAATAAGGAAGATTGTCCTGCGCCCAGTCAGAGGACGCTGTCATATTATGTTTTGTCCTGCTGAGCACAAAGGATAACAAAGCTAAAGGAGATTATGTGGGCTGGCAAATAGAAAACCAATAAAAAGAACGTGATTTCTATGAAGATTAGATCGAATGCTGGGGAATGGAACGCTTTCTCAGATCTATGGTTGTTTTTTTTTTTCCTCCTTTTCAAAATGTAACGTCCTTTGTGGTTACTGGGAACCCTTTTGCCGCCCTATAAGAATCAGAATTCAATTTTTGACGTAAAGGGTGAGTTGTGATAAGGTATAAAGCGGAAAATATATCCTTGAGGATTGTGACAGCACTAATCATACGGGCAAGACTCTTCAGATATTCGTGTTATGTTGCATAGCAGCGAATGTTATGTTATCTTGACCAGGAAAATATTAGATATCCTGCCAGAAGGATTACCGACATACGTGAGCTTTTTATGATTTCACGTATGAGATTATTGATGCGGGATTGTACATCATCGTAACCTATAGCAATCTGTCATGTGATTTATATTTGATGTCCTTGATAATAAAGAAAAACGAACGAAAGACGGTTCTTTATTACCAGGAAGAATAAGGATATTCGTAGAAGATTTAGATCAAATGTCAGCTGATAAATGTCTTTGAATTGGTTTTCTTTTTAAGAAAGTCAAAACGTGGTAACCATAATATGGGGGGAGACATACTTTCCTGGAGAGTCAGGGTTATCCGGTATGGCAATGTATGTTTGTATACAAGCCAAGGAATGTTATTGATTACGTACCTGATCCAATATTATTCATTGCCTCATACTCTATCAAATAATATATATTTTATGAATATATTTACTACTATTATTTTCGTGAGAGAATTGAAATAATTGCTTACATGAGAATACGCGCTTTTTGTCGCCGTAAAATACATAAGAAGAGAACTTTTTCTTTGTTGGGAGTGGATATTCTCAAAAGATTCCTCTGAACCGATCCAGATGTAAGCATAACGATTTTTACCAACTAAAACCAGTTCCCGCCAGCATTTATCCTTGTTCTTCCCCGCAGAACAGTCTGTTTAGTTATTATATCGCGGGGTGGCACAACGGATGGAAAACCTGCCGAATGATTCGTCAAATTCAAATAATAATTTTTTAAGGGCCAAGATATAAATAGCAAAATCTTCTTAGTAAATTTATAGAATGCCATTCTCGTTTTTCTCTTCTACACAACCCGAATTGGACTTATCGTGCAAAAATGCTAGATAGTGAAGAATATTACCTTAGGTATGGTGATTTCTTAATCGGAGGAGTAAATATTTACTTCATCAAAGAATTCCGACAGTGCGTATTGCCCTTGATTTAATCGTGCAGCATGTATAATTGTCACCGGTCGGCGTACACATAATCCAGCCTATTAATAATGGCATAAAAATTGAATACCGTGCCATACGTAACAAGGATATTCGCTGCGACTCCTTATATTTTAGACTTTATGATCGACAGAGGGCTCCTCGATAGTATAGTGGTTAGTATACCCGACTGTCACCCGGGAGACCGGGGTTCGATTCCCCGTCGGGGAGCCCCTGGCGCAAGACTAATGACCTTGCCCAGACAAAATAAATCATTATGGAAAATTTAACAAGCCTCAGGACTTGCTAAATAAGGCCAAGACCGGTTCCCGGTTGTAGTGCCGATGATGATGATGATGATGATCGACAGACACACAAAGTACTTATTTGTTCCCTGGAAATTGTCTGTGTTCTTCATGGCCGTACATACCACGTTCCTCCAGGCTTTGTATGCCTACCATCGAATGTTGGTAGAGTCTTGAATATTTCCAGGTTGATTTGCTTCGCTCTTTGTATTGATAGAGCCTCAAGTCCCAGCTTCTTGGTGACTACTGATCGCACATTCCGAAGTCCTTGCAAATTTATTAATTTTTCATTCAGTTCATTGTTCCTGGCATCCGGTGTCTTCTACTTGTTGAGCACGTGGCCAATTTGTGCCTGCAGCTATCGTCGTCATCTTTGTTGCCTCAGGAGTTTCTGGTCGCTATCGGTGGTAAGAAGAGCCCCAACGCAGCTCTAACCTACAGCAAGCGACACAGCACCACCGGACTGGAAACTGCCTGATTGCCGACGACACTGCAAGTATCGATTAAACGAAATATTAAAAAGAATCTACATATAAAGTAAAATTAAAGAAAATTATATATACGTGAGTTTTTCAAAGTAAGAACAAATTCAGAATAAATATCTTCCCTACAAGTAAAAATATTTTAAAGTAGACAACTACAAAAATCACAGGGAGCACAGTTACAACAAAAATCAATTAGTCTTCCCTTAGTCTCCACAGTTTCCTTCTTTTCCTTTTTTTAATTTGTTGTACTCGAGTAAATGTAAATAACTCAGGTTATAAATGAGTAATAAGTACCAATAACAAATCAAGCCCTTAAGGGATCTGAACAAAGTATCTTATTAAACTAAAATAGATCAAAGTCACCACTTTAAGAAAAATATAACTTTTCATCTTTATTTTTAATCAATTTGGTTTTTAGTGTTTAATTATAGTGACGCAAAATAAACACGCACACTCGTGTAAAATACATATATTTCCATACCTTCCATTTTTTGTCCTCCTGTATTTCAGTTTACCTCTTTTTTTTCTCAATTAATATTTTGTACATTAAACTAACATTAACCGCCAAAATTTAAAAACCTATAGAATAGAAAGGTTGGTACAAAGGCGTGTGGATTATACCCAATTATAGTATAAACCGATGAAAATAGATATAAATATAAAGAAAGCAACGCAAAGTTAAAATAAATAAAACAAACTATCTGAAGCAACATTATCAATAAAATTAATAAACTATCGTAAGCCCTTTCTGGGTACAAATCAGGCACAACCCCTTTTCAAAAGAATTCCCGACTCCATTCGACGCCACGCGATTCCTTCCAGCTCCTCCAATTCCGTCTCAACCTCAAGCGCTATCCGATTCCCCAGTATATCTGAATGTCTCCAGCGTCGAAAACCGACCCCATCCACCCAATTTAAAACTGTCCCATTTCGACGAGGGGAGGCCCGAGCTGTGGTTCGCCACTGTCGAGCTGGTTTTCACAGCTCACGGGCCAATTTCCGAAGCCCTTAGGGCGGCCGAATTAGTAAATGTTTTAGGCCCCACTCAGCTACTGCACGTAGCGAACATAATTAGGACACCCGGCTCAACCGCTACTCGGACATTAAGTCCTCCCTCCTTGGGGCCCCCAACGTCCCTCAAGCATCGTGGCAACGGCAACTGTCGAGGGTAACCAACATCGCCGGCCTTAAACCTACCCACTACTTAACACATCTCCGTTCAGTAGCGGGCCCAGAAATGCACGATGACCAAATCAGGCTGCAATTCTTAAGGTCTCTACCCAGCTCTACCCAGGCAATACTAACGGTCGTAACGGACCAGAGCCTGGGCCATCTGGCTCAAAGTGCCGACGCCACCCTGGCAATACACCCGGTGCAGGCTGAATCTCCGGCCTACCACGTAGACGCCGTCAATACCCGCCCCCGGACCCAACCAACCACCCAACAGGAGCCGGCTTCAAATTGCCTGCCGTCGCCCAAGCGCAACGCGTGTCCGCCCCCTTACAGTTGTCAGGAATGAACCCCTAATAGGCCCCGACCTACTAGGACGACACTTGTTGGTCGATTCGACCCACAACAGGCTAGTGGACACCACCGCACCCCCCTTTCCCCTGCCGGCATCACCCGCGGTAACAACCGGGCCCACTCCCATTACCGACCTTAGCTCAGCCATGGTACGAGGACTCGGCAACACGACAGTTCCCCGTACCTAAACGGAACGCCTACTGAAGCAAGCAGGCTCACCTGGACCTCCAAACACCTAGCACTCTTTCCGACACCGGTGAACTCGTGCCCCTGCCGGGATGCCAAGAATCGTTGCCGGAGTGTAGTCCTTTGTTAATTTCCTTCGGCATTTCGTTACTGGCCGTCGGTATAGTTCACAGATATTTAAATGTTGCCTCTGACGTTTATATGTGTTCCCTGAGGTCCACCTGCTCTCGCCAGAATAATGTATTTTGTTATTTTGTTTTGTCTTCATTTATTTCTAGTCCCATTTCTTCTGTCGCTTGCATGATGATTTCACTGTTTTTACTTAGAGTTTCTAGATTATCGCCCAAAACGGCGATGTCATCCGCATATGCGAGCACTTGTGTGACCCTGTTCAGGGATGATCCGGCCATGTTATCGTCTTGTACCGTTCTGATTACATACTCGAGCACAAGGTTAAAAAGACATGGTGAGAGAGCCCCCACTTTGATGTGGTAAGGTCTGCTTACTGCTCTGATTCGACCCGGTGTCAGAGAGGCGACGTTATAATACAGCCGGTATACCCCTCGCTGCAAATCATCCAATGGGCATGGTGACGTGTAACACCCTGGATTAGGGGTGGTAGAGCTTTGTGTGTTACTCCTCGCTAGCCTGTCTGACATGGGTGGCCCTACTGGGCTCCGTCAGCATAGCCTGGGTGATTCATTGTAGTTTAAGCCCCCGCACCACGTCAAGGTTTCTTCCAAGCGGGGGACTACATTATTTTCTAGGAGTTATAATATAAACTAAGAGTTCTAATAAAATCAAAATAACAGTAATAAGGACTTATTATATTTTAAATAAAATGTGATAGTCAAGCGGTTGTCTACTAACCTGAGACTTTGGGTCACCGTACGAATCAACATAAACAAGGATAAGACTGTGAAAGATGTTAACAAATATTTTAGCTCATAGAAATAAATGAATGAAAGCATTTGTGTTACTCCTTTTTTTCTCTTTCTTTTTAAATATCCTATCCGAATTCTTCTTTGTAAACTTAGAGTGCAGCTTGCCTCCTTTCTCTTAACCAGATATCAAATAATTCAACTAATTCGGGATGGAGCATAAAAATTCACTGAAACAAATTAAATTAAAATACATAAGTTTTCAATGACGTTACAAACATTACTACGTAGTAAGCAACGATTTTATGATATTATCTACAATACCTATCCGTACATAACCCTTCAATTGATATTCGATCAGACTCTCGAATTGATTGATATGTGTACCCAACTATTCCCAGAGGACGATATCTTTCAGATATCCTTTTCAAACAGTGAATGTATTCAAACACTAACTAAGTCATCAGAATGCCAGAAGCTTGACCTAAATGCCGAAAAAATTACGCAAATCATCTCCCCACAAGATTGTTTGCGTATTTTTCTAAAAAGATAGAAGATAAAGGACTTTGTTTAAAACGACTCTTTGGCAAATATTTACCCGATATTGACGAAAACCTTTTATCAACTGAAAATTGATATAATTGAAAGCACACATATCATTTCAAGAATAATATGCCCTTTCCATCGATTCGGTGCATTGCAAAAGCACCCATAAAAAAAACCACAAAGCTTCAAAGGATAACGATACTCGATGTTTGATCAATCATGAAAACCACCACCAGCACTTTTTAAAATGTGCCTTCCCAAGTGTACACACATCTATTGAATCCATAACCCTTGTACAAACTAACCATCGTATTTAACCATTAAAAATAAATCAGAGGACTCTTCTTTCTTCCTCAAAATCCACACACAAGGATGCTGAGAAAGTATGTTTATTCAAGAGCCGAACGCTAAGTGGGTTCGTTTGATACGTGCTCAAGTAGAGATAAAGGTAACTTCGACATCGAGGTCGTGCAAGCGAAAAAGGATACCGAGGGAAACCTCAAAATAACACAAGACATAATTAAAAGCCTTTTGCCACAGTGAGTGGTTAACCTTGGTTTTGGATTTTTATTGCGATGATATTTCTAGTTAACCTGGATTTTCAATTGAGGTGTCCTTGGGATAAGATCTGGGCTCCATCCAATTGGTTCGTGATACTATTAGAGACAATTCTATGCACCCCTCCGCTCTATGGGATTCTAAGTCAACCAGGACTGGGAATACAAGCAGCTGTTGGACGATAATCGAGCACGAATATCCACAGTATCCTGTGGAAGTTGCTTTCGTTCTCATGAATTTGATGACGACTATGGCTTCAGTATCAGTGAATTCAAATCCGCCCAAGAGCTTCTTAGTCAATTTAATGCATGAATAAAAAATAATTTGTCCTTTTGATTCAGCTGCAAGGAGATTTTGCTCGTTTCCCTCGTCATTGTTGTTATATTAAAATGAGGGCGGCATCGCCAGAATCGACCCTGCAGGTTTATTACATTTTTCATGATCTCTTATGAGCATTTATTATCCTTGAAGGATCCATCGATGTGCCGAATCGAATATTGAGTTTATCTTTCATTTCATTAGGGCTCACCGGATAATTTATTAAGGCGCCCACATTCCGGGATACGCAAAAAGCCGTACATGTGTTTATGTCGACTTCCATTAAAATGTGCAAAACACGGGGTGTGGGGGTGGCTGATATCCCGACATCCTTAAAAATACCTATCGCTTTATCATATTAAGTTTTCCTTCAGTTACAAAGTATCTGAGGAGACTTATCTCTGTCAGGGTAGAGTATTTGTCTTTTCATTTTTTTACCGTCGGTGGTGGCCGCTATTGCTTTACCTCCTGCGTTTTCATAATCCTGTAAAAGGTAATCAGACAGAGAATGATTGTTTGTATTTCATGCATGAATGACGCAGTGGAAAGCGCGAAGCTTCAAAGTGAAACCACACCACTTGCGGTGCACTAAGGCAACAGTGATTCTAAGAAGGATATGAAAATGTTTTTCTTTTCGTGTAAAGCAACATAAAAAGGATAAGAAAATGTTCTATTATTCTTTCTGACGGTTCTCGCAGGATCAACGAAATCAAACATGAAAATTAATAAACCTAAAAGCTTTGTGAACCATTCATCCTTAGACTCGATAGAAGAAAACAGCACATTCTCCTTAACGACAATTTTGTCGCGAATATTCGAAAGGAATCGGAAGGATACCTGCTCTTTTCTATGGTTCATTAAATGAGTTTATATGGCGCGTCGGATGTTTGTGTATTTTCATTTGATATACAGTCGTCGCGTTGTAAAAGTTCACAAATAAAGGACGATATTGCCTTTGACATTCACTGAGTAATGGATACACTTTGATGTCTTGGAAAAATAATTCCAATTGTTATTTTTCTCCTTCCGGGAGAGTGAATATGGAAATTCTTTATTCATTAGATTCGTTGGGTCTTTTTAATAAATTCGATGGCAGAAATGGTCGTTGAAATTTACTTATTATTTGCAATCAGAAGGGAGTGAGGTTTAATTGCTTGCATTCGTGGTAATTCGTGAAAATGAAATTGGAACGTTTTCACTACCCAGCCCGAAGACTGAAATTCTTTGACATCCGAACAAAACTTTTAATATTTCTGGTTCTTTCATTAGCATAGAGGTAAATAATTTAAAAAGTTTTATATATAATAAAAAATAGGCTTTGACTTTCAGATAAATTTGGAGTGTTTGTTTGTTTGCTCTTTGTTGTCGTATACAGTATTCAAAAAGTCATCGTAAATGACAGTCTGCATATTCATTCACAACGAAGTTCCAGTCCCTATACCTTAACTAGAGACACGCTGATTGTGTTACCTGATTTTTTAAAGTGGAAATTTAGAAAGAGCCAGCTTTTGCATGCACTGATATCAGTAAGTGACACTTTCGAGTACCACTTAGCATATGCAACCACGTCTCATAAAATTATTTTTTCCGCTGTTACAAGTGCAATCTGTCGTCGGTAAACACGCTCAAAACTTTATTGTATTTTTCGCACGATATGTTTTATGTGGAATCCTGAGTAAACAGAATCTCACACAAATAATATAACAAATGGAATTCGAAGCAATTTGCTTTTCTTTCACTCTTTTCTGTGTAACGACTTCCAAACGTTACTAATATACGAGTACAACGATGCTTTTAGGTAATTATGTTGTGCTGGTTTAATATTAATAAGATGTACGTTCTTAGTTTAAGTTTTTCTTAACCATGTATACTGACAAACCATCCATAGCCATTGATTTTGACATAACATTCCTTTCGGACTTATTATTGGTCTTTTGTGCAAAATTATGGCACTAACACTAGAGTTTTGTGCTCAACAACGTAACATTTGGTACTTGCCATCCAATTTATCTGCTGTATTGAGTAGTATTTCTAACCACTGAGAATTACCTGGGCAGCTGCTATAACGACATACCAACGAAAACGATCGATTTTGGTTATCCTTTACGGACCTTAGCACAATATTCCATTTCGAGCCGGTGTTGGGTTGTGCGGAGGAGGCGGCGTAGTAATTGTGCCTTGCCTCCTTATAGGAATTCCCCCGATGTTTCTAGCTCCTGACGGAAATCCATGTAATCAACCCTTATTGCTGACCAAGGTGTGTTTCCAGCGGCTCATTCATCCAGTCAGTTCCTTTTCGGCAGTTAATTTCCTTATTCCGATTCTGCGAGCGCTTCAGGTGATCTTCAGTAGTCCAACCTTGTATCCACGTTCAGGAGAAACCACCGTAGGAATCATGGAATCACCAAAGACGAAAAAGGCAACTTTTGTTTTGCTATGAAATGCTTAATTTTTATTTTTCTGTAATTTGGTTCTATATCATAGTACGCGCGGCCAGGGGTTCGGCCTCTGGAATTCAACTAATCCCGAAATTGAAATTCACTGCCCTTTTATAATTTTTCTAGTTGAGAATTGTCAACTAATTTTTGTCAAAATTCCCAGAAGCACACATAAGACTTTGCGTGTTTCAATTTGAGTTGTGTTCTGGGAATTTGTTAGAAGTTTGGTTGGATGGGTTCTGGGAAGGGAAATCATGAAATGCGTTTTGAATTAAGCATTTCATGATGTCAGGATTTTGGGAATTGAGTCAATGTACGACGAACTAACTTTTGGTGAAATTCGTTGTTCATGTGACTCAATATGGATTTTAATGTTAGGTTGTAGGGAATTTAGGATTTGGATTAGATTATTTGATAATATTGGGGATTTGGATAGGAGTAGCGATTTAGGATCGCTACACCGGTATTGAACATTTCTGCGCAATTGTTGCATTAGCACATGAGTTTCGCGTTCATCAGTACAACATTGGAAGCTTCAGTTCCGTGTTTTCTGGTATGCTATGTCCAGCCATGGGTCATCAATTGTTAGACCCATTGAAATCGAGATAAAAACTGATACCAGTATTTAGGATTGCAGCCGCCTGCGTACAGCATGATGCTTCTATTGCTCCTACATACATAGTAAAGCTTATTAGCTTCTGCTATAATTTGTTCCTAAAATCCCGGCTACCCCATTCTGCCCTATAATTATCGCAATACCCCGCTTACCTTCTACTATCAGAATGTAAGAGGCCTGTGGCGGTTCTAACAGATATATTCGAAGACTAACAGCCGACGAGTCAGCACGTGCATTTCTGCCTCGTGATCCGTACCATGGGATCAATTGTGCAATCTGTTTAGGGTATCTTAAGTAAACACAAGATACCCAATTGCACTATCGGTTCGCGGATTAAGTTGTCTGTGAGATCCGAAGCAATCATGTGGATCACCCACCACAGGCGTCCGAGTGTAGTGCAGTGATATCTATGGGATTCGAGAGTGAGACAAAAAATAATGCACTCTCCCACAGGTAGTAGAACCTTCTGGGCAATCGTGAAAAACATCCAAAACTTGGTCTTGTTAGAAATATTTTTAACCTTCGGTCGGGTTGCCATACATCCAGAACCGGACTCTTTTCTGTACGGACGGCGTTTGTGTCTTGCCCAGTACAGCGCTACTTCGAGGATCAAATTGTCACAGTTTTTGCATTGCACAATTAAATATAGAGCGATGATGGGTGTTAAAGTTTTCAACTAGCAATAATCGCACCTCAGTAGAACCTCATTGGTTACGATATCGCCTCTGCGCAAGGCTAATAACCTTGCCCGTAAAAATAAATTATTATGGAAAATTTAACAAGCCTCGACACTTGCTAAATAAGGCCAAGACCGGATCCCGGTTGTAGTGCCGATGATGATGATGATGATGATGATGATGGGTGTGCTCACGGTTTATCGGCTTTACAAGAAGACCTTTCTCGATGTTTAGGTAATTTTCCATCAATCGAAACACCAGGCGGCACAGCTTATTCAAGTCGAGAACTGCAGTGGCTGATTTAAATACTTCACCTTTAATGATTTCGGCGACAATCGAATGTGAAGATGTTAATTTATAAGTATATGGTCTTAAGTTCCTTCACCATGTTAATGATATCAGCGACAATCGAATCTGAAGATGTTCTACTTTTTCAATAATGTTACCTCCTTTTAATTCACTTAATTTATTTTGTTTACAATTTATAAGTATCTGGTCTTAAGTTCACTATATGTATATGTGACTTTGGTGTTTAATTGTCCGTTTTTCTTTAGTTCACTTAGTTTAGTTTGTTAACAATTTATAAGAATATCGTCTTAAGTTCATCATCATCATCGGCACTACAACCGGGATCCGGTCTTGGCCTTATTTAACATGTCTCTCCACCTGTCCCGATTTCGAGCCGATGTCATCCAGCTTGGCACTCCCAGGCTCTGGGCGTCCTGGTATACGACATCCCTCCATCGCAGACAAGGTCTGCCGTGCTGTCTCCTTCCATACACACTGCCCCAAAGAATTTTCCGGACAGGCTCCTCTTTGCTCATTCGCGCTAGGTGTCTTGCCCACCGGAGTCTACCGAGCTTGATTTTTCTTACAACATTAGCCTCAAGGTAGATCGCGTACAACTCATGGTTGTAGCGTCTCCGGAAACGTCCTCCCTCACATACAAGACCAATAATTCCCCTTAAGACCTTTCTCTCGAACGCGACTAAGAGTTCAAAGTGCCTTTTATTAAGCACCCAGGTCTCGGATCCATACATGAGTACTGTTAAGACCATGGTCTTATACAGTAGCAGCTTGGATGTTCTGGATAAATTTCGGAATTTAAAGAGCCTTGATAAACCATAGTAGGCTTTGTTGGAATTGATCAGCCTTGCGCGTATTTCTTCTTCCATATTGTTATCGGCTGATACAATTGACTCAAGGTAGTTAAAGGATTGTACTACTTCAAATTCCTACTTCATTACTGAAAGTTTGACCAACGTTAGGTCTTTCCTTCGCAGAAGTTGCCACCATGTACTTAGTTTTTCCCTCATTAAAGTGCACTCCCAGTTTTTGTGCCGCCTGCTCGATCTGGTAGAAGGAGTTCTGTACAGCCGAATCGAATCTACCGATGATGTCAATGTCATCTGCGTAGACAAGTATCTGGCTGGACTTGGAGACAATAGTCCCTCTAATTGTAACGCCAGAGTCACGGATTGCTTTCTCCAACGCCGGGTTGAAGAGGAAGCAGGCCAGACCGTCCCCTTGTCGGAGTCCATTAAAGATGTTTATTGGTTTGGACAGCAATCCCACTATTCTTACTTGACTAGTTACGTTGGTCATGGTCAACCTACAAAGTCATATCAATTTGTTTGGAATACCGAATTCTATCATGGCATTATATAGTTCTAGCCTGGCTGTGCTGTCGTAGGCGGCCTTAAAGTCTATAAATAGATGATATAATGTGATATTAAATTCCAGACATTTTTCCATCGCCTGCGTAAGGGTGTATATCTGATCAATCGCTGATTTTCCTGGAATAAAGCCATACTGATATTGACCAATGGTGATTTTAGTGTATGTGGCTATCCGATCTTGTAGGATAGAGAAGAGTAGCTTATAGGCGGTACTCAGCAATGTTATACCCCTATAGTTGCTGCACCATATGATATCTCCCTTCTTATGTATGGGGCAAATTATTACACGAGGCCAATCTTCCAGCATCTCCTCTTGCTCCCATACGCGCACCACGATCTCATCAATTGCGTGATGTAACGCTGTCCCTCCTGATTTGATCAGCTTATCTAGTATCCCATAAGCTCCGGGGGATTTATTTGATTTGAGGTGTCTTACGGCTTTTAAGGTCTCCTCAATGCTTGGTGACGGTAGTATTTGGTCTTGATCTTCCATTGGTGGAGCCTCCAATTCTTCTGTGAATTGACCATTTAGCAATTCATTGTAGCGGACTTCCCATCGTTCCAGAATGCCTTCAGGATCGGTGATCAGGTTACCCTCTCTATCCTTGCAGTAGGTGCAGCGTGGTGTGTACCGCGTCATACTGCGGATTATTTGGTAGAACTTCCGGGCCTGGTGCGAACCTCGCTCTCTACTTTTCTCTATTTCACAGATAAGGTTTTTTTCCCAGGCACTTTTGTCTGTGAAGTATTTTCTCAGATCTTCTGAGATCTTTGTATTTCTCCTCGCATACCCGCGTCCTATAAGACTGCTGTATTGCCTGGTATGCAGCATTCTTACGTTCGGCCTGTAGTTTGCACTCTTCATCAAACCAGTCGCTCCAAACTCGACAATTACTCCCTAAGATGGAGTTGGCAGTACTGATGACAGTATTCTTAAGGCGTGTCCATTTCTCTTCTATGCCCGGCATTCTGCCCCCAGGACTTACTCTCTCTCCATCGCGGTCTTCGAGGGCTAGTCTTAACGGCTGACCAAAGGTGTCGCTGTGGTTCTCATCGCGTAAGTCAGCCGTGTTGATTTGAACCAGATCTGCGGATGCAATACCTCTCCACAAGCCAATCCGCGAACGGAAAAATATCTCAAAAAGATAGTGATACGAGTCGACGTAGGCACCTTGGTACGTTCGTATCGTCATCAGGCTCGAGGAGGGCCAGGCGATCTCACAACACGTTCTCAATTTTGTTGCGAGTAACTCCATCAGGTGATACCCAAGTGGCATTGTGAATATCTTTACTCGAAAACCTGGTACTTGCAACGACCAAGTTTTTTGACACTGCCAGTTCGATGACTCGTAGTCCATTGCCATTAGTGTTCTCATGCAAAACTATGGGGACCTGCGTAGTGTCTGAAAATCGGCTCCCGACTTATTTTCGCATTCGAATCACCAAGAACGATTTTCACATCGTGTTTTGGGCAGGCATTGAGGGTCCGTTCGACGTTCTCATAGAATTCTTATTTGTCGTCGTCAGGGGACTCCTCTCTAGGTCCGTGGACGTTTATGAGGCTTATGTGCTTAAACTTGCCTCGCACGTGAAGACTGCATAGCCTTTCGTTTATTGCATTAAAGCCGGTAGTGACAGGCTTCAGGTTTTGGCTGACTAGAAAGCCTAACCCGAGCACATGGTGTTTTGCACGACAGCTGTAATAAATGTCATACCGTTTCTTTGAATAACACCACTCCCCGTCCATCTTATTTCTTGTAATCCTGTTATGTCAGTCTTATATTCGGACAGTGCATCGGCTAGTTGCTGTACAGCTCGAGCTCTGTACAGTGAGCGGACGTTCCAGCAGAAAATTCTCAAATCGCTTAGCCATTTTCGTCTCCGTGGTCGTCGTCATGTATCCGGTCCATATCCGAGGCTTGTTAAAGTTTCCATAATAGTTTGTTTTTTCGGGCAAGGTCATTAGCCTTGCGCCAACCTTTCTCAGGATGTCGCTGCATGCATTGGTTCACTACATGGCTGGTGGCATAGTACAATAGCTATTTAGGCGTGTCACATGGAGACTGCATGTCAACTTGGATTGAACAGGGACAAGGATCGTTCTGGCCTTTACCGGGTTGAAAGCAATCAGAGGCTTTGCCCTGTATGTTCGCTCCCATCCTCCCGGTCTTACGTTCACTCTCTGTATATATGACGTTGGTGTTTAATTGTCTGTTTTTCTTCCGCCTCTCACGTTATACTCACTCACATAGACTGACCGAAAAACTGTCCAAACTAGCTCGTCTTCAAACACAACGGTGCCATCCCACCGGCTCGTTTTTGTTATTTTTCTTTCCCCACCGTTAACCCAACAAGAAAATTAGGTTATACGAGTTAGCCGTTATGACCTAATCAACGGCGATGACAGATCTCGAGTTGATCGGATATATCATCGCCGATGAGATAACTGGCCGTTTGTTTGCGCCAGTTTAATGTGTTAGTTCATGTTCCATGTTTTATATTTGTAATGTTAAATGTAATTTATTGCTTTGAGTATTATGTGTGTAATATTAAAACATTGTAAATTGTATAAATGAATGTGTTTATTTTATGTTGTAAATGAATTTGTATTGGAATGTAATGTATTAAATGTGTAATTCAAAATGTACATTGTGTTTTCTATTTAAGTTTAATTTGAAAATGTGATAGTCGTTTGTAATGTATGTGTTTAATTAATGGTTAGTGAAGTAAATGTTTAATTTAAAAATGTAAATTGTTTGTAATGTATGTGTTTAATTTTTAAGTTGTTTCAACGTTTTATATGTTATGTATTTTTGTTCATGATTAATATTTTATTTGTTTCATTTAATGTACTCTTACTGGGACAAAGGTGGTGGGGGAGTTACTACGTAACAATCTCCTCATCCATACCTTCGCTTCTAGTCGATGTCAGTCAGTCACCAGTGCAATAGAGAAGGCAAATTATTTGCTGGATATTTTGCAGCCAACTCAAGGCTGCCTGATACCATATCAGTTCCGTCTCAAATTGAGCAAAAGCAGCACACTATGAGCCAAACTCATTTCCGAACGCGCACTGTTGCCCGCACACTCAGGGCGCTGAACCCAAACATATCCGCCTGTTCGGGTAGAATTTTCCCATTTCTCTTGAAGAGATGTGCGTCTTCACTCGCTAAACCACTGCGAAACTCTACCATTTTTCTTTTTGTATTGGCCGTTTCCCAAATAGATGGAAGTCAGCGAACATTCAGCCGATTCCCAAAATGGGCTATAAGTCGTTGCTTTCTTCTTAGTGACCCTTAGCACTAACTTCTGTTCTCTCGAAGGTAATTGAATCACTCATAACCAGCAACATTTGAAATGTCTGGAATCAAATGACTTTCTCAATGACTGCCAATATGGGTTTCGTAGCAACAGGTCCACAGGAGATTGATGACATGCCTTACAGAATAGTGGAGCTATTCCATCCGGTACTTCGGCGAAAGCAAGGTGTTGTCGCATTGGATACTTCAAAAGCGTGCAGCCCTTTTGTCAAAATTACATTCATATGGAGTGGACAATACCCGGATCCAATGGATAAGAGTCTACCTTTCTGGCCGTTCAATCCAAGTGGTTCTTGACAGTGTGAAATCTGCCTCCCATCAAATTAAGGCAGGTGTTCCCCAAGGTACGGTATTCTCATCCACTCTCTTCCTCATCTTTATAAATGATTTGTTGTCAATTACCCACAACCCTATTCACTCGTTTGCTGATGATAGCACGTTGAATTTCTCATGCTCATACGAACATTGCCGGGCAAACTCTTTAAACGTCATTATCAATCAGCAGGTTATAGAGTAGAGTTCAATGGCTTAAATGCTGTCTCCTTTCGTCAAAGGCGAACGCTAAGTAAATATTCTGTCGATGAACGGCAATTGCATCGACGAAGCGAAGGAACTATCAATGCCCGGCTCTCGAATTAATTCAACTCTTAATTGAAATGATCACATATTTGAAACTGTGAAAAGTGGAGCCAAATGTATGGGCTTTCTTAAGAAATGCAAAATATACTTCATTTCATCCAGCCTGGCCACTATTTACAAAGCGCACATTCGTCCCAAAGTGAACTTCAATTCCCATATTTGGTCAGAAGCATCTAAAATTGCGCTAAACGTGCTCGGTAGGATGCAAAAACGAGCAGCGAAAGTTATTGACGAGCCAGTCGGAAGTCGTTCAGTTACGTCGTTAGAATATACCAGGTGTACCGGTCTGAAGTGAGCGTCAAGATACAAATGTATCGATAGGCAACGTTTATTGTGAACGAGCCCTTATATATTTTTTTTATTTGGTTGCTATGACATCTGTCAAACATATCTTTTTTTTTTAACAGACTTCTCTCGGGAGAGGTGAACCTATAGCGCCGAGTGGGCGCCCCAAGATGCCATCAAATAACTGTTGCAGTTCTTTTTGAACAGTTGCAGGTTGTAACGGGAACACTCGCGTGGGAAGGGAGTTCCACAGCTAGAGGAACGAGTTCTGATGCAGGGATGTTCGCGCCGTCGGGAGATGAACCACAAACGGGTGCGATCTATCGGATTGTCTTGTGGAGCGCATATAAGCTGAATTGCGTGGAATATTTAGTATGCATCAAGTCATTGTACAAACAACATCATTTTTTTTAATTCTGTTAAAAATGTTGAATTTTGTACCAGAAAATAATGATTTGCGGAAAGCATTAATTTTTTGTTTTCATTTGAAGAAAAATGCTGCAGAGTCGCATCGAATGTTTGTCGAGGCTTATGGTGATCATACTCTATCGGAAGCAACATGCAAAAGATGGTTTAAGCGGTTCAGAGATAATGATTTTGATGTGCGAAATGAGAAAAAAAAGAAAAGAACGTGGATGACCACCAAAAAAGTTTGAAGACGCCGAATTGCAAGCAATATTGGATCAAGTTGACACTTTAAGTCAAAAACAAATGGCACAAATATTAAATGTTGCACAACAAACAAAATTTTTGGCCGTTTCAAAGCTATGGGAAAGATGCAAAATGAAGAAAGCTGTGTGGAAACTGGGTGCCATGTGAATTGAATGACAGGCAGATGGAAAAGCGAAACACGACATGTGAAACGTTGCTTCTACGACACGAAAGAAAGTCAGTATTGCATCGAATTGTGACTGGTCATGAAAAATGGATTTATTTTAAAAATCCTAAACGCAAAAAATCATGGGTACATCCAGGAGAAGCGTCAACATCGACTGCAAAGCTTTATCGGTTCGGAAAAATGACAATGCTCTGTGTTTGGTGCGACCAGAAGGGGGTGGTGTATCATGAATTTCTAAAGCCTGGCGAAACTGTTGATGCACAACGCTACCGACAACAAATGATCAATTTGAACCATGCATTGATCGAAAAACGACCAGAATGGGCCACAAGACACGGAAAGGTAATTTTTTTTGCACAATAGTGCTCCGAGTCATACAGCAAAACCCGTCAAAGAAACAATAAAAGCTCTCGGCTGAGAAGTGTTACCCCACCCGCCGTATTCACCAGACTTGGCTCCTTCCAACTAGCATTTGTTTTCATCGATGGGACACGCAGCACCATTTCAATTCCTACGAAGAAGTCGAAAATTGGGTCCCCGAATGATTAGCCCAAAAGACGACCGGTTTTATTGGCGTGGTATCCACAAATTACCAGAAAGGTGGTCGAAATGTGTTGAAAGCAATGGCCAATACTTCGAATCAAATGTTTTTTATTTAAAAAAAAAAAAACGTCATACGGGTATACCTGATAGGCGCAACGTGTCATGCATGTCCCTTTTCTATAGGTATTATCACGAACGGGCCAGCCCCGATGACTTTGCATTCTCATTAATAAATGTGGACACGTTTCGATGACAACAAACAAATTTAATTTTCTCATTCAACTCATGCTAAATTGTACCAAGATCGAGTTTAAAGTTCATGCTATCAATTCTAAAAGAAAAAGTCCAGAAAAAAATATTTAGAGGTTTTGAATGTTTTAAATACACTCTTACTTTTTGGCTTGTGGTGTTTCCCTATTTTCAGTATTTGCCACCATTTCTTAAAAAATATATTGCGAAAAGAAATTGAGAAAAAGAAAATAAACTATGTTCGAGGGCAATGGAAGATTTCGCCCGCCAACTTTCTGTCTGCATCTTCGTTTAATTCCCTGTTTTAAAAATTTTAGTTCTTCTTCATTTCTAATTCATTTTTAGTAATCTTGACACAAATTTTAAAACTTCTAAATTAAACACCGGTTTGGTTTTTACATACGATATCAGTTTCAATTCCTTTTGTACTTTCGCAAAATCGTGTATGGATTTTATAATTGACGTTTTTCTAATACAAAGTGTGTTACCATATCTTAATGATGCCTTGCTCGAACTTTGTGTAGAATACACTATTTTTGGGGCCCAGAGAAAAATTTTTTTATAGAATAAATAAATATAGAAAATTTAGTTATAATTTAAAATAAGAAAAAATGTATGATATATTATTTGGACTGATCGCACAGATTTAGTAAATTAGATTAAGTCTCTACGAGTTCAGCACAAGCCAACAATTGGTGTATAAGAGCTGATATTTCTGCGTTGACCCAATCTAGTCTACTTCTGTAGAAAATCTCTCTGATGGCGAGTTGTCGATAATTTACAATCCCAAGCAACGGACGAATAGTATCCAATAGGGACTTGACAACTTTTTTTTTTTTAAATAAAACGCAAACCATTTGAGATATTTCAAAAACTTTATTATCGGCTTGAAGTACAATCAAAACATTTATGAATGGAACTCGACTTCATTCATATGGCCACCGCGGGCACGTTTGCAGCGGTCGATTCGTTGGAACCAATTTTCGATGACTCGGCCACACATTTCGGCCGAAACGGCCGCTATTTCGCCTTCAATGTTGGCTCTGAGCTCTTCCAACCTCGTCGGCTTGTTGGTATAGACCAATGACTTGACGTAGCCCCAAATAAAATAGTCTAGAGGCGTTAAATCGCACGAACGAGGCGGCCAACCGACTGGCCCATTTCTTGTGTTGAGGTCCGTCGCCGTGCTTAAATAACCAAATAAGAAGAAGAAAAAAAATTTTTCAAGAAAAAAAAAACCCAGACAAAACTACGAAAAAAAAAAACATAAAACAACGAAGAAAAAAAACATAAAACAACGAAAAAAAAATCCAGCAAAAGACCAGGATATTCAACTTCTAGGGCGTGAAGTCTGCCTGGCAAGAATAACAAAATAATATAAAATAAAGAAAGGAACACAAAGAGGAACTCTACGACACAACAAAGAAGAAAAAAAGGGACAACAATAAGAAATTCAACAAGACTTCTATCAACATCTAGAGTAGTAAGAAATTTTTTCAATATTTTGTTTTTTCTCTTTTCCTTTTTTTTTTAGGAATATTTTCTACTTGGAAGCTTTCCTTTTTACTAACATACATTTTTTTCGATAGAAATTTCTATCTATATTCTTTGAAAATTCTCTTTTCAGTTTTTCGACGACATTTCCGTTTCTTTTCCTTCTCGTCGAAAATTTTCTTTCTTTTCAGTTTTGGGTCCAAACCATATCGTTTCCATATATATATATATTGAATAATAACATAAAGGCCATTTGTTCATAAACCATATTTTTAAGAATTGATAACAAATTTTCGCCATACTTTAATTCAAATTTTCAATATTACGAGTCCATATTACACGAGACAGGCGGCTAGGCAGGGGGAAGAACAAATCCACTATCAACCGATACACATTAAACCTGAAATGGCTCTTTCTGTCGGAATTTCTGATGTTTTCAGAATCGTCCCTACCTTTGACGGGAAACCCTGCGACTTAGGTAAATTTATTTCCGGGGGAGACGTTTTATTTAGATCCATAAAGAAGGCAGACCCGGATATATACGAGACATTTTTAGATCTAGTCAAAAATAGACTAGAGGGTCATGCTTACGATCTGATCAGGTATAGCAAAATCGCTAAGTGGGAGGATTTAAAAGATAAACTCGAATCGGAATATAAAGAGGAGCAATCTCGGTCGACGGCACACAATGAGTTGATTTCTCTGAAACAACGCTACAGAGAAACCGTCCGGGAATACGGCGATAGAGTCGCGAATGCTCTAAGGACTTTAAACTCTGCCACGTGTGAAATAACAGCAGACGCGGTGGTTAGGGAATTCTTAATGGAAGAAAACAAAAAATTGGCCGTACAAACATTTGAAGATGGACTAATGAACGAACAGCTAAAGATACTAGCTAAACTCCATGGGGGAAATAATTTAAAACAGTCGATTGCACATGTAGTATCACATGGTGCTCGAATGGACAATTCTCCCAGGTCATATCAATACAATGAAAAACCTACATTCAATCGCATAGTCTGCCAAACCTGTGGTAAGTCAGGGCATACACAGGACACATGTTATCGGAACATGCAATCCAACTATTTTCCGAATAGACAACCCATAAAAAGGGAATATAACATTTTTTGCAATTTCTGTGGACGGAATAATCACACAGAGAACGAGTGTAGATACAAGATATCTAGGAATGGAGCGCCTTCAACAAATTACCAACAAGGTACAACAACGCGTAACCCATTCCGAAATAATCCTACAAACTCTGAAAATCGTTTTGGTGAAAATTCTAGGAGCACCAATAGACAAAACGATAGACAAAATGTTCACTTTTCTCGGGTGCAAGAGTCGGAAAACGAGGCCTGACGCCAACCAAAATTTATGGAAGACAGACCAAAGTTTTCTATTTACAGCATTAGATCTTTGGAAATAGATAACGACCATTTTAATGAAGCTCCTAGCCAAATTTACCCTGAGCCCACATACTCCTATAAACCAAGCCATATAAACGAAGATAACCCTGTCCCTAATATAAAGACTCCGATTCATACTCCCATTCTGGAAAACAATTCAGCAACACAGACTGAAAATCCGAAATTTTCAGCAGTATTAAAGACTGAAATCGCTAATATCTCAGATATCCCTATTGACAACGCAGACACTTCAGCAACCAAGACTGAAAACTCAGCAGTATTAAAGACTGAAAATTCGGATCCTGCAGAAAATATACAAACAGAAACCCCTAATATTCCGGCTATCCCAATAGACAACCCCGACACTTCAGCAACAAAGACTGAAAATTCAGCAGTGTTAAAGACTGAAGACCCAAAAGTTGTAATAAAAATCGAAACCCAAGTCAGTCCAGCAGCTAATACTGATGAACAAATCTTTTCTGCAGCAAAGACTGAAGGATTGAATGTTTCTACAGCAGATATAACTGAAGAAATAGTTCAAACAGCAAATAGGACTGGGAACCAAGATGTTCTAACAGCTAATAAGTCTGAAGAACTATACGAATCAGTAAATGAGACTGAGAAACTAAACGATCCAACAGCAGTGAGTAAGACTGAAAAGGTAGACGTTCCGACAGCGGTTAAAGCTATGGACAATGACAACACTAAGCCGAAAACAATAAATATTTTAAACAACGAAAACAAACACAAACACTTACGCAAACACGATATAATAAATAATGAAAATAATAATTTAACTAAAATAGGTATTGTAAAGAGTAACTATATAAATACATTACAAGTCTTTTTTTTCAACAATAAAAATTTATTCAAACACAAACTACAAAAAAATAAAAAGTTACACAGTCATTTAGGACATTTGAAATCATTTCTTAAAAAGATTTTTGGTATTATGCATTTCTATACAATCATCATAATAATAGGCCCAGAAAGGTTTTGGAAAATTTTCCATAAATTTAAGGAAAAGATAAACACATAACAAATGGCCTTTGTTTTATTATTCAATATATATGAAATAATCTAACAATTGTAGGAAATGACGGAAAAAAAAAAAAAAAAAAAGTTAATGAGGGGGACGAAAGACAAAAAATTTTAGAGGTAATATGTATTGGAAATTTTGGAATTAATATATATTCGAACGGAAAAGGAAAGAAAGAAAATTTTATTGGTAATATACATATTAGAAATTTTGGAATTAATATATATACGGAAATGAGAATTTTGAAACAATAATATTAATATTATATATTTAATATAATAAGTAATAATGATTTTTAGATAAGAAAAGAAAAGGTTCCAAGGAGAAATATTTAAATTTAGTTAATATATAATGTAAATAGACTATTTTGGACTATTTTTCTAGTGTTAAGAACTTTTTGATTATTGGAAAAATTTAGTTAATATATAATGTAAATAGATTAATTTTCTAGTATTAAGAACTTTTTGATTATTGTAACCTTTGATGAAAGATTAATTTTGAAAACCATTGTAATGTAATTGAACGAAAATCCAAGCCTTTAATTAATCTTAATCTAACCTATAGTTACTAGAAAATTATTCTCTTCAAGGATAATTTTCTTTCTCGAGGAAGGGTGGGATGTTGTATTCCAGAATACTACCCTTATTAAATTTAACACTGAATCTCCTAACACATCCTTAAAAACTTCACTTAACATATATTACATTCTCACTTAATACATACCATTCATAAACATTCACAATATTACCAGTTACAGCACACTTGTTGTATTCCAGAATACTACCCTTATTAAATTTAACACTGAATCTCCTAACACATCCTTAAAAACTTCACTTAACATATATTACATTCTCACTTAATACATACCATTCATAAACATTCACAATATTACCAGTTACAGCACACTTAATAACCTGCACCTTTTTATTTATTGAAAACATAGCAACTTGGATTTTCGTCCGAATTGAATGTGAAAAGAATAGAGAAAAATTTGAGTTCATAAAGTGCAGTTGTAGTTAGAAGTTTGATTTATAAGTGGAATATTGTAAGAAGAAGTTTTAATTAAGAATTGTAAAAGCAGTTAAGTTTTTAGTGTTTAAAATAAATACGTAACTAATATCAAGAGAGAAGGAAAAGTTTTTCTTTGACCATTGATTCTATCGGAGCTACTCAACAATGAAACGAGACTTGATGAAAGAAACAGAACTAAAGATAAAATAAAAGGTCCCCGCTCTTCCCTCAACCGAGGAAGCACGGCGCCGGACAACAACACTGGTGGCAGCGGTGGGATACAACCAAAGGATCCCAAATAAAAAGAAGAAAATAAGAAGAAAAAAAAACAAGAAAAAAAAAATTTTTTTTAAACAAAACAAAATTTAAAACAACAAAAAAAAATGTTTATAAGAAGAAGAAAAAAATAAACATAAAACAACGAAAAACAAAGTAAACAAAAAAATTTAAAAAAAAAAAAATTTAAAGTGAACACAAGAGAAATAACCAAATAAGAAGAAGAAAAAAAAATTTTTCAAGAAAAAAAAAAACCCAGACAAAACTACGAAAAAAAAAAAACATAAAACAACGAAAAAAAAATCCAGCAAAAGACCAGGATATTCAACTTCTAGGGCGTGAAGTCTGCCTGGCAAGAATAACAAAATAATATAAAATAAAGAAAGGAACACAAAGAGGAACTCTACGACACAACAAAGAAGAAAAAAAGGGACAACAATAAGAAATTCAACAAGACTTCTATCAACATCTAGAGTAGTAAGAAATTTTTTCAATATTTTGTTTTTTTTCGCTAAATTTTTTAGGAATATTTTCTACTTGGAAGCTTTCCTTTTTACTAACATACATTTTTTTCGATAGAAATTTCTATCTATATTCTTTGAAAATTCTCTTTTCAGTTTTTCGACGACATTTCCGTTTCTCTTCTTTCTCTTCGAAAATTTTCTTTCTTTTCAGTTTTGGGACCAATTTATTTTTCTTTCCTATATATATATATATATATTGAATAACCTAAAGAAAGGCCAATTTTTCCATAACCATATTTTTAAGTTAACCATATTTTAAGAATTGAATTTTCGCCATACATTATTTTAAACTTTCATTATTACAAGTCCATATTACACGAGACAGGCGGCTAGGCAGGGGGAAGAACAAATCCACTATCAACCGATACACATTAAACCCCCTGAAATGGCTCTTTCTGTCGGAATTTCTGATGTTTTCAGAATCGTCCCTACCTTTGACGGGAAACCCTGCGACTTAGGTAAATTTATTTCCGGGGGAGACGTTTTATTTAGATCCATAAAGAAGGCAGACCCGGATATATACGAGACATTTTTAGATCTAGTCAAAAATAGACTAGAGGGTCATGCTTACGATCTGATCAGGTATAGCAAAATCGCTAAGTGGGAGGATTTAAAAGATAAACTCGAATCGGAATATAAAGAGGAGCAATCTCGGTCGACGGCACACAATGAGTTGATTTCTCTGAAACAACGCTACAGAGAAACCGTCCGGGAATACGGCGATAGAGTCGCGAATGCTCTAAGGACTTTAAACTCTGCCACGTGTGAAATAACAGCAGACGCGGTGGTTAGGGAATTCTTAATGGAAGAAAACAAAAAATTGGCCGTACAAACATTTGAAGATGGACTAATGAACGAACAGCTAAAGATACTAGCTAAAGTCCATGGGGGAAACAATTTAAAACAGTCGATTGCACATGTAGTATCACATGCGGCTCGAATGGACAACTCTCCCAGGTCATATCAATATAACGAAAAACCTACATTCAATAGTATAGTCTGCCAAACCTGTGGTAAGCCAGGGCATACACAGGACACATGTTATCGGAACATGCAATCCAACTTTTTTCCGAATAGACAACCCATAAAAAGGGAATATAACATTGTATGTAATTTCTGTGGACGGAATAATCACACAGAGAATGAGTGTAGATACAAGATATCTAGGAATGGATCGGCTTCAACAAATTACCAACAAGGTACAACAACGCGTAACCCATTCCGAAATAATCCTACAAACTCTGAAAATCGTTTTGGTGAAAATTCTAGGAGCACCAATAGACAAAACGATAGACAAAATGTTCACTTTTCTCGGGTGCAAGAGTCGGAAAACGAGGCCTGACGCCAACCAAAATTTATGGAAGACAGACCAAAGTTTTCTATTTACAGCATTAGATCTTTGGAAATAGATAACGACCATTTTAATGAAGCTCCTAGCCAAATTTACCCTGAGCCCACATACTCCTATAAACCAAGCCATATAAACGAAGATAACCCTGTCCCTAATATAAAGACTCCGATTCATACTCCCATTCTGGAAAACAATTCAGCAACACAGACTGAAAATCCGAAATTTTCAGCAGTATTAAAGACTGAAATCGCTAATATCTCAGATATCCCTATTGACAACGCAGACACTTCAGCAACCAAGACTGAAAACTCAGCAGTATTAAAGACTGAAAATTCGGATCCTGCAGAAAATATACAAACAGAAACCCCTAATATTCCGGCTATCCCAATAGACAACCACGGCACTTCAGCAACAAAGACTGAAAATTCAGCAGTGTTAAAGACTGAAGACCCAATAGTTGCAATAAAATTCGAAACCCAAGTCAGTTCAGCAGCTAATACTGATGAACAAATCTTTTCAGCAGCAAAGACTGACGGATTAAATGTTTCTACAGCAGATATAACTGAAGAAATAGTTCAAACAGCAAATAGGACTGGGAACCAAGATGTTCTAACAGCTAATAAGTCTGAAGAACTATTCGAATCAGTAAATGAGACTGAGAAACTAAACGATCCATCAGCAGTGAATAAGACTGAAAAGGTAGACGTTCCGACAGCAGTTAAAGCTATGGACAATGACAACACTAAGCCGAAAACAATAAATATTTTAAACAACGAAAACAAACACAAACACTTACTCAAACACGAAATAATAAAAAATGAAAATAATAATTTAACTAAAATAGGTATTGTAAAGAGTAACTATATAAATACATTACAAGACTTTTTTTTCAACAAAAAAAATTTATTCCAATGCAAAATACAAAAAAATAAAAGGTTACACCGTCATTTAAATTATTTAAGATCATTTTTCAAGAAGATTTTTGGTAATAATCATCTTTATTCAATCATCATAGTAATAGGCCCAGAAAGGTTTTGGAAACTTTTCCATAAATTTAAGGAAAAGATAAGCACATAATAAATGGCCTTTGTTTTATTATTCAATATATATGAAATAATCTAACAATTGTAGGAAATGACGGAAATGAAAAAAAAAAAAAAAAAAAAAAAAAAAAAAAAAAAAAAAAAAAAGTTAATGAGGGGGACGAAAGAAAGAAAATTTTAGAGGTAATATATATTGGAAATTTTAGAATTAATATATATTCGAACGGAAAAGGAAAGAAAGAAAATTTTATTGGTAATATATATATTAGAAATTTTGGAATTAATATATATACGGAAATGAGAATTTTGAAACAATAATATTAATATTATATATTTAATATAATAAGTAATAATGATTTTTAGATAAGAAAAGAAAAGGTTCCAAGGAGAAATATTTAAATTTAGTTAATATATAATGTAAATAGACTATTTTGGACTATTTTTCTAGTGTTAAGAACTTTTTGAGTATTGGAAAAATTTAGTTAATATATAATGTAAATAGATTAATTTTCTAGTATTAAGAACTTTTTGATTATTGTAACCTTTGATGAAAGATTAATTTTGAAAACCTTTGTAATGTAATTGAACGAAAATCCAAGTTTTTAATTAATCTTAATTTAATATATAGTTACTAGAAAATTATTCTCTTCAAGGATAATTTTCTTTCTCGAAGAAGGGTGGGATGTTGTATTCCAGAATACTACCCTTATTAAATTTAACACTGAATCTCCTAACACATCCTTAAAAACTTCACTTAACATATATTACATTCTCACTTAATACATACCATTCATAAACATTCACAATATTACCAGTTACAGCACACTTAATAACCTGCACCTTTTTATTTATTGAAAACATAGCAACTTGGATTTTCGTTCGAATTGAATGTGAAAAGTCACAGAAGAAAAAACAGAGAGAAAAAAAATTCAGTTCATAAAGTTCGTTCGGATTTAGCAGTTGTAGTTAGAAGTTTGATTTATAAGTGGAATATTGTAAGAAGAAGTTTTAATTAAGAATTGTAAAAGCAGTTAAGTTTTTAGTGTTTAAAATAAATACGTAACTAATATCAAGAGAGAAGGAAAAGTTTTTCTTTGACCATTGATTCTATCGGAGCTACTCAACAATGAAACGAGACTTGATGAAAGAAACAGAACTAAAGATAAAATAAAAGGTCCCCGCTCTTCCCTCAACCGAGGAAGCACGGCGACGGACATCAACACTATAAACCAAGCCATATAAACGAAGATAACCCTGTCCCTAATATAAAGACTCCGATTCATACTCCCATTCTGGAAAACAATTCAGCAACACAGACTGAAAATCCGAAATTTTCAGCAGTATTAAAGACTGAAATCGCTAATATCTCAGATATCCCTATTGACAACGCAGACACTTCAGCAACCAAGACTGAAAACTCAGCAGTATTAAAGACTGAAAATTCGGATCCTGCAGAAAATATACAAACAGAAACCCCTAATATTCCGGCTATCCCAATAGACAACCACGGCACTTCAGCAACAAAGACTGAAAATTCAGCAGTGTTAAAGACTGAAGACCCAATAGTTGCAATAAAAGTCGAAACCCAAGTCAGTTCAGCAGCTAATACTGATGAACAAATCTTTTCAGCAGCAAAGACTGACGGATTAAATGTTTCTACAGCAGATATAACTGAAGAAATAGTTCAAACAGCAAATAGGACTGGGAACCAAGATGTTCTAACAGCTAATAAGTCTGAAGAACTATTCGAATCAGTAAATGAGACTGAGAAACTAAACGATCCATCAGCAGTGAATAAGACTGAAAAGGTAGACGTTCCGACAGCAGTTAAAGCTATGGACAATGACAACACTAAGCCGAAAACAATAAATATTTTAAACAACGAAAACAAACACAAACACTTACTCAAACACGAAATAATAAAAAATGAAAATAATAATTTAACTAAAATAGGTATTGTAAAGAGTAACTATATAAATACATTACAAGACTTTTTTTTCAACAAAAAAAATTTATTCCAATGCAAAATACAAAAAAATAAAAGGTTACACCGTCATTTAAATTATATAAGATCATTTTTCAAGAAGATTTTTGGTAATAATCATCTTTATTCAATCATCATAGTAATAGGCCCAGAAAGGTTTTGGAAACTTTTCCATAAATTTAAGGAAAAGATAAACACATAACCAATGGCCTTTGTTTTATTATTCAATATATATGAAATAATCTAACAATTGTAGGAAATGACGGAAATGAAAAAAAAAAAAAAAAAAAAAAAAAGTTAATGAGGGGGACGAAAGAAAGAAAATTTTAGAGGTAATATATATTGGAAATTTTAGAATTAATATATATTCGAACGGAAAAGGAAAGAAAGAAAATTTTATTGGTAATATATATATTAGAAATTTTGGAATTAATATATATACGGAAATGAGAATTTTGAAACAATAATATTAATATTATATATTTAATATAATAAGTAATAATGATTTTTAGATAAGAAAAGAAAAGGTTCCAAGGAGAAATATTTAAATTTAGTTAATATATAATGTAAATAGACTATTTTGGACTATTTTTCTAGTGTTAAGAACTTTTTGAGTATTGGAAAAATTTAGTTAATATATAATGTAAATAGATTAATTTTCTAGTATTAAGAACTTTTTGATTATTGTAACCTTTGATGAAAGATTAATTTTGAAAACCTTTGTAATGTAATTGAACGAAAATCCAAGTTTTTAATTAATCTTAATTTAATATATAGTTACTAGAAAATTATTCTCTTCAAGGATAATTTTCTTTCTCGAAGAAGGGTGGGATGTTGTATTCCAGAATACTACCCTTATTAAATTTAACACTGAATCTCCTAACACATCCTTAAAAACTTCACTTAACATATATTACATTCTCACTTAATACATACCATTCATAAACATTCACAATATTACCAGTTACAGCACACTTAATAACCTGCACCTTTTTATTTATTGAAAACATAGCAACTTGGATTTTCGTTCGAATTGAATGTGAAAAGTCACAGAAGAAAAAACAGATAGAAAAAAAATTCAGTTCAAAAAGTGCAGTTGAGATTGCAAGTTTGAGAAGGAAGTTTGAGAGTTGAATTTGTTTTGAGTAGATGTAGAAGTTACAGTTGGATTTAGCAGTTGTAGTTAGAAGTTTGATTTATAAGTGGAATATTGTAAGAAGAAGTTTTAATTAAGAATTGTAAAAGCAGTTAAGTTTTTAGTGTTTAAAATAAATCCGTAACTAATATCAAGAGAGAAGGAAAAGTTTTTCTTTGACCATTGATTCTATCGGAGCTACTCAACAATGAAACGAGACTTGATGAAAGAAACAGAACTAAAGATAAAATAAAAGGTCCCCGCTCTTCCCTCAACCGAGGAAGCACGGCGCCGGACCTCAACACTATTTAATAAGGGTAGTATTCTGGAATACAACATCCCACCCTTCTTCGAGAAAGAAAATTATCCTTGAAGAGAATAATTTTCTATTAACTATATATTAAATTAAGATTAATTAAAAACTTGGATTTTCGTTCAATTACATTACAAAGGTTTTCAAAATTAATCTTTCATCAAAGGTTACAATAATCAAAAATTTCTTAATACTAGAAAATTAATCTATTTACATTATATATTAACTAAATTTTTCCAATAATCAAAAAGTTCTTAACACTAGAAAAATAGTCCAAAATAGTCTATTTACATTATATATTAACTAAATTTAAATATTTCTCCTTGGAACCTTTTCTTTTCTTATCTAAAAATCATTATTACTTATTATATTAAATATATAATATTAATATTATTGTTTCAAAATTCTCATTTCCGTATATATATTAATTCCAAAATTTCTAATATATATATTACCAATAAAATTTTCTTTCTTTCCTTTTCCGTTCGAATATATATTAATTCTAAAATTTCCAATATATATTACCTCTAAAATTTTCTTTCTTTCGTCCCCCTCATTAACTTTTTTTTTTTTTTTTTTTTTTTTTTTTTTTTTTTCATTTCCGTCATAATATTAAAATTTAACACTGAATCTCCTAACACATCCTTAAAAACTTCACTTAACATATATTACATTCTCACTTAATACATACCATTCATAAACATTCACAATATTACCAGTTACAGCACACTTAATAACCTGCACCTTTTTATTTATTGAAAACATAGCAACTTGGATTTTCGTTCGAATTGAATGTGAAAAGTCACAGAAGAAAAAACAGATAGAAAAAAAATTCAGTTCAAAAAGTGCAGTTGAGATTGCAAGTTTGAGAAGGAAGTTTGAGAGTTGAATTTGTTTTGAGTAGATGTAGAAGTTACAGTTGGATTTAGCAGTTGTAGTTAGAAGTTTGATTTATAAGTGGAATATTGTAAGAAGAAGTTTTAATTAAGAATTGTAAAAGCAGTTAAGTTTTTAGTGTTTAAAATAAATCCGTAACTAATATCAAGAGAGAAGGAAAAGTTTTTCTTTGACCATTGATTCTATCGGAGCTACTCAACAATGAAACGAGACTTGATGAAAGAAACAGAACTAAAGATAAAATAAAAGGTCCCCGCTCTTCCCTCAACCGAGGAAGCACGGCGCCGGACCTCAACACTATTTAATAAGGGTAGTATTCTGGAATACAACATCCCACCCTTCTTCGAGAAAGAAAATTATCCTTGAAGAGAATAATTTTCTATTAACTATATATTAAATTAAGATTAATTAAAAACTTGGATTTTCGTTCAATTACATTACAAAGGTTTTCAAAATTAATCTTTCATCAAAGGTTACAATAATCAAAAATTTCTTAATACTAGAAAATTAATCTATTTACATTATATATTAACTAAATTTTTCCAATAATCAAAAAGTTCTTAACACTAGAAAAATAGTCCAAAATAGTCTATTTACATTATATATTAACTAAATTTAAATATTTCTCCTTGGAACCTTTTCTTTTCTTATCTAAAAATCATTATTACTTATTATATTAAATATATAATATTAATATTATTGTTTCAAAATTCTCATTTCCGTATATATATTAATTCCAAAATTTCTAATATATATATTACCAATAAAATTTTCTTTCTTTCCTTTTCCGTTCGAATATATATTAATTCTAAAATTTCCAATATATATTACCTCTAAAATTTTCTTTCTTTCGTCCCCCTCATTAACTTTTTTTTTTTTTTTTTTTTTTTTTTTTTTTTTTTTCATTTCCGTCATTTCCTACAATTGTTAGATTATTTCATATATATTGAATAATAAAACAAAGGCCATTTATTATGTGCTTATCTTTTCCTTTATTTATGGAAAAGTTTCCAAAACCTTTCTGGGCCTATTACTATGATGATTGAATAAAGATGATTATTACCAAAAATCTTCTTGAAAAATGATCTTAAATAATTTAAATGACGGTGTAACCTTTTATTTTTTTGTATTTTGCATTGGAATAAATTTTTATTGTTGAAAAAAAAGACTTGTAATGTATTTATATAGTTACTCTTTACAATACCTATTTTAGTTAAATTATTATTTTCATTTTTTTTTATTTCGTGTTTGAGTAAGTGTTTGTGTTTGTTTTCGTTGTTTAAAATATTTATTGTTTTCGGCTTAGTGTTGTCATTGTCCATAGCTTTAACTGCTGTCGGAACGTCTACCTTTTCAGTCTTATTCACTGCTGATGGATCGTTTAGTTTCTCAGTCTCATTTACTGATTCGAATAGTTCTTCAGACTTATTAGCTGTTAGAACATCTTGGTTCCCAGTCCTATTTGCTGTTTGAACTATTTCTTCAGTTATATCTGCTGTAGAAACATTTAATCCGTCAGTCTTTGCTGCTGAAAAGATTTGTTCATCAGTATTAGCTGCTGAACTGACTTGGGTTTCGACTTTTATTGCAACTATTGGGTCTTCAGTCTTTAACACTGCTGAATTTTCAGTCTTTGTTGCTGAAGTGCCGTGGTTGTCTATTGGGATAGCCGGAATATTAGGGGTTTCTGTTTGTATATTTTCTGCAGGATCCGAATTTTCAGTCTTTAATACTGCTGAGTTTTCAGTCTTGGTTGCTGAAGTGTCTGCGTTGTCAATAGGGATATCTGAGATATTAGCGATTTCAGTCTTTAATACTGCTGAAAATTTCGGATTTTCAGTCTGTGTTGCTGAATTGTTTTCCAGAATGGGAGTATGAATCGGAGTCTTTATATTAGGGACAGGGTTATCTTCGTTTATATGGCTTGGTTTATAGTGTTGATGTCCGTCGCCGTGCTTCCTCGGTTGAGGGAAGAGCGGGGACCTTTTATTTTATCTTTAGTTCTGTTTCTTTCATCAAGTCTCGTTTCATTGTTGAGTAGCTCCGATAGAATCAATGGTCAAAGAAAAACTTTTCCTTCTCTCTTGATATTAGTTACGTATTTATTTTAAACACTAAAAACTTAACTGCTTTTACAATTCTTAATTAAAACTTCTTCTTACAATATTCCACTTATAAATCAAACTTCTAACTACAACTGCTAAATCCGAACGAACTTTATGAACTGAATTTTTTTTCTCTCTGTTTTTTCTTCTGTGACTTTTCACATTCAATTCGAACGAAAATCCAAGTTGCTATGTTTTCAATAAATAAAAAGGTGCAGGTTATTAAGTGTGCTGTAACTGGTAATATTGTGAATGTTTATGAATGGTATGTATTAAGTGAGAATGTAATATATGTTAAGTGAAGTTTTTAAGGATGTGTTAGGAGATTCAGTGTTAAATTTAATAAGGGTAGTATTCTGGTATACAACACTTGAGATAACACGCTCATCAAACTTACTCTTCAATAAATCGATTGTATCGTGTGCTGTGTGGCTTGTGGCACCGTCCTGTTGAAACCACATGTCTCCCAAGTCCATATTTTCCAATTCTGGAAAATCGTGACGATCGTTATCGTCGACGAAAAAATATGGCCCAATGACGCCACCGGCATGCGAACTGCACCAAACAGTTATTTTTTGTGGATGAAGTGGTGATTCATGAAGCACATGTGGATTTTCACCCGACCATCATCATCTTGGTGCATCTTTTCCAGAACCCAATCGGAGGATGTACGTCACTTCAAACGGTCCATCGGCTTCAATTTTTGAGTAAGCTTGATCTTGTATGGGTGTAAACCAAGATCCTTACGCAAAGTTCGCCATAAAGTGGTCTGGGCTATGCCCAATTCTTGAGAACGCCGTGGAATTGACTGATTTGGATCGTTTGCTACGGACGCCAGCGATATTTTCGACACTTCGACCAACCCGTTGTCTCACTGGCACGGCAACATCACACAACGAATATGTTGACTCAAATTTTTGCACTAAACTTGTTATTGCCTGTCTACTAGGGCGAGAATTACGACAGAAAATTGGAGTTAACGCTCTTAAAATTGCGGTCAACGACTCCAAATTGCGGTAGTAAATTTTTATAATTTGCAGACATCGTTCGTTCGTGCACTTAACCATGAATGTTGAGTCTACTGAATAAATTGACAGTGACAGTTCGATGATTAGTGAAAGGGTGCGTTCATAAATTAAATTGAAAATTGTCAAGTCCCTATTGGAAAACCCGATATTTGAATTTCTCCAACATTTTACCCGGCATAAGTGTTTTAACTTCTCAAAAACTTCCTCAAGAAACAATATTTTAATTTCTCGAAAAGCTTATCGAAAATACACTTATCCTAACGATGTCAGGAGAGCTTGCCCAAGAGCCGTTGGTTGATTGACAAATTCCATGTTCGAGCAAGTACTCGAACTAGGCGCAGGCTTCATCGAGTTCTTCTGATAAATCATTGCCCGGGCGTGGATTTGCCAGCCATCCGTGTATTTTTGTATGGTAAGGAGCACCGGTTTTGGTTCGCAATGGTTTGGTGAAATGAATTCACACGTCGAAGAATTCCTTTAACAGGCGAAAGGGTCGTAAGCCGTAGCGCTCGGCGATGTAAAAGCTTCTTTATATCAGCCGGCAGAGCGACTTTTTCGAATCCAATACTGCTGCACCCCACGTTGACCAACAAATTGTAGTGCTTGAGTATGTCAGGTTCATTGACGTCGGAGATGACGGGACCCCATCCGTTTAAAATGATCATGTCTTGAAGTTAACATTCTCAATAAGAGGCTTACTCTTGATTTGGCGGACGTTACGCTTTGTTGATGCTCGGCTGTCCAAATTTAAAGAACTTGACCGAACAGGCGATGTTCTTGGCCAGTTGCAGAGATATATGCACTTTATGAACTGTACATCAAAATTTAAATGGTAACAACACCAATCGGCCAGATTAGCTGCGACTGCGACGTTTTTGGTGTCTGACCGGTAATAAAATATATCGTAGTCAAACTGATAATCGCCCAACTGCCATGTACACTCTCGGGAATTTTGCACCTGAGGTTAAAGGTTTTTTTTAAAAATATAAACGTTAAATCAATTAGCTAGCAAAGAGTGTTCAGTAATAAACAAAACTAAATGAACGAGTACATCGGGTTACTCTTGTAATTTCTGTGGCAATAATATGTTATTAAGTAAACAAGAAAGTAACTTGATATATAACGGACATAGAAGTAAGGTGAGCATGCTAATGTCGTTACCTCCGATATTTCTTAAAAAGTCTAATGATAATTTCTCTAACCTGTCCGAAGGTAAATAATTCGGGTTGATTTGACACCTCGAATCAATCCGAATCATTTCGAATTTCGTTTAAGTTCAGTAAATAAACCTTTTCTCGATTACACTCTAAACTATTTTTATCCACCTCTCATGGGATTTCCTATAAAATATACTATATCGTTGGGTACCTGGTAAAAGTAACCGAGTGTAATTTAATGTAATATGAGATGGTCACTTTTACCAGGTACCCGACGGTATTATATAATTTCATTCATATATATACATTCAATATATATTCTAGTTTACAATTATTTTATTTTATTTTAATTGTTTACTTCGTTTCAGTTAGCTAGCAACTTAGTATATTAATAGTATTGTTACCAAAATTGATTTTAATCAATCATATCCAAACAACAATTTTTTTAACCATATTACGCTGGTACTTTTTGCTCAACAACTTGGCATAAAATTTCCTGCCAAAAACGATGACCGATGAAAGAAACCTGTCCACCAAAATCCAATACAACAAAATACAAATAGTTTATATATCAAATACGTTTATTATAAAAGATTAGACACTCAAAAAAATATGACTGCATTACAAATAAGAAGCTTCTTTCTAAACAATTATTTTTTAATTCTTGTAAGAGTAAATATCCCAATCACACCGTGAGCAACTAAAATTGAAACCAACGAGAAGTAGCTTATAGTGAGTCTACATTTGTATTACTATAGTAAATAACCGTTCACATTGTTCACGTTAAATAGACATTTAGATTGCAAAAGGTGCTAAAATATAGTTGAGTAGTGTTTTACATTTAAACTTATTAGTATTTGCTTCGTAGTTTTGTACCATCACAATTGCTGAGAATCTCGCTTACGGAATTCACAAAAATTACATTTGAAAATATACCGACGGTAGTTTACGAGTACAAATACGTTTTCATTACAATTAACGATCACAATGCGCTTTTGGAGCTACACTTTATACATGTATGTGAATTATTTAAGGATTGCTTTAAGTCTTCCATTAGGTAGGACCTCAACTAAGCCACTGATGAAGCCGTCCTTGGTGGCCATGGATTCGAGATAATATTGCCGCAAAGCACGGCATAATGCCTGGGCTATGATCTGCCATTGATGGATTTCGGATACTTCGTTGTTATCCCTCTGTAAGTTGTGCACCTGGACATTCGTCTGTGAATCAATGTTGAACTGTTTTGGAACACGAAACAGAACAGCCATCGTCTTCAAGAGATTTAATATGTCAAACTCACGTCGCTCCGTCAATTCGGAATTTGTAAGTTATCCGCCCAGAGAACACGTCCTTTCAATCAAAACTCTGAAATTGAACTGAAGTGGTGAATGCTAATCAAAACGCGCAACAAGGACGAAATCCACATCGGGCCAAATAACAACCCCCTTGAAGCAACACGCGGAAGTTTCCCACCCAATCAGTTACCTTCTGTGTTGTGCAGCAACAAGGGATAGAATTAGGGGTTGATACTGTTTTGGAAATTGTTGCTTCTATTTACTGATTTCAGGATATTAATATAAGGGTGGCATGCAACACGTCTGACAGATATATAATGCTTATTCTATGTAGGACACGGATATTGTGTCGAGTGGGGAAATCCTCACGTGGTCATTTGTAATTCGAAGCCCGGGATATGAATGGACTTCTCTTAAAGGAAACAAGTTTGGAAAGAGAAACTAAGAGGGGTAAGGACATATTTCGTAATCGTTGAGGGGAAGTTTTGTTTGCTTGTGTGAGAAGTTTTACTCTTTTTGGACTCGACAGTCTCTTAACTGAACATCAATATAAGTCCTACATGATCAATAGGTCCCTATTTCCGGTAGAAGAAGCTTTTCTGAGCGAATGGATTTTGTGATTAATAAGCAATTTCAAATACATGATATGTTTCAATACTCTAATACGAATCGACAGGGTAAAATGCAATTCAATTTAAAGCTTATAAGTAAAGATATGGTAACAAATCTAATAAATGGTCAATTCCAATAAAGACTATGTTTTTAATTAAACAAAATTTAAATTAGTTAAGGGAAAAGCAACATTTTTTTTTATTTTAATTTAAATCTAATTTTCGGCGACTCTTTACAATACCCGTAAATCAAGTATAATTCTATTAACGTAGCATTCGATGTCCAATTTAAAAGCGTCTCTGCTATGAGGTTTGTTAGCATAGACGAACTACTTCAAATATCATCACAAGAAAACAAAACAACAACAAAAAAACGTGTGTATCAGTTTACAACCGGAGTTTATAAAGCAGACTCACAAAAACCTTTTATCAAATTTTTCAATGAAAATAAGATAGAAGTTGACTTTAGGTCCTATACCTTCATCAGAAATACAAGAAGAAACTTTATAAACTCCGGTCGTAAACTGATACATAATTTAAATAACGCAGACGTTAATACAAACATATAACAAAAAAACGTGTTAAACCATAACTTTTTCATAATAATTACCCGTTTCATTTCTGCGGATTACAGACTCACCTAACTTTTCTCAGAACAATTTCAGAGTAGCATAACCAAAATAGCTCCTCAATAGTATACTGGTTAGTATACCCGCCTGTCACGCGGGAGACCGGGGTTCGATTCCCCGTCGGGGAGCCTCTGGCGCAAGACTAATGACCTTGCCCGGAAAAAACAAATCATTATGGAAAATTTAACAAGCCTCAGGACTTGCTAAATAAGGCCAAGACCGGTTCCAGGTTGTAGTGCCGATGATGATGATGATGATGATAACCAAAATGTGGCAATAAACAATCTTGTTAGAAAAACCCGTTTTGCAAATGAATTTCATTCTATTTTGGCGACAACAAAACCCTTAACATTGATCGATAACACTCACCATTCGCCGTTACCATATCTCCCTTTGCCTTTCCCAAAAAATAGGTTCGAGGGTGCAGATGTTCCGATGGTGCCAGTATGCCATGAGCCACACCAAACAGCAACTTTTCCCGAATGCAAAGGCTTTCTTCTGAATTTTTTTTTTTGCTTAATCGATAGTTTTATCCTTCAAAAATAATATGTTAAAATTTGGAAACGAAATCTTAGGCGGTTCCAAAGTTATAGGTCATTAAAGGGTCGGGTCTCCAGCGGATACAAATTCGTATCATAGGTGGCAATTACCGTGTATTTAGAAAGATGCAGACAATCCATTTATGGGCATTAATTTTCTTCGTTGTTGGCGTAGGCCAACTGCCACTTCTTTGAATATGTGGCAATCTTGTGCGACTGAACAACACGTTCATAAGCGGTAATGGATAGTCGCTCCTGTGTATGTTGCTTTTACATTCGGGCGTACTGCGGGTGACCTGCGATTGTCTGAGTTTTAGTTAGTGTCATATATATGAAACTAACTTGCCCGTTGCACGGTGCTGGTGGTTTTTTCTTGTTTGGTGACTATGGAAGATGTTCCTACCGGTAACGTCGCGGGGTAGGTATATTTGATGTTTCTTTGTTTCTTTTTTATGAGGAGGAAAAAGTATTTAGTGTAAACGTGGTCTCAGAGCGTGCAGTGCTCGCGTTTAGGCGTCCGTTTCATACGTTTTTCAACGGTAAATTTTTCTAACATAGTGTTTAAAAACGTTAAAGGTTTGCGTAAGTCAGGGGTGCGTCCAGGAAGTCGATATAAAAAACGAAAAGGATTTATGGGAACTGTAAAGGAATTGGAAACACGGAGTATGCGACTACATCGGCACAAAAATTGACTACATCGCCCGACTTCGATCCAACGGTCACAGTGACGGCAGCATACGTGATGTTACTTTTTTTTCAGTTTTTTCCGAACTTTCAAACATTATAAAGTGTAAAAACTGTGACGGTTCGATAAACTTTTCAAAAAAATCTGAGAAAGGCCTAGGATTCAAACTGATCGTCGAATGCAACTGTGGTGAGAGGGTCAGCGACTCCTGTCCACGAATCGCCAATTTCCATCGCCATCGTAAATTTTTCTAACATAATGTTTAAAAACGTTAAAGGTTTGCGTAAGTCAGGGGTGCGTCCAGGAAGTCGATATAAAAAACGAAAAGGATTTATGGGAACTATTAATGAACTGGAAACACGGAGTATGCGACTACATCGGCACAAAAATTGACTACATCGCCCGACTTCGCTCCAACGGTCACAGTGACGGCAGCATACGTGATGTTACTTTTTTTTCAGTTTTTTCCGAACTTTCAAACATTATAAAGTGTAAAAACTGTGACGGTTCGATAAACTTTTCAAAAAAATCTGAGAAAGGCCTAGGATTCAACCTGATCGTCGAATGCAACTGTGGTGAGAGGGTCATCGAGTCCTGTCCACAAATCGCCAACAAAGGTACGTTGGAGACGGGGATGTAAAAATAATGAATGCGTTGCAGAAATCATTTCCAAATGTTGTAAAGGCCGAATGTATCAATCACGTGGGAAAGCGAATCGGTTCGCAATTACGCGGTGTCATAAAAAAAGCAAAAAAAAAATCAGACGAACTAGGAGGAGCCGGTCCTGGCAAACTTACCGAAAACATGATAACATAACTGACGACTTATTACGAACTTGCGATTAGACGCAATGCTCACTCTGCTGAAGAAATGGTGAAAGAAATTTGGGCAACATACTACCACAAAATATCAACCGATGAAAATCCGCAACATCAAAACTGTCCAGAGGGCCTGGAGTCATGGTGCAAATGAAAACGCGCGGAAGCTGCGAATGAGCTGTCAAAGTTCCACCACGACAAACCTCCCTTGGATCCTAAAGTACGAGCTATTTACCCAGTTTACGTAAAACTGACATATCCCGATTTGTTAAAAAAAATGCGAGGGAGGTTTCACGCAAAATAACAACGGAAGTTTCAATGCTACTTTCTGGCAAATGGCGCCAAAACACACATACAGTGGTAAGAAAATCATTGAAGTTGCGGCTCTTACCGCAGCTTGTATGTTTAATGAGGGGTTTTTACCCGTATTGCTAATAACGCAAGTCATGGGCATCAAAATTGGGTACGCTGCGAGAGCGTTTGCGATCGAGAGGGACAGAGACCGGTTGCAAGACGCTGACCGCAGCCTAGTATACAAACTCGCACGAGGCACGAACAGCGAGGAAAAAGGCGAAAGTGCAACTGGAGGACCAATTCGAAGTCGTGGAAGGAACTGTTTATGGTCCAGGAATAGATGTCTAGCTGTTAGTATAAAAAATCCCGATGATTTCATGAAAAAAATCACTTTTATCTTTTGTCTAATTTATCTCCAAACTTTGAATGCGTTTTTCTCGAAACGACTTTTTTGAGTGCGGTGTAAGCGATAATATGAAAACGGTGCATGCGATTCTTATGAAAGTTCGCACACATATTTTTAACAAGCACACGCAATTTGTGAGTGAATTACTTTTTTATTTATTTATTTATTTTTTTAGTTATAACAAAAAAATAGAGTAAAAAAGGGCCGAAAAATCAATAGTCCGCCATTTTGTTGTTTTTTATCCATTTTAAATTTTTTTCACTCAGATTGGGCTAAATGTATTTAAGTTCAATAAACTTATTGCATTTTTCATATTTTTTTACCGGGGACGAAAATAACCCTTACACGAGCAGAACGGATGGCTAACTTTGAACACCTGAAGGGTGGGGTTTCCGGTTCCGGAGTGACTCGACAAAATTTACAAACGTAGTCAAGAGATGAATAAAATGTAAAAAAAAAAATTGTTGTTATATCTTTAATACTTTTTCTTTAAAAAAATCATGAAAATAACCTATTTTTTGACCCGACAAACCGGAATTTCCCCTTAAGACTGTATGCTAAGCCTATCCTGAGAAAGGTTGGCACAAGGTTAATAACCATGCCCGTAAAAAAGAATTATTATGGCGAATTTAACAAGCCTCGGATATGGACCGGATACACGACGACGACCACGGAGACGAAAATGGTTAAACGATTTAAGGATTTTCTGCTGGAACGTCCGCTCACTATTCAGAGCTCGAGCTGCAAAGCAGCTAGCCGTTGCACTGCCCGAATATAAGGCTGACATAACAGCATTACAAGAAATAAGATGGACGGGGTGTGGTGTCATTCAAAGAAACGAGTATGACATTTATTACAGCTGTTGTGCAAAACACCATATGCTCGGGGTAGGCTTTCTAGTCAGCCAAAAACTGAAGCCTGTCACTATCGGCTTTAATGCAGTAAACGAAAGGCTATGCACGCTTCACGTGCGAGGCAAGTTTAAGCACATAAGCCTCATAAACGTCCACGGACCTAGAGAGGAGTCCCCTAATGACGAAAAAGAAGAATTCTATGAGAGTGTCATTCTATGAGTGGTGTCATTCAAAGAAACGAGTATGACATTTATTACAGCTGTAACGAGAACCGGTTTTCAGGCACTACGCAGGTGCCCACAGTTTGCATGAGAACACTAATGACAATGGACTACGAGTCATCGAACGGGCAGCATCAAAAAACTAGATCGTTGCAAGTACTAGGTTTCCGCGTAAAGATATCTACAAAGCCACCTGGGTATCAACTGATGGAGCCACTCGCAACCAAATTGACCACGTGTTGATAGATCGCCGTCCCTCCTCGAGCCTGATGATGGTACGAACGTACCGAGGTGCTAACGTCGATAGGGATCACTATCTTGTTGGTACAGTTTTCCGAGCGCGGATTCCCTTACGGAGACGTATTGCATCCGCGAATCAGGTTCGAATCAACACGGCTGCCTTACGCAATGAGAATACCAGTAACACCTTTGGTCATGCGTTAAGAACTCGATGGAGGGAGAGTAAGTCCTGGGGCCAGAATGCCGGGCGTAGAAGAGAAATGGTGACGCCTTAAGAATACTGTCATTAGTACTGCCAACTCCATCTGAGGCAGTAGTCGAAGAGATCGGAACGACCGATTTGACGATGAGTGCAAACTAGCGACTGAACGTAAGAATGCTGCATACCGGGCAATGCAGCAGTCTCATAGGACGCGGGTACGCGAGGAGAAATACAAAGATCTCAGAAGATCTGAGAAAATACTTCACAGACAAAAGTGCCTGGGAAAAAAACCTTGTCTGTGAAATAGAGAAAAATAGAAAGCGAGATCCGCACTAGGCGCGCAAGTTCTACCAAAGTATGTGAGGGAGGACGATTTCGGAGACGCTACAACCATGAGTTGTACGCAATCTACCTTGAAGCTAATGTTGTAAGAAAAATCAAGCTCGGTAAACTTCGGTGGGCGAGACACCGAGCTCGAATGGGCGAAGAGGAACCTGCCCGGAAAGTCCTTTGTGGCATGATGTATGGAAGGAGACAGCGCGGCAGACCTTCTTTGCGATGGATGGATGGCGTAGACCAGGACGCCCAGAGCCTGAGAGCGCCAAACTGGATGACATCGGCTCGAAATCGGGACCGGTGGAGAGATATGTTAAATAAGGCCAAGAGTGGAGCCTGGTTGTAGTGCCGATTATGATGATGATGATGAAATGCTAAGCCTATTTACATTTATTCTTATATGAACTTACTGCCTTCTGTTCTTTACTTTCCAAGGCAGGAACGCAAACACTGCCTCTCGAACAGCCGAAACTTTTCCAGAATATGAGGATATGGTATACCATACCGGGCAGCCATATACCAATACTGGTCGGATGAATGCCGACTATGAGATCATTATGACTGTGGAGGGTAGAAGACTGCTACGGAAGAGACTTCGTGTCATTGCATATGCGTTTTTAGCTGCTGTAAGAGCAGCTGCTATAGGCTTATCAATGTAAAGATAGTGATCAAGATACCAAGGTATCGAACTACAGTTTTTACTTGTAGAGGAAGATTATTACTTCCTGCAATAGAAATTGTTTTCCAATTCTGTTTTGTATCCTCGATGCCCTGGACAACGGAGTTCTGAAAACGCCGTTTCTGTTTTCTGAAAATTGATCTTTAATTTCCAGTCGTCTCAAGAACGTTTGATTGTATTGAAGTCATCTTGCAGAAGTCTGTTGATGACATCAATCTTTCCTCCAGATGTATACAACACAATGTCGTCTTCGTATGCCATGTCATGATTGGGGCAACCTAATAGATCACTAGTATGTATTTGTTAAACAAAATGGGATAATCCACTGGTCGCTGCCGTAAGCCGTTTTTAATGTGGAAGGCCTTGTTAGATATTATATCTCCACATTTCACCACAAACTGTTTATCCATTATCATATCTACAAGCCCTTCTAACCATACGGTATCGAAAGCCTTTTCATGGTCAACCAAACAGGCGCCTGCATTGTCGCTTTGCCTTGTTTCACTGTATGTTTGGAACAAGTTTCTTCGCGGCATGAACGGTGTCGTGTTTTCCTCTAAAACCGAACTGACTCTTTGGAATAATACCATTTTCATCACAATAGATAGAAGCAAACTAATCGAGCAAAGATTGGTGGGGTTGCTCCTGTCCTTGCCCTTTTTGGGGATGGGGTGGACTACTGCAGTTTTCCAATGGTTTGGATACTACGCAATATATAAAGCGTTGTTGAATAAAACAGTTTAATCTTCACTACTTCAAGAGGCAAATCCTTTAGAATAATGTTTGGAATGCCATCTATTCCAGCAGATTTCTTGTTCTTAAAAGATCTGAAGATGGCCGTAAGGTCATCCTTGTGTAACAACATACTCGTGTTCGGATTGCTAAGAGGGCAAGACGCTTTATTGTTTTCGTTAAATGTAATGAAACTTCGACTTTCAAGATGACAATTATCAAGCTGACGGCGTATCGAAATATGGTTTTGTAGAGTCCTATTTTCGTGGTCGCGATTAGAATGAACGGATTCGTTCGAAGCAAGAACCAACTCAAACTCGAAGTCTAACCGCCGACGAGTCAGCACGTGTGTTACGTCAAAGAATCCTTCGACGACACAAAAAACCTATCTATCGAAATGTGTAACTTAATTACACATTTCCTAGAAACATTAAAATATAAAAATTGCAATGTATTGTCTATTGCAACATATGATAGAAATAAAACCTATTAAGAAGTAATTAAAAAGTAATTAACAAGACTTCGTGGAATCACGAAATAGGCAATTAAGCATATTGCAATACAATATATATTATGTAGAAAGACAAGCCTAGGAAAAGATCTTGATGTAAAAATAAATTCAGTTTTAGAAGCGTCTCTCTGAAGAGCAGACGATTTTTTGAATCCAATATAAATTAAAATAAAAATATAAATTTTTATAAAATAAAATGTTTTTTTTATTATTTCACTTAAGTGTAATTTAGGAAAAACGTAACTCGAGCGCTTCTACCTCGCGATCCGTACCACAAATTATTCAGTCCGTTTATGTTAAGTAAACACAAGATACTCAATTGCAATATCGGTTCATGCGTCAAGTCTTCTGTGGGATCCGAACTAAACAAACGGATCTCCACACACGCGTCCGAGTGTAGTGCTGTGATATCTGTGGTATTTGGGCCGTAATGTGAGCATTGTGTGGAAGTATACAGTGCGGGAAACCCACATACCCTTTCATTTCCTTGCGTCTGTTTTTCTTCTTCTTCGCACTTCTGTTGTGGACCGCAAGTATCGGTTTTTTTGTTTTGTTTTACATCCACATTTATTCAATATTCAATTACATGTTTTACTTAAGACTAAATGTTAACTTCTATTTTACAAACATCATTCTTACATTAACTTACTGGCTCTTCGCAAGCACTCTAAATTATACATTATCATATTTCATATGCCTTTCGGCGTACAATAACTGTTTTTATAACATGTTACAATAATTGATATGTTTTTTTATTAAATTTATTCTATTTTTTCTACATCATGTATTATTTATAATTTTTTTTTTTGAATTACGTATATAGGGGGTGTACAAGCAAAATAAAAAATAAAAATGAAACAAAGCGGACAAACATAAACAAGGAATACAAATAAAAAATAAAAATAAAATTAAATTAAAAACAAAATTAAAAAAAATTATAATTGGGAAGGAGGGATAGGGGATAGGGGGAAGGAGAGCGGTGCGCCTGAGAGCATACTATGTTGGGGAGTTGACACGCAAAAAATAAAATAATGAAACAAAACAGACAAACATAAACAAGGAATACAAATAAAAATTAAAAAATAAAAAATTGAAATTAAATTAAAAACGTAAATAAAAAAAAAACAAAATAATTGGGAATTGGGGATAGGGGGAAGGAAAGCGGTGCGCCTAAGAGGCATACTATGTTTGGGGACGTGTAGTCCTTTCTTCATCACTGATCCACCACCAGTTAGGATGGGATCGATTTTTTATTCATTTATCTCTTTCGCCGATCACCATACTAAAACGCAGGCGATCTGGAAAATTAGAGATATCGTTATCGTGGAGAATTCGTTTATCCCTGGCACCACGGAAAGCGTGCTAAATAATAGGGACTCCACTTTTGTCTTGGATAAGTCCTTTTTTATCCAAGAAAGGGAACGCTTCTGGGGGAATGAACCCATTCTGGAGAGTACTCTCCATATACATATCATTGGGATAGAATGCTCCCGAAATGAGATCATTTTCACTGCACATTGCCCTTGTTGTGTGACCACGAATAATCTTGATAATGAAGTTATCTATTCTGTTTAGTCCTGATTTGTCATACAGGACTTTATTGGGATAGTATTTCTTATACTGCGAGTCTGGGGTTCTATACATTCCGAGGCAGGAACGCAAACACTGCCTCTCGAACACCCGAAACTTCTCCATGTAAAATGGGGATATGTTGTACTATACCGGGCAGCCATACACCAATATTGGTCGGATGAAAGCTCAGTATGAAATTATTTGGGGTCCAGCAGACTACTACGGAAAAGTCTTCGTGTCATTGCATATGCGTTTTTAGCTGCTGTAAGAGCAGCTGCTGTATGCTTATCAAAGTAAAGATACTGATCAAGCCAGATTCCAAGGTATCTGACTACAGTTTTTACTTGTAGAGGAAGATTATTACTTCCTGCAATAGGAAATGTTTTCCAATTCCGTTTTGTATCCCTTGATGCGCTGGACAGCTGTGTTCTGAAAAGTATAGTCTCTGTTTTTTGGAAATTTATTTTTAATTTCCAGTCGTCGCAAAAACGTTTGATTTTGTTGAAATCATTTTGCATCAATCTTTTCTCCAGATCTATACACCACAATGTCGTCGGCATACGCAATTGCATGGTTGAGAGAACCCACTAGATCACTAGCGTAAATGTTAAATAAATTGGGAGAATTCACCGCTCCCTTTTGTAGACCGTCTTTGATGTGGAAAGTCTTGTTAGAGATTATATCTCCACATTTCACTACAAATTGTTTACCCATTATCATATCGTAGATAATGTATAATAAATATTCGGGCATACCTAGATTTGATAACTTAAATACCAGCCCTTCTAACCATACGATGTCGAAAGCCATCCAACCAAACAGGCCCCTGTGCATTCTCCCTTCGCCTTGTTCCACTGTATGTCGGAAACAAGTTTTGTCGGAGCATGAACTCTGTCATGTTGCGGTCGGAAACCAAACTGGTTGTTCGAAATAATACCATTTTCCCCACACCAGTTAGTCAATGCTTTATTTATAATTTTCTCGAATACCTTGCTGATGTTCGGAAGCAAACTAATCGAGCGAAGATTGGGTGGATTGCTCCGGTCTTTGCCCTTTTTGGGGATGGGATGGACTACTGCAGATTTTCATTGGGTTGGATAATATGCTTTATTTAGAGCGTTATTGAACAAAATAATGTAAACCTTCACTACTTCAAGAGGTAAATGCTTTAGAACAATGTTTGAAATATTATCTATTCCAGAAGATTTTTTGTTCTTAATGGATCTAAGAATGTCCGTGAGTTCATCCTTGTGTACAAATATGCTAGTGTTTAGATTTCTAAGCGGGGAATCTGCTCTATTATTTTCACTAAAGATAGTGATACTTTGACTTAAGGGACGCCAATTGTTAAGTTCATTGCGTATCGAAATGTGTTTTTGGAGAGCACTATTTTCCAAGCCAAGGTTAGAATGAGCCGATTCGTTCAATCTATACACTGCTACGAGACAAGCACCAATTGAGTTCGCCTTTTTTTGCGGATCCTCGACTATTATGAACTCTTCGTTAGAGTTGATGTGTTCCGGGGTAAGTCCTGCGGTCAGCAGAGTTTGACAATTCTCGGGAGTCCGCGGAATTCGCAAACATGGGATGTCATTATAATCTTTCCTTCGAATTTTTGAGGGAACATATTCGGTCCACTAGCTTTAATGGCTTGAATTCTCTTGTTCCAATCTTCATTAATTACTGATCTATAGTTGTCACGGATTAGTTTGTGAAAATTTTTAATTAGTGACTTAATTGTTTTTATTTCCTGGCTATTTGGATCGCTGAACTGTCTGTAGAGCAGTTTTAACTTAGAGAGCAGAATACCCTTTTGCTTATACAGCTCGTCGATCGTTGCGTTTCTGTATCGGTTTGTATGACTTTTGGAGTGAGACCCTTTTGGGATAGAAAGATAATGATCAATTTCGTCATTATGAAGATTCATGTCAGTTGGTGGATCTATTCCATTGGAGCGTAATTCTTTTTTTATTATCCGATCAAAGCGCGGCCAGTGTGCTTTTCCGAAATTAAAAGAATGTATCTGTTTGTACTGCTCAAGTAGTGAATGTTCGTTTGGGACATATATTACAGCACCAAGTCCGTGATGATCGCTATCGTACTCGGTTGTACGAAGACAATTTGGAGTAGTTAGATCCGTATCTAATAATAGTATTCGCTCGTCGAGCAACAGTAATTCCAAGAAGGAATTTCCTCTTGGATATGGCGGCGTACGTGTAGCGTACAATTCTAGTTTATGTTCGACAGTGTTTGTTTGCCACCAGTCGAACAACACATTGCCTCTTGTGTTTGTGATAAGGTTACTCCAAGCCCTGTGCTTGGAATTGAGATCTCCCGGCATAAAGAAATAATTATTTTCCGAGTCTAACTTGAGACTTCAAAAAGGGTATCAAGTTCATTGATAAACTGTATACATTGTGGGCGGCGCAAGGCTAATAACCTTGCCCGTAAAAATAAATTATTATGGAAAATGTAACAAGCCTGGAGACTTGCTCAATAAGGCCAAGACCGGATCCCGGTTGTGGTGCCGATGATGATGATGATACACTGTGGAGCTTCGGGAGCATAAGCAGAGATCACATATAGATGGTTTTGACTTTTCAAAGGAATATCTATAACGCAGGCTTCTAGTACCTGGTACTTGTATACATCTCTACTGTAGACGACTTTGTGTTGTAGATCATTTTTAACTAAGACAGCGACTCCGCCCCCTTGAGTGGAATTTGGACGATCTCGTCTAATTACTTCATAATTTCGGTAGCCCAATTTGCGCCTTTGATTTAGCTTAGTTTCGCGATCCAAAAGCACATCTGGGCGTTCAGCTTCCAGCAGATTGCTGAGATTATCTCTTCTTTCCATGCGGATTAGTGAATTAACATTCACATCAATAAATGTTAGGGTTAATTCAGCCGCAGTGAACGTTATGATTGGAGTGTGGGTTCGTCTGGAAACAGGGTCGAATAGATAATGTCCGTTCGAGCCACTTGTTCTGTCAGTTTTTTTTCGATCATTTCGAATTTTTTTATCAAACGCAGCAAACTGTCCTTGTTTGATCAGTAATATAGCTGTTATATCAGTTTGTACCTCTGGAGCAGGCGTTTTAATGATATTGCGTGATTGTTCAAAGATTGGTGAATTTTTTACTCCACCTGCCATTTGGGCGTATGACATACCTGGTGCCACGAAGTAGTTGTAAGAGCGAGTTTTCATCCTTTTCTCTTCTTCAGCTTGCTTCTTTCTGGCTTCCAAATTTGATTTTAGTTGTTGGTACTTAGGGCAACCTCTAAAGTTAGTAGGATGACCTGAGTTGTTACAGATGACACAGGATAGTTTATTTCTATCCGGAAGCTGTTCTTTGCCCAATGGACATTCTCCAATGATATGCTTATTTAGGCATTTGACGCATCTGAAATGTATATTGCAATTCGCTACCACATGCCCGAGGCGTTGACAGCGCACACACTGCAATACGCGGTCGAACTTCTTTATTCTCTCCCAAGTTATTGTTTGGTGATTAATGTATTTAATGTATCTAAGTCCATCAATTTTACTATTGGGTCTTAGCGACACAATGAAGAAAGGCAACTTGGGGTTCCGATTTCTAGAATTTGCTGTAAATTTCAAGGTACCACTTTCGAAGTCTTTTAGTTCTTCGAGCACTTCTTCGGGAGTAAAGGAAGGATCAACTCCTTTGAGGAGCATGGAGACAGTTTTCTCCGCCTGTACGTGTAGTACTCGGTTTTCGATTTTCCCAATGCCGATTTAATTTTGTTATACCCTTCTAAATCATTGCATGTTAAACTTATTCTAAAATTATCTATACGTTTTGTTTTGAAAGTTTTGCATGTCGACTCACCCAATTTTATGAGATCCTTTGTCTCCATGTAATTGATGTAGATAGGAGGTACTTTCTCCCTTTTTTTGACTGGCGTCTGCTGATATGTTTCCTGCCAAGATGTGTCCTGGTGTTGGTGTGATTCCTGCTGTTGATGTGGTTCCTGCTGTTGTTGTTGATGTGATTCCTGCTTTTGAATTTCCTTATCTTGTCGTGTTTTCTTTGTCTTCGTGGGTTGCTGTTGTCTTTGTTATTGTTGTTGTTGTTGTACCACTTTCGTTTTTCGCTCGTTCTGGCTCAGGTTGTTTTTGAGTTTAACAACTTTCTCCATTTGTTTATCCAGTTGTTGTTTTTTGAGACTAATCTCATGGATGAGTCTGTTGAGGACCTCGATCTGATTGCTAGCGTCTGCATTTGTTTCGCTGACAGCTAGTTCTTGGAATTGGTTTCCAGCCCCTAAGTACTGGGCACCATGGGTGTTGTCTTCGTCGTCACTGTTGACAATCAACGTGTCTGTATCCTTGTTTTCATTTGTTCTAAGGCGGTTAGCCTTTAGATTTACGTCTGTATTTTGCCTTCTCCGAAGCACCATTCTGGCATCCATTTGTTTTACGTCCATGTGATGGACCACGTGTTCTCACTTTTTTTTGTTATTGTTTTTTTTTTTTTTATTACGCGAGTGACAGATAGATAATCAGGAGTTTGTTTATTATGTTGTGCACATACACAAACAGGAACACTTCGTACGTCGCGTATCGACACTAATTGTTTTTTGATTACTATGCACAGTGTATTGTTTAATATTTGCACTCACTTCACTTTATTTTCTGTTTCAATGGACGATTCGTCTTTACCGGTCGGTGCTCGATTTGGTGGAGCTGTGTGGCCGCTCTCCAGGATACGACCAGACCACCAAAACCACCAGAGTGAGAATAGAATTTTCGATCCTACTCACTCCCACCAACCACCCGCGAACTCCCATACACATGTTTCGGAAACACCGGCGACGAAGCCATAGGACCAGTCGAGACCACGTGGTGAATTCCGACTCCAGGTTTGACCCTGCTGCTTCGGACTCTAAAGAGATCAAAAAGCAGGGTGGAGCGGGTGCGACCAATAACGTCGAACGCCAAATGACCGAGCCACAACCACTTCGGCCCTCGGCGGGCTATAGCCGGGCCGGCTCTGTTAGTTCAGAGCCCATGGAGACTCAAAGGCAGAGCCAAGGCCCACCCACAGGTTCTATGAGCCGGAAGCCCTTAACGGGCTCAGAGATTCGGAAGCTGGGACCTCAGCACGGTCGGTCCAAAGCAGGCCAACTAGCCTCAGTCTACTGAGGCTCCCAAGCAGAACGACCCTGTACGGAGGAGCGCAAGGCGGTGGGAGTTTTGCGATCGACACACACACACACACGGCGGCAGTATGCCGACAGAAAGCACAATGGGAGAGGTCGGGAAACTCCCAGAGGTCGGGTCGGGAAACCCCAACCCGACCGCAATAAAATCTCAACCCAGTTCAAGCTGTTCTCAGCATTCGCCGACACAAATCCCGATTGTCCAACGTCCACTGGACATTGGCCGTAAGGACACTACGCGCCACACCGTGGACATGGGCGCTGAGATCACCCTGTTAAAACTGAAGGCACTCCAACCGAGACATGGCATGAATGTGAATAAATCCAGAATGCTCCAAGCGCTGTTTGGCAAAGGCAAATCGAGGGGATGCTGCCATGGGAATTTCATCTTGCAGCACGAGATTCCCTGCAGTTTCCAAATAGTGGACTCCTTGCCAGGTTTGACAGAAGACGAATTTTTGGGATACGACTGTCAAGAAATTGCAGAGTCGATCGACCCGGTGGTGTTTGGTGTTTCCCCGAACAGCTGTAAATCGCAAATCCTCCCCCATTAGCTTTGCGAATAACAGGGCAAGAAGGGCCGAACATAAGATAGCCGAACGGGGGGCCGCACCAAAGGGACCTGGCAAGGTCGATACTGCGGCCGGTACTCGCCCGGAGACCCTACCCACACAGGGGAAGGATATGAAAAAATGTTCAGCCATGTGCTACCCACAACACCGCGCCCCTAAAACCCAGACAGTGCCCAAAAAGGAAAGCCTCGATACAAGGCTACTAAGTAAACCATTCGAAACTTGGAGCCCCCTGGTCGAACTGGTCTGACTCAGGTTTCTCTCCGAAATATTTTGTCGAGAGAACACAGCTTATGACTGTAACTTAAAAAATTTTAAGACCAGACCCAATACTGTAGTCGCTTTCCCAGCGTAAACTGCAGGGGCAAGCCTCTGTGCCAGAGGTATGATCAGGCATTGGAGTTGCTACACCTGGGGAATGGTTCACAGTTCCCTTAGGATTGCGTATTAACACGTCAACGGGACTCACTTTCGATGACGAATCAAGTGACCCCGTGTCCGAGTGGCAATCTTCAGAGTAAACGCCTCCAAGCCTAAACTTCAACTCTCAGAAGGTAAGTCGTCGGTTGAAGTTACACAAGTTGAAGGTGACCTGGCGTGTACCAGTGCTGGCTCGCGGAATATGGCCTAAATTTCACGTGGTCAGGAAAATGCTAACACGCATTTGTAACTCAAGGGAAGGTTGGCTTCGCCGTCAAAACGGGACAACCCCAACATACCAACCCCTAAATCTGGACACGGAAGCGAGTCCAGTGTCTAGAGCCGCGTTATCGTGAGGCAAATTCGCCTGCCAGGCGATACCTTAAATGCGGTGAGGGGGGATCACCTCACTTATGTGAAGGAGGTCCTAGCCGGATTGTGTGGGCGGTCAAACTCTCCGCTGCATTCCCAAGAAAGTCGCCGATGCACGGCATCCCTCACCCACAGGATGGTTCCCACTGGGAGAAATGGCTTGACCGCAAAGGGCAAGGTGGAAGAAAAATGATAGTAATTGATGGTGGTCTGCTTCACCCAAATTCCTTGAGACGGCTGTTTTGGCTTCTCCTGTTTTATTCTTTGCCAGGGTTGAACCGCTGGGGGAGGAGATGGAGCTTTCCTACCTCATTTGTGTTTTCCACCGTAGACAATTATATTGTAGCCATTATTATTACTATTATTATTATTATTATTATTAGTATTATTATTATTATTATTATTATTATTATTATTATTATTATTATTATTATTATTATTATTATTATTATCATTATTATTATTATTATTATTATTGTTATTATTATTATTATTATTATTATTATTATTATTATTATTATTATTATTATTATTATTATTATTATTATTAATCATATATATTCTATTGTTTTTTTTATTATGTTTTGTTTGAGTTGTTACATATTATATTGTAGCCATTATTATTACTAATATTATTATTATTGCTATTATTATTATTATTATTATTATTATTATTATTATTATTATTATTATTATTATTATATATATATTCTTTTCTTATTATGTTTTGTTTGAATTGTTACATATTATATTGTAGCCATTATTATTACTAATATTGCTTTTATTATTAATACTATTATTATTGTTGTGCCTTGTTCCCTCGTTCAATCTCTTCCAGGGACAGCGTTACTATTGTTAATATATTTTATGATTATTTTTTTTATATTATTATTGTTATTGTAGTCATTGGTATTAATGTATTATTGATTGTAATTTTAATGTATTATTAATCCTCTCTCCGTGTTTGCTGCCTCCTCTTCCTCGATTGTTACCCCTTCCCCCTCGCCCTGTGCGGTTGCAATTTCTGGAATTTGCGGTTGAAAAGGGTTTCACACCCGTAAATTTTAAGCGAACGTTTTCGAAGCTTTTTAGTTCTTGGAGACCTCTTCGGAAGTAAAAGAAGGAAACTATTTTCTCCGATTTATGGGTGCATGTGTAGTACTGGCTTTTCGCTTTACTCAATGTAGATTAATTTTGCGATAACCTTATAAGTCGTCGCACATTATACTTGTTGAGGCAACTTCTATCCACACCACCCCCTTTGCACACCATACACACACTTTATGTGAGTTGAAACACCCTTATAAATAAAACAGTGTTTTGTTGCTTTAGTTATTAAAGAATATATTTATATTCTTTTGGAGTCACACACTTTTGTTTTTGTTACAAAATAATCCTTATCATCGATGGTCGCAAATACTAATTGTGCACTGTACTATTTTATTTAAGCACTTAGTAATAAATATCATTAACGGAAGCAAACACGAACTGTGCACTGTACTATTTTATTTAAACATTTAGTAAAAAATATGATTAACGGAAGCAAACACGAACTGTGCACTGTACTATTTTATTCATTAATTTTTTGACCATCTCGGTCACTAGTTCCCAACCAACTCACTTATCTCACCGTCTCGGTCGAAATTGCAAAACCAACTCTCGATGTCCGTTTTTTCATCGGACGAAAACTTTTCTTATCCTCCAGATAAAAGGATTTTCCTTTCGTTGTCTTTCCCAATTTGGGATCGAAAGAGGAAACACAAAAGAACAATCAACAAAGGATCTTGCCGATGAGTATTTATCATCCTTTGTGTCGGTAGGCGATAAACGTACATGTAGTTCGATTTATTGCGCCTGTTGTTTTCTTTAACCGCATGGGCCAGAATCTCTTCCGTGGGGAATCGGTACAAAGGAAAAGATCAATAGCGCCTAGGTGAACGTGCAGTTCGTTTTATAGTACCTGTTTATTTCTTCTAGGCGAATGGGCACGGATGTTCCTTGTGGGAAATGGGTTGGGTAAACAAACCTTTGAAAGATCATAAAATTGCAGGCGTGCAATTTATGATTCTCAACAACTTTACTTGAAAGTTGGTCATCTGGTCCACAGATTTGGATCCAGGGGATTCTGTGTGTTGAACATATGGTTCGTTCTTTCACGTCTTGGATTCGACTTAAATTCAATATGGGAAAATTGAACGTGCAGTTCAATTTGTTTGATATTGGATTTATATCGCAATATTTACCGTATGTGCGATTTATGGTGGAGCTTAGCTCCAAAGAGGTAGGTTTTATGGGGTGGATGGTTGTGGCCGTAACAATCCTCCCCCCTTTATAAAAGGAGTATTATTCTTTGAAGAGGAAATAATACTCCTTGGACGCCTATAGGGGCGTGAGTGGTGTAGTGTGGTGGTTACAAAATTTTATTTATCTGCGCATTTAATGTATTTAACTTGAGTTTGGACTATTTTTCATTGTGGTTTACTTATCTGTAGATTATTATTATTGTGTTATAAGATTCAGCACATTTTTGTTTAGGTATATAGTAGTACTTGTTTTAGATCAGTTGTAATCTTGACATTTTTTTTTCTCTTATTACTTTGTCGTGGAAAATTCTAAATATAACATAAATAAAAAAATGGACTTATTGTTTCACAAGTTCATAAAAAAATTCATTTTTACTGTTTCCGTTTAATTAAATGTGTTTTGTAATTCCTAAACATATGTGTTTCGTATGTTAGTTTATATTTTTCGAGTCTTTGGTTTATTGTAGTATTCATAATGGTTAAGTTTCATTATAATTTGCCGTATAATAGAGAATACATTGATTCATCTTAATTTAATATTTGCATAGTTAAATTGTTTAATCTCATTTAAAAGGTAGAATCTCTTATAATATTTCCCGTAATTTGGACATATAAATTACATGTTTTATTATTTTTTCTTTAATTTATTCGTTTACACGCTCTAAGTTTGACCACGTGGATCTTGTTATTAATATTAATTTTCTTGTTTCGTATACACTTATTATAATTTTTTCGTCTTAATCCTAAAATAGGCATTTGCCCTTTCTTTGTTATAAAGAAAACTTTTGTTTAAAACTTTATACGGGGGTTACCTCTTATGTTTCGGGATTTGGCAACCCTAGTGTTGCAATCCGGCAATTGACAGCTCTGTCGTAAAGTTGGACATTTTTGAGGTTATACGCACTCAGAACGTTTTGACATACGAGCGCTATTTGTGTTGTTTACAGTAACTTAAAAGATTCATCTCGGCCCAAAAATGGAATTAAATCGTCAACATTTTCGTGCGATTATTTTTTATAACTTTCGGCGTGGATTAACTCAGCAACAGTGCATGGATGAACTTAATTCAATTTTTGGCGATGAAGCTCCATCAAGGACCAGTGTTTATCGATGGTATGGTGAATTCAATCGTGGTCGTAGTTCACTCCAAGATGAATTTCGTGAAGGTCGTCCAAAATCAGTTGTTGTACCGAAAACCATTGATGCTGTGCGCGAACTGATATTGGAAGATTGTCATGTGACCTATCGTGAGATTGAGACAACCTTAGGCGTTAGTGGGACCAGCATACATTCAATATTGCATAAACATTTGACTGTCAAAAAATTTGTTCGCGTTGGATCCCACACAATTTGTCAATCGCCCAAAAAAAGGCTCGTGTCAATTGGTCGAAAGAAATGCTCAAAAAATACGGTCGCGGTGCTTCGAAACACGTCTATGACATCGTGACAGGTGATGAATCGTGGATTTACGCGTATGAGCCCGAAAGTAAATAGCAGTCGACTGTCTGGGTGTTTCAAGATGAGCCAAATCCAACAAAAGTTGTTCGCGCACGAAGCACTTCCAAGCAAATGGTCGCCTGTTTTTTCGGAAAAACTGGACATGTCGCAACCGTACCACTAGAACAACGCAGAACAGTCAATTCTGAGTGGTACACAACCATTTGTTTGCCAGTTGTCTTCCAAGAAATCAGGAAAACCAACTGCCGAAGACGGATCACTCTTCACCACGACAATGCGAGCTCTCACACATCGGCTGCGACAACTGCATTTTTGAGCACCCAAAACATCGATTTGATGGGTCATCCGCCGTATAGTCCTGACTTGGCACCGAATGACTTCTTTTTATTCCCGTACGTAAAAAACAAACTGAGCAGTCAACGTTTTTCCACACCTGAAGAAGCGGTTGCTGCATTCAGAATGCATGTGTTGGAGATACCTCAATCAGAGTGGCAAAAGTGCTTCGACAATTGGTTCAAACGCATGCAAAAGTGTATACATCTTCATGGGGAATATTTTGACAAACAATAAAGTGATTTTCGATGATCAATATTTGTTTTTGTTCTCTAATCCCGAAATATAAAAGGCAACCCTCGTAGCTTCTTTTTATCTTCTCCTTTGTGCAAATTTGCAAAACAATAATCGCGCATTTTAAAAATTGTTTTCTTAATTTTCTTAACTATAACAATCATTTTAATTGACATGCAAAGCTGGTATCTTTTCATTTCCAACGTTATTTAGTTTATAACCACGTTTTAGACAACACCAACTATATTTCTAATCCTACTGTTTTCCTTTTTTGTTTTATATTTGTCATCGTTAATAATTTTTTTGTTTTAAGTAGTTTGTTTGATATTTCGAGTTAGTCTTCCCCATTGAGGGTCAATGTTCATTTCGTGTATTTGTATGTGATTTCTTTTTCTTTTATTCTATTTAATTTACAATTGTTTTTATGCCCCTTTTTGTATTTTGAATTTTACTTATAATATTAATACTTCTTGACATTTACTTCTGTCATCTATTTTTGTCCATATCGTTATTCATTTTAATTTCGGCTACGTAAACAAAGAAATCTTCAATTTGCAATACACCCTGGGAATAGCAATTGTTTCGGGTTGGTAGTGGGAAGAAGGTTGGGGCTAGGTTGAGGGTGGGGTCTAGAAATAGGGCTTTAGCCTATTGTTGTGAACCACAACGGATCTTCGGCCTATTTTGATGGCCGTATTGCCTGGGCCCTTTATAGCTATGACTGGGAAGGGTCCCTTCCAAATAGATGTCATTTTGCCCTTACGATTTTCGTTTTTCATCAACACCTTGTTTCCCACATGAAACGATTGTGGTTTCGTTTCACTTCCGGAGCACGTGGTCGCCTTTAATGAACGACATTCCTCACACTGCTTTTTATGTTTTCTAATATCGGATAGCAGGGCTGGCCACCAGTACCTTTGTCGTATTTTATTATACGATTTGGTGATGCTCTGATGTCCACCGGAAGGGGAATTGTGATAAACCCTGAGTAAGGTTGCAATCTCATTGGGGGTTCGTAATTTTTTCGGGTGTTTCGGGCTCCTGCAATAACTTTTTGTTTTGCTTATTTTGCGAACGGGGGAGCGAGGTTGTTGAGTTTGCTGACGAAGTGTCAGTTATTTGGTTAATATATTTGTTATTACCACTTGGCTCCTTATGGTTCCTCTTCTTATGGTTACAATTTAACCTGAAGGTTTTGTGCTCATCTTGGGCTTGCTCCTGTTTTCCTTTATGGTATTTATTTTCAGGTGCCCTTTTCTCAACCGTTGAGAATTTGATCGGCACACTAAATACCGTTGGATTCAATTCCGTTCGAGGAAATGTGACGCCCTGTTTGGGGCCTTCCACATTGCACTTCTTCGACAGAAAGTCGTTTCCAAGTAGACCGCCTTCCGGTAGATCGGGCATACTGCTCACTACTTGAAACTTGCATGGGAGTTTAGACCTATCATTCAGTTGGAAGTTTACCCTGTAGCTTCCCAAGGTTCGGATACTTCCAAACGGCATCTGTAAGGTGCAAGGCTCTCGCCGATTAATCTTAACGTCTGATTCGTTGAGACTACTTTTGGTAATCAGACTTATCCGCCAGTATCCACTACTAGGGTCGTGTTCTTATATACACCTACATCTATTGGTAGCTGGACAGTTGGGACGCTGGTTATTGGCGAGCATGGAGTCCTAATGTAGTAGCTCCTTTTTGCCACGGAGTGTTTTGGCCTACTTCTTTCTTGTTCTGAAGCGGGAGAATTTTTAAAAAATTGGCATTGAATTCGCGATTTCCATTTCAGCTTTTGCTGACAGGAACCTAGGTTGTGGCCCTGCTGGCCACAGAAGTCGCAAATCTGTCTTATGTGCAAAATTCTTTTTCCCTCCCTTAATCGCCAGCAATCACGGATATCGTGATTTATTTGCTGACAGTGTGCACAAAAGGGTGTGTTTTTCCGTTTTACACACTCTTCACAGGTATGCCCCCGTTTCTGGCAGTAGCTACAAGTTATTTTGATGATAGGGGCATCCTGTGTAATGGGTTGTGTGTAGAGAACTACTTTGGGTTCAGGGGAATTAGGTTTAAGCTCTATCACTTGAGAACCCACCTCTGTATCTGTAATTGAATTAAATATCTGCGAGTTTGGGGTTGCTGCGAAGAGAGAAGAATGGTATATCGGTGAAGATTCCGAAGACGAGAGTGAGTTCGACTGAGGTTTTTCGAGTTCTTCCAAATCTAACGTCCTTTGCATTAGAGTGTCAAGTGGTTCCCCGTCCATTAATAATATAAATTGACGGTGGTATGGATTTAAAAGTCCACTTCTATACACACTCCTGTCAAAGTCGTCTAACTGTACTTTTATACCCTCGGCGGACGCGGAGCCATATCTCTTCTCCGCTGCCAGGTTTTCAAACGTATTTGGAACAAGATGACTGCTTCCGCTGGGTTCTGTCTGGTAGCCAGTAGTTTATTGACCAAATCTTGGTAGCTTTCTACTGGCTGGTAAACTTTCCTCAGTAGATCCTCTGCTTCTTCAAAAGATGAAAACGGAGTGGACGCGAACAATGCAGACGGTTCCCCTCGCAACCTGGTAGGGAAGATCTGCAAGAACACATTGTGTTCTTCCTCTCGGAGACAATTTAGGGCCCTCCTACTACAATCTAGAAATGTGTTGTGTTCGGCACCTAAATGGGGGTTGCGTTCCCCAGAGTAGATGGGAATTAGCTGTGCTGACAGCTTCACAACCTTTGTATAATCTACAGCCATATTTTAGAAATAACTGGACTTAATTTGGGTAAAAGAGAAAAGGGGAGAAAAACAGTCTGGAGATTCACAAATTAAATCCGAAAAGCCGCTGAAAAAGAAAATAAGGGATGCTATGGGGACGAGGACTAACACTGCTCCGAAGGTGTTTGCAATATTTATGATTTTATTTAACTTTAGTATGGGTATCAATGGTAAAAGGATTTTATTGAATCAACCAGGAATACATGGACAAATATAGACACAAACTTTAAAAGCAGTTATAAGTTTTCATTCTTTTTTATATATCTTATTGTTTTATATATATATAGTGGAAGTACTTCCCAAAGAATACGATCACACAGTATGAACAATTATAGAGGTGACGGATTTTAGAAACAATAGCAGAATGATAGTTGATTTCGTTATGTGTTTTTTTTTCTCGTGTGAAGGTTATAATTAATTTAGCTTAGAGTAATCTTGACTGTTAAATTTTGGTAAATTGTAAGTAGCTTAATGATAAGATGAAGGTATGTTGTCATCAAGTGATTAATTATAAGAGAAAAAAGTAAACTATAGTTAATACAATCACACGACTTCTACGCAGAGCACCGTCTCACTCGCCTGCTCTGACATTCTCTCGATCACTCTCTCGCTCAGTCGTTCGCATTTCAAAGTTAATCGTAATGAGAGTTACTGGGAAGGGAGTGGTGTGGCGTTTCTAGCAGATACATACGACCAATAGTGAAGAACAACACCACCTTAAAGACAAGACACAGTCAAAAGCAGTCAAAGCACACTATTAAAGCCGTATACCATAGCAATAATATAGCATTACACATGAGTCAAATGTACTTGAGTTTAGAAATCGAATTCGCACACGCGGCAGTGGCCTAATGTTTTAAGCATTGGTTCAATTTTTAATAACTCTAACTGTCATAGCGTCAGTTCGAATCACACGTTCTTCACTATCATCGCAACCGCTATAGTGTGTATGTCACTAATTTTGTCAGATTTGCGACGTTTAGCTTGCGGATTCGGCTGTGGAATCTGCCTTCTCCTTAGTGCCTTTTTAAAATTAGTTTAATTTTCGTCCATATTATGGATCACTTGTTTTCGGCATTAAATATTTGTTATTTGTTTATTTAACACGTGCACTCGTGCACCCTCTAATACACTCACACAGTTGTTTGTTTCTTTTTTTTTCTTTTGTGATTAACGTGTATTCAACGTCCGCACTTTACTGTTATTTCCTCTGCGAGGAGGACACACACACACGTGTACGAGAACAATACTTTTAATATTTTTCTGTTGACGAGCCACGATCGATATAATTTGTTCAACGACTTTTCGGGTACTGACGGTTCTGGGTGATAGGACCCATTTATTCCATTGTATTTTGCTTCATCAGCTGTTGGGTGTAGATTTAAATTGTCTTCTATAAAGATATTTTTTTATTCACAGAACGCTGAATTGGGGTATCGATTTCTGAGATATTGTACTTAACCATATCTTCACGGATTCTTAGATCCATAATGTTCTGCTTTGAATTCTATCTGCTTCGTTAAGGCCAGCGTACTTATCTAAGACAAGTCACTGGGATTGTTCTTTATTTGTCTGCCTTTAGTTTCTGCCTTTTTGTCTTTCGTATATTCGTCGACGATATCATTTGTCCTTCGTCGGTCGCATTTCTCATCGTATATCATGTCATCGTTCTCCATGATATGTGTGTCTGTCACTGCCAAGGTTTCCAAATATTGCACTCTACATTTTCGTGATCGCTCTAGAAATTATTCTTTTGATGCGTTTAACCTCCATAAGTTTTGCTGGCTCTTCTCGGTACTTTCTTTGCTCCTTTGTTCAGGTTCTTGTTAACCTGCTTTCTCTGTCCTTTCGATGTTCTTATCAGGTCCAATATCATCATCGGTGTCATTGAAGTCATTGTTTTTTGGGGCAGCGCCCCTGTATTCCAACATTTCTAATTTTACGAGGGCGCCGGACTAGCACTTCTTTCTGTCTTCTATTGATCTGAATGAATTAACGATACTGACTGGAAAACAGTCTATAGTATTGCATCCATGAGGGACCCATTTTAAACTTGTGGACTGGTTCGAGACTTGTCATCATCATCATCATCATCATCATCATCGGCACTACAACCGGGAACCGGTCTTGGCCTTATTTAGCAAGTCCTGGGGATTGTTAAATTTTCCATAATGATTTGTTTTTTCCGGGCAAAGTCATTAGTCTTGCGCCAGAGGCTCCCCGGTGGGGAATCGAACCCCGGTCTCCCCCGTGTTAGGTGGGTATACTAACCACTATACTATCGAAGAGCCTTTCTTTATTTTCCTTATAACTATGAGTTGTCTTTCCTTTTTAATATTTTCGGGTCATCCCGGGCGTAAGTTAATTGGTCTTCGATGCTCCGCCTTTAAAAAACTATTCGACAGTGAACTCGCGATGTGCTCTCGACCATTGCCAAGTCGTGATTAAAAAACCCCCATGACGCATGACCCAAACAATCCAACAATCCAATGAAAGGAAACTGAATTCTCAACTGTTTTAAAAAAGCAGGAGCCTGAAAAATTCTTAAGATTCACCTGAGGTGAAGATTTAACAAACAAACAGCACCTATCGATTAAATTAACATGAAAGGATATTTTTAAGCATCTTCCACAATTAGATGACGATTGTTGTTATTGTGTAAGATTTTATGCCCCAGTTGTTTCACCGTTGTATTTCACAATTAAGAATTTAAAAAAGTATTCAAATACCTTTCAAGGCTCGCCATCCCTGTGCGAAAGCTGCATCCTCGATCTGTGCAAGTTCGCATGCCAAGTGCACGCAGAGAACAATGTACCATCGCCTTCTTTCACACTCAAATGAACACCTCACTTGAAGAGTGGGTGAGCTATTTGATAAGGATTTTATGGTAGCTACTTTCTGATGCATTTGAGATGCTCTCTAATAAAGGAGAATGTAAATGTACTTTCACTTTACAATTGCTGGTTACTATCATGTATCCTTGCAGCCACAGCCCTCATTAAGGGATCCTATGCAAAACATTGTTTGTCTGCACTTTACTGCATTGAAGTGCATCAAATGATAATGGAAAATAATTTAATATCAATTTCTCGCATCCTATGTTACCCCCATCGCTGGAGTTCATATCCTTGATCCTTGTTCAATAGCACAAGGGCTTGTTGTTTAAAATGGAAAAGTGCCACTTTTGACGTGAACAATACAAGTTCTTTGTTCACGTGAAATGGACATTACGTTCCGCAACGCGAACACATTCACCTATACGTACCCATAAAACCGGGGAGTTATTGCTAAATACTTGCTCGTTATGGCCCGTGCAGAAATCGAAGGGGGAAGCCTTCACCTTACGCCAAAGGGTTTTCAGTATTCAAACACGTTTTACAGCATCCCTAAGCCGAGGATTTAGTTCCAATGTTCACTTAAGTTGGTTTTTTTGTTTTTATTTTCATGAGCATACATCCCCGCTCCACTTTGATTCGTGTGGGATGTACAATTTCCGCTTCGGGATTCAAGCGAACAACTGTACGAGTGATTAAATTTCTTGCTATTTGTTTTTAATTTCCTATTCATCATGACTCCAGAAGGATATGTAATTTAATAACCGATGCATGTACATTTCATGCCGGTACTCACTCAACGGAAAGAAAGAAGAACGTCGAACGAACGCTTGGGGCAATAATTACACTTAGACTCTGACCACATGCCGAGATTGTGGACAAAGCTACCGATACAACTACTACGACGGGGCATCCTTAGGATATGGCAATAATTATTTGCATTTTGCCTGCACCCTCGAAATTTTGATGCAACCAAGCGAGGCAATGTCAACTCGCTCATCCACTCTGCGACAAACCCCCGTTTACTTGCATTTGCATTGGCGAAACAAAAAAGGATGGGAAAGCATGCAGAGCTGAAAGGATAATAAAACATAAACTTGTTAGAAGTCATCATAGGAACGCGCTAAATTGCGTCCAGATGCACACACGCCACTGATTATCCCTTGAGGAATGCAACAGACAAATAGGGTGATCCTTGGTTGTGCACGATACCAGTGCATGGTCAGTACACTTACAAAGGACACAAACAAAACAAAGCTCTCTAGGCAGCGTTCAGTTTAATCATTAAATTTACCACACACTCTAGGATGCAAGGGTGCAAGGATGCTCGAAGGAAACTTGGCGCCAAATATGATTTCCACGTGAGATACTTTTGGGCATTTTTTAATTAAAGCCGTCATCAGCGTTGCAGGCTTTTATTGGGATAATTCTAATGTCCTTGCAATGTCCTGGCTGGCGTCATTTCTTTTTATGTTGTCCAATTGAAAGGTGCCCGTAAGGCGTATTCAAATGAGTACGATAGGCAATGAAAAGCTTTTTGTTACTTTGACATTTGTATTAAGGACGGATGCCTTCACAGATGCACTTATGTTTTATGGGTGAGGGTTCATGCTACTGTGGATTGAAGCCGATGGCTAAATGAATACGAATACAAAAAATAAAAGCGGATTTTTTGATGAATGTCATGGTCGTTCGGTTCATCTTAGTTGGCGACATTCAATTTGATGCCGCTTTTGATGGTGGTTTTTCTTATTACACGATGGAACTAAAGGAATTTTGAGGAACTCTTAAATGTCAAAGAACATTTTGAATGAAGCGCATGGTATAGGATGGTTTTAAGATGCCATGGCAGCCACATTTAATATGTAGGAATATCACTACCTGCCATTTTTCCTTAGCATAGTTTGAAAATTCATAATGGCAAAATACATCCTTCAACAATTATTGGTTATTACCCAAAATTTATATAAAAACAATCGTTCTTTTGTTCCAATAACTTATTCAAAAACCAGCATATCGTCCGTTTTAGAAATCCTATATTTTTATGGTATACTCTTATCAATTAAAATCGGTTAGAAAGGCGGGCTAGAAAGAGGCGCTAAACAATTCCACTCTAAGGCATCTGTCCGTTTATTATAATAGCTGTCCGATATCAAGGTCTATCCTGTTAGTATGTAAGAGGGGTAAAAGTTGAATTACACTGGAGTTGAGTTTGGTTTTCGATTCCCTTAATGGCATATTTTACTTTTATAATCTGCGTGCAAAAAAGGAGTTTTTAGTCACTTTTAAATCTTAATGTGCTTTACGGGCGGCAGAAAAAGACCGGAACTCCTGTTGTCTACCATTAAAGAAGTCGTTTGATTTTACAGATTTGACGATTAATCAATGACATCATAACATTCGACAAAATTCAAGGAACTGCTATGAGTCGATAAGAAGAGAGGGGATTATAGTCGCTGTTTTAGGGAATTGGGACCCACGTCAACTGTCTTATTTTAATAATATAATAATAAAAAGGGCTAATCATGTGTGTTGTGATTTTACGACATTGCACTAGGGAACGGACGGACTTCCGAAGACATTGTGACGTTTTTAACAGATACGCATACAGTACACAAGCAATTACTGAAGAAATGATCGAATAAGCAAAGCATTAGAGCCGTATATCATGTTACGACTATAGGGGGAACATCACGGTTAAAATCACTAAAAGATAAAAACAATGCTCAACACATCAGACCTCAGCCCCGTGTACGAATTCGATCATTATTGTTAAGTACGCTCAAACTGATGTGGAATATCTATGTTAATTGACATACAGCCCTGACGCTTTGCTTATTCGATTTTCGGTCGGTGTTGCTCTTCACAATTTGCTTGCGTATTATGTGTGTCTGTTAGAAACCCGACACTACTCCGTTCCCAATAATTTTGTTACGATCAACTTCGTGTCCGCAAGCGGAAGTCATGGACGAAGTAGTAAAGTCCTTCTTTTTTTTTTTACCTATGGGAAAGTGTATGTTCTGTGTACAGATAACGCCGTAATTATAGCGTTTGGGACGATAGTGAAGAACGTGTGATTTGAGCCAACGCTATGACGGTTAGAATCACTAAAAGATAAAACCAATGTTCAACAAACCAGGTCACTGCCCCTTTTATGAATTCGATCGTTATTCTCATGTACATTCCCTCGCTTGGTAGAAACCTTGTCGTGGTGTGGGGGGTTAAATTACAATGTATCACTCAGGCTATGCTGACGGAAGCATACGCTTCCAGTAGGGTCACCCATGCCAGACAAGCTAGCGAGGAGTAACACGCAAAGATCTGGCAACCCTAATACAGGGGGCTACGCGTCACCGTGCCCATTGGATGATTTGCAGCCAGGGGTATACCGGCTGTATTATAACGGCGGCTCTCTGACACCGCTTCGAATCACGGCAGTAAGTAGAACTTGTCGTATCAAAACGGGGCTCTGATACGGCGGACTATTTGAAACCCTAAGACTCGTGGGAACAAAAATGAATTATCAAAAACAATTCCACGAAAAACCCGGTAGGCGTAGGTGTGATGAGGCGACAATATCATAAGGGAACAAATCATCAAGAAAACACCGACTCGGGAAAACAAAGACGTAGGGAATAACGGAAAAAGCGGAATAGAGGTACCGATGCATATAATCTCGGGACTGACCATCATAAGCAATGGGGGAAGAAGATGTGACATTTATTAATGACCGGACCTCGGTGCTAAAAATACAGGCTCACGGTACAATTATATACTTATAAATGTACACGCCCCATCAGAATCCACCGACGAAGAAACGAAGGAGGCGTTCTACGAGACCCTAGAGGAAGTATTTGATGGGATCTCATCATTCGATGTTAAAATCCTCCTCGGGGACCTCAACGCGAAAATTGGAAAGGAAGATATCTTCCAACCAACTATAGGTAACGAAAGCCTACGCGACGTTTCAAATGAAAATGGAATTCAAATTATTACGTTCGCAGCGTCAAAAGATCTAGTAGTGAAAAGCACGATGTTCAAGCACAATCAAATCCATAAAGCCGCGTGGATATCACCCGACGGCATAACACCAGAGCAAAGAATATCAGAGCTATTTATGCCGGTATAAATTCAATTAGAAATGGTTACCGAGGGAGAGCCAAACTAATTAGAGACACAAACGGTTGTCTGGTCACAGAAACAAACAATTTCGTGACAAGATGGAAGCAGTATTTTGAAAATCGGTTCAATGTGTGCACCCATCAACCACAAATAAACGCACCAGACGTACATACAGCCGAGCCTCAAATCCCAGAGCGCCTGTAAACAGTGTTTTACTAATTTCTAAATGTTTAATTTAAATATAAAACAATCTTTATAAATGCATGTGCAGCGTTTGACTGCTCGACTTGTACTGATACCAACTCCACAACTACCGCTGCTTATATTCGCTTTTTTGTCTCCTTTCCCTCGTTCGCATGTTGTCACAGGAACAAGGAGCCAGAGTATAAATGTGCGATGCTCAGTCTGCCAGTCGGCAGTCATGTGCTGCTAGTCGGCCGTCGTGTGCTGCTCCGTCTCCAACATTCCGCCCACCTTGAACTGTCGGTTCAACCGTCTCATCCTCTGCAACCGGGAGTAGTACTAACTTCGTAACGGGTCGCTTAAGGGTGCCCCCCTGAATCTTTACGGTTGCCACCCGCACCTTGCCATCTCTGCCAGGATGAAGCTCGATAACCCTTCCCATGGGCCAATAGGTCGGAGATAGTTGCTCGTCCTTCAGAAGCACCACGACCGGATTTCCTAGGTTTGGTTCCGGATGATACCATTTGTTGCGAGCCTGCAACGTGTGGAGGTATTCGTTCTTCCACCGGTACCAAAATGCTCGATGCAACGCCTGCAAGTACTTCCATCTGGACCGCCAAGTGATTGTTGTCTCTCCCGGATCGACTTCCGGGACGCTCATAGCCGGTCCTCCAACTAAGAAATGACTGGGGGTCAACACCTCGGGGTCGCCAGGCTCTGTTGGCAGGACGACCAGCGGTCGGGAATTCAGACAAGCCTCGATCTGGGCCAACACGGTAGTAAGCTCCTCGAACGTCAGAAACGCATTTCCAATAGCTCGCTTCAGGTGATGCTTCACGGACTTGATTCCTGCCTCCCACAAGCCACCAAAGTGGGGGGCTGCCGGGGGAATGAATCTCCAAGTGATGCCGTTGGTGGCCAACTCCGTCATGATCCGGTCCTGGGTAGCCTTACGGTTTATGTGCTCATAAACTTCTCGCAGTTCTCGGCATGCCCCAACAAAATTGGTACCATTATCACTCCATAAAGTGTGACAAAAACCCCAACGCGCGAGAAATCTCCTTAATGCTGCCAGGTAAGCCTCGCTGGACAGCTCGCTAACCGCCTCGAGATGTATTGCCTTGGTTGCCAAGCACACGAAGAGACAGATGTAGCCTTTGACTCGCTTCGCGCCGCGTCCCTTCCATGTCCGAAGAGTGATAGGACCTCCATAATCGACGCCGGTGTTACTAAATGGCCGTGCGGGATTTATCCGACTGGCTGGCAATGCGGCCATTTGTTGAGATAGCACCCGTCCCTTGTGACGAACGCAAACCGTGCATTCAGCGATGACCCTCCGGACAAGTCCTCGACTCCCTATGATCCAGTACCGGGAGTTCACCGCGGCGAGCAGTAACCGGCTTCCAGCGTGCATCAGTCTCCAGTGCAAATCCCTCACTATGATCTTTGCAAGGTGATGCTGCCGGTGTAAGATTGGTGGATGTCGGCGTTCGTATTCCATCCTTGCTGCCTCTAGTCTTCCGCCCACCCTGAGGATACCTTGGTCATCGATGAATGGGTCGAGCGCAACCACTTCGCTTCGTCTTGATAATTGTTTCCCAGCTCTAATGGCCGCTAAGTCCGTCTCGAACGATTCGGTCTGAGCCGCTCGCAATATGATGCGTGTGGCCACCCTCACTTCGTCAGCATCGAGAACGCCCGACCGCCTTGCTGACCTGCCGTCCCCTTTGCAGCTACTGTTGTCGATGAACCGCTTCAGCCACGCTACTGTTCGTACCGTTCGAGTGAAGCTGGAGAATCTCCTTGTTATAGACAGCTCCTCTTGCTGGATTACGAAGCACGATTCCTTTCGCTCCTCGAGATCTATCGGCGTTCCAGTGTCCGCCTTTCGGACTTGGTAAGTGGGCGCCCGGGGCAACTTCAGCTCCTTGTCTCGCAGAAAGGCGGGTCCTCGCCACCACAGATCTGCTCCGGCGAGCTCCTTTGCGCTAAGCCCCCTTAACAGGTAATCCGCTGGGTTTGATGCAGTCGGTACATGATGCCACTGGCCTCTTGGCAGCCTTTCCAAAACGTACGACGTACGATTCGCGATGAATGTCTTCCACCGCCTGGGATGATCCGATAGCCATTGTAGAACTATAGTGGAATCGGTATATGCGAAGCATTGAACCTCGCTAAGTTGAAGCGCCCTCCTCACGAACGAAAACAGCCGAGCCAATAGATGGGCGCCACATAACTCGAGTCTTGGGAGAGACACCTGCTTAACTGGGGCTACCTTTGCCTTTGCCATGATGATACGCACCTGCGAAGCCCCGTCCTCCTCAAATCTGACGTAGAGGACCGCTCCATACGCCTTCTCGCTTGCGTCCGAAAATCCATGTAACTGAAGGGGCTTCGGATGTCCCAACCAACGTGGGATCTTCACCGACTCCAGCGCCGACAATCCCTCGAAGTACTCCTTGCACTCCCTCCGAATCTCTTCATCAACGGGGTCATCCCAATCGACACCTCTAAGCCACAGTTTTTGCAATACCAGCTTGGCTGGCACCACCGCTGGAGCGGCCAAGCCTAAAGGATCATATAGCCTGGAGACGTGTGACAGGACCTTCCTCTTCGTGAGCGATGATACCTCCGGAATCTTCTGCACCTTGTAGCTCAAATAGTCTGCCCTGGGGTGCCAATTCACTCCCAGTAACTTCGTTCCCTCGCTCGTGATGAACTGGTACACTTCTTCAGAACCCGGTGAATCGGCGGACACCCAGTCCAGTAATTTGTGGCAATTTGATTTCCACTTGCGTAGCGGAAATCCGCCGCTCTTAAGAGCCTCCGTCAGTTGACCCACCAACCGGATTGCCTCCTCCACGGATTGCGCTCCAGATATACAATCATCCATGTAGAAGTCCTCTCTGATGATTCGCGCTGCCGCCGGACACGATTGTTCGATCTCCTCGGCAATCTGGGCCAAACAACGCGTTGCCAAAAATGGAGCAGACGCCGTTCCGTATGTTACGGTTAGCAGCTTGAACGTTTGGTACTCCTCCTCTGGGTTGTCTCGCCAAACAATTCTTTGGAAGTCGGTGTGACCAGGCTGGACTCGAATTTGGCGAAACATCTTGGCGATATCCGAAGCAAACGCTATGGGATGCTTGCGAAACCGGATCAAGATTGAGATGAGGTCCGACTGCAAGGATGGTCCAACAATCAAGTGATCGTTAAGAGAAGTTCCATTACTGGTGACCCTAGAAGCATCGAACACCACCCTGAGCTTGGTGGTTTCACTCTCGGCCTTAATTACTGCATGGTGGGGTAGATAGCAGCATTGGTTGTTTGGTAATTTTGAGTTTCCTTCGGTCACCCGCTGCATGTGACCCATGTTCTGGTATTCCCTCATAAATTCGGCATACTGATGGCCTAGCTCCGGGTTTCGCCTGAATCGCCTCTCCATGGACAGAAGCCTTTGGATGGCGGCTTCCCTGGAATGTCCCAATGGCGGCGGGAAATGTTTGAACGGCATCTCCACCTCGAAGCGTCCCTCTGCTGAACGCTGGTGAGTTTCCGCAAAATGCGTCATTGCCCTCCTCTCTTCTTCTGTTAGGCGCTCTTTCATCTCTGGTACCTCCCCCATCTCCCAGAAGGCCCTCAGCTGCCCCTCTAATGGGTCGACCTGATGGGTGACAGTGCAGCAATGTTGTTCCTGATCGGGCAGAGTTGGTCCACTCCCTGCGATCACCCAGCCGAATATGGTGTTCTGCGCCATCATTTTACTGGCGGGATCCATCAGCCGTCCATCGCGCAGGACCTGGAAGATAGTGTCCGACCCCAGCAACAAGTCAATGGGTCTCGATTTGTAGAATAGCGGGTCGGCCAACGCCAGCGATGAAAAGCTTCTCCAGTCGTGTTCCAGTGACCTTGACGGCAGATCCGAAGTCAATCGCCCCAGCACCAGTGCCGTTACCCGAACGCTTGTTTCCCCTATTCGGCCTTTCAGCAGCATCTCGATTTTTCCTCGGCTGACCTGTGGATTCGCCTCGCCTATGCCACTTATCTTCACCTTCGCCTGCGTGCGTCGCAAGCCCAACTGCTGAACGAATGATTCCCGGACTAAGGATGTGGTCGAACCGGAGTCCAGAAGCACCCGACAAGGGATCAACTGGTTTCTGTCGCCCACCACCGTTACTATTGCTGTAGGTAGTAGTGAATCCTGGGTTTGTACTGTCGCGCAAGATCCCTCTGATGGTCCAACCTTTGGTGATAACGTCGGAACGTCTACAGGTTGATGCAGCAGAGAGTTGTGCCGTCCGTTCCACTCTCGACAGTTACCTCTCTCACACTTGTCAATGCTGTGGTCGGGGCTGAGGCAATTTCTGCATAGCTTGTGGCGGCGGACAAACTGATCTCGCTGTAGAGCTGAGAGATTCCTGAATGCACTGCATCGGAACAATGGATGCGGCTGTGCGCATCTGGGACACTTAGCCGTCCCTGGTGATGTGATTGCCGAGTACGTCTTCTTGGATGGACCAGCTGCTATACCTCTGTCCCGAACAAAGTGACCCTTTGAATAGTTCTTCGCTGTCGGAATGCTCTCTAGTTCGGTGAGTCGAGCTTCCAGGAATTCGGTCAGCTCCTCGAATGTCGGCATCTCGTTCCTGCTGGTTTCTCGAGCCCATAGCTGCCTAGTTTCACTATCGAGCTTCTCGACTGTAGTGAACACCAACCAACAACCCCAGTGCTCCACTGGTAGCTCCAATGCTCGCAAAGCCCGAACCTGCTCGAAGAGGCCGTTGATAAATCTGCGGAACTCCGTAGCACCTGGTGTTTGGATAGCTGCAATCGTCATTAGTGATCGCAGATGTGCCTCCACGATGATCTTCCTTTTGTCATACCGCGAGACCAGTGCAGCCCAAGCCTCCAGATAGTTTGCCGCTGTGACCGGAACATTGCGAACCAATGATAATGCGTCCGCTCTTAAGGAAGTCCGGAGAAATTGGAATTTCTCTACTGCTGATAACTGAGGGTTGTCGTGGATGAGTGGTTTGTACAAATTCCGGAACGTTACCCACTGCTTGTAGTCCCCATCGAAGGTAGGCACGTCGCTATGCTTCAGCTTGATCGGTCGGGTTGCCGTTCCAACGGTGGAATCTGTTGCTGTCAGGTCTGTTGACCGCGTAACCAATTGTTCCACCAAGCTGTTCATGAGCGTCTGGCTGGAATTTAGTGTGTCAAGCAACCTCTCCATTCCTGGTTGCTCCACTGTTAGCGTTGGAGTAGTTAACGGTCCCAGGGTGTCTCCTGAAGTATCCAATACGGTGGCGCCCGTGCTTGTTGACACGTTCAAACGCTGGGTGAGTCTGCCTTGCAGCGAAAAGTATCGTTCCTCGAAGGCTGCTCGCTCCTCGTTCTCCCTGTCGATGTCCAGGTCCGGATCGTTCTCCTCGATGCTTTCCTGGAGGCGCTCAAAGGATTTAAACGCGTCTTCCAGCTTGCTTAGTCTGCATGCGACTTCCTCTCTCGTCACTTCATTCGCCTTGGTCGCGAACTCCTCCAAACGCGTGAGGAATCCCTTAAGGACTCCTCGTCTTCGTTTGCTTGCCGGAACAGTCTGATCCGCCATTGCCTTGCTTGGCGAATCACTGGTAGCCATTGTGGTTCAGTTGCCTTCCTTTCGATGCTTGTGGATCGAAATTGCCACTAGCTACTTGAATCCGATGCTTGTGGATCGGCTGTAGCTTACGCAACTGAGTGCGCTGCTGTTTGCTACTGGCTGGTTAGGCTGCACGACCGTCTGTCTGCTTGGTCGCAGAGGGTGTGCTTCAATGCGTTGTAGTTGAAACGCTTGGATCCCACGTTGCACAGCTTGTGTTGTCCAGTCGGCAGCTGCTGTGTTTCCCTCGATGACTTGCTCCGGGTCGAAGGACCAATTTGTAAACAGTGTTTTACTTTCGAAAATATAAAACAATGCAATCTGTTGATCTCTTTACAATGTTGATGTGCAGCGTTTGACTGCTTGACTTGTACTGATACCAACTCCACAACTACCGCTGCTTATATTCGCTTTTTTGTCTCCTTTCCCTCGTTCGCATGTTGTCACAGGAACAAGGAGCCAGAGTATAAATGTGCGATGCTCAGTCTGCCAGTCGGCAGTCATGTGCTGCTAGTCGGCCGTCGTGTGCTGCTCCGTCTCCAACAGCGCCCTTTCAACAAAGTTGTAGACGCAATAAATCGATTGAAAAACAACAAGGCTCCCGGAGTCGACTGTTTACCGGCAGAGCTTATGAAGCATGGAGGAAAGGCAACCCCTCTGTTGCAGTTCCGCAACATGTATCCACCTATTGCTGAATAGACAAAAGCAAAATTGTGACGTTTCCAAGTTACTGTTTACACACAGTACTTGTTTTACTGTTTTCGTACACAGTTTGTTTTTGATGTTAAAGCTAAAATTTTGATTTGTATACGGTGCTTTCAGCACCTGTTGTTTTCATAACGTTTAGATCAGACAGTTGATGCTGGACAGTTTTTTTTACGACTTGATATAACTCTAATCGTTTACTTGTTAACGTGCTTTAAATGGTTTTTCATCAATAAAGTTTAAATCGTAAATAAAGTTAAATTAATGTATGTTTAAAAAATGTGTTTAATTACTGCCCAATGTGGCAGTCATTCGCTGGGCAACAAACGCCATTATTTTGCTGTTCGATGCACAAATAACCCATCTTTTGCTGTTTCCCAGTTGGCGAACCATCGGCAACAACGGATTTGCGGGTCCCAGCTGGCGAAACACCCTCGAAAGATCCCCTAACTTATTAAAACAATATGGGATAAGAAAGTCACTCCGGGAGAATGGCAAACCTCAATAGTCTCCCCCATTTTCAAAAAAAAACCGATAAATCTGACTGCGAAAACTACAGAGGAATATCATGCTTCCCAACCACATACAAAATACTAACAAATGTCATACTGGAGAGAATCACACCGTACGCAGAAGAAATACTAGGAGACTGCCATTGGGGATTCTCTAGGAACCGGTCAACGAGCGTCCAAATGTTCACAATAAGGCAACAGCTCGAAAAGAAGTGGGAATACGGAGAGACAGTTCACCAACTGTTCGTTGACTTAAAAAAAGCATACGACTCAGCCGCAAGCGAAAGATTCTACCATATTGTAGTTGAGCTGGGAATCCCGAAAAAATGTGCCGCCCTCATTCAAATCTGGATGAACGAAAACAAAGGGCGAGTTAGAATAGAAAACCACCTCTCAGAACCATTTGAAATCCGGGACGGACTAAAACAGGGGGATGGCCTCTCACCATGTCTCTCTAACCTTGTCCTCGAGTATGTCATCAGAAAGGTACAAGACGACAACATGACCGGATCATCACTGAACGGGGTCACACAAGTGCTCGCATATGCGGATGGCATCGCCGTTTTGGGCGATAATCTAGAAACTGTAAGTAAAAACTGTGCAATCATCATGCCAGCGGCAGAAGAGGTGGGCCTAGAAATAAATGAAGACAAAACAAAATATTTGATTACGGCGCAAGCAGGTAGACCTCAGGGAACACACATAAACGTCAGAGGCAAGATATTCGAAAAAGTTAAAGAGTTTAAATCTCTAGGAACGATACTGGCGGCCAGTAACGAAATGTCGAAGGAAATTAACAAAAGACTGCCGGCAACGCTAGTTGGTACGCAGTCACTAAACCGCTGAAATCCGAACGGCTATCACGTTATATAAAGCTGCGCCTTTATAGAACTATGATCATCCCGATTGTTCTATGCGGATGCGAAACATGGGCTTTCATAAAACGGGAAGAAACCAAATTCCGCGTATTCTAGAATAAAGTTTTGAGGGGTATCTTTGGCGGTAAATATGATGAAGAGGCAGGACATTGTTAATGAAGTTTTTTGAAAAGATGCTATTAGCTGAAGGTGTAAGGAAATCGATGCGATGATATTAGTTTCATCATCAACGGCACTACAACCGGGAACCGGTCTGGCCTTATTAAGCAAGTCCTGGGGCTTGTTAAATTTTCCATAATGATTTGTTTGTTTCGGGCAAGGTTATTAGTCTTGCGCCAATGATATTAGTTTATCCTTCTTTTATCCATAGTGTGTTTTCCTTAGGAAGTACGATACTTACTTTTTCCGGGCAAGGTTATTAGCCTTGCGCCAACCTTTCTCAGGATGCCGTTGCATACCACTTGGTGGGTGCTAAAGTAGCTATCCGGGGGTATCACGTGAGGACTGCATGTCATGAACAGGACAAGGATCGTCCCGGCCTTCGCCGGATTGAAAACAGAAACTTTACCATGTATGTTCACTCCCATCCCCCAAATAAGAGGAATATATTGTGTTATATATAAAAATGTCATGACTATTCGGTATTGAGAAAAGTGCGAAAGTATCGCACTTCCTAAGGAAAACACACTATGAATAAAAGAAGGATAAACTAATATCATTGGCGCAAGACTAATAACCTTGCCCGAAACAAACAAATCATTATGGAAAATTTAACAAGCCCCAGGACTTGCTTAATAAGGCCATGACCGGATCCCGGTTGTAGTGCCGATGATGATGATGATTCTTCATATTTAATGGTAAAAAGCTATAAAATTCACAAAAAAAATAAAAAGTCATATCACACTCAAAATACTATTCTATAGTTAAAGCCAATTGAATAAGTTTGCCGAGCGGTGTGAATTTTCGAAAAACGAATTCCCGATTAAAAAAAATGGAATCATATTGGGAAAGAAAAATTTGTTTAAGTCTTGCAACCCGGAATGCCGGTATTAGGAGGTTATACATATTGAAATTACGGAAAACTGATTACACTTTTTTAAGAATTTTTTTCTCTGTTATTTATTAAGCAATTTGAAAATCAGTTGAAGGAATCATTTTATCCATATCTACACATAATAAGGTATAAAAAATAATTTTTATTTTTATTCTAAGAACAAAATGGCGGCATGGCCAGTAGTCAAGTGCAAACATTTTTTTTTGACAGCTCAAACAGTATGCAGCATAACGACCCTCTAACAGCACCTAAAATAAAAAAAAAATTGTTTCATCATCTTCATGAATTTTTTTTTGCTCACGATTATGACAAAATATTAATTTTTCCCAAAATGCAAACAGTCTGTATTGGCGACTCTAACTTCCTCCGTTTTAAACTTATATAATAACAGACGATTTTAACTTTACAATACGCAAACAGTTTACATAAAAAATTAAATTTCCGATAAAAAATCGATCTTTAATTGTTTATAAAAAAATTAATTGTTAATTAATCATTAAATTATGCATACCGCCCTAGATAGTTTAGCTAAGAAGCTACAGCTGAAATTTCGAATCGATCGACTAAAAATTGCCCAACTTGAAAAACATGGTTTTGAGAAAAACGCGTTTAAAGTTTCAAAACAGGACAAAATTTATGAAATACATGCTTGTCCATTTTTTTTACCTTTGCTCTGCTATCCCAAGATCATACAACATCCCCCCCCTCGTTCATACTTTTCTCTTGTGTTTCTTTTCTAAGCAATGTTATTTGGTTACGAACGTTTTTTCGATTTTGCGATACGGAGCGGCCATAACTCGGTGCTCAACGATTTCTACTCAAAAATTATAGGTGGCATACCCGATTTTTAACCCAAAAACTTTTATTACAGACAGTATTCCGTGAAAACCATCGTTGTACATTATCACAGCCAGATTAGTTGCTACGTCCAGTATGATTTTGCCACTTGATATTGTTTTAGGCGCTATAGACCAAACAACGGAATGAAACTTTCATTTGTTCTTTGTGTGTAACCTCCAAGGGATCGGGAGAATAAATCTTTCCTAGAGACATCTTCATACAAAGGGTTGATGGCATTAAACACTTTTATATTCGTAGCTGCCTTGTAAACATAGTCAAATAAAATATTCAATGCTCCGTAGGAGTGCAAAAACTGTTTTATCACCGCAGGGGACTTTTTTTTATATCTGGGTGGATCAAAGAATGTTTGTCGCTCTGAGATAATTTTTCATATAATAATTTACAAAAGTTTAATATTACATTTAATTATAATTGTTAAATTTCAATTTAGTTAAAACATTCAATCATCTTATTTTTTCAATCAACTTTTTTATCAATCACTTTTTACCAATCACGTCCTTACCAATTTTTTTTTAATAATCTCTTTTTTTTCTTAATATGCTTACCTAATTGTTCTTATTTCTCATATTCCTTAAATGTAGTTCTTTACAACCCATATGAATTCTCAATTTTCAGATAATGTCAAATTTAAAATTTGAAAACGTCAAATTTGACAGGTAATATCACCTAGCTAACTATCTTACAATTGCTTCGGAATTTGCTCATGTAAATAAAGACCGTTATTTTAAGTATAACTACATCGTCTTTTGAGTTCTATCACCCTGTGTACCGCACACTGTTCCCGGTCTTCTTAAAGTAAAGCTCCTTGACATGGTACCTTGAAATCTAACCAAACAGACACTAACAAACTAACTACTCAACACTAATCAAATGTCAATCAATTTGCTTTCTAAACTATCTGACACTCTGGCCAGTGTTAATCAGGACTATTAAAATCCCATTTCGGTTTTGCAAGATAGTGGTAAATAGCCACCGGTTACTTTACCTCCCTACAAACATACATACTCGTATATACTTACATTCTTTTCGCTCAGGATCGTATGTCAACTCATTTGAACTTTATCAATAGAAAATCAGTTTTTCGGTCGAATTATGTATTTGTTTATACTCAACGGTCATTAAAAGGACACGTGTCGGTAGCACGTGACACCGAGGCAAGTACAATTATTTCCAAATAAGCAAAATTCAGTTGATTGACGAAATTGAATCCCCGAACGAACTCCATGTCTGGTGTCGTTGTTTTCTTTCGTTATACCGGAATAAACAATGTAATTGAATGTAAGGATGTGACAAACAGAAATCATCAAATTGTCGACATCGACCAGAAAAACGTACAAATAAGCCAAGCCGCACGACAGTATTGATTTAAGACTATCTGCATCGAATCCTTTCACAGGCACATGTGCATTTCAAAAGTTATACTTCAGCCCACCAACTAATCTACCACTGTTTCAGGAAAACAGAATGAACGCAAGTAATGGGCAAGGGCTCTCCATTCAGTTGCTATTACCCTTTCATTAATATTTAAGAACCCTAGAACTCGAATATATTTTCCCAAATCATTTTTCACTTAGGATTGCCATTATCCTTGCAGCAACTCTCAAAAACTTACCACAACTTCGTATGCGTTCAAAAATTTACTATTCAGCTGTAATTTGCTTTATCCTTGCACAATAATATGCGAAGAAATTGAAAATATAAATTTGCATGCAAGTTGTTCACCTTAAGGCAATTTTTCACAATTATCCTTTTATTGCCAATCGAAGGATGTATCATTCAACTTCAATGACTTGAACACTATAAGAGCCACTTTTTGAATCCGATCCTGTATGCCGATGACTTCGCCTTGTTTGCATTATTAATTTAAACGGATAAGTTTTCAATTTGCTTTCCACTCAACCCCTCCTTAGGGTGAAGCATTTGCATACCAACATATCCTTCGAATTTGATGAGGGGTTGGTGCAGTGAACAGTAGTCGGGCAAATTAGGGTGATGTAAACATTTGTTGGAATCAGGAATCGATTTTCAATTTGCCTATCCAACGGTACACCAAAATTAGATCTCGACTTTTGCATACAAACACACGCACATGTAGCCACACTCGCAAGGATCAAAAATAAATAAATAGGAGAAAAAACAGGAAAACAAAAAAAAAAGAGATTGAGAATTTTAATTCGGAGAAATTCATTCCTTTATATTTTTTGTGTTGTATTCCGGGAAAGTGCTTAGAACTTGGAACCCATGTCCTTTGTGTCATCGCCTTGATGGCCATCATTGGGAATTAATCTATTGCAGCAGGTCTGTTTGGTACGCTGGTCTAGTGGAAAATTGAAAACAACGACTCGGAGTCTGATTGTCATTTGTTTTTACACGAGGATACATAATACCTGAAGTGGAAGCGAGTTTCATCTGCAGACGAGACCCGAGGCACGAATCGTAATTGCCAAGCAATTAAATAACCTTGGTAGACGATTAAATGAGCTCAGGTGTAAAATGCTGTACACTCTTATTGAAATCCTTAATTGAGGCATCCGAAAATGTTATCCCGGTGTAAAAGGAGTATTGAGTGGTTTGAATAGCGACAATCAACCAGGAATATCACGTATACACAGAATTGTTGAAGGTAACTGTGCCAGTGGGCGGACGGGAATGGTGATAGATATGGAAACGGAACGAGGACTACACCCGGTGCTGATTTATTCTTAATCCTTGATATTGTCAGTTCAATTAATTAAAGCAATTACAGTGGGCGCAAGTTTAATCATTAGCATTATACATCACTAGATATCAAGCATTCTCTGGCTATCGAAAAGCGCTTGGAGACTATAAAATCGTTATAGAAACAATTAACTAAATGAATTACCGAAGGTTAATATTGAAGAATTTATAATAAATGGTGGGACGACTTTGACATGATCTCCTACACTCATGCTCCGTAGATATTGTCTTCATCACATACTAAACAATTTCTCCCTTTGTAAACATTTCCATATGTTTCTGCGGCAAGAGTTCAACAGATTACGCACATGCAACCGCAGTGGAGATACGGCATCAAAACTGAAACGAAAAAATCATCAGCGCCGTATACTACAGCATTAGCGTAGCAATCAAATGTTAAGCAGCGAGTTGAGACCTTTTTGGCATACGCGTGGCCGTGGTTTATTACTAATGTTTTTAAAGTGAGTTAGAATCATGTTCTCCCCTGTCGTCGCAGAATGCAATAGATCTTCAAATGATTGTGTTAAACTGGTATCTATTCCGCTTCGTTAAAACAACTTCGATTTGTCATTTTCACAGAGACATATTTCTTTCTGTATTTTAGGTGATAACAACTGGTTACAATTATTACTACAAAGTTGAGTAGAATAGGCTTTACCACTCCAAACCTTATAAATAGTTGAATTTCGAAAATTCTTAATATCAGAGATTGTAAGTCGGGTGCGAGACCGACCATTATTCCAAAAATACCATACAACCTTTCTTATTAGAGCCTTACGAAGTGGTGGTACTGCCGCGATAATATTCAGATATGAGCTTATTGATGTCGTGGAGTAAGCACTATTTTTTCTATTCAACCAAGAATTTACGAATACAATTTATTACAAGTTTCCATGACACAATTTTAAAATTAACTCAAAAACGGCGACTAAATAAATACGCGATTTCTTAAATTTCCCGCGATTTGTACAACGACACTGCAGTCCACCAAGTAGTTGTCACCTGTTAAGAAACTACTATAAAATTTTGACCAATATTCATTATTGTGTGGAAGCAGACAGTATGAACATATCGAATCAAGATTTTGAAGAGTTGTTTCAGAAAAGTGCGGAAACCACTAGTTTTCCATAACGCATGTCACCACCTGAAGATTCCCGCGTTAAAAGTTTTTGATTCTCATTTCTATGCTTTAAACTTGAAAATGTATATAAAATTTTTTTACCGTTTGTCAGTAATCATTATCATCATCGGCACCACAACCGGGATCCGATCTTGGCCTTATTTAACAAATCTCTCCACCGGTCCCGATTTTGAGCCGATGTCATCCAGTTTGGCACTCCCAGGCTCTGGCCGTCCTGGTCTACGCCATCCACCCATCGCAGACAAGGTCTGCCGCGCTGTCTCTTTCCATACATCCTGCCACAAAGGACTTTCCGGGCAGGCTCCTCTTCGCTCATTCGAGCTAGGTGTCCCGCCCACCGGAGTCTGCCGAGCTTGATTTTTCTTACAACGTTAGCTTCAAGGTAGATTGCGTACAACTCATGGTTGTAGCGTCTCCGGAATCGTCCTCCCTCACATACGGGGCCAACAATTCTCCTTAAGACCTTCCTCTTGAACGCGGCCAAGAGTTCAGAGTGCATTTTATCGGCTGATACTATTGACCCAAGGTAGTTAAAAGACTGCATTACTTCAAATTCGTGCTCCACTACCCTGATAGTTTGACCAACGTTAGGTCTTCTCTTCGCAGAAGTTGCCACCATGTACTTAGTTAATGTGCAGTCCCAGTTTTTGTGCCGCCTGCTCGATCTGGGTGAAGGAGTCCGATTCGGTTCTACCGATGATGTCGACGTCATTTGGGTAGGCAAGTATCTGGCTGGACTTGGCGACAATAGTCCCTCTAGTTGTGACGCCAGAGTGAAGGGTGAATATCTGATCAATTGCTGATTTATCTGGGATGAAGCCACACTGATATTGACCAATGATGTCTTTAGCGTATGGGGCTATCCGCTCTTGTAGGATAGTGGAGAGTATCTTATAGGCGGTACTCAGCAATGTTCTACTCCTATAGTTGCTGCACACTGTCATATCTCCCTTCTTATTTATGGGGCAAATTATTCCACGACGCCAATCTTCCGGCATCTCCTCTTGCTCCCATACGTGCAGCACGATCTCATGAACTGCGTGATGTAACGCTGTCCCTCCTTGTTTGATCAGCTCAGCTGGTATGCCATCATCTCCGCTGGCTTTATTTAATTTGAACTGTCTTATGGCTTTTAATGTTTCCTCAATGCTTGGTGACGGCAGCATTTGGTCTTGATTTTGCATTGGTGGAGCCTCCAATTCTTCTGTGAGCAGACCATTTAGGAATTCATTGAAGTGCACTTGCCATCGCTCCAGAATGCCTTCAGGATTGATGATCAGATTACTCTCTTTATCCTTGCAGTAAGTGCAGCGTGGTGTGTGCCGCGTCATACTACGGATTATTTGGTAGAACTTCCGCGCGTGGTGCGGACCTCGCTCTCTACTTTCCTCTATTTCACAGATTAGATTTTTTTCCAGGCACTTTTCTATAGTCTGTGAAGCCTTATTTCAGATCTTCTTCAATCGCTGGTTTGCACTCATCATCAAACCGGTTGCTCCGATTTCTACGACTACTGTCTAAGATGGGGTTGGCAGTAATAATGAGAGTATTCTTGAGGCGTGTCCATTTCTCTTCTACGCCCGACATTCTGGCCCCAGGACTTACTCTCCCTCCGTCGAGCTCTTCGAGGGCGAGTCTTAGCGCATTACCAAAGGTGTTACTGGTATTCTCATTGCGTAAGGCAGCCGTGTTGATTCGAACCTGATCCGCGGATGCAATACGTCTCCGTAAGGCAATCCGCGCTCGGAAAACTGTACCAACAAGATAGTGATCCGAGTCGACGTTGGCACCTCGGTACGTTCGTACCGTCATCAGGCTCGAGGAGTGGCGGTGATCTATCAACACGTGGTCAATTTGGTTGCGAGTGGCTCCATCAGGTGATACCTAGGTGGCTTTGTGGATATCTTTACGCGGAAACCTGGTACTCGGAACGACTAAGTTTTTCGATGCTGCCAGTTCGATGACTCGTAGTCCATTGCCATTAGTGTTCTCATGCAGACTATGGGAACTTGTGTAGTGCCTGAAAACCGGCTCCCGACCTACTTTTGCATTCAAACCACACACCAAAAATACCACTATACAAATTGCCTTCCAAATATATATTTGCTTCATCTTCCAATTTGTTCAGCGATCTAGAGGCCGAGGGCGCCGTTTTTGCAGTATCCGTCAACGACAACTCGGCTTGAGTGATTCTCGTTTCATTATTTTCTATGCAATAATTGTAACAAGGCAAGCATATCGGCAACAGCAGGACCTCCACTATCTTCATATACCTTCTATATACCTACACCCAATCCTACGTTCTGTTTAATTTCATACGAGGGTGGAGTGAAAAGTTTCCAGCCCGACCTACAGATGGCGTAAGCAGGTCTAATTTTGACCTGTATTCTATAGTACTATGTCTCATTAGCTTGTATATAAATTTGCAGGTCGATTGCTTTGTTAGTATACATTGGAGAGGTCAGCTTCACCCCACCCCCGTACATCGGACGTCGTGACTATGTTCAATAAAATAGTTTTAATGAGCTGATAAAATTTTTTCTATGGTACACAACCATTTTTTTTACATTTTTGAATAGTTTATCCATCAATTAAGCCAATAAAAAGGTGATTTTTTGAATAAATTACAGTAGTGTTACTGCAACAACAAAAGGCTAAACCTAATCGCGAACAGCGCTTTCTTCAGCGACGTCCCAACAGTTTCGCCTTAGCGGACTGTATTTGCCGGCACTGGCCTGCCAGCAATGATTTCTTGCACCTCCAGAGCCGGACTGTTCTCTGGATTGGCGGGCGTTTTTGCCTTGCCCGGTACAGATCCCTGTACAACAACAAAGTGTAAAGTGTAACAAAGTGGAGACGCGACCCAGTAAGAATATCGACCAAAAATGTGTCGCAGAAATTTGCTTGAATTTATTTCCTAATTAATCAATGTATATTATCCAATCTGTTATTTTTGATTATTCGTGATCTTTCTGGAGCTGGTCTTGAATAAGACTGATTGGGTAGGAGTTCCTTCGACGACTCCTGCTGCTTCAAAAAAAAAAAAAAAAAAATGGGATGGCGAGGCCGACTTTGGCGCAAGACTAATGACCTTGCGCGGAAAAAAAAACATTATGGAAAATTTAACAAGCTTCAAGGCCAAGACCGGTTCCCGGTTGTAGTGCCGATGATGATGATGAGAGGCCGACTTTAGGGAGACAAGGACAAATGTGTCCTTCATCTTGTCTCTGGCTTCTGGTCATCTTGCGATATGTGGGTGATTACATCTGTGAAGATATTGGGCTCGGTCTCAACTACTTGGATGGGGGGATGGTGGGAAAGAAATCGTACAAAACCGGTAGGTCTTGAGTGCGGTAGTAAACGCAGATCACGTCTTTGGCGTCTGATAATCTGCGCTTTGGGTTCTGCTGCTTCATCGAATGTGCCCACCTTATATAGGCCCGCAGTTGTCCCCTCCTTGGCTCGTTTCCTGGGATCTGCTTTTCTTAGTGGCTTCTTAGAATCGGTGCGCCGCTGATCGTCGTTTCCCTGGAAATGGTATGTTAGCGCTTGCCTTGCCTCTCCTAGGAATTCCTGATACATCGCCAACACGTGGCATAACCCCTTAAAGTCGCACCCACCCCATCCTCCCCCATAATCCATAGCAATACTCCTCTAATTTTCTACTATCAAGGTGTAAGACTTTCGATCAAAAACTCGCTTCGTTCTGCAAAATTCTCATGCCCTACCTTCGACATATACGCGCTAAGGGAAATTAATTCAATCCTCAGCATCAATAACCTGTAATTATTCCTCCCACCTTTGATGCCTATCGATATGACAAATCTGATGATTCTCCTTCCCATGGTGACGTGCTCATTGCCATCAAAACCTGCCTCCAATTCTCACCCATTGCTATATCTATCTTATCTAAGCTCGATGTTGTACTCCTATACTATCCCGCAACACAATTTATGTTAATTGATTCTATATCTCACCTTCCCAAGCCATTGGAGCGTACGAACTGGCTTTCAACGCAATTGACCACATAATTGAGTTGAGGGATTGTCATGATGAGATCATAGTTTTTGCGATTTGGACTTGCCACAATTAAAATAGTCATTATCCGAGGTTCATTCTTACTACAGTTCCTATCCCGTTTCCACAAATAGACATTCCATTCATTGATCAGCTAGCTGACTCTAGCCTCTATCAAGTTGGCAACGTTTAAAATTTCATGACCAGGCTAGACCTTATTTTCACAATCGACCCCACTAATTTTTCTGTTACACTCAGTCCGCTAGTCATCTCAACCATCGATAACTAATCTTTTTCCCATCGAATTTATCTCGAAGTTCCTCAGGGCTCCATTTTGGTATCCACTCCACTGGTGTAGTCTTGTTCGTGATAATGTCTGAATTGCCCGTGATAATATCTGTAAAACAGACAGAGGTCGCGCCTTCGATGTGATAGCGACTCTAGTCCCGGCGTCAGCGACGTGTCCCCAATCAGGAGGATCGCTCGTCTCTGTATGTTCCCAAGTAGGTTGAGGGTATGCTTAAGAGCGGAGCTCCAAACATGCGAGCAATATTCGAGCGCGGGTATAATTTCGGATTTATACAGATTTATAAGGAAAACGAAGTTGGGCCCAAGTAAAATATTCATTTGCTTTGAAAAGGCAACTTAGTCCTCCAGAAGCGGACCTGGCGATGTTCGACACGTGTTTATGCCACTATACATTCCCACAGACCATGACGCCGAACAATTTCATGCTTTCCCTAGATTCGAAGACCTGGCCATTCGTCAGCAGCTGTGGATCCGATGATCCACTTTTCTTTGGGAATATTGTATACTGTGTCTTTGTTGCATTGAAGTCGACGAGATTGGCCTTTCCCCACTGTAGGACCTTATCCAGATCCCGATTCAGAGAGTCGATCTGGCTACATCTAGGCTGGTGAGACATTGATGATCGAAAAAGAGGCAACAAGCGTACTATCATCCACAAAACTGAACACTCTGTTATCCGTTGACACTAAGAAATCATTTATGTGAAATAAAAACATGGTTGAAGCCAAAATAGTACCTGGAGGTACCCCGGAATTAACAGGATACAGATCCGAAGACTCGCCGTCTACAACAACTCGGATCAATCGATTTTCGATAAAGCTCTGCTGGGAAAGTCCTGATAAGCGAAGCTTACTCAGTAATGCTCCATGTCAGACGCGGTCAAAAGCCTTGAAGATATCCAATGCGACTGCCCTTGACTTACCATACCTCTCAATTGCAGACGTTCATATATCGGTTATAAGGTTTTAAGTTCTCCCGGAAGCCGCTCGTCACGGAATCCGTTTTTAAGAAGATTCAGAAGTCCGTTGCAATCTAAATAATTAATTAACTTTGCAGTGATGATCTTCTCCATCACGTTAGATAACATAGACAGTAATCCTATTTGCCCGTAATTTTATGGGTAACACTATTTTCCCCATCTTTGAGATTGGCTGAGCTCGAGCAATTTTCCAGTGGGTAGGAAATGTCCTCCGTGCATAAGATAAGCGCTATAGCCTGCCAACAACAGGCGACACCTCTGGAGCAAAGTTCTTAAAAACTATTGTTGGTATTCTGTTCGGGTCGATTGTCTTCTTACAGTCCAACCCACGTAGAATGCGTTGATTAGTACGCGGACGGAGCCTCATATTCCACATCGAAGACCGCATCGGCACGATCACAGGTGATTCCAAAAGACCGGCATCGAGGTGTGAATTCGCGAACACATTAGCTTTATCTTTTGAATTTGCGACTAGTGTCCCACTGTCCGTCACTATCGGGGGAAAAGAGAAGGAAGCGAAGATATTGTTGGCAGCCCTTACGATTGACCAGAAGGGACGCGAAGCAGTTAGGCACTGGATTTATAGGTCACTCTGTCATTGTAAGCCTTCATCGCCGTATAAAACGCCTGGTTGCACATGTTTATGATTCTAACAAAATTCGTTCTGTTAACATCGGTGAGATTGGAGTGCCATTGTTTAAAAACTCTATTTTTTGCCGCTGTAATCTGCTCGCATTTTTCGCAAAACCAAGATTTATCAAATGAATTTTGTTGGATGGAATGCGGAAGGTAAATCTCCATTCTGAGAAGAATAATCTCTGTGACCGACTCGGGAAGTGGTTGTGTGACTAACACGAAGCAATGACCTCAGTTTCTCAGTGGGGCAGCAACTTCCACGGTATAAATGCACGGCTTGGATGACAAAAACAGATCCAAATTGTTCGCATAATCACCGCGAGTAGGTTTGTGGCGGTCCCCCACAACATTCAGCCAATTTCCTAACTTCGCTAATGCGACAGCATTAGCACCTGTAAATGCTTCACGCATTCATCATCATCATCGGCACTACAACCGGGGACCGGTCTTGGCCTTATTTGGCAAGTCCTGAGGCTTGTTAAATGTTCCATAATGATTTTGCTTTTTTTTTGGGCAAGGCCAGAGGCTCCCCGACAGTGAATCGAACCCCGGTCTCCCGCGTGATAGGCGGGTATACTAGCAGCAAACAATTTGGACGTATGGACGAAAGCCACCGACTCTGGACTCGGTTTTCCTCAATTCTATCCACTGACACCTCGTTGTACGATGTCAGTGAGTCTCAATAGGTCCCGGCTCCTAGTACTTCGTTGTACGATGCCAGCGAGCCCCAATAGGTTCCGACTCCTGACACTTCGTCGTACGATGTCAGCGAGCCCTAATGGGATGTGACTTATTAGAAAGGTACAACCTGTTGGCAGGTACTGCCAACAACATGTTAACACCTCCAGCGCTTCGTTTTCTGCATCTTCCCGCACACGCTACTTCATCACTACGGACACGAGCAGATTACCGATAGGTTCCGACCTATCGGGCGATAAACCTGTTGGTCCGAGCGACCCACAACAGGCCAAAGAACCACGCCGCACACCCTTGCTCTTGATGTCATCAAGCGGTAACATCCGCGTCCACGATATTTATCGACACAGGCCCAAACTATAACTAGGAACTTGTTTTTTTCTTTCCGTAAGATTTCTTGCTTTGCTTATCTGGAATTCCAAACCAATTCGGCACTTTCGGTACCAGACAAATTCCTGTAAACAAATTGATTCGGTTTGCATACAATCTAACCGTCTTAACAGGGGCCATAAATATTGCGCCGTCTATTTTCCCAGCCGCGCCATGTGTACAACAATGTTCCCTACATACACATTGGCTGGCGACTTACACCCAAGGAACCAAAGCAAATACGCATTCCTCGTCTCTTGGCATCAATTAAATCCTACAGCATAAACAAATGCAAATAGGAATTCAATACCTACCCTTACTAGCAATGCCATAAACACCATTTCCTAGTAACCTAGCTAAAATCCATTAGCACATTTCCACATCGCATCATCATCTCTTTGTTTAGCCGCGACGCACATGTTCCAACAAAGATCCCATTAGCATCCGATGATTTCGGTTTTATTTGCTTTACCGAAATCGTATCCCATGAATGCATTTTATGCCCTTTTTTGTTCTAGGTTCGCTCTCATCCATTAAAGAACCATGCACACATACCACCATGATCACCATAGCGAGTGAGCTCTGTACGAGCAAGATATCGCTGAGTCGTAATATAACCATCAAGGCAGCGGGTCGCCCGCTATCCACCGTACCGCCGCCGGTACGGTGTGTAAACGATAGACGAAATTCGAGTCGAGTGAGTCGGTTGCGCGTACAGTAGCACATATGAAGTGAGAAGAATTGTTGAGAATTATCGCTTAAAGTAATATACCAAATTGCAAAATGTGTCACGTCGAATCGAGTGGAAAGTGCGTGTTTCATAGTATAAAAACTTTCAATCAAAAAGAATAAAACATTAACGTACACGAACCTTGTGTTTCTTTTACCGTGGCGCGGCTTCCCTGGGTGTTCCAATGTTCTGTCATTGTTTCCGGTGATCGTGTTTTGTATTCGGCGGTATTTCTGATGGTGGAAGAAGTGAACCAAGTGCCCATGCTGGTACATACTTCTTCCCCACAGGTTCCTCCACGAGTTGAGTCAAATTGTAACAAACAACGAACATGTCCGGCACCCTCCCAGCTTTGTCGGTTCTGTTAGAATATACCAACCAGCCGGAGCTGTGTACAATAAAATCGCCAAAGACAGCAATTTCAGAAGTCGGGTGGTCGATCTGTATCCAGTCGATGGTACGTGAACGATGTTTGAAAAGTGTCGCCGGTCGATCGTCATTCGGGGAGCGGTAAATACAACACAGAAATTTAACAGAATTACTCACCACGACCCTCAACCACATGATGTCCATGTTATTGGGTTCCAACACCCCCATGCTCTGGCAAGCCAGATCGGACCGCGTAAAGACGCAGACTCCACCCTTAAAACGGCATCTCGAATGCAACTCGAATCCTGGAGCAACGAAGATATGTCGAATCAGTTGAATCGACCTGGGTCCTAGTTAGGGCAAGGATATCAGGTTTCGCGGTTTGCAGATATTGATAGACGGCGTTCAAATTCGTATCGGTGAAACCGATGCCCCTGATGTTACAAAATGCCGTTATCAGTCGAACGTCGAGAGTTTCGAGAGGGGTTCGGGTATTACGCGATGAGGAATTTCTTAAAGTTCGGTATATTTGTATGATGTTCCCCTTGACATAGTCCCCCTGGTGATCCGAATAGGGAACTGGTTTACCTCCGGAATTCTTTATCTCAGAGGCACCATCATGACTTATTTTCATGTCAGTCCAGGCGAGCAGCCATACATCCGAAACATAGTCGAAAATTTCTTCCACCAATATCGCACAATATACAGCGTGGCGGGGTGGTACGAGGGTTGCCTCTTATGTTTCGGGATTTGGCAACCCTAGTGTTGCAATCCGGCAATTGACAGCTCTGTCGTAAAGTTGGACATTTTTGAGGTTATACGCACTCAGAACGTTTTGACATACGAGCGCTATTTGTGTTGTTTACAGTAACTTAAAAGATTCATCTCGGGCCAAAAATGGAATTAAATCGTCAACATTTTCGTGCGATTATTTTTTACAACTTTCGGCGTGGATTAACTCAGCAACAGTGGATGGATGAACTTAATTCAATTTTTGGCGATGAAGCTCCATCAAGGACCAGTGTTTATCGATGGTATGGTGAATTCAATCGTGGTCGTAGTTCACTCCAAGATGAATTTCGTGAAGGTCGCCCAAAATCAGTTGTTGTTCCGAAAACCATTGATGCTGTGCGCGAACTGATATTGGAAGATCGTCATGTGACCTATCGTGAGATTGAGACAACCTTAGGCGTTAGTGGGACCAGCATACATTCAATATTGCATAAACATTTGACTGTCAAAAAAATTTGTTCGCGTTGGATCCCACACAATTTGTCAATCGCCCAAAAAAAGGCTCGTGTCAATTGGTCGAAAGAAATGCTCAAAAAATACAGTCGCGGTGCTTCGAAACACGTCTATGACATCGCGACAGGTGATGAATCGTGGATTTACGCGTATGAGCCCGAAAGTAAACAGCAGTCGACTGTCTGGGTGTTTCAAGATGATCCAAATCCAACAAAAGTTGTTCGCGCACGAAGCACTTCCAAGCAAATGGTCGCCTGTTTTTTCGGAAAAACTGGACATGTCGCAACCGTACCACTAGAACAACGCAGAACAGTCAATTCTGAGTGGTACACAACCATTTGTTTGCCAGTTGTCTTCCAAGAAATCAGGAAAACCAACCGCCGAAGACGGATCACTCTTCACCACGACAATGCGAGCTCTCACACATCGGCTGCGACAACTGCATTTTTGAGCACCCAAAACATCGATTTGATGGGTCGTCCGCCGTATAGTCCTGACTTGGCACCGAATGACTTCTTTTTATTCCCGTACGTAAAAAACAAACTGAGAGGTCAACGTTTTTCGACACCTGAAGAAGCGGTTGCTGCATTCAGAATGCATGTGTTGGAGATACCTCAATCAGAGTGGCAAAATTGCTTCGACAATTGGTTCAAACGCATGCAAAAGTGTATAGATCTTCATGGGGAATATTTTGAAAAACAATAAAGTGATTTTCGATGATCAATATTTGTTTTTGTTCGCTAATCCCGAAATATAAAAGGCAACCCTCGTATAAGCGACCTCAAGATATTTCATCCTGTCCTGTGATCTAATCAGGGTACCTCCCATTTGTATTCGAATATTCTGTGAATATCGAGAAGTAGGTTGGGAGTGTTTACTGAACTATGGCTACTGCTTTGGAAGGATTATGTTGAACGTTCCATCGACTGTAATATTGATACAGTTCGTCCAGGAGACGGTGTCGTACAATATTCTATATTGTTCCGAGTTTAGGGTTTTTGGATGACGTGTACACTAGGACGTCATCCGCATAACATATTTGGTTTACTCTCCCGTCCACCGGGAGCGTTAACCGGTGACGATATCTCATTCTGCAGTCCTTTTTACGCTCCCGGATGAGACAAAGAATATAGTCGTCATGGGGAATCTGATAAGTCTTTTCAAGGGATATGGATCTCCGAAGTTACAACTAGAATATCGTGAAGTCGAGTTGCAGCATTATTTATCTGAACCGTCGTTAGGTACCTGTCAGTGGGAAAAGAGAGTTGGTGGAATTTTTCGTCCGATGTCACATTGAAGTTGTCACAATTTGCGCGCCCATATTCGGGTATGTATCTGATGTGAGCCAGGAATGCTGACCATCGAAGACAATATGCATCGCCCTTTTATATTAAATTTTGTGGAGATTTGTCTATGGAATACATAAAAATTCCAGGAAGAGCAGACTTTATTTGTCGTGCACTTCGATTGGAATAAAGTTCCAAGGAATTGTATGGGAATTTGGTTAAACAAATTCTCGGAAGGTATGATCGCTCCTCGATAGTATAGTGGTTAGTACACCCGCCTGTCACGCGGGAGACCGGGGTTCGATTCCCCGTCGGGGAGCCTCTGGCGCAAGACTAATGACCTTGCCCGAAAAAAAAAACAAATCATTATGGAAAATTTAACAAGCCTCACCGACTTGCTAAACAAGACCAAGACCAGTTCCCGGTTGTAGTGCCGATGATGATGATGATGATCGCGAAAAGCATTCGAAGATTTGCATTATAATATTAGGATTTTTGGGAATTTGGATTTATGCATGATAAATGAACATCTGGTTCAATTTATCATGCATTTGGTTTGATTAAAAGTTTTTTAAGATTTGAATCAATATGCGGCAAAAGAACTGAATTTGATTTAATTAGGGATATTAATTTGGATTGTTCAGATCGAATGTTTTATATTATAATTACTTCTATTATTATTGAGAACGGAATTAGAATTATAAATGTGGACGAGGAATTGCTTTACAAAGTACTACACTATTCACAATTTCCGTTACACTTGACACCCTTGTTTTTGGCCTCAAAAACTTGCCAAACTCGTAAACTCATAATTACTCTGAAAAGAAGAAAAATAAATTCAATTAATATTATACCAGCGTTGCCATGGAATATTAGATCCATGCATCACAGAATCTACATACATCAGACGGAACCATTAACCATCGAGAAGTCACAAAATCATTAACCAACGGTCTTACATGACCTCCGACGTACATCATAATTTTAATCCACTTCTTCCATTTCGTAAATTTTGAAGATAGCATCTTGGTTGAATTATTAAGCTCTTTAGTATTCCTCGCCCTCTGCAGAAGTGTTGTTCATCATAAATTCCTATTTAACTCAGTTGGCGGTTACAATCATCTTAAATTTACTCTCGGTTGATGTTTTCCTCAAAATTACAAATTAATCCTTTTAAAATAGATTCTCGGATTTCTGATTGAATACCTAACAGCTTAAAGAAATAATATCCTTGTAGACTTGGCCGTCCCACCTCCCACCCCCATGACGGCACCATTTCGACCCCAATATCTGTAGCTTTTACACAATAGGTGTGGTGGGTAATTAATAACGAAACATTTGCTCCATAATTCAACCTCTGGCTGAAATTTTAATCCGCTATGATTAAACGAAAGGGAGAAAATTTGCAATTATACACCACCGCAGAGCAGCTCCTAAACCTATCACCCCCCACCCTTCCTGTGATATTACAACAGAACAGCTTCTCGTATCTAAATTCGCCAAACCCACAACCGCCGTGCAATCCATTGCAGCGCACAGCCGAGTCACCAATTAAAAATTCGTTTTAAAATACAAATCCTATTTTCCTTGCGATGAATAACGGGGTGCAAAACTGTCAACCCTTATAAAACTGCATTTTTCGTCCTTATTACGAATTAGGGATAAAAAAATTGAAAAATCAACGAATACCATAAAAGGTACACAAAAACATGTTTTGGATGTTTGAATATTATCGTAAATAGAAACATGTTCTTCCAAGGCCCGCAAGGTCCTGGGATTTTATTAACGGGTACATATTGTAAAACTTACAGTGGGAAGGGACGTCCCTTGAGCCTAACTCTTTCGCCAGGACTTTTCACGACTTATACATTCCACTCAGTGAGACCGAAAATATTTTAATTAATGAGCACCATTAAATTTTACTGAACTCCTTGACGAGTTGTTGCAGTGATAATAATAATAATTTTTTGTTCGGCTCATCCTTGGAAAGGTCTAGTTAAGTTGCAGCAGGATGGCGGCCCTAATTGAGGCCGCAGGTGTCCGCAGAGTTTTATTGCGGTCGTTCAAATGCGCTTGATGTCCTTGTTAAGTCGAATAGTCGAATAGAAGGTTAATTTAAGGTCTGCTTCAGGGAGGAGGCAAGATGTTTACTGTTCTCCTTACGCACAAGACAAGCCAGTTAATTGTGGGGCGGATCGTTACCGTGACGGAAATAAGGAGTTATGGATACGGTTTTTACGACTATATCACTTTTATTGTGTTTGCCGTGTGACTCTGCGATATAAAATTTTCACTGAAATCCGATAGTCAGCTAATAACCTCGTTCCCGTTTTTTTTTTTTTGCAGTTTCAAATACGAGGTTATGTAAGCAGGTCCTTTGATGGGGGAGCGAACAAGGAGAATAATATTTGCAGAACCGCCGTTGGCAGCGTCGAATAGCGCGTAATTCAATATCTCATTCGATGTTAATTAGGATTGCGAACTTTTTAAAGTTTTTAACACACCGCCAGAGGGCAGACGGCAAACATTCGAAACACTGACATATGATATTTTTCGTCGGCAGCGCAGTCAAATACTTGGAGATGGTTCGCTTTTTATACCTCCTGCCGAGGAAAGTATATTCCTTTTGTCTGTAGAATTATTTTAAAATTTGATTGATATGGGAAGTGGCTTAATTAACGGTAAACGTGGACATCTATGGTGCGAAGGCAGCTGAAAGGATTTCAGAGTTACATTCGCGTGACCGAAATCGATATTTTTATTAAGAGGTTTAACAGGATTTTTTCGTACTATTTAGCGGAAATATTTGGAAATCGTTGTATTTGGTGGGTATACACTTAGTTGGGCTGTATATAACGTTACACGCCCATACAAACACACACGTACATTCAAAGGGGATATGTTAGACCCCCTGTTGTGGTAGCACCCCTCTATGTTATAGATTCCATGAAATGGTCTAGAAAAACCTTTAACTTAACGATCTTTCGAACCTAGGCTAGTGGACCGGCCCGAAAAGGTGAAATAGGTGATAAGTTATGTCTTACCTTTAGCCCCCCGAAGCACTTCATGTTGTAGGCTTCGTGAAATGGTCAAAAGATACATTTGCCCATCTTTTTTGATTAGCAATTCTGGCGTCCAAGTCATCAAGCTATAGATTACACGATATGGTCGTGGTAAATATTTGACTTTATTTCGGAGCTTAGCGGATGTTTTGATCTAAGCTTGGGAAAGATTGTACAATGTTAAATTCTGAAATATAAAATTACTGATGCAAAATAGTCTCCTCATTAGCTTCTGAGGAGATTATCTCAGTGGGCAAATTATCCGAACAATTTGATACGAGATCAAACAGTAAACAAAGGAATAAGTTTCTCTCGCAAAACACTACCGAAACTAAACATGTAATTCCACATTGCAACATCACAGAGCTCGGATTCACGAATAGAGGGTGTTCCTTCAAGACCTCAGTGGTGATAATATTAAATAAAATTTTGAAACAATTGTATTTTAATTAATTCATTTATCGATAACAATCAGCCGTGGGTCAAAATACCGGACAAATGTTCGGTTTCGGATTCAGATCTCGTTCCGCTTGTCTACATTTCCGATGACCCGCCATAATTACTTATTCAAGGTGTTGGTGCATGCAAGGTGTGGGTCCATTGGCGTCGGCCCGGGAAGATATTGCAGTCCAAGCAACATGAGCCAAACAACAATTAATTCACATTGCTTATTACTTACATATATCTTCCAATAACATTTATTGAATAGAAAAAAATGAGTTCAAGTGCATTCATTTAAAAAATAACCAAAACTGAATGCGAGCCCAAAACTGACATAATTCCGATAGTCATCAACATCAGAAGCAATACCAACAAGAACACCAACAAACCAAATCCAATCCAACAACCTGATAATGATAACCTACATCAGCGATCAGCGCCATCTGCCAGAAAACGGCAACATCTGCTCTTCAGTACCTTCGAAAGAAAACGGACTCTGGTTGTTGACCTCAACAACGGTTCAACAAGACCAGGAAGAACCTGTTGTTTTGATTGAAAAGGACCGGTGTTTTGAATTTTCGAGGTGAGCAACGGAGGAATGCTGTTTTTCTGTTACCTGCGGTAGTTTTTGTGTTTGCGAATAATGAAGACTTAATTTTTCAGTTTTTGTCGAACCAATCTTAACTTCTTTTGAGTCCATCGTAAGGTAATAGTCAATTGTGAAGTCAATAAAGTTTTGATTTAAATTAATTTTGTTATTGTGTCTTTCGCTGTGTTTTCACGCCAATGTTTTCACTTTGCTGGGCTACAACGCCATCATCATCATTTTGCTGTCTCCTCGAGGAGTTTTTGGCTATTCCCAGTTGGCCACCTAGATCCAACTAATGGAGTTGGATTCAATGGTCTCAGCTGGCGAAACTGAGCTCTTGAATGATATTTTGACATTAACCGAGTTAAGTTACATTTTTGACTTCAAATACCCGCACAGAAAAAACTTTAACGGGAACGAAACGCATGACCTTGGTGACCAAATATGATCCTTGCTTCTGGAAATTATGCGTCTACAAAACTTCTCGCATAGAACTCCCATCGTTTTGTTCGCTATGTAGCTTGTTTGCTGTTCCATATCCATACCATTTAGTTTTAGCCACAGAAACTACCTTCTCATGGATCAGTAGTGTTCTTCTTTCATGGTAGTTACTCTTTCTGCATTGCTTTCGAAGAAGTGCCGCCCGATAAAGGCCAAAAACCGCACTATACTGTGGCCCATGGTAGGCGCATAGATTTCTCGGCGATCACTCTAGGATTTTCATCTACTCAGATCATGAGTCCATTGTGGTAGAAATTAGTCTCGTTGCTGAAAAGGATTTTACCCAAAAAGTGACGATTCATTGTGCCCATCTCATGGCTCATTGAGCGTTCTGCCAAATCGTCGGCTGGCTTCAGTTCCTGTGTCTACTTGGCCTTTCATGCAAACAGGTTCAAATCCTTCGTCAAAAGTTGAAACAACGTACTCGATGCGAGGTTCAATTCCTGGGCACGTTGTTGAATCGATGTGCCACACTACCGTGCACAGTAGCGACATTCTCGAACGCCACACAAAGGCATGTTTTCAGGCCTGCATTTACCATTTACCCAATGTTTTCGAATGTCTGCACAGTCTTCCTTGAAAACGGACTTGATTGGCATTTGCCATTGTTAATTTCCTATGAATTCTTCTGGCACCAAACCGAAAAGATGTCGAGGTCAATTTGAACAAGAAAATTACGTGGAGAACAGATTGTTAAAAAATGGTATTGTCGGCATACAGGGAGATGCCTGATAATTGTATCAATGTCGATTATGGTCAGCATAAAGAGGAGGGGATCTAAGTGACTGCCCTGGGGGATGTTTTGATCACGGGATCACCAGGAGTGCCAAAGATTTTATAGAGCGTATCTGAAGCGAACTTTGTAGAGCCGATTACTCAGATATGAAGAAATCCACTTAGTCAAAGTGGGTTCGAAGCCTAGGGAGGATAATTTAAAGAGAATAAGCGTATGCGAAATTTTCTCGAAGGCTTTACTGAAATCGGTTGTAATAACGTCGAGTTCGTTGGCGATCTCTAGGGCTGGGAGTGTGTGGGAAGTAAATTCAACTAGATTGATGTTGGTAGATCTACCAGCAAGAATGCCGAGTTGCCTGGGTGAGATAAGAGCCTTGCAGCGGAAGGATAACACTTTATACACAATGGTTTCCAAAAGGGATAGGACGATAGTTCGATCTCCTTTGGGTCCTTTTTATATATAGGAAACATGAACGAAGTTTTCCATATCTTAGTGAATTCGCCCTGAGAAAGTGACAGATTGAAGATTGACGAATGGCATTAAAGAACCGAGGCACATTTTTTAACCAAACTAGAGGGAGTGAACTCACCTTTAAGTTGAGTTAGTTTCTTTTCAATCGAAGGTGAATCAATAAAATGAGATACAAGTTGCCCAATGGACAAATTAAGTAAGTATTCGAAATAAGAGGAGTCGGGAACCAAAGATTCATTAGTGAAGGATTGTTTGAAGAAGGAGGCAGAGAAGTTTGTAATGACATTTGGATATGATGAGGTGTCCGAATTAAAGGAAAGAGAAGTGGGATAACCATCGGATTTACGTTTGTAAGTAACAAAATAGAAAAAAATCTTCGAGTCGTTTATCAGGTTGGCTTGTGTTTTATTAAGTAATTTTGGTAGAGGGAATGATAAAGTGCGGTGAAGTGAAAATAGGACCCTCGATAATTGGAGTAGTCGTAGACACAGTGGCTACGAAGGAAAGTAGCCCACAGCTTTTTTCTTTTATTTCGTAAAGCTTTCGGTTATACCAAGGAAGTGAGTGTAGTGATCCTAAATCATTGCTCTCATCCAATCCCCATTATTATACCAAAAAAAAAATCATACCCCTATCCATTATCCCAATTGAATCATATGTCCGACAAATTAAACCAAATGTTCATTTGCCACATATTGATTCAATTCCCAATAATTCTAACATCACGAAATGCCTGTTTTCAAATGCATTTCATGATTTTACCTTCCGGAAATTTGTTCAAACAAATTCCCATATCCTACTTGGAACCCCATTCCAATTGAAGCACACACAAAATCTTGTTTGGGCTTCTTGGAATTTTTATGAACTTATTAACAAATCTCTTTAGATGGAGAGTATAAAACGACGGCGCATTTTGGATGCATGAGTAGTCAGTCCTCAGAGGCCGAAACTACGGCCAAAAATTATAAACCTTTGAAATAACTATAAAATAAAGTCCACGAAAAAAAAACATTGCCTTTTTGTTGCTTACTCTTGTTCGACTATTGTGGGTACCGTCACCCGTCGACGAATGAGTTAGTCTACACCGATGCCCAAGGCTGTTGGCATAACTGCCAATTAGGAAATCCATCACTCCGGAAGCAATCGACTGGAATTAGTCTAGGCTGAAGGTCGCCTCATCAAGGAGGATTCCGCTAGAGAAACCTGCCTCAACTGGACTGTGCTTTCGAGTTATTTCAACGGGTGTATTGTATAGAAGCTCCGTTTAATTTTTTGAATAACAAAGAAAAGAAAGTCGAAAGGCAAAAGGGAAAGGGTTTAACCACGAGGTGTAGTGGTCCAGACGGTTGAGTGGAGTCGAAAAGGGAGCCGGAATTGGGGAAGGTAGAATGGGTCGAATTGGGTCTGCGTGAGTAGCAAAGGGTCGCAAAGAGGGGACGAGGAGTCGAGTGGAGTCGCGTGGAGCCGTGTGGAGTCGAACGGGGTCGGAATACTGCTGAAACGGTTGTGCTGTGGTTTGTACCCGGAAGGGGCTTACAACTTTTATTATTTGGAAGCGATCAAACTTATGTACGCAACAAATAAAGCATTTTTATAAATGGCTTGGTGTGTGTTGTTTTCTTTATATATTACTTTAACAATTCGACAATCAAATTGAGAGGGGCTATTCTCTGTGCAGTGTGTTTACAGATATCGTTAGTTTTGTTTATATGTTTTCGTCGCTTTTTCAAATTAGGGTGATTCCAAAATTAGTAATATTTTTTTAAATGTGTTGTATATTTGGTTTTTAACTTTCTACATATCATATTCAAGACACCTGTGTTATGATTTAGCTAATGTGTTTGATTTTTAGATTTGTTGTTTTTTGTTTTTAACGAGGGTACCAAAATTTCTTAAAATTCAGATTTGTTTAGTTTACGCAACTTTGTTTAATTAAAATACTGTGTATTACATGCATTTGGATGTCGAATCTCCTGCTTAATGTAGCGTATTTTCTTATTCTGACAAATTATCCGGAGTAAGTAAGTCAATGGAATAGAGAATATTCAGATATCGAAACGTAAATCTTTCTTATAATTTATCATATAAAATATAATTTATAAAAAAAAATAAAATGGATACAAATTTGACGCCCGGTGTGTTACAGTGTTTGTCATAAAATAACATTAAATTAGGATGGAAGCAAAGTTACCTAACTTGGCGGTTGTTGTTGGGGCTTTTACTCCTAGCCCGGTGATGTTGAGTTGATGTCGGTTTGATGTCGCTTAGATATTGGTACAGTTGGTGTGGCGCTCTTCTTGTCCGTTGATTGTCTCTTAGGTTTTGCGCACTGTTTGTCACTATGTAGTGCGAATGTTAGTAGTTCATTAAATTTTTGGTTACTGGAAAACTAAAACTGGCATTTAATTTGTTCACACTCGCAACGTTGCTTTCGAAATTCTCCGTGTTGATGAAAAGTCCACTAATGTCACTATTAATTGTTTTTCTTGTCTAGATGCACCAATGTTCGAAAGGTTGCGAATTTTTTTTTTTTTTGGGGTTACCAAAATGGGGGTTTCGGTGTGTATGCTAATGCAGATTTCGGAATGGATGCTGTTGCAGTTTGGGGAAATGTTTTCTTTGCAAGTTTTGAATGGGGAGTTGGGTTAAGTTTACGCGCTGTTAGCGGCCAAAATTGGTTGGAATTGTAACATAGAGGACCCCCACAGTGATGTTTTCTTTGAAAAGTTAGTGAACAAAACATGCGCGGGTCGGATGTCAAAAACAGATCAAAGGTGTACCCATAATCACTTCGAGTATCCGGCACTCGTGTAGGTTCCTCTATGAGTTGAGTCAAATTGCAGCTAACAGCGAACATATCCGCCAGCCTGTCAGAATCGTCGGTTATGTTAGAATGTGCCGACCAGCCGGAGTTGTGTGCTTTAAAATCGCCAAGGACGACAATTTCAGAAGCCGGGTGGTTGATCTGTAACCAGTCGACGGTACATGAACGATGTTCGAAAAGTCGATTGTCGTTCGGGCAGCGGTAAAACAACAATGAAATTCAACAGAAAACCCCAGCATGACCCTCAACCACATGATGTGCAAGCTATTGTAGTCTAACGCCTCCAGAAGCAAGCCAGATTGGACCGCGTGAAGACGCAGACACCTCCCTTAAAACGGAATACGGAATATAAGTCATATCCTGAGCAACGAATATATGTGGAGTCAGTTAACGAGTCAACCTGGGTTTCAGTCGGGAGAAGGATATCAGGTTTCGCTGCTGTTTGCAGATATTGGTGGACATTCCCATCATTCGTATTGGTGAAACCGATGCCGCTGATGTCCCTCTTGACATAGTCCCCCCGTGATCCGAATGGTGAACTAGTTTACCTCCGGAATTCTTTATCTCAGAGGCACCAGCATGACTAATTTTCATGCCAATCCGAGCCATCAGCCATCAGCCATACATCCGAAACATAATCGAAAATATCTCCCGCCGGTATCGCACCCATACAGGGTGGCGGGGTGGTATCTCACCTTGGAACCGACTCACCACCCAAACCAACCTTTCCTCCAACGGTCCATCAGCCCAACTCCGAAACATGACCAGGGATTTCTCCCGATCATTTCACGGAGCCTATAGCTTGATGGGGTGGTATTTCACCGGGCGGTGGGGCATTGGGACCTCACCTACCACTCGGCCTTTAGTCGCCTTTTACGACAAGCCGGCCCAGCTGTGAGTATATTCGAATGCCCTACTCACAAGGCCAAATGCTTCCTCTGACTCTAGCGAAAAGTGGCGACCGTTCATAATAATTGAAAAAAAAAAAAAACAATTGAGTTGTTCCCGTATTCTGCTTTTATTATTATTTAAATTTGTATATGATTTGACCAGAGGCTGACCGATACTTTTATGTTATTGTGGGGATTGTAGTATTATGCCAACGTATGGCACGGCTTTACTTTAAATCCCCCGACACTTGTTACTACGAACGCACGTTGCTGAAAGAGCAGAAATAAAAGGCACTGTTTCAGTTTAAAGTTTTTTTGTTTTTTTATTTTTCTTGAAGCTACTGACATGACCTGGTGACCCAGTGGTATGGCTATGGGGTAGTCGGAGCACATTGAACCGTGGAAAGACAGAAATACGGATGAGAGGAAAACCTAGCTGATGTCACTCCCCTGCAAAAAGAGATCATTGATCCCAAGCGAATGGATGATCTGAGGGAAAGTCAATAGGACGCCGCTGATGCTTGGGAAATAATCAGCGTGAGAGCCAGACTCTAAGACGCTGAAATAACCCCAGCGATTTTGCTATGATGCAAAAGCGTCGTTCGTTTAGACTTGTTGTTGCTAACCGACATTATGAGATTCCGATGACGCGTTGAAAGCGGTCGAAATTAGGTAGGAATTGTGGATGGAATTGTGGGTTGTTTCTCATGTAGAATAGAGAAACCCCCACATTATTATATTCAAAATGATAAAAACATCAACCAGACGACAGGCCACGCAATTGGGCATCACCAGGCGAACCGTACAGGGAATTTTAGTAAAAAACGTACACATGTTCCCGTACAAAGTGCAAACAGTGAATCAGTTAATGCCTGCTGAGCGTCAGTCGTGTGTGAATTAGTGTCAAGCCATCCTTAATCTCAACAACGAAGAGGATGATTCTGTGTCGAAAATCATCATGAGCGGCGAGGCGCATTTCCGCTTAAGCGGTTACGTCAATAAACAAAATCTTCGTTTCTGGGGCACTGAAAATCCACGTGTGAAGCACGAAGAACCATTACATCCAGTCAAAGCCACTGTGTGGTGCGGCGTTCACGCGGGAGGAGTGATTGGGCCTTTTTTTGGGACGCCATCGGCAATACGATCACTGTTTCTGACGAAGGCTACAGGCGTATGATAAACGACTTCTTACTGTCGGAATTGGATGAGCGGGGTTTGGTGAACATGTGGTTTCAACAAGACGATGCAACCGCACACACAACACGAGTCACAATGGATATTGTGAAGAAAGCGTTCCCCGGTTGCGTAATCTCCCGTTTTTGCGATTTGGCATGGCTAGCAAGAACCCCCGATTTAACCATCCCAGACTTCTTTCTTTGGGGCTACTTGAAGTCGCGGGTTTATGCCAACTACCCTCAGACAATCGCAGCCCTTAAGGAGAATATTCGACAGGAACAATTATCACCGGAAATCTTGCGGAAAGTCATGGAAAATGTGATAAAACGAGTACAAATGTGTATCAACACTGGCGACAGCCACTTGACGAATATCATTTTGTCCACTTAACAGAAAAAATTGTAAACGTCCAAAAATTGTAAAAGTCCATTTCAATCACTTAAAATCTTTTTTTTTTTTTTTAGTAAAAAAGTAATTCAAAAACAAAATTGGATGATTAATTTTGCGCCACCTTGCATATACATACGACTAAGCCGGTAGCAGTAATGCAACAATGACTTTTTACACGGTTTTCATTTTTATTCATTCTTATCATTCCATGGTATCCACCTAAATTTGACTAGGCTGCATGTTTTAAGTGGGAATGATTCTTTTATGGTTGAAATCATGAACAATTAGACTTTTAGGGCTAGAATATCGATCAGCTTCCCATTATCGTGGATAGCATTTGAATATGTCCAATGTAAGCACCTCTACGGGGTACTTATAAGGTGCAAGAATTCTGTTTGCTGCGCTGTTCTACCGTTTCTGGATCCTATATTCACACTGAAATGTAAACTATAAAATACAGACAACACCTCATAAAAGTGGCAAATGAGACAACTTGGACACATACGTAGTTTGCTCGAACTCAAAGTACCCTCTAAATACTGCTTCTCAATTGTCATAATGAATAAGCAATAGTTGAAATATTGATCAAAAAGCAGATGTAAGTAATGAATTCTGTATTTTGGTCCTACTCTACCACTTTGATAAATGACGACACCAATACAGGGGCTCTATACAACATCCGTTATGCAGAACAATTTTTGAGTTGATGATATCAACTGCAAATCTCCAAAGTCATGAGGTAATTTCGAACCAATATATACCCTCAAAAGACGTTGAAATAACTTACCTCTCCGTACATGTCATAGACTACAATTTGACATCAAAGATCACACATGTGTTTTATTAGGCTTCAATCCTTGAACACCGTACCATCCACACTTAATAGAAAATTCCTTTAGATATACATCAACGATGTACAAGTGTTGCACCAAAGTCAAATGATAACTCATTCGCATCCAAAAGCAATTTTCTCCTTATTCCAATAGTCTCCCCCGCCAACACAGCAGCTTGACTAAGGCATAAGACGCTTTTATGAGTTTCAAATGTCGACGATAAACTATACAACACCTCATGGAATTACAAGACAGGAAGCAAAGCAACGGGGCGAGGAAAAAATCCCGGACACTTCCCAAATATTTATTTTAACCCTTACACATAATTTAACTGAGTTTGTTCGCTTCAAAATTACTACCGCTTATAATTTTATGGTTTAATTTAAGTTTCATCGTTAAAAAACCCCATAAAACCAGAACCAAATCGACTAGGAACTTTCAAGAGTCTTATATAATTTTATAACAAGACAAAAGCCAAATAAAAAAAAAGACAACAACAAAAAACTCGCGAAAGAAATAATTAAAATTTTAGATCGTAAAAACACGAGCTCAATAAAATTGTTTAATTTGTCTGCTCTCCGATGATTATAGAAACAGGATAACACGGAGAAAAGTTCACTTATTTTCATGCTAATGAAGTACGCCATTTTAATTTGAAAGGAATCTGCAGGAGCAAAGGGACACAAATGCCTAACGTTTGATTGTGTTGCGATTAGAACGCGTTTGATCACAGATAGTTGCTTAGTGCTTACGAGGGGTTTTGGTTAAATTGAAATTAAATGTGCGCACTCGATGAAAGTAATTATTTTCTCTGCCGGCGCAGGTACACACATCATCATCACATCAAAGGATTCTTCTTATGAATTACTAGCATGTGAGTAGTTTTGTTGGCAACTTAAGTTTTCATTAAATTTGAGGTTTGCCACTTACGATTAAAAGACGTCAACAACACTCGGCAGACATAGAAACCACTTTAGGAAATGACGGCAAGAAAATGAACCAATTGAGGGTTTTGAAGCAAAACTCGTATGAAGGAAAGTCCCTTAGATTAAGTGGGTGGTTCTCTTTGTGGTCACAAAGCTCTCAATTAGTGGGAATAATAAATGATCCGTTTTCCGAGAGGATGGTGCTAGTTTTGCTAAGATAGACGAGGCTGATTGGGTGCACATTATAATCAATGTTGGTAGTGAGAGTGTATTTTTAAAAATACCGAATATTTATATTATTTATTTGATAGGTTGATATGACTCTTGTGAAAGTTAGGCAGAACTCCTTGGCATGTGTTAATAATTACAGCGTTTTTGTGTTTGGGGAAACACAAGATCATACTCAAATAGAGAAGAAAAATTAGGTCGGAGTAAAATCACTGCTAGCCCTAAAAAGAAAACTCAGTTTCATGGAGAAGGACTTAGCAAATGTTGGCACGTGTTCATACCATGTTACATTCCCACTGAACATGAGGCGAAACAAATCCATGTTTTCCTTAGTTTTAATGACTTGACCGTCCATCATAAGCTGTGGAACCTGCGATCTCGTTTTCTTTGAAAATGTTGTATATTGCATCTTTGTTGACGAGATTCGCCCTTTCCCATTGTAGAATTTTGTTTACATCTGTGGGGGTTCTCTACACCACGTGGAGAACCAGGCCACAATTCCAACCAACCTTAACCGCTAACAGCGCGTGACCTTAATCCAACTCCCCATTCAAAACCCGCAATACACACATTCGTAAACACGCAAAGAACACCCTCCCAATATGCAACAGCTCCGTTCCCAAATCTGCAAGCGCATTCATCCCGAACTTGCAAGAATCCATCTGCCAATCTGCAATGAAAGGCATTTCCCAAAACTTACAACAGAATACAATTCAACAAAATACAATTCAACAAAATACAATTCAACAGAATACATTCTAAATCATCTCCCTCATCTACAACCAACCGCACCTAATTTCCCCCGAAAACCATTTCGGTTCCTTTTCTACCCAAAAAACGTAAAACCACATCAATTCCCTACAATCAAACCGCAGGCATTTTTCCCAAAAACCACTTCGGTTCATTTCCTCCTTAAACTATATTCCTCGTTCACAACCAAGCGACATTCAGCTTCCCCGAAAATCATTTCAGCTCCCATCCTACCCAATACCAATTTTCTTTACTGATAAGTCCCCAGCACGATGCGTTGCATTTCCGTGAAACAACCATCGCAACGACCAAGACCCATATTCCTTTGTCCAACCGACAAGTCATTGTTTCCCAAAACCGATTTCTCAGTACGCATAGCAACCGAGGAATCTAGCCCAGCCTGTACGGCAGTAATTCGCTGGAACTGTATTCCCTATGCAAGCATAGCAACCCCTTTCCAAGTTCCCAGTAAGTGGCAGTGAGTTTATTTCAGATATGACTCAACCGCCACGACACGATGAATAGACACTTTCCATTATTAGTTAGTTGCCATTCAGCAACCGCCACGCACACATCGGGAGTCCCCCGACAACCGCCACGACCACACGGGGGCACGCACGCCCCCGCGTGCCAAATAAAGTCGACCCGAACTTTATTGCTGCGGTCACGCTTCCGGAAAGAAGTGTTTCATCTCGTGCCTAGTTTGTAAAAATCAATCTAACAACACTAACAAAGTTCTGAGTGAAGAAGGGAAAGTCGAACAATATTCGTTTCATCTTGTGCCTAGTTTATAAGAATGAACTTAATAACATTAATAGTAAGATCTAATTGAAGAAAGGAAAATCAAAACAATATTAGCTCCGTCTTGTGCCTAGTTTATAAGAATCGACTTAATAACATTAATAGTAAGATCTAAGTGAAGAAAAAAAAATCAAAACGATATTCGTCTCACCTTGTATAATAAAAAGTCCCTTACGGTTAATTCAGTGTGTTTAATTTTTCCTTGCGTCTGAGGACAGTGCGCTGGTGAACAACTCTCTAGTGGGGCGATAGTGAACTGGTGCCATACGTTGGCGCACCTACATCGTACCCCCACACATCTCAGTTCGGGGAGTCAACCTGGTACGACATTGATGTATTAATCGGTCAATTATTCGAAAACGAACGAAGCCGGGTACTATCAATCTGCATAATTCTCAATGGCTTTTTTACTCTGGACTTTAGGCCCAGTATATCTAGTTCTTCAACGGCTAAAATAATTCAACCCGTAAATCAAATCACTTAATTTAACTCGTAAATAAGCTAAATCAAGTACCATTCCTAATGGTAATACGCCCCAGGCGGTGGAGCTACTCCACCCTAATAAATATACTGTCGAAGTCACTTCTTTTTGTGCAATTCAAATCACTACTGAGGCATTTTTTCCTTGAGTAATTTTTTAGGTCTGAAAAATCGACGAGTGAGGAAACAATCCGAAGCGTTATTCGTTCAATTAGACCATCGTTTTGACTGCCTTGTTATCCGATGCATGTTCTTGATGAAACAGAATTTTTTTTACTTTTTATGTGAAGCCATTTTTTTTTCTTGATTTATATACTCAATGGATCCAATAATGCCATTTGATATTCGGTTTTGATAGTTTTACCTTTGTCAAAGTATGGATGGGATGTCAACTGACCTTTTGATTCAGGTGTCTTTTTTTTTTTTTTGGTAGGAAAGTGGAAATCTTCAGAAGATACTGTGGGGGTTCTCTATACTACATGAAGAACCAAACCACTATTTCAGCCCTATTTCGACCAATAACAGCGTTTCACCTCAACTCCAATCCCCACTACAACCTATTCCACCTGAAAACCATGTTTTCCAAAAGGACGCATAGCTAAATTCATTATTCTATGCAGACAATGCATAATTGAGTTTAGCTACCTTTTTGCCATACGGCAACTCCATTTCGCTAACCCATGAGATTTCCACCGGAAATTGCAATTCATGTTGGTTAGCAACAACCAAGTCGACCCAAACGACGCGGTTGCAGCATCGTGCCACGGCTTGGGTAATCACCGAAGTACTTAGCGTGTTTCCCACGGTAATATTTCCTTACCGATTTAGCGTCCCCTTAACTTCCCCCAGATACTCTATTTGCTGGGGATCAATGATCCATTTTTGCAGGTGAAACGTTCTGATTCTCTCATTCTCTCTTGTCCGTCGACTATTCACCTCGATAGGCGGGGAACATGAGAGAGCACAGATGTAAGAATGATCTTGATTGGATGCTTGAGGTGTACAATCCCAAATCCCAATTTCCATCCCTAATTGGGGTCAGTCGTTTTACAATCACCACCGCGGGCGGTCACGCCGCAAGAAGTCAAGATTTAACCAGCGCAGCGTGCACACACGTTTTTATTCGAGTCGTGAGTTGAGTTTTTCTTTGTCCGTTTTAAAAGTCCGTCAAGCCGATTTTTCACCCATTACCATAAAGAACCCTGTGCGCTAAAATAAATTAGTTTCTATTACGAAATCAACATTGGACCAGAAAATCAAAAGGAATAATAATGTGATGATGTGATGCGTTTAGTTCGGAATTCAAGTGCCTAAAACCTAGAAAAAACAAAATCGTTTGGATAGTGTTGCAGTTCAGCAAGATGTATCACATTATACCATTCCGGAAAAACATACCACACGGAACGCCACCTATTGCTGAATAGACAGAAGCAAAATTGTCTATTCATGTGACGTTTTCCATGTTACTGTTTACACACAGTGCTTGTTTTACTGCTGTACGGTGCTCACACAGTTTTGGACTTTTTTATATACGGTGCTTTCAGTACCTGTTGTTTTGATAACGTTGAGAGATGAGACAGTTGGTGCTAGACAGTTTTAACTACGAGATAACTCTAATCGTTTACTCAACGTGTTTTTAAATCGTTTCATGTGACATTAAAATTCGTGTAATAAACGTTAAAATTGTATGCTTAAAATATGTATTTCTTTTGTGCCCAATGCGGCGGTCATTTTTGTTGTCTCGTCGATGAAAAGATCGAGACGCAGAATCAACCCTTTTGCTGTTTCCCAGTTGGCGAACCATCGGCAACATCGGAGTTGCGGTTCCCAGCTGGCGAAACATGTTGGTCCTACGAGCCGGATGCTCGAAGTGTGCAAGTTTACATCCGTGGAAGAAGTCGGCGCAAATTCAAGGCGCCAACAGATGGATTTCCAGTCAAGTAGTAAGCCGGATTTTACATCTGCCAACATCCGAGGAACAACTGTTAGCAGATCAGTAACCAAGGTAGGTGGAAATCAATATATTTTCCATATAAATTAATTATTTAACCAAAAATCCAAGTGATATAACTAAAAGGTGTTGTGTGATGTGTTACAAAAGTGTTCAATTTCATCGACATTCGACCACGGGTAGCGATTGTCGTTTTTAATTAACTAATAACAATGAAGACATATTTGTTCGGGACTATTCTAGTTTCTAACATGAACTGAGTGTCGACATTGATTTGGAATCAATAACGGCAATTACAAACAAGGCCGCAAAGTTAGATCTATGCAAAGTGCCAATCAATGTTATCGAACGCAATCAGCAATTCCTTGAAACAAAGAAAACGAAGAACAAGGAAAGATGCCGACACCCTTCAGAAAAGCATGTCATCGGAAAGCTGTCGCGGATTTGGAGTTCACCGCTTCTCGTCACCTGGACTCATCGTTAGACCATCCTGAATTTACCGCTCTCGCCACTCAGGCACATCGCTGTCACGTGTCTGGGGTTCTTCGCCTTTCGCCACCTGGACGAAATGCTCTGGGGGCACCCTCTTAACACCGCCCATTGCACATTGCTGCCACGGGGGCACCACTCCAACGGAGTCGGTGTCTAAGATAGGCTTTCGGTGCCAAGATTAGGGAATATAAAAGGAGAAGAATAGGATAGGAAAGGCGAACAGTGCACACATGGTCCAGCCACCACTCAAAGAAGAAAGTACCTGGCTTTAGGACTATTTCATCATGTGGCTCAATTGAACGTAAGCTTCTAATAATGAGCAGAGTAATCTTCCTAATAGCGACCTGGATGCACAACCTCTCTGGCTCAATCAAGTGCCAGTTGTAAGTCAACAGGATATGCCGCAAGGTGTTCAACCACAACACCATCAAAACCTGAACAACTATGCTGTTCCAAAAGGGAATCATATGCGGTCACAGCACCGACCACAACAATCGCAGCAGCAGCACATACATTTTGATGACAACTATTATGAAGATGATGGTGGTTCACAGACAATGACTGCACCTTATGACCGCAGTCCAGATTCAGCAAATAAGAGTTACGCTCAGCGACTTCAACGTCGGATATGTGAATCGGCTGACGGTAACTACAGTTCAAATGCCTCAGCTGCAAGTAGTATCCTCCCGACCAAGACAATTATGGCAGCTCCGTTCACTCCACTCATGTACGACTTTTACTCTACAGCTCCTGTCCATATGTAAGTTAATACATTATAATGGAAGTGTTTACACTGGTCATCAATTTTCTTATGTGGGGCCGAAGTCCACCAACATTGGGTAGCAGTCTTGCCAAAACATTACATACAGTTGCTTTTTTCACTCGTTTTCCGCAGATGCTCCTTGAAGGTCAACTTGCTGTCGAGCATAACACTAAGATATTTAATAGAGGGCCTGGATCTGATAGTTTGTCCTTCTATTTCTAAATCTAGGTGCCCAACTTTTTGCGGCTGCTTATTAAAACTGCCTCCGTCTTATGTGCGGCTAGTTTCAGTCCTGTAATATCTAGCCAGCACTTAATACTCTGGATTGTATGGGAACAAATATTCTCTAGGTCATCATCGCCAAATCGTCTGCACACTCAATGATTCTTACTCCTTCTGGTACATTGAGCACACCGTCATATATGATACTCCACAACAACGGACCCAGTATAGACCCATGAGGAACACCTCACTTAACTAGTGTTATTTAATTAGTGTCTACCCTGGGGTACACCCGCTCTTATTTTATATTCATGTGGTCCCTCATCAGTGCCATAGAGAAGTCTTCTATCCTAGCGATAGTTTGTTAGTATACGCGCCAAGTACGGCGACACTTGTAGATTGCCCAACGCTTCTAGAATCATATTCCAGTTCACTGAGTTAAATGCATTTTTATGCCATCGTGCTCCAGGTATCGCATTGCGCACGACGTCGCACACCACACTGGACTGCTGAAGACTTCCGCCTTTTTTTTTTAAACCAGCCTTCAATACAGCGTTAGTAATTCCATCCACTTCCGGGGAGTTGTTGTTTTTAATGACTATTGCAACCCAGAGCACCTCTTCACTGGTCACTGGAGGTATTTCTCTTTCAATGATGTTCCATGCCTCTTGCGCACTCATGGCCTTATCATACTGTGGTAGAAGGGCAGGAGCTTGTTTTTCAGCGAAAAAAATGGGGTAAGGGAGTTACTTCGTCACACTGAGTGTTAAACATTGTCGAACGATTTTGAGATATAACATCTCACTCAATCAGTTTCCGATTTGACAGAGACAGACACAGAGTTGGCACCTCTTTTGACAGATCCATATGATTTCTGAATAGTCATCATCATCATCTTCACTACAACCGGGATGCGGTCTTGGCCTTATTTAGCAAATCTCCCCACCGGTCCCGATTTCGAGCCGATATCATCCAGTTTGGTACGCCCAGGCTCTGGACGTCCTGGTCTACCCCATCTCTCCATCGCAGACAAGGTCTGGTGCTCTGTCTTCTTCCATATATCCTGCAACAAAATACTTTCCGGGTATACTTCTCTTCGGTCATTCGAGCTAGGTGTCCCATCCACCGGAATATAAGGAGCTTGATTTATCTTACAACATTAGCTTCAAGGTAGATCGCGTACAACTCATGGTTGTAGCGTCTCCGGAATCGTCCTCCCACACATACGGGGCCAATAATTCTCCTTAAGACCCTCCTCTCGAACGTGGGTAAGAGTTCAGAGTGCCCAGGTCTCGTATCCATACATGAGTACTGGTAAGACCATGGTCTTGTACAGGAGTATCTTGAATGTTCTGGATAAACTTCGGAATTTAAAGAGCCTTGATAGACCATAGTAGGCTCGCGCATTTCTTCTTCCATATTATTATCGGCTGATACTATTGACCCAAGGTAATTAAAGGATTGCACTACTTTAAATTCGTGCTCCTCTACCCTGATAGTTTGATCAATGTTGGGTCTTCTCTTCGCAGAAGTTACCACCATGGTCTTCCCTCATTAATGTGCAGTCCCAGTTTTTGTGCCAACTGTTCGGTTTGGGTGAAGGAGTTCTGTACAGCCGAATCGGATCTACCGATAATGTCGATGTCATCTGCTTAGGCAAGTATCTGGCGGGACTTGGTGATAATAGTCCCTCTAGTTGTAACGCCAGAGTCACGGATTGCTTTCTCCAACGCCAGGTTGAAGGGGAGGCAGGCCAGACCGTCCGCTTGTTGGAATCCATTAAAGATGTTTATTGGTTTGGACAGCAATCTCGCTATTATTACTGACTAATTACGTTGGTCATGGTCAACCTACAAAGTCTTATCAATTTGTTTGGAACGCCGAATGCTCTCATGGCGTTATATAGTTCTACCCTGGCTATGCTGTCGTAGGCGGCCTTCATCTATGAATTGATGATATACGAGGGTGGGCTGAAAAGTTTCAGACCTCAACGTGAAGATAGCAGCCCTCGTCAATAACAGCTAGTGAATGTAGTTGTGCATTTTTTGATAGACACTCGTTTGAGTGAGTTGATGTGAGTGTTTTTGTGAAAATGGACAAAATTGAGTATCGAGCTGTCATCAAATTTTTGTTTTCGAAAGGCAATACACCTACGCAAATCAAAGATGAGTTGGAGGCTGTGTATGAGAACTTTGCACCTGCCGATGAAATTTGGATACACCATTATACGCCCGAAACAAAAATACAGTCAAAACAATGGAGTGCAAAGGGGGAATCGGCTCCAAAAAAGCAAAAACTGTTTTTTCAGCTGGGAAAGTGATGGCGACTGATTTTTGGGATAGTCATGGAGTTATCTTAATCGGTTATCTACAAAAAGGAAAAACTATTACAGCCGTCTCACACCTCAGCGGTTGCCATGGTGAATATCCACGACTTACGGTTTGAACTGCTTGGCCATCCGCCTAACTCACCAGATCTAGCGAGTTCTTTTTGTTCCCCTATCTAAAAAATGCGCTTGGAGGACATAGATTTTCGTCAAATGATGAGGCAGTCACCTTCGTGAACAGTTATTTTGCATAGAAAAACGCCGAGTACTATTTGGACGGGTTAGAGAGATGTAAGCATCGCTGGGAGAACTGTGTAGAATTACAAGGAGACTATGTAGAAAAATAAAAATAAATTTTAAGAAAAAATATCTTGTATCGTTGTTGGGTCGGAAAGTTTTCAGCCCTCCCTCGTAATGGAATCTTAAATTCCAGACATTTTTCCATCGCCTGCCTAAGGGTAAATATCTGATCAATCGCTGATTTGCCTGGGATGAAGCCACACTGATATTGAGCAATGATGGCTTTAGCGTATGGAGCTATCCGATCTTGTAAGATAGTGGAGAGTATTTTATAGTAATTTCGTGTGATGATCAAACATTGTTTTTTTTTTGTGGGAAAAAATAATGTTAAAGCAAGTAGTCTCTGCATCAGGAAAATTAATTATTTTTGACTGCTACGCTTAATTTAAACGTGGTTGTACAAACACCGACTATACTGAATGCTCTGGTTGCCTAAAAACGACACCTGTTGCGGAAAACATAAGAAAAAAGTTCACAAAATCCTTTTGGACGATCGTAAACTGAAGAAGCGCGAAATAATTGACACTTTTAAAGTATCAGAATGTAGTGCGTTTACAGTTTTACACAAAAATTTAGACATGCGTAAGCTGCTTCTGAGTGGGGGCTACGTTTGCCCACATCAGAACAAAAACAATAACGTGTTAACCATTCAGAGCGCTCTATGGAACTGTTCAAACAAGTTAAAAAGGATTGTTCTAAGAATGTTCTAGGATGCATTTTAACAATTCGCCTGTAATGCTCAATTTTACTGCCACCGTCCGTAATCTGGCTCATTAATGGCCAGTTGTTGTTTTGTTCCAGTAAATGGTGTTCAAAAAATTATGAAAAAATCAATTTTTATTCGAAAAATCATATCTGATTGAATTTTTTATCAAAATGCGAAATTCCAACGGGGTAGTGTAATTAAATGTATGCACTTTTTTAAAAAGAGTACTGTATAAGGGTCACTTTCAAAAAGTATAATTATTTTGATAATTGAAAATGGCGATTTTCAGTTAAAAAAAAGAGCATTATTTTCTAATTTTTTGTTTTGAAAAAACATTTGAAAAGATTTATCTAATATACAATTATTATATTTTACGAAAAGTGAACGTTTTAGTAGTTTAGAGGTACAATGTTAGCATGACGCTGCTTGATCGGTCAAGGTGCTCTGAAAGTACATGCATTTTCTACATACACGTTTTCATATTCTCATATTGTCAGGTTATATGTGCAATGTGCACAACTATCAAAAAAATCACTTATACGAATTGAAAATAACCGTAGTAATATAACAATAACGGTAAATCAATTTTACTTAGTTGCACGAAATTCTGGCACCGTCCGTAGTCTGGGTCAATATTGGCACAGCGCACTTTCACTCTCTGCTGCTCGGGAATATACTAACTAATTCCAACGAAATTGTGTGCACGTGTTCTCCTCACTACTAGTTTTTTTACGAAGGGAAGCGAGTCCCCGCACCTTTCTCATTTCGGAAATATTTAACTTGAAAATTCGGCTTGTGCCAGGAATGACCTAGATTGCGGGCGAAGGGTTAAGACTACTGCCCGCCGATTTGACCTCCAGGCTTGGATATGTGATGCATATTTAATAATATCCCCACCACCTTCCTGGAAAAAAAATAAGCAAAAAAACAGGTGACGGTGGCATAGCCAAGTTAATTTTTCTATAAATCGATAAATAGTAGTAGTAGTCAGGGTAATTATTTTATAAAAAAAGCCAGAAAAATTTATTTTTTTAGTCTTCTACGTGAAATGATCCCCTCAAGAAATTAAATTATGGCGTCGTCCATATTGCACGATTTCTCAAAACACGAGGGTGGTCTGAAAACGACCTAAACGTGAAGATAGCAGCACTCGTCAATAACAGCTAGTGAATGTAGTCATGCATCTTTTGACAGTTACTCACCAAAATTTCAGCCATTTTGGACGAGTAGTTTTTATGTGACAGTCGTTTGAGTGAGTCGATGTGAGTGTTTTTGTGAAAATGGACAAAATTGAGTATTGAGCTGTCATTAAATTTTTGTTTTTGAAAAGCAAACACCTACGCAAATCAATGATGACTCTGTGTATGGGGACTTTGCACCATCACTTACCATAGCGAAATTTTGGGCAGCTGAATTTAAAGGTGGCCGTGAGAGCTTGGGAGACGATGAACGTTCGGGACGGCCAAAAAGTGCAACAACTAACGATAACATCGCTAAAGTTCACCAAATGGTGCTAGACGACCGCCGAATTAACGTTCTGTTGGCGCAGTATAGGCGCAATAAATCCGAGTTTGGTGCCAATTAATTACTGTCGATGAAACTTGGATACACCATTATACGCCCGAACGACTTCTTTTTGTTCCCTAATCCAGGAATCCAGTCCTATTTTCAAAATTGCATTCCTGTGGAGTGGACAATTCCCTGATCCGATGAACAAGAGACTATCTTTCTGGGCGTTCAATCCAAGTGGTTCTTGATGGTGTCAAATCTGCCTCCCATCAAATTAATGCACGTGTTCCCCACGGTTCGGTACTCTCACCCAATTTCATCCTGATCTTTATAAATGATCTCATATTAATTACTCACAACCCAATTCACTCCTTTGCTGATGATAGCACGTTGAGTTTCTCATACTCATACAAACACTCCCGTCCAAACTCGTCGAACGTCACTACCAACCAGCAACTTATGCTTGGTACATTGAATTCAGACCTCAACAAGATATTTCAGTGGGGATTATCTAACCGGGTAGAATTCAATGACCGAAAAACTCAGTGCTGCCTTGTAGCGTCCTACGAACGCACAATTCCGCCCAGGTAAGGTTCCAAACCTTCAAGGAACTTACTTACCTTATCCATTACACGTGCCCACAGACACGTGTCCCCAAAGCTCTTAATCAGACCTGTAACAAGGGCATAGGAAGCTGAAACAATGTTGAACCCGACATCAAAAAAACAAGGAACTTAACGTTCAAAAACTTTCAGCATCGAGTCAACGCATCCTTTCATAGTATGCAAAAACATTTCCAGATTACAGGCCATAAATCTTCCATCCAAAGCATCTGCACGATGTTTACCAGGAATTACATTTTCGGTAGATAAATAACAACGGATGCATACGCTGGCAGCTAAACGCAAGAAAGCATTTCGCCTATCCGCGGCCAAAATTGTAAACAACCGTAATTATCGCAACAAGATAATTCGGAAGATTTACAAGTCCAACGCCAACAAAGGAAATACTCCGGTCCCACGATTCCTTTGTAAAAATTTCACACCCATTAGAAGGATCTAATGGATTGCGGTTGTGTTTACAAAAGGTAAACAACCACGGGCTGTACGCCCGAACAATCATCTCCGTTCTGCGCGCCAGATGTTTTTTGCAAATAGAAGCGGCACACAATCGACAAGCGTCGATCCGAATTTCGATCACCACCACGGATGGTGATGATGATATAAGGATGTATGCGTCGAGGGACTTTCTCCTTTTCAGGCACCTAAATTACCCATGGGCATTAATAACATGCCGCTAACAGATACTGTGGAAAATTCTGTTAGCGGATGAAATGAAAGATTTCTTCTGGCAGACGTAGATACGATCTGTATCAGGTTTTGGTTTTTGGATGGAGATGGTTAGTTAAATTCGAATCGTCAAAGGGTCGATATAGGACTTCCGAGCGGAGAGAACAGACGGTCGGATAGGAGGGAACGAATAGGAGAAATTGAATCGCGTTACACCGATGTTAAAACGTAGAGCGTAAGAACGTGTGTGTCATCGCTAATATGTCCCTAAGACACATTATTGTATGTTTAACGATTTGTGCAAAATATATAATAAAAGTAAAGTTAAAGTAGAAGGCGATTTCCGATGTTTTATTTGTGACGGCATTCGCTCTGGTGCATCATATTCACCGTGTGACGTACTTCCTCGGGATTCTCATAGACAATTAATCGCATCACCGAAGTGGCTACATTACCTCGCCAAAGCCTCTTGTCGTCAAAGGCGAGCCGCACAGTAAATATACTGTCTATGAACGGCACTTGCATCGACGAAGCCAAGGAACTATCAATCCTCGGCACTGGAATTAATTCGACTCTTAACTGGAATGACCACATATTTGAATCTGTGAAAAGTGCGGCCAAATGTATGGGGTTCCTTAAGAGATGCAAAAGATACTTCACTCCATCCAACCTGGCCACTATTTACAAGGCGTATATTCGTCCAAAAATGGAGTTCAACTCCCATATTTGGCCAGGAGTATCCAAAACTGCACTACACGTGCTCGATAGGATGCAAAAACGAGCAGTGAAACTTATTGGCGACCCAGTCGTAGGTCGATCAATTCCCTCGTTAGAACACACGCCGCAACGTATCATGCCTATGTCTTTTCTATGGGTATTACCACGGTCGTAGCTTAACTGAACTTGCTGAATGTGTTCCGCCCCTTCAGACATTTTCCTGCGATACCCGTCAATCTGTGAGTGCGCATCAGTTCACATTGAAAGCGGACTTTAGGCGCACAAATAAACATAAAGAGTCATTCTTAGCCGAACCATACGAATGTAGAATGCTCCACCAAATCATGTGTTTTCTCGTCGTTGTAATGTCCAGGGATTCAAGACATCGATATCTCCTTTCCTTATCCAAATCGTCTTCATCCGGTCGCAATGTGCTCTGACATTTAAGGGTACTTCAAAATCCCCTTTTGTGCGCGCGTTAGTGTAAAAAAACAGAAGAAAAACGCCGAGTACTATTTAGACGGGTTAGAGAGATGTGACCATCGCTGGGAGAAGTGTGTGGAGTTACAAGGAGACTATGTAGAAAAATAAAAATAAATTTTAAGAAAAAATCTCTTGTATCTTTGCTAGGTCGAAAACTTTTCATCTCACCCTCGTATATACCGTACCTCTCCCTGAATCATCGTCCCATTCATGATCCACGCTATTTATCTATCTTTTTGGCTTACAAATTTTACTTTCTATTTAAAGTTGTTTAGCCTATAAGCGGATTCCCTTTAAGTGTAATAATCAGCTTAACTTTAGTGCAGTCTATGACAGCGGCATGTATTAACTTAAATAATTAAAGCATCATATCCTGATAGGGTGACTATTCCAATCTGGGTGCGAAGTAGGGGGCGCCAATCAATGCCCAGCGAGCACCACACGTTTATTTAAAGCCCATTCCATGAACGTCCTGTTTTGGTCTTCCTTTACAGATCCTCTTGACTTAAATCAAGTGTCGTAATAGCATTAAAATGCGGGCGTTGATTGAAAATGCTTTTCATTTATAACCAGCCACATAGCAGATTCATTTTCATATTTAAGTAGCAATTGAAGCATTTTCTAGGCAACAGCACGGGGTGGGAGAGAATAAAGTCAGAAAGAAAAAAAAATTCAAAAACCATATCTGAAGCGAACGTATGGATGCAAATCCAATTACTTATCGACACAGCAAATTGAACACATTGGAAATAACCATCCTGCGCAAAATACGAGTATTGACAAGGTTGTCCGTGAACCAGAACTTCCTATCTTCCCACACCCTATGGCTGAGGGTTACAGCAGACAAACCTCGGCATCTCCATCAACCACATGCATGAGACTGGTAAAGTCCATTATTGCCAGGATAAGATGAGCACTTACATTGTTGTGTAACCCAATAAGCGGTGATATGAGCATTTCGAACACGTTATGCATTCTCCTGTGGAGCTGTAGATACGTGGCTAGGTGCATCTAGCTGCATCGTGAAATGCAGCTGATAGGTATAATTAAAACAAACTTGTGTATGCTAACTTCATTTACTGTGTGATGGTTTTGCATTAATGGATGTTTAATTTATATGCAACTTTGTCCCCTTTTCAAGCTTGGCACAAGTAATGCACCGTTCGCACCCAGCATAAATGCCGGACGTTGTGGCTAACAACCTTCAACATGCGACAGTACAACCACTTCGCCTTCCGGTCTATCCGGTTACAATACAAAGCTTTATATGCGGCTGAGTGTGGTGCAGGACCTTTTTGTAAAGTGATTACATCGGTGGGCCATTAATGTGTTCCATTTGAAGTGGAGTTATTTTGTAGGAGCGGCAGACCGTGACGGAAGACGCAGTGGATCTGTGTGAAATTGAAATTCGAAACCCTGTCATGGGCACGTTTTTGCACCTTCAATTAAGAACAGTAACGAGGTTATTACTTCCGAAAAGGACAAAAAATGGCGGGCTTCGACATTCGTTATCTGTTGGTTGTTGTATCTCAATGAAGGACTCTCGCCCCCTAGACTAGTTAATTAAAACACCATTTCAGTACAGAAATAGATGTAATGATGTAAGTGCTTTTGGAATTGATTTGTTCTTACTTTGTATGTGATCATTCTGTATTAGACATAGAACGGTGAATTATAAGAGATATGCCCTGTATACCACGATAGTGTGGCAGGGATCATAAATCCTTTGTGAGATATTTAAAAAAGACTGAAAAATCAAAGTAACAAATTAATGATGATTAATTTTTGGCCAATGTCTGATCCGTCTCTAGCTTTCCTTGCCGATCTAACAGGTCAATTGAAAAGTCCCCGGCCTGACACATAGAACATAGAACATAGCGGCACTAGAATTAAATCCGTATGATTTTTAGTTAGCCCTAACCTTCAAAAGATGCGTGTATAAATTTGACAGATGTCGGATCATTAGTTTGTGAATTATAGTATTTTGAGTGAAGCTACTTCTGTTATTGTGAAAAAAATGGATAAAAAGGAATTTCGCGTGTTGATAAAATATTGCTTTTTGAAGGGAAAAAATACAGTTGAAGCAAAAACTTGACTTGATGACGAGTTCCCAGACGCCGCCCCAGGAAAATCAACCATCAAGGATTGGTATGCTAAGTTTAGACGTGGTGAAATGAGCACCGAAGATGGTGAACGCAGTGGACGCCCAAAAGAGGTTGTTACCGACGAAAACATTAGAAAAATCCACAAAATGATTTTGAATGACCGTAGATTGAAATTGAATGAAATAGCAGGCACTCTAAAGATATCAACTGAACGTGTACATCATATCATTCACGAATATTTGGGTATGAGAAAGCTCTGTGCAAAGTGGGTGCCGCGCGAGCTCACTTTTGACCAAAAACAACGATGAGTTGATGATTCGGAGCAGTGTTTGGAGATGATCAAGCGTAATAAACCCGAGCTTTTGCGTCGATATGTGACAATGGATGAAACATGGCTCCATCATTTCACTCCGAAGTCCAATCGACAGTCATCCGAGTGGACTGCACACGATGAACCCGCCCCAAAGCGTGGAAAAACGCAACAATCGGCTGGCAAGGTTATGGCGTGTGTATTTTGGGATGCGCGCGGAATAATTTTCATTGACTATCTTGAAAAAGGAAGGGCCATCAACAGCGACTATTACACTGCGTTACTGGGCCGTTTGAAGGACGAAATCGCCGAAAAACGACCGCGTTTGAAGAAAAAGAAAGTGCTGCTTCACCAAGACAATGCACCGTGTCACAAGTCAGTGAAAACGATGGCAAAAATCCATGAATTGGGCTTCGAATCGCTTCCGCATCCACCGTATTCTCCAGATCTGGCCCCCAGAGACTATTTCCTGTTCTCAGATCTCAAAAGAATGCTCGCTGGGAGGAAATTTTCGTCGAATGAAGAGGTGATCGCCGAAACTGAGGCCTATTTTGAAGCAAAGGACAAATCGTACTACAAAAAAGGTATCGAAAAGTCGGATGGTCGCTATAATCAGTGTATCGCCCTCGAAGGGAATTATGTTGAATAAAAAAAACGAATTTTGCCAAAAAAATGTGTTTGACTATGGAAGGCCGGGGACTTTTCAATTGACATGTTATGCTTCTGTATGAAATATTTTGAAATGTATGACAATTTTGAGAGGTTTTTTCTTTAATACAACGATCACATTCTAAAGGGACTTTTAGTACCATGGTCCGGTATAAAATTAGGCAAGTGATAGTTAATAGTAGTAGTTTTATTTCATATATGATCATATACATTACATTTTGTAATAAAATGACAGATACTACCGGCTTATAATAATATATAAGAAAAAGTATTATAGAAGACATTAAGTGTTTTTATACAATTAAAGAAAACAGCAGAGTTGAATGCAATGGTTAAAGAAGTAAAGTATCGATTTTTAGGGAATTATATTGTACACTAAAGAAAAACAAAACTACCTGATTAAAGATAATTCATTTCAAATACAAAACAAAATTTGTATAAGTACAATATGTTAATTCGGTCGAAGATTAATAAAGGGATACAAACTATGATTAAACCAGAATACCAGAAATACTGGAATCTAAAACAGCATAATCCAGGCTGAAGAAACACGTCTTCATTCCTTTTAGAAACGCACCAAGTCTTGCCTGTGTCTGACCGATGTAGGGAGCTCATTGGACATTCGAAGTGACATCACAGTAAAGAAATCAGAATTTTTTAACACTACCGCGCGCATAAAAGGAAATTTTGAAGTACCCTTAAACGTCAGAGTACAGTGCGAGCGGATGGAGACGATGTGGATAAGTAAAGGAGATATCGATAGCTTGAATGCTTGAACATTAGAACGGCGAGGAAACACATGATATGGTAGAGCATTCTACATTCGTATAGTTCAGCTAAAGAATGACTCTTTATATGTATTTGTGCACCTGAAGTTGACTTTCTACGTGAACTGATGGGCATTCACAGATTGAAGGGTACCTCGGAAAAATGTCTGAAGGGGCGGAACACATTCAGTAAGTCCGGTTGAGCAACGACCGAGGTAATACCTACCGAAAAGAGATAGGATACATTGCGCCCATGTTCTAACGACGGAATCGATCGACTTACGACTGGGCCCGCCATAAGTTTCGCTGCTCGTTTTTGCATCCTATCGAGCACTTGTAGCGCAGATGCGCATGACCAAATATAGAAATTGAACTCTTTTTGGGAAGAATATACACTCTGTAAATAGTGGCCAGATTGGATGGAGTGAAGTATATTTTGCATCTCTTAGCGAACCCCATACATTTGGCTACACTATTCCCAGCTTCAAATGTGTGGTCATTCCAGTTAAGAGTCGAATTAATTCGAGACCCGAGGATTGACAGTTCTTTGGCTTCGTCGATGCAAATGCCGTCCATCGAGAGAATATTTACTTTGGGGTTCGCGTTTGACGACAGGCGTCAGCACTGAGTTTTAAATGCATTGAATTCTACTCGGTTAGATAATCCCCAGTGACACATTGAATTCCGACCTTGTTGTAGTCAGAATTTAATGTATCAACGTGCTATCATCAGCAAACGAGTGAATTGGTTTTTGAGTAATGGACAAGGGATCATTATAAAGATAAGGAAGAGGGTGGGTGAGACTACCGAACCCTGGGGAACACCTGCTTTAATTTGATGGGAGCAAGATTTGACACCGCCAAGAACCACTTGAATTGAACGGCCAAAAAGATAGTCTCTTATCCATCGGATCAGGGAATTGTTCACTCCATAGGAATGCAGTTTTGACAAAAGGGCTGGATGCCAAACTCTGTCGATGACTTTTGAAATATCCAATGATCTGCTTCCTCCGAAATAGTGAATGGAATAGCTCCACTTTTCGTTAAGGTACGCCATCAAATCTCTGTGGAGCTGCTGCTATGAAAGGCATATTGGTGGTCATTGAGGAGATCATCTGATTCCAGATATTTCGAAAGTTGACGGTCGATAAGTGATTTCATTATCTTCGAGAGAATAAAAGTTAGTGCTATGGGTCGATAAGAAGAGAGGGACGATTTGTCACTCTTTTTGGGAATTGACTGAATGTTCGGTGACTTCCATCTATTTGCGAAGGGGCCAGTAGAATAAGATAAATGGAAGACTTTCCGCAGTGGTTTGGCGAGTAAAGAGGAACATCTCTTCAAGAGGATTGGGTGAATGCCATCCGGACCAGCGGATTTGTGGGCGTTTAGTTCTTTGAGTGCGCGGGCAACAGTATGCGTTCGGAAGCGAATCTGGCTCATGGTGTGCTGCTTATGCTTAAGTTGAGGTGGAACTGATGTGGTATCAGGCAGCGTTGAGTTGGCTGCAAAATGTGCAGCAAGTAGATTCGCCTTCTCTACTGCAGTGGTGACTGGTTTGTCATCGACTATAAGCTGTGGAATGGACGAAGAGACTGAGTTTTGAATGTATTAATTAGAAATGGCTAGCGAGGGAAACCCAAAATAATTCGAGACACAAACGGTTGTCTGACCACAGAAACAAACAATATCGTGACAAGATGGAAGCAATATTTTGAAAACCTGCTCAATGTACGCACCCATCGACCACAAACAAACCCACTAGACGTACACACAGCCGAGCCTCACATCCCAGAGCCCTCCTTCAACGAAGTTGTAGACGCAATAAATCGATTGAAAAACAACAAGGCTCCCGGAGTCGACTGCATACCGGCAGAGCTTGTGAAGCATGGAGGGGAGGCAACCGCTCGAAAGATAAAAACAAATATGGGATAAGGAAGTCACTCCAGAAGAATAAAAAACCTCAATAGTCGTCTCCATTTTCAAAAACGGCGACAGATCTGACTGCGAAAACTACAGAGAAATATCATTGCTCCCAACCACATATAAAATACTAACAAACGTCATACTGGCGAGAATCACACCGTACGCAGAAGAAATATTGGGAGCCTACCAATGCGGATTCCGTAGTTAACAAGCAACCAAATGTTCACAATCAGGCAACTGCTGGACAAGAAGGAGGAATACGGAGAGACGGTTCACCAACTGTTCGTTGACTTCAAAAAAGCATACGACTGAGTCGCGAGACAAAAACTGTACCCAATCGTAGTTGAGCTGGGAACCCCGAAATAATATGCCGCGCTCATTCAAATCTGCATGAACGAAAACAAAGGCCGAGTTAGAATAGAAAACCACTTCTCAGAACAATTTGATATCCCCGACGGACTAAAACAGGGGGATGGCTTCTCACCATGTCTTTTTAACCTTGTGCTCGAGTATGTTATCAGAAAGGTACAAGACGACAACATGTCCGGATCATCCCTGAACGGGGTCACACAAGTGCTCGCAAATGCGGATGACATTGCCGTTCTGGGCGATAATCTACAAACTGTAAGTAAAATCAGTGAAATCATCACGAAAGGGGCAGAAGAGATGGGCCTAGAAATAAATGAAGACAAAATAAAATACATGATTACGGCGAAAGCGGACAGACCTCAGGGAACACATATAAACGTAGAAGGTAAGATATTTGAAAGGATTAGGTCCGGGGACGGAATTGTGATACTCCCTCGGGATTGTGATTCGAATCTCGATTCAGATTTGACGAAGACGATTATGCATTTCCGTTTTTGTATCGGTACCAGTAAATTTGATGTCTCGTGTCATGGTTACCCTTCGTTTGTTTGATACCCATACTCGATAGCCTTGAGTCGATTCGTCGTATCCGAGAAAAATGCATTTCATACCTCGCGGTTTCAGCGTCCCCTTTCCGGGGGTTTCATCCAACATATATGCTGTCTCTCCGAAAGTTCGCATGTTCTTCACATTCGGGCGTTTTCCGTGCCATAATTCGTAAGGAGTTTTACGTCCTAGCGTCTTCGTAATGCATCGATTTCTTACGAAGTTTGCCGTGACGATCGCTGCTGCCCAAAACGAGGTTGAGAGCTTCGATTTCGTCAACATGCAACGCGCCATTTCCAAGAGCGTGCGGATTTTCCTTTCCGCTACTCCGTTTAACTGGGGAGTGTATGGCGTCGTGAGTTTTCGCGCAATTCCCTCTCCCTTCAAGAATCTGTCGAATTTTTCATTACAGAACTCTCGTCCGTTGTCAGATTGCATACATTTAATTCTTCGTCCCGGTTTATTTTCCACGAGAACCTTGAATTCAGACGTCGCCTTTCTTTTGCAGAAACCTTACTTCTGTCCAACGAGAGTAGTCGTCAGTCAGCGTGAGGAAGTACCTAGCTTTGCCCCTTGATTCGCCTCTCATCGGTCCGCATACGTCGGCGAGGACGATATCCAATAATTTTCCGCTTCGGTGCGATTTCTTTCCGATGAGTAGCGCGGTAATCTTCGCTTCGCGACCGAGACGAGATTGTTACGCAGGTCGGGTACGTGCAGTGCGTTTTCCAGACGTATGATCCGAGTCGTGTCTCCGTCAGATGCCGCGATTTTTATGGTTCCTTTCGCTTTTACGTCGATGGAGCCATGATTTGCCAGATTAATCTTTAAATTTCCAGAACTTGCGATTTGTTCGAATACCTCCTTGTCGTGGCATACGTGTGATGTGCATCCACTATCGAGACACCACGTATCGTTTTTCCAAACGTTCCCTGCAAAGCAAGAATTTAAGTATGAAATCTCCACACTATCCGGAGGAGGATCAAAGAAAGTAACTGCAGAATCCTGTGCAATGCCAAGTCAAATTAAGGACAAGGCTGTGGTCGTCGAAACCCGTCGTCCTGATTTAGAAGATGATCATGAGACCGAAGTGAAATTTGTTAAAAATCCTGCAGAGGACTCTGACCATATTAAAACCGAGGAAGATAATAATATGGAGGCCGATGAAAGTAACGAACTAGAAAAGGAGGTGAATTGTGAAATTTCAAAAGGGCAAAGTGCTCTCAAAACAATCGGAAAACAAATCGTCCCCGAAGAGGCGTCTTCAACCTCAAACTGCTGAAAGGAGATCTCTCCGCAAAAAAGCTGTCAAATAGAGGAAAGCGCTAACTCGAATTCGTTGGAATTTACCATCAAAAACGTGGAGGGAGTCAATAAAGAGGAAGTTAATACCAATAATGAGTATTTGGCGATTTGTTTTCCTTTTACAGGTAGAGAGGGGAAACTTGCGAAAAGGGGATTAGTGGGTGTTAGGGGAAGACCTAGGCACGAGCTAGGGCCGTAACAATTTTACTTGGATTCCTTTTTGCATCTCTATCACTTTGAGCAATTGCATATGTGGCGTCTCTAACAGATACACACACAAACACAAGCAAATAGTGAAGAACACAGGACGAAAATCGAATAAGATAATGCATCAGAGCCGTATACCATGGCGATAAAATAACAATTCACATCAGTGGAATATACTTGCGTTTAAAAATCGAATTCAAAAATCGGCCAGTAGCCTGATGTGTTACGCTTAGGTTCAATTTTTGGTGATTCGAACTGTCATATCGTCAGTTCGAATCACACGTTCTTCACTGTCATTCCAAACGCTATAATTGGTGACTACGACGTGATCGGTACAACACAGCACACACTTTCCCGTAGTAAACAGAACTTCACACACAATCATGACTTCCGTATAGAGCACAGGCACATTCGCCTGCTCCGACGTTCTCTCGTTCGCTCCGTCGTTCACAACGAAGCTGATCGTAACGAAGTTACTGAGGAGGGAGTAGTGTGGCGTCTATAACAGCTACACACACAATACAATAGTGAAGAACACCGAACGAAAATCGAATAAGAAAATACATCAGAGATAGCGATAACAAAATAATTCATATCAGTGGAATATATTTGAGTTTAAAAATCGAATTTTAAAATCGGCCAGTAGCCTGATGTGTTACGCTTAGGTTCAATTTTTGGTGATTCTAACTGTCATAGCGTCAGTTCGAATCACACGTTCTTCACTATCTCATTTCAAACGCTATACATACTTTTTTGTACTTCTTTAAACTGAATTATTTTGAGTTTAAGTTCTTTAATGTACAGGATGAATTTTGTTTTGAATTCTTAAAGGTCAACCTCTGCAAAAAAACATTTTTTTTTAATTCAGCAAATTTGAAGATGCATTGAAGTCTATTTTTTAATAGTGTGAAATTGTCTTCTACTTTTCTATATTTTGCTTCTAAATTATTGCTGAACCGTAAGAAATGTTATATACGAATTTATACTCGTAAGAAATCAAAACTATTATTAGCAGATTGGCAGACTTACACTTGATTCCATGAATTATAATTCTACATGGTTTCTAAAAGTAAAACATACTGAAATGTTATTCTTGCCTTTTTGAAAATCGCCATCACTAACATTCATGAAATTAAGGTGCCACAGAAAAAGTTCTGAATAGCTTTCACAGCAGAAAATAACAAAAACAAAATATAGTAACTTACATTTTTCATTCCGTCACCTATATATTGGTCTGACCAGCAACTAATGGGCAAAAAATTACTCGGAAATGCTTTGCCTTGCTATGGACTTTTGAACCCAACAACATAAATAATAACAAGTATCTGACGAAATGACACACAAGCTTCCATCTACAAGTGCCCTTATTTTCGTCTCTTAGTCATCACATCAAAAAATCATTAGTTTACCATTCATTCCAGTCACAAAACTCGCAAGTAATCCTCAAAACTACAAACCAAAAGAAAGAAACCACCTAAATCCTCTGAAGTAATCCTCGATCCATCAACAATTTATAATTTATTAAAATTCAAACAGATCCTTAAGTGCCAATAACAAATACTCTCATCCAGTATTTTGTCACAAGGTGCCAGAATAAATTGACCAAAACGTCTAGTAATCTTCGAAGGACTTCCAATTTCCCCACAGTCCAATGTATTAACTTGAAGACTTTTGCAAAGTCTTGCCGCAAATGTCCACTGCGTTATCCTTCATTCTTCATCCGACCCTCGATCAAAAACGAATTACACAATAGAAATGACCGCACAGAACGTATACCCTCCCATTCAATTCGCTTACAGGACAACAGTTCAAATGTAATTTTCTCAAAGGCATGGGGAACGGCGAACAGCAGAATAACGGCATTTTAGTCGTAATCCCTGCCGTTCGGCAAACCGTAAAAGAAAAGTGAATACATAAAGTCGAGAGTCCTTTGAATAAGATGGATTTGAATGGAAGCGTTTCGTATCCTTTGTGTAAACTTCCTTCCAAACGGTTCCTTTGTAAATATCCCACTTACATCTAGTGTCACACGAACGCTAACTTAGTGTGGACTCTCAAAAAGGATACATTCATCCTTTATGTCGAACGCGCCGAATACTTTGTGAAGTCGGTAAGGACAAGTAATTTTGTGTTTGATGTGACCTAACCACCCATAAATTATACTCACCTGCTTTATAACACAAAGTAAGTCTTATCCTTGGTGGCTGTGTGTAAGTGAGTCCTGATCACAATGATGTGACGTATCACTGGCGGGAATTGGTGGCGCTAAACGAGTAAATTGAAGTGTCGGTCTTAAGTCGTCAGCTCACAAAAAGTTTCTTCATAAAACTGAAATCATTCATTAAAGGGAATTGTGTCTTCTTAGTTTATCGATCTGTAGAAAGGACTATTGGGCTCCAAGTGACATCGGCAAATACTTAAACATAGAAAGAGGTGGGGTGTCCACTTTTGCTTTTAGTATAGTATGTAATAGGTTCTCGTAGATCCTTAAGGTTGTTGAAGTACATCGGAAAACAGATGTTAATGGAGGAATTAAAAGGTATGACCTGGCGCAAGACTAATGACCTTGCCCGGAAAAAAAACAAATCATTATGGAAAATTTAACAAGCCTCAGGACTTGCTAAATAAGACCAAGACCGGTTCGCGGTTGTAGTGCCGATGATGATGATGAAAAGGTATGACCCGATAGCGTCTGCGACGATAGTGAAGAACGTGTGATTCGAACCGACGCTATGACGGTTAAAATAACTAAAAGATTGAACCAATACTCAATACATCAGGCCACTGCCGTGTGTACGAATTCGGTTTCTAAACTCAAGTACAGTCAAATGATGTGGAATTATTATGTAATCGCTATGGTATACGGCAATGGTGCTTTGCTTATTCGAATTTTGTTCGGTGTTCTTCACTATTTGCTTGTATACTGTGTGTGGATTCGATAGAAACGCCAGAACCCTGTAATATTTAGCATATACCTTGAAATATTAGACTGATGGAGAAGTATTCGGCGTTTTGCTTGACTTCAAGTTGTCATAACTTTGAAATTGTTAGCTTCTGGCAACAGACGACGAACAGTGAGATGATAACTTCTCATATTGCAGGTATATGATTAAGTTGAGTAAAAATATTCGGTGATATTCTGTTACCTAGAAAAGATTATAATATGCTAAATGTACATACATCTGTTGGTATAGATAGCGTGCCTCAATGGTAGCAATATTTTTCAGTTTATCGCAGGATAGTCATTATTAATTCGAAAAGCTTTTGAAATGTTCGAGATTCATAAAAAGAGGAGTACCTACTACGGTAAAAGGAAGATTGTTGCCCTGGAAGTATCCAAACTATTTGACAGAGTTTGGGATTATACTTTCCTGGCGAAATTACAGTTTTATATAACTGACTAAGCTATCGTTAACTGGTTGAATGGCCATCTTTCTAAGTATTCAATTTAGGTTGTTCTTGACAGGATTAAATTGCATATTGTAACATTAACAGTGGTGTTCCTTAAGGTTCCGTTACGTTACCCATCTTATTTCTTATTTTAATTAGATGGAAGGCGGGACTTTGACTTCATCCTACTATCGATTCACAGGATACAATTTTATTCTGTGTAAGATTATGAAGTCATCGGGTAACCGTCAGTTTTCGAAGTAACTGAAAACAAGGAACTTTCAACATGAGATTCATAACAACAGGTCCAAAGGAGATCGAAGATTCTGGAGTGACTAATGTAATAGGTGTGCGAGTAGAAACTCGGCTATGAAGCTGGTTGCATTAAAAACACACTTGAACGCATCCATTTTGGATATATGTATCATAGCTGTTTTTATGACTAAATTTTATTCATTTACAATCTTTCATTCCGTGTGCATCTGTTGTTGTTATGTCTTAAGTTCAGGGAGAGACTGCAAGACTGGGTGCTGTGGTGGGGTGGAGCTGACAGGAGTGGGGCCAGATCGATGGTGATTGCTAAATGAGGCAACGTCCCGGGGAGGGCGGGATAGAAGCGTCGTGTCGCAGCCGAAGAAGCGGATAAGGTGGTCAAGCATCAACCGTACTGATTCATCGTTGGCGTAGGTGAGTGCCAATACATCGATCTCCACCGGGGGAATCAAGGATTGTCGAGGTAGCGCTGTGTTTGATTTTAACGTGCTGGCCAGCAACATGTCGAAACACCGTTGGGGTAGGTGCATCAACCGGTTGATCAATGCGGGTTGATCAATCGGGAGGAAGAACCGTTGGCGTAGGTGACCACCGAATGCGCAATCTATGTGGATCAACCGGGAGACAGCACGTATTCGAGATGGACTTCACGTATACCTGCGTAAATTCAGGCCATTGTCGCAAGTCATAATGGGGGCAGTAGAACAGAATCTTGCCACAATGCGTCGTGCGGCCGAGGATAACGAGTGAAGCACAGGATGGTTCAGAAATAATTGAAGTTGCCGACACGGACCAATAAGACAGCCAAAAAAACTGTTGATGAAGCGAGGTGGTGCTTGTGGAACAAGACACTGGAGCCGTTATTACTGACATTACGACATTAGTCATCCTCTTACGACAGAACTTTGCGTGGGGGCGGTGAACACTTAAACAAAAAAATATGCACTGTGGGACAGTTCGTTGGGTCACCCGATTGAGGATCCTTCTATACGAAGGCTTCCTCAAAAAAAATAATTACTAATCTACCTTACCCCGGATCACGCCGAGAAAGCCGCGAGTTCCACTGGACTGGCGCACCAGCGCTTTACTTGGGATCGTTTCTCGAATGTCTGCCCGTCAGTTTGTTCAAACAGGGAATTTACTGAATGCCTCGTTTCGTGTGAAAAAGTGGTTATATTTTTCCATTGACGCAACACGAATACAAATTCTTGTGATGATAGAGAATGTTTATACGAATCAAATATAAACGGTAATGTCTTTTTATACATTTATTGAAGTATGTTACATACTAATTATACTATCAATATTTTTCAATATAGTCTCCTGCAAGATCTACCCAATTTTGCCATCGATTTGTAAGCTTTAATATCCCTTGTTCGTAGAAAGATTTAAGGCGAGTTGTTAGCCAATGCGCATCTACTCCTCGACTTCTTCATTACATTCAAATTTTTTTCCTTCAAGTGATTCTTTCAAGGGTGCGAACAAAAAATAGTCATAGGGAGGGGCGTCGGGGCTATAAGAAGGGTGTTTGAAAATTTCCCAGCCCATTTCTTCCAATGTATCCACTGTCAATGTGTGACGTCCTGGCATTGTCATGAAAAGGAACGACATCTCGAATCATCGTCTTTTGTTTCGATATGCGGCTTTGCCTACTAGCGGTGAGATTTCTCCAACAGTTAGCGGCGATCACTTTCAATAAGCTCTCGAACGGCACGGATGTTGTCATCTGTATGACTTGTTCTGAGGCGTCGATCATGACTTTCGTTTTCGATACGTTCTCGTCCACTCTTAAATTCTCTGACCCACATATACACATGATTCGGAGACAGTGAATCATCACCAAACTATGTCTTCAATCGAGAAAAATGTCCAAGGGTTTAACCGCTTTCATTCGTTAAAAGTTTTATAATAATCCGTTGCGCAACAGACGTATGTGCCTCTTGTTCACTCATGGCTGTACTAACTAGAAAGTTGAGGGCGACCGCTATCCACGCTGGTTCCCCTACTCTTCATAAACCAAACAACAGCCACGCACAAGATTATCTAGCTCACCACTTGTCGCTAAGCAAAAATGTAAAATTACCGTATATATTTGATTCGCCGTCGTAATATAGTATCGTAGGTCGTTTTTCATCCCCCAAGCACTCGCGGTGCTCTTTTAGAAGCGTCTATCCTAATATGGGGATTGACAACAAGTCCCCTGCCCTTGTCGTAAGAGGCGACTAAAGGCCGAGTGGTAGTTGGGGGCCCGATGAAATACAACCCCATCAAACTATAGTCTCCTTGAAATGGTCGGGATCATCCCTGGGAATCTCTCGGAGCTTGGCTGATGGGTTTGAGAAAAAGTTGGTTTAGGTGGTAGTCGGTCCCAAGGTGAGATACCACCCAGTCATGATGTATATTCCGCGATATCTTCAGGAGAAATTTTCGACTATGTTTCGGATATATGGCTAATCGCCCGGACTCACACTGAGATAAAACATTATGGTACCTTCTGAGATAAAGAATTCCGGAGGTAAAGTAGTTTCCCATTCGAATTTCCGAGGGCGACTATGTCGAGGGGAACATCATGCAAATATTTTGGTAAATAACTGAACTTTCGGAAATTCGTCGTCGCGTAATCGGGTTCGTTCTCAAAACTCTGTCGATGTTCGACTGATAACAGCATTTTGTAACATTGGGGGCATTGGTTTCACGTTTACGAATGTAAATGCCGTTCACCAAAAACAGCGAAACCTGATATCCTTACCTTAACTGAGACCCAGGTCATTCATCAACCGATTCTACATATCTTCGTTACTCAGGATACGACTTACATTCGAGATTCCGTTTTCAGGATGCAGTCTGCGTCTTAACACAGTCCGATCTGGCTTGCCAGATGATGCAGACGTTGAAACCCAATGACTTGGACATCATGTGGTTGAAGGTCGTGCTGAGGAATTCTATTAAATTTCTTTGTTTCTGTTTTACTTTACCGCTCCCCGAATAACGATCGACCAGCGACATTTTACGAACATCTTTTACGTACCGTCGACTGGATGCAGATCAACCACCCGGTATTGTCGTGCTTGGCGATTTTAATGTACACAATTCCGGCTGGTTGGTACATTCTAACAGAATCGGCAAGGCTGGGTGGCTGGCTGAGATGCTCGCTGTAACCCGCAGTTTGACTAAACTCGTGGAGGAACCTACGCGACTGTCGGGTACTTGTTGATTATGCGAGCACCGGTAACTTCGCTTCATCGTCTTTTCTTCCATTAGTGATGGACAGCGGGACCATAGATACAAATTTAAAAGATAAAGGTCTGGTGGTTCCCCTTCCTGAAAAAACCCCATAACTACTACCCAACTTCCTTAAGTTCGCTAATGCAACAGCATTAGTACCTGTAAATGCTTCACGCATTATATAGATCAAATCTATAATCTTAAAATCCCTGTAAAGAAAACTTACCTTTTCATGCATCTCTTCGCACACAATTTTCCGTAAGATTTCTTTCTTTGCTTATCTGGTATTCTAAACCAATTCGGTACCAGACAAATTCCTGTAAACAAAATGATTCGGATTGCATTCAATGTAACCGTTATGACAGGGATCATAAATATTGCGTCGCCTATTCCCAGCTTCATTCATGTGTACGATAAATTTCTTTATGTATACATTGGCTGGCGACCTTTTTCTCCCAGCAATAAAATTCTCTGACTCGCACAATGTGCAAACCAAAGCAAATACGCATCTCGCGTCTTAAACCAATTAGCACCATGTGCATCGACATTGCGGCTATCGTAACAGGTGCAATGCATACCATAGACAATGATCTACCCGATCCCCTTGTCTTCTAATATTTCGGGATCTGCTTTTCATCAGCGGCGGCAAGAGCAAACAGAAAACCAATTACCATCCAAGGAGATTCAGTTTGTTTGCTTTACCGAATTGGCATCCCATGATACACCCTAAACCCTTTTCTTTGTTTAGATCCTTTCCCATTGCTTTGGTCCATAAAATAACCGACGTACACACACACTTGTGTATCGTGAATATCTCCTCTATGAGATCGGTTTGGTTACTCCAAAGAGAGACTTTACGTCTCTCTCGGAACAGGAAATGCGCCCTTAATTTAAGAGAACCAATTTTACTGCTGAATTTCCTTAATAACGATTGAATATCGTTAAGTCCTGTTCCACCTGCCAGCGACAATAGTCGTGCGGACTTCCGCTCCCGTTCCGCGGACGGGAGCGATAATACCCGGAGTGTAGTGTTTGCAACCGCCGTGTCGAATATTATATTCGCTGCAGACAAATCTTCGACATTTAATTTTCAACCGGTCGAGTCTCAGTGCGTGTTTATTTTAACTACAATATTAAAATAAATATATACCTTCTTTTTTTCAATAAAATAACATTAATAATTAATTAAACAATAAATCAGTGTTGTGATTTTCTGTGCTGCTGTTCCTGAGAGTGTTTGTTTTATTGTTCCTATGCTGTGTCGACTCTGTATTTTGAACTTGTTTCCTGCGTCTCGAGGTTTTGTTTAGTGTCACATTCCTTAGCGTGAGAACAATAGACGATGGGGATAGAAGCGAACCGAGTACCCAAGCCGGTACATTACTTCCACCCCACAAAGGTAATGTGTTCGCGAATTTATTTTCAGCGAATTCAAACCTCGATGCCGGCCTTTTGGAGCTACCTGTGATCATGACGGTATGGCCTTCGATGTGGGATGTAAAGTTCCGCCCACGTTTTTAACGCATTCTACGTGGACTGGACTGTAGGAAGGCAACCGGCCCGGACGAAATACCAGCAATAGTCCTTCAGAACTTATGCACGGAGGACATTTCCTACCTACTGGAAAATCGCTCAGTTCAGCCAATCCCAAAGACGGGCAAAAGTGTTTGCCACAAAATTGCGAGAGCATTACTGTCTAAGGTGATGTCAAAGGTCATCAATGCCGAGTTAATTAAGAATTTGGAGTGCAATGGAATTCTGAATGATCGCCAAAACGGATTCCGTGGCAGGCGATCCACGGGAAACCTTTTGACCCTTACAACCGATATATGGACATCTGCGATTGAGGAGCATGGTGAGTCAAGGGCAGTCACCTTGGATATCTCCAAAGCTTTTGATCACGGCGAGTCTTCGAATCTCTATCCTGTTAATTTCGGGGTGCATCAAGGTTCTATTTTGGGCCCAGCATTGGTTTTGCTTCACATGAATGGCTCGTTGGAGTCAACGGATAACAAAGTGTTCAGTTTTACCGATGATGGTACGATTGATTCCTCTTTTTCGAGTGACCAGTCGATTAGTGCATCAAGCTCGCACCAGGTGAGATGTAGTCAGATCGACTCTGTGAATCGGGATCTGAATAAGGTCCTGCTGCAGGGAAGGACCAATCTCGTCAACTTCAATGCAACCAACACAGTATACAACACTTACAAAGAAAAGTGGATCATCGGTTCCACAGCTGATGATGAATGGTCAGGCACGCGAATCTAGGGAGAGTTTGAAATTGCTCGGCGTCACGGTCTGTGGGAATGTATCGTCGCATAAACATGTGTCAAACATCGGCAGGTTCGCTTCAGGAAAACTGAGTTATCTTTTTAGTGCCAAGACATTTTTTACTCCGGTCCAACTTCTTCCCCTGTATAAATCCCAAATTAGACCCGCCTTTAAATATTGCTCTCAAGTTTGGAGCTCCGCTCCTGAGCATACCCTCAACCTGCTTGAGAGCATAAAGAGTAGAGCGATCTGCCAGATCGGGGCCACGGCGCTGACGTCGGGACTACACCGCTATCACATCGAAGGCGCGTAGCTGACCTCTGTCTGTTTTATCGGTATTATCACGGGTACTGTTCTTCGGAGATTCGTGGTACTGTTCTGGGCAATACGATTTATATGCGCTAGTTAACAATCATAATTAAATACTTCCAGAAAAATTATATGATCTCTTAGGAAAAACCCCAGGAACATCAATTGATAATTCAAACCAAGCAGAGGAAAAATCCAATTGATATCATCCCCAAACAATACAATTCAAACAAAGGAAAAATACCATGAATAAGACCCACAGACCATTCCAACCAGACATAGGAAAAATATCAATATGCACACACAATCTACATCAGAATGCGATAACACTCATCATATAAATACGAAATGCAGAAAGAGCAGCAGCATTCATACCCCTATCGACGAGTACTTGATTCAATGAGCATACAAGTACCTCGAAAGCATTCAGAACAGCGAGAACCTACTTGTACGGGACTCTTGCGCTCTTGACCCTTCTCTCTCTCGATCTCTTCGGATCAGACACCACAATTTCTTCTTCAGTACAAAACTGAAGAAAGCACCCTTCCGAACAACATTCCCCTCTATAATAGAGGATTCCTGGATCCACCCCATAGGGTCTACTGTTAACAAACCACACACACACGGACGCACTGAAAAAGTCATGAAGTGGCTAACTACGGCATGTGATGCTTCTATGCCACGAAAAAGACAACCAGCAGGGGCTATCAAACCAGTGTATTTGTGGAACTCAGAAATCGCCCATGTGCGATCGGAGTGCAACAGGTTAAGACGCTTGCAACAAAGAGCAAGAAACCGTATCACCTACCCACAGTTGCATGCGGAATCCGTCAACAAACGGAAAGAGTTGAGGAATGTGATCCGCGTTCTGCTCCCTAAGGTATGAATTAAATAACAACCCATGGGGCAGCGCTTACAGGATAGTCATGAAAAGACTACAGAGTAACAGTAGCCAAATGCAAAAAAGGAAAAGTGACATGCCCAGAATCGTTTCTGTCCTCTTCCCGCAGTGCGATGAGGTATTGAGAGTGCAAGAGCAGTGGAGGATCACTGAAGGAGAGATACCTCCCATGACCACCGAAGAGGTACTCTTGGCTGCAAGGGTTATAAAAAAAAACAAGACCCCGGGACTGGATGGTATCCCTAACGCTGTAGTGAAGACTGCTCTAACAAAAAAGCCGGAAGTCTTCAGCAGTCTCTTCACAACCTGCTTTCAAACAGGACAATTTCCTAAACGATGGAAAAAACAGCGGCTTGTGCTTATACCAAAAGGTGTCAAGAATCCAGAAGAACCTACCGGTCTTGTATGATTTCTTTCCCGTCATCCCTCTTTACAAGTAGTTAGAAAACACCTGGACTAACACTGTCCACACTATCCTTGGATACCCCTCCTTTTTTCTTTTCTTTTCAGATATCGCGAGACCGAGCCCAACACCCTCACGGATGTGGGTGATTCTGGTTATCGCAAGATGACCAGAAGCCAGAGCCAAGATGAAGGACACATCTGTCCTTGTCTCGCTAAAGTCGGCCCTCTCGCCAAGCCATTTTTTTTTTTTTTTTTTGTTTTTTTTATAGCAGTAGCATTCCCGATTCACCAATGTTATATACACTAGCTAATACGAATAAATTGTTAATTAGTGTATAAGTGTTATGTTATTAAAACAAAGTTATATTTTTTTAATAACTTGAGTTTGTGGAATCATAATTCGCTCCATAAGACAATCCGACGGATCGCACCACTTTGCGATTCATCTCCCGACGGCGCAAACATGCCTGCATCAGAACTCGTTCAGTTACAGAAGGGAAAGCGCTGCGCCTCGCGCGAGTGTTTCCTTAGTGTTACAACCTGCATCTATTCAAGAAGAACTGCAACGATTTTTTAATGGCTTCTCTGAGCGCCGTCTCGGCGCTATAGGTTCGCCACTCATGAGAGAATTATATAAATATTGTATTAAAAAAAAGTGATAATTCGTTAGCTTAACATGGAAATAATCTCGATTAGCTAAAAAGCTCACGTATTTTGTCATGACAAGTTTTGAAATACAAATTTACAAACTAATCTCTGCAAGCTGAAGTAACTGACAACAGTTGTATAACACTGACTTCACAAACCCACCATTGGGTGGCGCATATGTTGCCAAGAAAATTTCGATCATAAAAAAACTATAAGCACAATTTATTACTCTCTCAAATCGTGTCGTCCTTGAAAAAATCATCCGTTCTCAGATGAACGAACTGTGCGATGTGTGTCTTAATTTTCATGGCAGATAGTTTACGACCATAGGTTTCCTACTAAAGCAGATGTATCTCGTGACCAGTCGTCCTTTAAAACGTTGTCAAGGGCATCGGACCAAACTCAAAAACTCAGCTAGACTCTCCTGTGTCTTACAAGAGTCCACCAAAGGATATCCGAGTGTCTTGCAATAGTTTCTAATGGGACAAGCAATCAACCCGAATGTATAGTATCATAATTTGCAAGCTAAAAGGGGAATAGATTCCATTGGAAAAGTTACATTAATGGCAATTAGAAGCCAATTTAAGGATGTAAACGAAACAGTTTTTTCTCCAACAAGTCTCCAGACAGACTTGCTTCCAAAGCATTAGAGAAAACAACAATTTAAGAGCTTAAAGAGGAACTCCTTTGATGTTCAAGTAGTTCGCAACAAAGTGCTCAATATAATCCTTCGAGACAATGAAATTCAAATGAGATTTAAAGTCCCTGTGAGGGAGTAGTTTTCTCTTTATATGGAGATAGCAATGTTTTCCCATTTGATTCCCGGAATTTAAAGCGAAGATTACAATGCACAACAGGGGTATTCTAGAAATATTTTAGGGATATTTCCTTAGAAGAGAGAGTGTGTGCAGGGAACTACTATTGCCAACGATTGCCCTAACCTCTTAACAGTTTGTAGTGATTGGATGGAAAATACATTCGTAGTTATCCCGTTGGTAACTGGGAACAGTATTTATATGACAAAGTTCTTGAGGGTGGATTTTACGAAACATTATAGTTTTCGAACTCATATAAATCGCGTACGTTCTTCTCGTAAAACACATTGTAACATCCTCTAAAGTCCTCTAAAAGGACTTTGGAGTGTACTATATGGCGACTTCAAAGCGAACTTCAAAGAAAACTTGAAATTAATGTTGCTATTTAATGTGGTGACTACATTGCACTTTTTATTTTTTAGTTTTTGTTTTGCCTTCAGTTTGCGTTTTCTCTGATCTTGACACATTGGCAGCAATGCGTTAGTTCAAATGAAGGCTGCGTCTTTGAGCTGGTCAGAAAACAAAATGATTATGTCTTAGTTTTCAATGTTACCTAACTACACAACCTGGACATCACTTAAAAGGAGGTAGCAATACCAGCAGTTTCTATCTCTACCATTGCTCTCCGCAGCGGATTTGCCACTGACCTTTGGAATGTGTCTAACTGCTTCACAAATACGACGTTGCTGAGTTAGAATTTGCGACCTCACCACCGAGAGCTAGTGTTACGTACGTCGGCCACCACCATCATTTGATAATTTGTATTTAATATAATTTTGTTTTAAAATAGTACGATGGTAAGGTGGTGGAAGAATTGCACGATCCAGAAGTGAGTTTTTGAACCCGCCCCGATTCGGGTGTGGATCGTGCAGTTCTTCGAGTTCGAATTTGTTTTTCGAAGTGGACGTGAATGGAGAGCGAGAGAGATGGAGGGTTAACCTTTTTCAAAAATACGGTTCGGAATTCCGTTGTTGACGTTTGACAACGGAAAAAGCAGAAAAAAAAAACGTTTTGTTCTGTGGGCAGTCGAACAAAGAAAGGAAAAAAGGAAGGAACAGTAAAAAAAAAAAAAAGATTCGGTCACAGCACCAAAAAGAAAAGTTAAAGTTTTCCAAAAATTGATATTGTACAAAAGAGAAAAGTTGAAGTTTCTAATAATTGATATTGTAAAAAAAAGAAAAGTTTTAAGCTGTAAAAATTAAAATCAGAATAAATAAAGTCGAAATAAAAGTGCCAAAATTGCCCATATCAAATCCCTCACATAGAAGCACATAACCAATTGACGGGGAATGGGAATCCCACCAGGCTGCGGATAGGAAAGCAATCACAGCAATCACAGGTAAAATTAATCGGTAATTGATTTTCTGTGGCAAGAATTACAAGAGAGGACACTACATTGGCGCTGCGGACGGGATCTGAGGAAGCCTGAGTCAAACTCGTAAGTGCTTGAAAAGCCCAAATCCAGGAGAAACCTGTGCATCTGCACAGAATAGTCGATACAGGTGCATATAGAAAAATATTGAGCTGCGAGGTCGCTGTGGATGAAGAGTGCGTCTCCAAAGGTTATGGTTTTGTTCATTTTCGAAACGGAAGAGACAGCCAACGTATCAATTGGAGTGAAATTGCGGAGTTGCTGGCAGAGCTGAAACCTATATGTATATATATGTAGTTAAATTTTTTCTCTCTTTTCTTTATTCTTGAAAATTGATTGGTGCTATTATTTATTTATTTATTTATTTATTTATTTATATATGTGATAACCATTTATTTGTAGCACTGGCTTAATCTGGGATATTTTTTTTTTGAAATTGTGATTAAGCTTTTCTTCCTTCTTTTTTGACTGCGCGTTTAGATTTTGTTCTTATACGCGACAAGAGACACGTTTGATTTTTTTTTCCTTCTCTTCTTGTGCCTAAATTTTATTTCCTTCCCCCTTTCTCTCTCTCTCTCTTCTCGGTGAGTGTGGTTGCTGTTTGTGTTGTGAGGTTCTTTGCGCGGTCTGTAGTTTTGTAGCTGCGAGAGGAGTGGTTGTCCCCTTTAGGAGTGGTTGTTTGCCTGTTGTGGGGGTTGTGTCCATTGTTGTTTTTCGCGCCCCCTCGTTCCGTGTGTGACCTTTAACGATCGGGGATTTCGGGGTGAAGCACTGATCTGCTCGGACGTTGTGGGCTTGTATCCGATATACAGCCGGCTCGTGTGCGGATTGGTTCTGTCGCGTTCGGGTTGGTTCTCTCGTTGGACGAGTTGTGTTTGTTGTTGTGTTTTTGTTGGACCGTTGTTTTTCCCGGGTTTACTGTTGGCCACAGGGCTTGTCGAGGTTACGAGTTCGGTTCTTAGTATCGTGAGATTTTAGGTTTGGTTAGACGGCCGGCAGATGCAAACAAGGCAGCGTCAAAGAGATGTCCGAGAGGGCACCCCTGCCCGGGCACGACCCGAGGCATTTCCCGAGCCGCCGGTTGACGAGGTGGATCCGGAGGCGTTCCATGATTCGAGGGACGAATTTGTGGACGACCGATCGCCAACACGCCCCCCACCCACCGTCGGTAAACAGCCTGTCGGGAGCATGGAGGACACGCCGATGCCCTCGTATTTTAAACTGGGCCCACAACCATGTCCTGTACGGACCATGCTGGGCACAGATAGGGTTTTCGACCTTGTGTCGAAGGCGGTCCCCATGTTTTCGGGACAGGAAGGCCCGGGTACGACCGAGAGGCTCTCTTCGTTTCTCAGGGGCTGTAGAAGGACCTTGGATGGGCTGGCGGTGGAGGAGGAACATACCTTCCTCCGGTGGCTGCCCTCTAGGCTGAGCGGCGAGGCCTATCGGATGTTCGAGGAGAGACCACCCACGACATTCCTTGAAGCGGAACAGCGTCTTAAAGAGGCCTACGAACCCCGGGTGTCGTATGAGGAGTTGTGTGCGCAACTTTCCAAAATGCGACAACTTCCTTCCGAGGATGCCACTGGTTTCGTTTCCCGAGTGAAGCGGGCCGTGGTACGGTGCGAGGAGGCAGCTGAGCGCTTTTATGGTCGCCAGGGTAGGTCCGTCTTCGCCAGCCAGCTTGAGGGCATGGCCAAACCGGTGTTGGTAAGGGGTCTGAGGGAGGAAGGACTAAAGCACTTCCCTCTCACGTTGGGTAATGTCCCTTTTCGTAGCCTGGTGGACCACCTAACCGGATTTGAGCGAGCTCGAAGGGAAATGCTGAGGCAGGACGACCTGTTTGTAGATGCGCGGCACGGAATCGCCGAGCGAGCGTCGGAAACATTAGAGTTAGGACCGGGAAGTTGCTCGACCCTTTTGGAAAATTTATCCTCCACTTCTAGGGATTACACCGCGGCGCCGGCGCCGGTGTTATCGAATTTAAATCCCCGGGCGGTGTCATTCGTGTTGCCGGCCGAAGAGCCTGATAGTCGTCGACGGGGGGAGGATGGTTTCGTTCGGGAGCAGTCGTGCGGACCTCTCAATTATCGACGGGATGCTGGTGCCTATGCTCCGGACTCCTCTGGCGAGGGAGCGTGGTCAAATACCATGCCGAGCCAGAGTGGAGAGTCGCAGAGCTTGGCTCAGGGGACGTATGTGCCACAGGATCGATCGGGTCGGGACAATCCGTTCAGGGATCCGGTTGGTCGATCGGCGCACCCCCTGGAATCCCAGACAACATGCAGCTTCTGCAAAGTGAGGGGTCACGTGTACGACGAGTGTCTACAAAGACGAAACACTCCCTTCTGTCGCGAGTGTTGGCGGTATGGCCACGACATAGTGGACTGCCCGGATCGTCCGACGAGGACGCACGATCCCCAGACTACATACAGGGGTAGAGGTCAGCAGGGCGGTTTCGCACGGCAAGAACCGCCTTATCAGCGACCGCAGTTTCAAAGGAGAGCCCTGCCGGAGCCGCAGCCCCCGTCTACGGGCGGCGGTCCGGCGACATCAGGCCCAAGAGTATTCAGCGTCCGGTGCTGTTGCGAGTTTTGTGGCCGACAAGGTCATAGCTTGCGCGGGTGCGAATACAGGCAAAGGTGGGAAAAACAACAGAATTCCCAGGGTTCTCCCCATAAGCGGCACGCCGGAACAGCACCTGTTGCGAGCCGAGAGCAAGACACCCGTGTGGAGACTGGGGCAAGCGCGAGAAATAGGCGCAGAGGGCGTCGGGGGCAGCGTCGGCGAAATCGAAGCGCCGGTAATGGTGGCGCGGAGAGTGAGGATTCCCGGAAAGTAGGTAGAGATGATGGGCGACGATCGTCCGTGTCGAGCGGTGGCGGTAAGCGACCTGACTCCATGGATTCGAAACCCTCAAGAGCGGATGCGAGACATGACGCCGCATCAGGCAGCGCGGGGAGCCGGGAATGGCAGCCCCGGCGCATTGGGCCCAAAGTGGGCAGAAAGAATAGCTCCAGTTCCGCTAGTTCGGTGTCCAGTGGGACTCCCGAGCGGAATATTCCTGAACGGGGGAGCAGAACATTGTGCGAGTTTTGCGGTCGACACACTCACAAGGCGGCAGAGTGTCGACATAAAGCAAAATGGGAGAGTTCGGGAAACTCTCCAAGGTCGGGTCGGCAAGATCCTACCCGACCGCACTAAAAACGAAACCCAGCTCCAGCTGTTCTCAGTTTTCGCCGACTCGAGTCCCGATTGTCGCTCTCCCTCTAGACATTGGCCGTAGGAACCCTACGCGCCTAATCGTGGACACCGGCGCTGAGATCAGCCTGTTGAAGCTGAAGGCACTCCATCCTAGATATGGCATGGATGTGCATAAATCTACAACGCTCCAAGCGCTGTTTGTCAAAGGTAAGTCGAGGGGATGCTGCACTGGGAGTTTCAAGTTGCACCATGAGATTCCCTGCAGTTTCCAAATAGTAGACTCCTTGCCGGGTTTGGAGGAAGACGGATTGTTGGGGTACGACTTCCTGTCTCGGAATTGTAAGGTAGACGGGCCGGGTGGTTGTTTGGTTTTTCCCCGAACGACCGTAAATCCCGTGCCATTCTCCATTCAATTTGTCAACTATGGGACGGGAAGGGTTGAGCGTGTGGCAGCCAAACGGGGAGACGTGCCAAAGGGACCTGTTAAGGTCGATACTGCGTCAGGTACTCGCCCGGAGACCCTACCCATACAGGGGAGGGCTGCGAAAAGCTGTTCAACCACGTGCTACCCACGTGGTCATCCGGATGAACCCCAAACAGTGGACGTTAATAACATATAGTTATAGACAACGTTTTTTATAAAAGAACAATTACGGAAAGGTTAAGCCTTCCGGTAACTTGGAGACCCTGATCCTAGCTGGCCAGACTCTGGTTACCCTCCGGAATCTTCGTCCTTGTAAAGGACCTTCGTCGAGGGATACCAACTTGAGAGTCTGACGAAAGTATTTAAGGCCAGGCCTAATGCTGCAGGCGCAGTCCCAGCGCAGACTGCAGAGGCAAACCCCAGTGCTAGGGGTTGGATCGCATATATGAAAGTGCGAAAGCGCACTATAATGTCGGGTGATGGTAGGTTTTGCCGTCGAAACGGGACAAAACCCCCGATCTACCAACCCATGGACCGGGGCAAGTACCGAGTCCAAAAGAGGAGGATTAAAGTAAATATATAGGAGCGGGACGCTTTCGCCGGCCGGGTGACATTTCGGAGGTTGAACGAGAGGGGATCGCCTCGCCTTAGCGAGGGGGTCCTAACCGGATCGTGTGGGCGGTCGAGCTTTCGGTCGGACCGTCGTTTCAGTGTCGGGCCCGCCGCGATAGATGGGAATCTGTGTAGTTAGTGTTCCCCTATTAAATGTTATTTATTTATTTATTTATTTATTTGTACTAACCCTCATATATAAGTAGTATAATCATTACTAACATTAACACTTAAGCATGTAGACTAATTTATTTATTTATTTATTTATTTATTTGTTGATTGGTCTGCTGATTGTTTGTTTGTTTGCTCTCCGCCGTCCACTCTCCGGCGTGACATTCCTCTCCTAAGAATGCCACGCAGTCTTGTGGAGGGGGGAGGTGTGTTACGTACGTCGGCCACCACCATCATTTGATAATTTGTGTTTAATATAATTTTGTTTTAAAATAGTACGATGGTAAGGTGGTGGAAGAATTGCACGATCCAGAAGTGAGTTTTTGAACCCGCCCCGATTCGGGTGTGGATCGTGCAGTTCTTCGAGTTCGAATTTGTTTTTCGAAGTGGACGTGAATGGAGAGCGAGAGAGATGGAGGGTTAACCTTTTTCAAAAATACGGTTCGGAATTCCGTTGTTGACGTTTGACAACGGAAAAAGCAGAAAAAAAAACGTTTTGTTCTGTGGGCAGTCGAACAAAGAAAGGAAAAAAGGAAGGAACAGTAAAAAAAAAAAAGATTCGGTCACAGCACCAAAAAGAAAAGTTAAAGTTTTCCAAAAATTGATATTGTACAAAAAAGAAAAGTTGAAGTTTCTAATAATTGATATTGTAAAAAAAAGAAAAGTTTTAAGCTGTAAAAATTAAAATCAGAATAAATAAAGTCGAAATAAAAGTGCCAAAATTACCCATATCAAATCCCTCACATAGAAGCACATAACCAATTGACGGGGAATGGGAATCCCACCAGGCTGCGGATAGGAAAGCAATCACAGCAATCACAGGTAAAATTAATCGGTAATTGATTTTCTGTGGCAAGAATTACAAGAGAGGACACTACACTAGTTCCGAAATGCAACCGTAGTTGTATCTGATCGTTTCACTTTTTAAGACAATATTGGTCAGAGTCTGATTCTAAGATCTTGTACTACTCGTAATTGGCAATTCGCGCAACTCCATATAAATAACACGATAATTTGTGTCGACGTTGGTTCTTCATCGGATTCAATAAGTGGCGACAGTAGTAGGCGTGAGGTATCTTTTGTTGGCGAATGGTTCCTAAATGAATTGATCCGCAATTACTTTAATATTTCACACCGGAATATTATCCTAAATAAATCTGAACCAATCACAAGTGTGCAACCTTGCCAATTTTTTTCGATGGCACTGTTTTCGATAAAACGCTTATCAATATTAAACACTATTTAAAGCCGTGACACTGTTCAAAAACAACTTCACAAGCTATCACATTTAATAGTAATTGGTGTGGAAATAGAAACTCGGCATTTTGATCAAATTCAACTTTATTGGATAAGATACATATACAAAGATTGATTGATATTGCTTGGTGAGAAACTCCTAACTGTTCTGCAAGCTCTTCTTGAGTTTGACATGGATTTTCATCCAAAACCTCGTTCTTCGTCGTCAAATTTTTTTCCGGCACCTAGACGTGGAGCGTCCTCAAGACTAAAATTTCCTTCACGAAATCTTGCAAACCACTTTTTTACTGTTGAATGACTCGCAGAATATTCACCTGAAGTCGAATTAATCGAATTCATAGCTTGAGCAGCATTTTTTTTCATTTGAAAACGGAATAGAATGCACTGGTGTAAGCGTTGCTTATCGACATCCATCTCTTATACAACTGATGCACATGGAATGATAGCTTGTAAATGAATAATAATAATAATCGGGCTCCTCGATAGTATAGTGGTTAGTATACCCGCCTGTCACCCGGGAGGCCGGGGTTCGATTCCCCGTCGGGGAGCCCCTGGCGCAAGACTAATGACCTTGCCCAGACAAAATAAATCATTATGGAAAATTTAACAAGCCTCAGGACATGCTAAATAAGGCCAAGACCGGTTCCCAGTTGTAGTGCCGATGATGATGATGATGATGATGATGATGATGAAATGAATAAAACTTAGTCATAAAAACAGCAATGACTAAGTTACATCCAGAATGGTGGCCGAATTGGATGCGTTCACGTATATTGTAATGCAACCAACTTCAGAGTCAAGTTTCTACTTGCGCACCTAATATTTGGGGGTGTTGATCCAGAGCTATATATTCACTTTTTCTAAGATAAGTCTAAGATTCCTAAGTAGTAGTAGGAGTATATGTATAAAATCCTTCACGGCAAGATGGTGCAATTCGTAAAAGTAATTGCAGCAACGTGACTAGGGCCATCTTCGGATACGTTTAATCACTCATGTGTTTTTAAAATCTTGCAACCACAATGTTAAAGATTAATTAATGAAAACGTGTTGTTGGAAAAACCGACTCGACCAGCCGAATTAGTGTGAGTCAGATGCCGAGGAATAATATTATAGTCTCATACACGTATATCAGTAAAATAGCGTATCATATTTAAATGTATTATAAGATTGAAGTAATATAACAGCAGCATAATAGAACACAAAGAATATAATAGTATATATCATAATAATGAATACTGAGAGATGTAACCGTCTTGCTTGTAAGTAAATCACAGTACCCATAGGATGTACAGTACAAGAGTTGGTGGAATACGAGCTTGTAGTAAATGAGTTTGCAGTATAAGAGTGGGCAGTATACAGTATATCAGTAAAATTGTGTAAGATCAATATAATATAACAACGTAGTAGTGTAACAACCACAACATGAATAGTAAATATAATAACAACGAATACTATAAGAGATAAACGTACGAGAATTACTCGTGCATGAGAATCCTATATAGCATACAGTGTACACGGTGTTGTATTCCAGAATACTACCCTTATTCGCTTTAACACTAACTCATGTCCTTTCAAACACAACCCTTAAAACTACATCCTCACATATCTTACATTATCAGTTAATACAGCACATTTCATAAATAAACAGACACTATATTCTATATCCAGTCACTTACAGCACATTTCATAAATATGCCCCTTTTCATAACAAGCACATTTTTCATTTCAAAACATGGCCACTTTGATTTTCGTTCAAAGTTTATTCAAAATTCTAAGTCACAGGGACTTCTAGATTGTTTTGTTCAGTTTATACGCCACAGTCAGTTAGAACAAAATGTTCTATATAAACAAGTAAATTTATATGAAAAAAGTAGAAAGAAGAGAGCTCAGCTTGAGATAGCTGAGTTCAATAAAATAAAAATAAAATAAAATATAAAAATAAATAAAACTTTATAAATTATTTAATAACTAAGAAACGATAATTATTTCAAATAAGAAAAGATATAATAACCTCCACGCTCTTCCCTCGAAAGAGGAAGCACGGCGACTGGAGACGTAACACTGGTGGCAGCGGTGGGATCCACGAAGACTGGTGGACTCCCCGAAGGACGGCTTAATCCTCGAAGGAAGACCAATCCTCGAAGGAAGACCGATCCACGAAGACTGGTGGGCTCCCCGAAGGACGAATCTATCCTCGAAGGAAGACCGATCCACGAAGACTGGTGGACTCCCCGAAGGACGACTCTATCCTCGAAGGAAGACCAATCCTCGAAGGAAGACCGATCCACGAAGACTGGTGGACTCCCCGAAGGACGACTCTATCCTCGAAGGAAGACCACTCCTCGAAGGAAGACCGATCCACGAAGACTGGTGGACTCCCGACTAGTGGACTCCTCGAAGGAAGACTTAACCCTCGAAGGAAGACCAATCCTCGAAGGAAGACTTAATCCTCGAAGGAAGACCACTCCTCGAAGGAAGACTTAATCCTCGAAGGAAGACCAATCCCCGAAGGACGACTTAATCCTCGAAGGACGACTAAATTCTCGAAGGAAGACCAATCCCCGAAGGACGACTTAATCCTCGAAGGAGGACTCGATCCCAGAGGAAGATTAGTGCAAGATAAAACCCTAAAGAGGGAAGGAAGGTCCTCATTTTCGACTTGGATGGCGGAACATTCGATGTATCGAGTGCAAATAACTTCGTAATTTCCTTTGCCGATGAGCTCCAGAGGAAATCTAAATTAACCTCAGTGGCAACAGATGAAAAAAAAAAAAAAAAGAAGACAACACCTCAAAAAAAAAGAAAGGAGAACAAAACATCAATCAACATATATTAGTAGTAAGAATCGTTAGCGAAATATCAATTTTTCTGTTCATTTTTCCGTAGGAATATTTTTACCTTGGAACTTTTAACTTTTCCTTTTTTCTAACAATTCTGTCCGATAGAAATTATTTCGAAATTATTATTTATTATTCTCTTTCCAGTATTTCGACGACATTTCCGTTTTGTCTTTTCGCCGAATTTTCTTTCTCTACAGCTTTGAGACCAAATTAACTTTCTTTTTCATATATATTGAATAACTAAAAGAAAGGCCATTTTTATATACCGTATTTTTAAGAAGTGATTTTGCCATACATTGATTTCAGAGTTTTCAAGATTACGAGGCTAGGCAGGGGGAAGAACAAATCCACTCTCTACAAATACACCATAAACCCCCTGAAATGGCTCTTTCTGTCGGAATTTCTGATGTTTTTAGAATCGTCCCTACCTTTGACGGAAAACCCTGCGACCTAGATAAATTTATTTCCGGGGGAGACGTTTTATTTAGATCTATAAAAAGGGCAGACCCGGAGATATATGAAACATTTTTGGAGCTAGTCAAAAATAGACTAGAGGGTCCTGCCTATGATCTAATTAGGTATAGCACAATTGCTAAATGGGAGGATTTAAAGGATAAACTTGAATCAGAATATAAAGAGGAGCAATCTCGGTCAACGGCACACAATGAGTTGATATCCCTGAAACAAAACTTCAGAGAAACCGTTCGGGAATACGGAGATAGAGTTGCGAATGCTCTGAGGACGCTGAACTCTGCTACGTGTGAAATAACAGCAGACGCGGTGGTTAGAGAATTCTTGATAGAAGAAAACTCAAAATTGGCAGTGCAAATATTTGAGGATGGTCTTAAGAATGAACAACTGAAAATCCTAGCCAAAGTCCATGGGGGAAGTAGTTTAAAACAGTCTATTGCACATGTAGTATCACATGCTGCTCGAATGGACAACTCTCCCAGGCCATATAGCTATAATGACAGATTTAATCGAATAATCTGCCAAACCTGCGGTAAGCCAGGTCATTCTCAGGACACATGTTATCGGAACATGCAGTCCAACAATTTTCCGAATAGACAACCAATAAAAAGAGAATATAACATTATATGCAATTTCTGTGGACGGAATAATCACACAGAGAACGAGTGTAGATACAAGATTTCTAGGAATGGACTATCCTTAACAAATTACCAACAAGGTACAACAACGCGTAATCCATTCCGAAATAATCCTGCAAACACCGAAAATCGTTTTAGTGAAAATCCTAGAATCACCAATAGACAAAACGATAGGCAAAATGTTCACTTTTCTCGGGTGCAAGAGTCGGAAAACGAGGCCTGACGCCAACCCAAGTTTATGGAAGACAGACAAAATTTTTCTATTTATAACATTAGATCTTTGGCAACAGATAACGACAATTTTAATGAAGCTACTAACCAAATAACTAAAGCGATACAGATAAACGAAGAGAAAACAAGCACTAATATAAATATTCCGACTCATACTCCAATTTTGGAAAATAATTCAGCAACACAGACTGAAAATTCGAAATTTTCAGCAGTAGTAAAGACTGAAATCCCTAATATTTCGGACATCCCTATTGACAACACAGACACTTCAGCAACCAAGACTGAAAACTCAGCAATATTAAAGTCTGAAAATTCAGAACTTGCAGAAAATACACTAACAAAAATCCCTCATATTTCGGCTATCCCTATAGACAACCCCGACACTTCAGCAACAAAGACTGAAAATTCAGCAGTGGTAAAGACTGAAGATCCAAAAGGTGCAATAAAAATCGAAACCCAGGTCAGTTCAGTAGTTAACACTGAAGAACACCATGTTTCAGCAGCAAAGTCTGAAGGATTGAAGGTTTCTACAGCAGATATAACTGAAGAAATAGTTCAAACAGCAAATAAGACTGGGAACCAAGATGTTCTAACAGCAAATAAGTCTGAAGAACTATACGAATCAGTAAATGAGCCTGAGAAACTAAACGATCCATCAGCAATGAGTAAGACTGAAAAAGTAAACGTTCCGACAGAAGTTAAAGCTATAGAAAATGATGACATTGAGCCGAAAACACTAAACATTTTAAATAACGATACTGAACAGCAACACGAAGTAATGAAAATTGAAAATAATAATTCAATTAAAGAAGTTAAAGCTATAGAAAATGATGACAATGAGCCGAAAACACTAAACATTTTAAATAACGATACTAAACACCAACACGAAGTTATGAAAATTGAAAATAATAATTCAATTAAAATAGGTATTGAAAAGAAAAACCTTATAAATACCTTACAAATTAAATTTTACAACAATAAACATGTATTCGAACACAAAATAAGAAAATATAAAAAGGTACACAGTCATTTAGGACAACTGAGATCATTTCTTAAGAAAATGTTTGGTATTATGCAATTCTATGCAGTCATCATAATAATAGGCCCAAAAAAGTTTTGGAAAATTTTCCATAAATTTAAGGAAAAGATAGACACTTAACAAATGGCCTTTATTTTTATTCAATATATAAAACAATTGTAAGAAATGACGGAAACGAAAAAAAAAAAAAAAAAAAAGGTAAAAAAGGGGAAGAAAGAAAATTTTAGAAAAAAAAAATTTTTATTATATTCTGGGATATAATACATTTTAAAATATATATTGGGATATAATTCGAACGAAAAAGAGAATTTTAAGAAATAATATTAATTATATATATAGAAAAAAAAAAGTTGTTGGATAATAAAAGAAAAGGTTCCAAGTGGAAATATTAAGTTAGTTAGAAATATTTAAAGTTAGTTAAAAGATAATGTAAGTAGACTATAAGTAAACTTTTAGATTATTGTAACCTATTTTTCTAGTATTAAGAACTTTTGGATTTTTTTAACTTTTGATATAAGATTAACTTTGAACGCCATTGTAATTGAACGAAAATCCAAGTCGGTAATTAAACCTAATCTAAGCAATAGTTAACAGAAAATTATTCTCTTCAAGGATAATTTTCTTTTTCGAAGAAGGGTGGGATGTTGTATTCCAGAATACTACCCTTATTCGCTTTAACACTAACTCATGTCCTTTCAAACACAACCCTTAAAACTACATCCTCACATATCTTACATTATCAGTTAATACAGCACATTTCATAAATAAACAGACACTATATTCTATATCCAGTCACTTACAGCACATTTCATAAATATGCCCCTTTTCATAACAAGCACATTTTTCATTTCAAAACATGGCCACTTTGATTTTCGTTCAAAGTTTATTCAAAATTCTAAGTCACAGGGACTTCTAGATTGTTTTGTTCAGTTTATATGCCACAGTCAGTTAGAACAAAATGTTCTATATAAACAAGTAAATTTATATGAAAAAAGTAGAAAGAAGAGAGCTCAGCTTGAGATAGCTGAGTTCAATAAAATAAAAATAAAATAAAATATAAAAATAAATAAAACTTTATAAATTATTTAATAACTAAGAAACGATAATTATTTCAAATAAGAAAAGATATAATAACCTCCACGCTCTTCCCTCGAAAGAGGAAGCACGGCGACTGGAGACGTAACAACGGGATGCACGGTATAAGAATTGGTGGTATATGATCTTCTAGTATATGGCATTGCAATATAAATATATCGGTAAAATAGTGTTTCATCAAAATAATATAACCTTGAAGTTGTGTAATAGCGCAACAATAAAACATAAATAGTATAAGAGTAAATAGAATAACAATGAATACTATAAGAGTTAAAGTATGAGAAATACTCGTGCAAGAGAATCATATATAGTATACAGTGTACACGGGATGCACGGTATAAGAATTGGTGGTATACGATCTTCTAGTATATGACATTGCAATATAAGAGTATATCGGTAAAATAGTGTTTCATCAAAATAATATAACGTTGAAGTTGTGTAATAGCACAACAATAAAACATAAAGAGTATAACAGTAAATATAATAACAATGAATACTATAAGAGTTAAAGTATGATAATTACTCGTGTAAGAGGATTGTGTACAGTATACACTACACACAGGATGCACGGTATAAGAATTGGTGGTGTTGCAAAACGCAATATGATCACACAAAAATCATCATTTAAAAACGTATCGCGTAAATTGCATTTCAAGTTCAATTACGTGATCACGTAAAATCCTGATCATGCATCCCCTTGGGCGAAGACCTTAAGACACGCCTTCGACTAGCCAACTGCTGTCGGCATCATACTTGCAACGTCAACCAAGGCGCAGACCGAAGGGACGTGTGAAGCTAATGGAGAAATTATGATCCAAAACGTTCACATAGCTTCCACAAGCAAGAGCCAATAGAAAGGACGGCTTGGATTTAGGTCAACGAGAGAAATGTGGGATGGAGAGTTGTTGTAAAGGGATTGCAGGTCGGTGGCTGATAATCAAGGCCACGAAGAAACTGCTGTTTTGGTTCAAAAGGTAACAGAAAAACAACACAGTTTTCTCGGAGCATTAAAAATTCGTCGTTTTAAAAAGAGTAGTTTTTTCGCAGCTTCGTAAGAAGTTTTTCAAACTTATTGGTTTTTTTTTTTTTTTTGTATAACAAATCTTGTTCTGTGCAGTAATTTGGTTAAAATAGCAAAATAAAATTAATTAAAGCTAACTCCGAATTTATTCCCTTTGTTGACCGCACGAATTAGGATACCAGTCTTGGCTTTTTTTTTTTTTTTTTGGTTAACATTTTCGAGGTGTTATATCTTAGCAAGCATCTTTGTGCTTCTCGAAAGTGATTTACTTCTCGTTATCAATTGAAATCAATATTGGTCCTTCGAATTTTTTGCTGTTTCCGACGTGAAACAGGTGGTATACGAGCTTCTAGTATATGATTTTTCAGTATAAGAGTATATCAAAATAGTGGATCATCAATATAATATAACAATGAAGTAATGCAACAGCACAACAGTAGAACATAAATAGTATAACCGCACATATAATAACAATGAATACTATAAGGTTAAGCGTATGAAAATTACTTGTGTAAAAAATCATATAATATACATTATACACACGATACATAGTATACGAGTTGGTGGTATATGAGCTTGTAGTACATAAGTTCACCATATAAAAGTTTACAGTATAAGGGTTTGGTGTCCAAGAATTTGCGGTATAAGAGTGTGCATTATAACTTTTCACTACAAGAGTTTGCAATATAAGAGTTCACAGTATAAACGTTTTCAGTATGTTAAATGAAACGCCAGCCTATAGTACTGAGCTGTAGGATTAAACCGACGGCTTCCAGCTCAATTGAATTACCCTTTTTTCTATTGTTGTGTACTAACTTCGCATATTGTGTTTACATTATCCATACTGAATATTATAATGTGTTATTCTAAAATAAAGTTCGTTTAAACAACTCTGCTTGTGTATGACGGGATTCACAGAAGTCACGAACCAGCAACTCTCATCCTGCTGCTCATGATTATATTTTCAGACACCTGCACTTTGTGTACAGCCGGAATGATGCCCCATCCCTCATGATTCTTCCACCAAGGAACGTTCACAAATAAACAGGTTGAGTTTTAGTTCGAGGTAATAATATTTTCTGTCGAGAACGGGTTTTCAGTTGCAGTTAAGACAGTGTACAGTACTGTAATGAAACTTTTCGTCACCCACTTTGCACACCACACGCACACTTTATACACATTTGAAAACAACACACTTAGCAATTGGAACAAATAATAAAGATTGCAAATCCGTATTTTTTGAATCTCCACAAATCGTTTTGATCAATCCAATTATGACGGAGAAAGAGATAATTAAACAAAACCGATCTTACAATTCATTTAACTATTTATTTGTTATTTAAATAAACTTATTTACGCTATTTATACAAGACACCAACTTTTAATTTTACATCGATTATAAAGTCAAAAATGAATTAATATTATCAACCGACTACTCGTACACGAACTCAACACACTCTCCCTGACCGTCTCGGTCAATTTTTAGAAACCAACTCTCTGTCTGACCGTCTCGGCCAACATCTTGAAAACCAGCCATCTCTAGTGATTTTCTCTTTTTTCTTTCTTTGGAAAAAAGGATCTTTCCTTTTTCCCGCCTGATCCATTTTTCGCTAGATCAAACACTAAAGAAAAATCAATAGTGCATCGTGTTAATGCACATTTCCGATTCCCTTTTTTTGTGTTGTTATGGTTTAGGCGAACGTGTAGTTCATTTATGGTGCCTGTTGTTTTCTTTAGCCGATAACAAAAGGAAAATTAATAGTGCATCGTGTTAATGCACATTTCTGATTCCCTTTTTTTTGTGTTGTTAGCTGCTTGGGTGAAAGTGTAGTCCATTTTATTGCGCTTGTTGTTTTCTTTAACCGCATGGACCAGAATCTCTTCCGTGAGAAATCGGTACAAAGGAAAAGATCAATAACGCCTAGGTGAACGTGCAGTTCGTTTTATGGTACCTGTTTATTTCTTCTAGGCGAATGGGCAAGGATGTTCCTTGTGGGAAATGGTTTGGGTAAACAAACATTTGAAAGATCATAAAATTGCAGACCTGCAATTAATGATTCTCAACAACTTTTCTTGAAAGTTGGTCATCTGGTCCACAGATTTGGATCCAGGGAATTCTGTGCGTTGAACATATGGTTCGTTCTTTCACGTCTTGGATTCAACTTAAATTCAATATGCGTAAATTGAACGTGCAGTTCAATTTGTTTGATATTGAATTTATATCGCCATATTTACCGCATGCGCGATTAATGATGGAGCTTAACTTCAAAGAGGTAGGTTTTATGGGATGGGTGGTTGTGGCCGTAGCAGTACGCTCTTGTGTTAAGAAGAATATTCATTTCTGTCGAGACTTATTATTGAGTCAATTTAAAGAAAAGTGCAATAAAGTGTGCCACAAATAGTTAACATACTCCAACGGGCGTTACGATAGTTTTCGTCAACCAAATAAGCGTTTTGTATCTAATAGATTAATTAAGTTACATTTTCAAAAGACATAATTAAACTAAACGTGACAGTGACCAGTATCCCCAGCAATCAGTGTCCAGTGCACAGTGACCAATATTCCCAGTAACCAGTGTTCTGTAATCAGATACAAGTGTCCAGTGTATGGTGGGTTGCTGGTTCCAGATGGAGCACAGACAGAGGAAGATTAACTCCGCCAGGGTCTCTTGACATCAAGAGAAACATTACAGGCATGTCTCAGCATTTTATTGATTTATTGCGTTGGCGGCTTCATCGAGGAACGGCTCCAGAATATGCGGCGCGGTGGTATGTATCCCTGGTTCGGGTGTCTGAGGGTCTCATATCACCCGTTACTGTGGTAATCCCGGTACAAGAAGCATGGTTAGCGTCAATTGGCTCCTTTCTGCTTCACCGGACCCCAATGTCTGAATCCATGTGATTAATGCTTAAGTGATCGCACCCATCAGTTGATTGTAGAAGACCCCACCAAGGATTCAGCCTACAATATCTACCACAGATACTTTGGACGTGTTCCATGCCATACCGTATCTACAAGTCGGTGATGGCGATTTTCAGGGTTAATTCAGCCTTGGGTCGTCTTCGTTGATGACAGCTGATTTGGTTAGTTCTCCTTCGGTTATCTTCTTTAAATGAGTACGGAATTCTTGCCGTTAATGACCAGCTGTTGATCATCAGAGGTGATGGTGCATATGATTCACTTGTAAGAGAATAACATTCCATTCTCTTCCCTTCCGTATTGGTTGCATGTAATAAAGAAATCCCTGTGCTATAACATCTGGGAGTCAGATCCTCAAAGATCTACGAGATCATCACCCCACCCCCTGTTTGCGAACTAATCTATGCTTGGACCTACGATAACGATCAGACTTCACGTTGTTTGACTTGTAGTCAACCTCGTTAGCGCTGCCTTTTGATCTGTCAACCAAAGTTGCCCGATTGATTAACCTCACCTACGCCAAAGGTATCTCGTCTTGTTTCTGGCCAGCACTTTAACACAGCGCTCCCTCGACCATCCGCGAATTCTTAAGTGTAGGCTTTACATGGATTGACATCATACACCTACGCCAATGGTGAGTCGATAGTACTGATCAGTGGTCACATTATTCGCACCTCCGAGCACGATGTGATTCTCCCCTACGCTTACTCCTCTCGGCGGTGCCTCGTTTAGCAAGTAACCGCAAGTTCGCACTCCATACTTGGAAATTTCACGTGATCCAACTTAATTTCGGAATCACCCTTACGAGCACCGCCGACGACTACCATACCACCAATACTCTCCCTTCTAACACAGTACGAGGCTACAATATAAGAGTTTTCGGTATAAGAGTTTTTAGTATAAGAGTTCGCTGTATACGGGTTTGCGGGATAAAAGATGGTTTAGGAATTCACAGTATAACCATTTTCAGTACGAGGTTACAATATAAGAGTTTCCAGCCTAGGAGATTTGGGTATAAAACTTTGCAGGAAAAGAGTTTTTAGTATAAGAGTTCACAGTATGAAAGTTTACGGTATAAAAGATGGTGGTATACGAGTTCGCCATTTACAAGCTATTAGTATAAAAGCTCACAGTATACGGTTGAATGATATCACACCACGGGTGTAAACAATAAGCCATCATGTGTTAGCATATAGGGACTCATTACAGTATAATTATAATATCAGTGCCACATAAGAATTAGTCATCTCTTGACAGTCGTGAGATGCGTGTCGCTAACGGGGAGAAAAAATGTTTGGTTCTCAAATAAAAAATCAACTTTTCATGTTTTCTCTCCATTAGCAAGTAAATACCATAATAATGTTTAGTGTTAGAGTGAATAATATAAGAGTGAATAGTGTAAGAGGGAAAACTATGCCAGTTAATGGTACAGCAATGAATAGTAGACGAGAGAATAGCATAAAGGTGAACAGTATAAGAGTTAAAAAAATTAGAGTTAATGGTACTAAAGTAAGTGGTATACGCGGTAACGGTACACGAGTAGGTGATAAAGATGAACAGAATACGAACGCACGATATAAAGGCGAAGAGTAAAAGAAAACATCGTATAACCTTGCGGTGGTATAACAGTAAATAAAAAGGGTTTTACAAGAGGGGCATAACAATTTTTTATTTTAATACGAAAACAATGTCAAAACATCAGTTAAAATTTATATTTTTTTAGGGGTGAAGTTCACGAACGAGCACCATTTAGAAATATATATAGAGCTAAGTAAAACGTGATTACACAGTTTTACAACAGGTGGTTTGATTTTGGCAGTACTACGGCATCCAGACATATATACTACTTTTACTATTTATTGGCCTGTAGGAACCCGAAAGTTCATGACCTCACCTCCTCGACTCCGCCATTGTTCCCTGTCCCGTGCGCTCTCCTTCCACGTTCGACCATCTGATCCAATTTACCCCACTAAAAGTGGTTAATCACCATTCGATATTGAGCACCATTCAAAGTAATAATGTTTCCAGCTTCAACTTAAAAGAAGTAAAAACCTAACTTCACCGGACCAAAAACCACATGAGACACTATGGATGCATTGGTTGTCCCAATATTATAGCTGGATTTTCTTCAGGCAGGAACGATTATTTTGTTTGTGCGCATATCCAACGATTTCAAAATGAACTTTGTCATTATCTTCAGCAAGAACCCAATTAATAAATGTACGACATAATCCGTTGTCACTCAACCATTCTTGGTTTACTATGTTTTGAAAACTCGGAAGATCCTTATATGAAGTATTCAAAAAATAGATTTATTCCATGATACATTCCTGTGAACAATGAAAAACGCGAATAAAATGATACCCTTAAATGTCAAAGCACAGTACAAACTAAATATTTGTTGCTGCAATGGCCCTGTCACTGACAGTTTTATTACGATCGGGCACTATGATGGTAAATGTTACTTCTTTCATCTTGAATTGTTTCTTCAAATTCATTCGCTATAATTCAGCTCGTGCTGTTTGTAGGATAACTTATTCTATCATATTGTGTTCCAACTTCTGCATAATTTTCATCAAATTTAAAATAAATTTTAATAATAAAAAAGCGTTGTTCCATTTTATAATTCTCCGTATATGGTATACTAACCGCGTTGTTTCTACTTAACAACCAGAAAAAGATTAACAAGCTCAAAAAACACAAATGGTGGCAAATTTATGAAGTGAAAATTTATATCCTTTTTATTTCCTTAAACGTCATCGTATTATTACTAAAGTCGCTGATTAATGTTCACCCTCCAATCTGAGGTTAAAAACTAAAATTCTCCATTCTTTATCTAGTTGTAACTAGTCTACGTTTTAACATTTATAGATATCGAAAACATCCATTTGTGCGGGTGTATAATAAAACTACTAACAAAAAACATCCAAACAGTTTCAAAATTGAATAGTCAATTGCAGATGAGGAATAATACCCCACAGCTCCACTCCGCGAGCAGCATTCAAAACAGTGTCGATGAAGAATAAAATACAAAAAATACTCCTCATCCTCGACGATTCTTGTTATTGCCCCAGCGACACCATTGCCACACGCGTCCACATTGCAAATTTAAACGGGATTACAAAAGTTAAGCCCTTCGTCGTTCAGTGATGGTGTACGATAATTCACAAGCCTCCCGACAATATTCTGTCGTGAATGATTGACATTAGGATTTTCTATGGATATAATTTTCAGGCACAGTCCTAGAGGGAAAAAATCACATAAAATGGCATTGTACGCCATCCAGTCATCCCGAGGCAAAGAATACGGATGTATGGCTTGTACCAGACCAGTCGAGGGAAGACTACCCACCACCGATATTCAATAATTCCGTTTATGACCACATTCATGCCACATAGCGACACGAATCCAGCCGAAGGATTGCGTTGACTCATTGTTCAGGGGTTGCACCAGACAGGGGTCTGGGAAATCTCCAAATTACTTCTATACCTTGGAAGGGTTAACTGAAGCACCAAAGCACCGAATAGCCCCATGATGCTGCTTTTCCTCGACCACATCAGAGTCGGAGGCGCACATCTAAGATAAGTCTGGCAACTTTGATTGAAATAGTCCGTCGTTTAATTAAATTTTTGAATTCCAAGTCCACAGCTGAGCCCGAAATACGTGGCACGTCGAACTTCTCCAGCATCATCGTCGAAACCGGCAAAATCCTCTCTAAATTTTTACGATTATTATCATGATTATGTCAAATTACAAGGATTAGTTCGCGGACGAAGTGGAAAACTTTGCAGGATTCGTTTATCAGGTGTCAGCAAAGTCGTTCAAGTTAGTTACCCAGCAAAGGGGGGATCTGGTGAGTGATTGAAACTGTGTAATACGTGAGAGACATATGTGACTTCATCTGCAGGCTCTTGATCCTGATGCGCGATGTTCGCCTTGGAGGTCACGTGACTATGCACCCGCATAATAGATAAGAGGAACTTTCTCGTCCGGATACATGCGTTTCATTTGAATGTTCAAATTACACCACCGGAAGGTTTAAGCGTAAAAAAAAGAAAAATATGCAAAACATCATTCGACCAACCCTTTCGCCTGCATCGCCCGTGAATCCGGTGACGTCTAAGGACACGCTGTATAATTTATTGATGCGTTTTCGCTGGCAATTTAATATCTCACACAATGAGTTGCATTCGCAACGCCTGTATGAGTTTCGAAACTATGTAATTGCGTGCGGATGATAGGCAAGGGGTAAAATGCACGCCTACCCTCAATCAACCCACGTTTAGGCTTAGTTATGCGGTAAAGTCGTCCGTCCGCCAGTCCACTTACCGAGGGGGCAGTCTTCAATATTTTCCCATCTCGCCAAATGTGGAAATTTAAATTTAAATATTCCGCAGCTGAAGTCGAAGTTGCGGCATGCGATGGATATCGGTGGAAGATTCGAAATTATACGTTTAAAAAATACGTCTGTGGGTGGACATTTTTTCTGCCACTTACAAGTTAATTTTAGTTTTCATGGACGTCGCGCTTATGACGTGTTATTTGCAGGTATTGAGGGAGTGAAATTGACTTTGCATCAGTGGTTGGTGCGATAATGGCATTGCGAACTGACGGCCTGTTTGGGGGTTTGTTGCAACTGCCAATTTACGCAGGAGATTGTTTCAGGACGTGAAATTATTTTTAGTCGTGTTTAACGTGTTGCGAACAATATTTTATGTTGTTGACTGTAAGTTTTGCCTTTTCGTGTCGATGAGTGGTTAGAAAATCATAAGTAATCAAATATCGATAATATGGGTGGTAATCAGTGTATGCCGGTGGAAAAAATTATGGGGTTTCCTAAGACACAGAAAAGCACATTGTGAGGGGACAATCCCTGTTGTAGCTAGTAAAATAAGAAACAAAGAACAAACTTTCACTCAAAAAAAATGCCTTTCCCTTTGCTTTTTCTTTGACTTATTAATTGGTTGGGCATAATCTGCGGTACAACTATTCCATAAAGGTGAATGTAATTTTAAAAAGACTTGTCTCATTACCTGGTCTTTAATTCGTTTTTTAATACGTTTATTTTCTACAAATAGTAAACCAATAATAAGATTCTTACATTGTAGATTAAATGTTAATGTAAATGTTTATAGTAATTATATTGTGGGCGAAGTGTAATGATGCCTGTCACACGGGAGACTGGGGTTCGATTCCCCGTCGGGGAGCCTCCGGCGCAAGACTAATGACCTTGCCCGAAAAAAAACAAATCATTATGGAAAATTTAACAACCCGGTTGTAGTGCCGATGATGATGATGAAGAAGTGTAATGATAATGTATTTGTAAAAACCATGAATGTCGATATATATATATGGTATTTATTTGGTACATTGGCATGACTATTCGAAACAACACACAGAAATTTCATGTCATTTGCTTCGTTAAGTAAAAAATCACATGGTCTTTGGTTGGAAGACCACTTTTTGAAGTGAATAAGTGGGTTCTCCTGCAGGATTATCAGATATTCATTAAATTGCGGAACTGATTCCAAGTCATAAACATAGATCCATTCTCATCGCCAGTAAGATGCATTTCAGATCATCGTCGGTCATTACATAGAAGCCACCTTCACACATATAAAAACATTGGTTTTTCAAACAATTCAATGCATTTGAAACAAGATGAGAAGATACACGACACAAGTCCGAATCGTTTTTAAATGTGTTTGTATTGATCTTATTGATATACTAGCAATGTCTAAAAGCTCTCTTTGACTATTTGACTCTCTAACAATTAACGATGGGAAACTACAATCTCCTTAATTTCTCTATACCACATGGAGAACCAACCCACCATGCCAACCAATCTTGACCGCTAACGGCGCGTCACCCTGACCTAACCAACTTCCCATTCAAAACCTGCAATGACACATTCGCAACCATGCAAAATCTGCAAGGGCATCCATCCCGAACTTGCAAGAATCCATCTCCCAATGTGCAATGAAAGGCATTTCTCAAAACTCCCAACAGAATACATTCTAAATCATCTCCCTCAATTACATCACCCCACATACATTTTCCCAAAATTGCTACTGCCAATTTCTTACTTAAGTTATATTCTTTCCTAGCGACCAAGCAATCTTAATTTCCCCGAAATTTATATGCTGTAATAAAACGCATATTCAAACCTACAACGGAACATTAACGATCACCACCAACTATACCGAGCCACACCATTTCCCCGAAATTGCTTCGGTTAATATTTTATCGACACGATATTCCTTGCTCGCACCCAAGCAATTCCAATTTCCCCCGAAAACCATTTCGGTTCATTTCTTCCTTATACTAGACACCTCCCTTGCAACCAAGCGACAGCTAATTTCCGAGAAACTATCATAACGATCAAGACCCTTGATCATACTTGGCTATGTCGCCAAAACCAATTTCCCAGTATACACAACCAACGAACCCAACTCAGCTTATACGGCGAGGATTCGCTGGAACTGAACCCCCTATGCGGCATAGCAACTCCTCTCGAAATTCCTAACAAGTGGCAGCGAGTTTATTTCTGCTATGACTCAACCGCCGCGACGCGATTCTTTCCATTCATTAGTCAGTCGATATTCATCCACGGTTGCGTCCGCACATGCACAGTCAGATTAAAACCACCGTAGAGTGCGCACAGTCGCGCGTTATCTTTCTTGCCCAGGTCGAGTCGATGGGGAGCACGCGTTAGTTATTAATCCGCAAATCGCTGCAAGACGGGAAGAGACAGTTTTAAATTCCCGCCGAAACTAAAACGAACAACCGGCCCACAAAAGAAAACGCGAAAACAAGGTATTCATGCCGTTAGACTGAACAAACCCCGTCTCATATCGCGCGGCCACTGCGTAGCCGAAGGAATAGGTAAAGCACTTCGCTCGGCGCTTGGAACAGGAGCGGCGGCAAGGAGAAACCAATCAAATGATCGTGTAAAATGCAACCGAGTGTTTGTCAAATCACAAAGGGGTTCAGTAATAAAGTGGATGGACACCAGAACACGTGTTAACCTTTTTCTTATTTTCACAACTTATTGTTAACTTTCCTTTCTGTAAGTAATTGTATTTCCCTATTGTCCGCCGAGTTGTACATCGCCCCGAGGAACAAAAAACACCGATGAATAAAAGAACATATTAAAAAAAACAACAACGAACAAAACAGGTGTTTTCATTTCCCCCTTGGATATTTGTGCGGACGATTGTCGACGGAACTCAGAGTAGTGGGAAGTTGAGTGAACTAGTGTCATACGTTGGCACACCTACCTTCGCACCCCCACAGTCTTTCTGAACGAGGTCCCTCTATGACTATGTGGGGGTTCTCTAGCCTTACGCAAAGAACGACCCACAATTCCAGCCCCAACTCCCTTGGCAAATCTGCAGTTACCTGCAAACATTTCCTTCATCAAGGACATTTAATGCACCTAGTGCATTACCTAAAATTCCCTGCAAAGAATTCTTACCGTTAATGCATCCAATGCATTTTCAAAATTCCCTGAAAAGAATTCTTTACAGGCACATGCATCATTAAAAGCAGGAAAACTTATCGGCACCCCTGTTTGCCAAGCAATTCTGCTGCTCACGTGCACACCACATTTTCCTGGCAATTCCATGGCCTCGGCAGCCTTTTGTCCAACCGACAAAAGCAAATATACGCATCCAGGGTTTAGCGGCCATAAATCGAATTCTTCAGCACACTAACATGCAAACAAGAATCTGACCCTTGGCGCCAGCATCACCATTGTGTACCGAAATTCCTCTTAGCACCTTTTTTCTAATAGCAATGCATACTATGTATGCAGCTACATTCATGCCATTAATAATGTCCCTTGTTCATCTTCTCTTTTCTCAATCTCGTTTTTCCATGAACTTCGTTGCATGGGTACACAATGGATCTATTAGCACTCTCGCTAAGATCAATCGGAGAGATCCTCTCCAACTCTCCACCACACCACCACAAAGAGAGACTTCACGTTTCTCTCAAAGAAAAGAAAACTCACCCTTAGCGGGGAGAGTATTTCACAGAGTCGACTTGTAACCACCGCCGAGTGCGCACACCCCCAAGTGTGTCCGAGAAGTTCTTTTTGCACAGTAACAGTGAGTTATAGTTGTCTTTAGTGTCTAATGTCGTGTGGCGGAGTTTTCCATTTTAATGAGATGCCCTGTGTTCGCGTTTTAACAACAAATCTATTTATGATAAATTATTTCAGTGTAGTATACTAAACGGGATCATTAAAAGTCATTCCCAGTAAATTCTATCCAAGGAAAAATAAATGTAACGTAAGAACATATAGTGCGGCACAAATGAATCAATTCGTTCCAGTTCAATTGTAAAAATTAAGATAAAACTTTAAAACGATAAGCAGGAACCATTTAAATAAACTACACCAATACAAAATAAAAATCGTGTGTTTTATTTTTCCTCTCTGCGTATGAACGATTTGTGGCGGACTTGTGACCTTTATTAACAGCCTTCGGCGTGCGCGAGTGGGGTAGTAGTGAACCAGTTCTCGTGTCGGCACACATACTTCGTACCCCCAAAACTACTTCACGAAACGCGCCCGACGGTTTCTACCACTGAGAAACCCATTATGTACATAAATATTACCAGTAGTAGTAATTAGGCGTAATATCACCCAATAAAAAAAATAAAAAAGATTACAGGTTACTATTTTTTTGGCTTTATTCACGTATTTCTACAATTAAACACTTTGCACAAATTCGCAACGCTTAGGAACAGTCACACGCGAATTCATATAATCTATTTAATTCGACTCCACGTGAGCTTCTCACAAATGAAACGGATACACCTCTTAGCATGTACAAGAAGTTGTGCGCCTTATTGTCGAAAGTATTCCAGAGAAACCCAACATCCGACAATCCCCATTACATGGAATCGGAAGCTTTCGAAACTCTTCTGACCACAACAGATAATTTGTTTACAAAACGCGATCTAGACCGCGTCCGTTATACACTCGGGGTGATGCAAGTACTCTCTGCCCGGACATCATTACACAGTCTACTGAGCAAAAACCAATTTCACAACATCTGCAAGAAACTTTTCCTATTCAGCATCACCTTGAAGTCATTCACAAACTCTGGCTCTGATATACAGAAAGGCTCCCCACTTATAGTTTCCAATCTGTCTGCATCAAAAGAGGACTTCAAATTATGTGGCAACTACATCAAGTATCTGTCCGGATTATGTGACCACAACGTCTACGAAGTCAGGACGTTGGCCTGATGTATCTTAGCCAGAATTACCAAAACGGAAAAAAGTGCAGAATCTCTAATCAGCGAATTAGCATACGTGCCAGGTGGCTTCAGTAGCCGCTGCTTAAGTACGTTTATACATATATAAGTGAAGTGACGATGGTTCAACAACTGGCAAAGATTACTTTTCGCGTATTTATTGAAAAGTCTCACCCACTATAATGAGGTTAATGACATTCTCCAAAAGTTTGACTTCTTCAGCACTGCTCATCGGTCTCAAAAATATTTCTATCCCGTGGATTTATTGCTGACAGGAGAACGAAAGGAAATCACCGCATGCGAAATCATTCGAGCGTATTGTAAAATCTGTATTCGTCTTCTAGAACTGAAACCAGCATTCTGTGGAGAATTCTTTTATCAATATATTGTGACGCATATGACAATCAGTACTGGAATCTTCGAGAAAGTCCGAAACAAAGTACTAGATTATTTTAGGAAGTACTGGAAAACTGGAATAGAAAAGTCGAGATTATGGAACGGGCGGAAACGAAACGCCGAATCAGAATGAGGGAACGGTATAAATACGTCGCACACAGACCATGGAGAGGAGTTATAAGTAAGACAGCGAAGCAAGCGAAAGCCTCGAGTAAGAAGTAGAACGTAGCGATAAGTCTCGAGCGATAAGTAAGCAGTAAAATACGCGATAATAAAGAAAACGCTAAGTGTATGGTAAAAAGTAACGATTGTTATTACGGACTAATAAAATGTCACATTAATTCAGAATCGATTTAACGGCTCTTATTTATTTTAAAATAATTAATCCAGCGAACCCTAAGCTCGCTACAATTGGTGTCAGAAGTGGGGTTAATTATTAGTGAAATAAATAAGTCTGTGGAAGTGTATTGTGACGATGGCAGATCGACATTCGGAGAAGAGTTCGCAACCGTTTGACATTTCGGAGATGTTCAGGATGATGATGGCAAAATTGGACGCGCGAGCTGCAAAATTGGATGCGTGGGCTGCAGACGTTAATTCAAAATTGGATGCGCAAGCTGCAAAATTGGATGCGCGAGCTGTAAAATTAGACGCGCGAGCTGCAGAGTTTAATGCAAAATTGGATGCCCAAAGGCAGTGTATGAAAGAATTCTGGGACTCGGAAGCGGAAGAATCTGAGGATCAGGAGGAATTGGAGCCACATGAAATGAATAAACTCAGGAAGAGCAAAGCTATGGCCGACAGCAGTGAGGAAGAGGAGGAAAATGACGATGATGTGTTACGTGAAGAACTGAGGGATTTCATCGATGATAACCCGATTGAAGAGGACGGCAGTGATGATGAAGACACTGATGCTTCAGGCCGTTCCCTGAAACGGATTTACAATGATGATGACGAGTTGGACGACCGACTGGAAGACGACGACTGTGACCTTATTGAAGAGAATCTTGGTTTGAAAGTCGAAGGCAGAAGGCGTTCCAAGCGTCTGCGTCGTACACAGGACGAAGAAAGTGATGGAGAGGAAGACGACGACTGTGACCTTATTGAAGAGAATCTTGGTTTGAAAGTCGAAGGCAGAAAGCGTTCCAAGTGTCTGCGTCGTACACAGGATAAGGAAAGTGATGGAGAGGAACAGTACGTCGATGAAGGTTCAGCACGTGAGGCTATAGACGAACAGCTATTCGACGACGAAGACGATGTTGAACGCCGCTCTGAACGTAGTCACAGGGAAACTGGGGCGGCAAAACATTTCAATGATGAATTGGAAAGGGGTCACTTTACTGATTTGGACAATGAAATCCGTAAAACAGATATTCCTGAACGAATGCAATTGCGCGAAGTTCCGGTTACGCCTGTTCCAGAGGAACCCAATGAACTACAAGATGAAGCTGAATGGATTTACAAACAGGCGTTTTGTAAATCAACTGTTTCCGAACAAGAGAGATCAACGGATGTTGGAGGTCGAGACCGCTATTGTAAGCCACCACATACGAGGGGAAAGGTCAAGCAAGCCCTAGATTTTAGGTGTAATCAACAGCTAGAGGTGCTGTTCATTGCGTTCTACGGAGAAGAACACGTGAAACCAGGATTAACGTGCGACGATCTATGGAAAGTCTATTACTACGACGCACGTTGGTGTTTACTGTCAGCTCCAAAGAACAAACTGCTCCAGTTATTTGAAAAGATGCGGAAGTACCAGTTGGATACGGTTATGAAATCGACAGATGCTCCAATACCAGATGATCCGCGTGTAAGTAAAGATGAAGATCCAGACCGCTTACGTGATGTGCAAAGGGTGTGCACATGCATTTTCTCTTATACTATTCGCATGAGATCCCTAAAATGCAAGAGGACTTCCGTCGTCAGGAAAAGGAAAAATGGCGGCAGGCTAGAGCTGACGCGAAAAGGAGAGCAGTAGAAAATTTGGAAGAAGGTCAAGAACTTCAACCGCCGAACGCCAAGATGAAAGTGGTGCATCGCGACCGACTGGCGGCTTTTGTTGGCCCGGGAGACCAGTGAACTTAGTTCGGGACGAACTAATCTAGGCGGAGGGTAGTGTGACGCATATGACAATCAGTACTGGAATCTTCGAGAAAGTCCGAAACAAAGTACTAGATTATTTTAGGAAGTACTGGAAAACTGGAATAGAAAAGTCGAGATTATGGACCGGACGGAAACGAAACGCCGAATCAGAATGAGGGAACGGTATAAATACGTCGCACACAGACCATGGAGAGGAGTTATAAGTAAGACAGTGAAGCAAGCGAAAGCCTCGAGTAAGAAGTAGAACGTGAAACAAGCGATAAGTCTCGAGCGATAAGTAAGCAGTAAAATACGCGATAATTACGGAAGCGATAATAAAGAAAACGTTAAGTGTATGGTAAAAAGTAACGATTGTTATTACGGACTAATAAAATGTCACATTAATTCAGAATCGATTTAACGGCTCTTATTTATTTTAAAATAATTAATCCAGCGAACACTAAGCTCGCTACAATATTGTATTCTTTTATCAATATATTGAATCCTGCGAAGTCGTTTGCATCAATGGTTGGTGAGGTTGAGGATATTCCCTCTTTAGTCGGAATCACTTGTCATTCCCTTAGAAGACTCTTTGTCGAGACTGTAAATTTGTCAGCTATTTATGCAAATTTTCGACCACATATCAATATCAACAGTGCCTAATGAATATATTAAACCTCCTGATGGTTCTATCCAAGGATCAAGCAGGTTTTCAAAAGATTTGCGAATCTTCGCCACGAATTCTCTGAGCATACTGAATCTAGTTATAGTGTCATTTGATCTGTTGGGGTTCTTTAAAGCATTCCCAAAGAACCACCCATTTCCTTTAAATCAACCTGCCTTCCCCTCACCTACAAAGCCATTTTACTTACCTGCAATCGGATTTGCGGAAATTAGTGAGTGTTTGGGGAGGGCATGGACGCGAGGTCGGTAACACCACTTAAACGTCAAAATTCAAAGTTGCTCAACGGTTTTCCTCTTGAACGTCACTCTATCGGTTATCCTCTTGGATGCAGCTCACCGTTCTTGGAGGCTGGCTACTCAACTTTTTTCTCACGCTCTTGGACGGTGCTCACTTATCGTTTCCCTAACCTCTTGAACGCCGCCTACTTATCGATTTTTCATCCCCTTGGACGCGACCCAACTCATATCTGCCCTCCAACCTCTTGAACGCTGCTAACTTATTGGTTTTTCGTCCTCTTGGATGCTGCTTACTTATCGGTTCTCAAACCTCTTGAACGATGCTTACTTATTGGCTCTCTAAGCTCTTGACCGCTGCTTACTTATCGGTTTTTCATCATCATGGACGCTGCTTACTTATCAGTTCTCCAAGCACTTGGAAGCTCCTCTTATTCGTCGGTTTTCCTCATCTTCTTGGACGCAAATCACCACTCTTGGCACTATTTACTCGTCGGTTACTCATCCTCTTGGACGCTGCTCACTCATTCTCTTGGATGCAATCTCTCACAAAGGTCGCATCCCTAACACTTTCTCATAACGTTACTCATTGCAGTAACTTTTAAGACAGCACATTAATATTACAGTTAACTGATCTATTATCTGTCACACAAAAAAATAAGAATTACCAGATCCTAATCGCTTCAAAGTTCCCACATTGTAGTCGAGCAAGCAGAAAATCGTGGAATACTTTTTATTCAATTTTATACTCATAGTCTTAACTGCCAAGGTCGATATTGGTTGACTTATGTATGTAATTTGATACAGGGTGGCCCAAAATTAATCATCCAATTTTGTTTTTTAATTACTTTTTTACTATATAAAAAAAATGTAATGGGTGATGGAAATCTTCATTTGGATCTAACAATTTTTTCTAGTTCTCAAATGTCAAATATGATGTCTAGTTCACAAATGCCAAATATGATTGCCATACGACGCCATTTGCAAAAATTATAACATCTTCCGATAGGGTGATTAATTTTGCGCCTACTTTGAATAAATAATAATAATAATAATAATCTATTTATTAAATCCGCCTTAAAAGAAAAAAGTTAAATTACTATTTAACTGAAACTATTTTCACATGCTGTTCTTTTCCTCGACAGACCTCATCGTTAATATACAAATTCTTTGACAATAGTAAATAGTTTGTCTACCACCCTATTAAACATGACAATAATTTCCTTTAAAATATCCCAAATATCTTCCCGAAAATGTCCTGCACATGTAAACCCAACATAAGCTCTAGCTAATTGACATGAGCTGTCAATATTTACTATTTTACAAACAGTGGGTAACTCTGTTTGATTGTTGGTGCATCAAGTTGAATTGTTGTGAGTGCACTTTGTATTCTCTAGTTTATTAATAAACATATATTTGTGACACAATAAAATAGTTTACACAAAATCTCAAGTGAAAGAGAACCACATAATTCACCTAATAACGAAACAGTGTGTTGGTTTTTCGATGATTTAATTAGTACACCAATTAGTGTCACTGTAAATCACTACAGTAAAAAAAGGTGCAAATAACTTCAATATTATTTAACAATGACTCGCCACGCAAGGAACTGCACAGCTGGAGCTGTTTACACGTACAACGAAAAGAGAAAAGACGCTAACGAATCTGGATATGGAACAAACAGCCAACGTATTGGAAAGGACTCTGTGAAAGACTTCGATTGCTGTTCCTTAACACTTCAACCATGTCGCAATCCAGTTATCACCAAGGACGGTTATCTTTTTGACAAGGAAGCAATCTTTCAATATATAATTACAAAAAAGAATGAATATAGTCGGAAGCTAAAAGAATACGAGAAGTTGAAAAAAAACGAGGAAGAACAAATCGCTCAGGAATTGAGCAAGAAGCAGCAAGTCAGTGTGGAGAAATTTGTGGATTCTACTAAAGCTGTCCCCTCAAAAAGTATGGAAAAACCATCCACATCAACGGCATCATCAATATCTAACATGAGCAATGGGAACGACAAAAAACTGCCAAGTTTCTGGATTCCCTCCCAATGTCCAAACGCAGGTGTAATCAAGGCACAGAAGCCAGATTCAACAATACTCTGTCCAGTTTCAATGAAACCATTGAGAGCAAAGGATCTTATTGATGTTAAGTTCACGTTAGCTGATGAAAATGATGGGAAAGCCCTTGTGACCAGAGAGAGTCGTTATATGTGTCCGGTAACTAAAGACGTGTTGACTAACTCGGTTCCCTGCGCTGTTCTAAAGCCAACGTAAGACTTGTTGGAATCATTATAAATAATTACTCCTATACATTTTTTTAATAATTAGGGGTGATGTGGTCACTATGGAGTGTGTGGAAAGGGTAATAAAAAAGGACTGGATCCATCCGCTGACTAATCAAAAACTGAAAGAGAAAGACATTATTCCTCTGCAAAGGGTAAGCCAGTTATATCTATTTGAAACGATAACATACATCCCAATTTTTCAGGGAGGGACTGGATATTCAATAACGAATTCTAATCTTCAAGCTAAGGAACAGCGGCCGGCGCTACAGGTGTAAGCGCTTACCAACAGAAGAATCTTGAATAAGTTGTATTTGGATCTAAGACGGAGAAATAAATGTATTAGAAAAGAATTTTGTAGTTACTAAAAGCTTTATGTTATTTCCCCATTGTTATCTCTCGGTTGAAATAATTTATCATTTTTATAAATGCTCTTATTTAGTTCTAATTTTACATTTGTATTTCATACGTCTTATTCTTTTATCATCATCATCATCATCGGCACTACAACCGGGAACCGGTCTTTGCCTTATTTAGCAAGTCCTGAGGCTTGTTAAATTTTCCATAATGATTTGTTTTTTCCGGGCAAGGTCATTAGTCTTGCGCCAGAGGCTCCCCGACGAGGAAGCGAACCCCGGTCTCCTGCGTGACAGGCGGGTATACTAACCACTATACTATCGATAGTATTATTTTATAATGTACGGTTATTATTATTTATTTTGGATTTACCGTTCTTATATTATTAACTCAAGGTAACGTGTGTGCATATCTTGTAAGAAATTTCTTTGTTTGGTATTACTTGCCGCTACGGGCGTGCCGCCTGGCGGGGCAAGGGTCGAATAGGGCGGCTTGAAGGGGTATGTTCTTACAGCTTCTTTAGCGGAATCCCTCCCGATGAGCCGACCTTCAGCATAAGCTCCTTCCGGTTGGTTTTCTCCGGAGTTAGTCCCCGACAAGTGATGGACTTTATAGTTGGCACTGATGCCAACAGCCTTGGTCATCGCTGTAGAGCGAATCTATGGTTGACGGGTGAAGGTACCCGCAACAGTCAAGTTTTCACCAAATAAAAGACAACCCTTTTTATTTGATTTTATTTATTATGTTTCCTGTGATCTAATCGTAGGACCTCTTATTTGTATTCGAATATTCTGTGAATATCGAGAAGTAGTTGGGAGTGTTTACTACTCAGAATTATGGCTACTGCTTTGAATAGATTAAGTCGAATTTGCCATCGACTGTAATACTAATACAGTTCGTCCAGGTGACGGCACTAGGACGTCAACCGCATAGCAAATTTGGTTTACTCTCCCGTCCACAGGGCGAGGAATATCGGAGGTTTATATATTAAATAGTTGGCGCACGGCTAATAACCTTGCCCGGAAAAACAAATTATGGAAAATTTAACAAGTCCCAGACTTGTTAAATAAGGCCACGACCGGATCCCGGTTGTAGTGTCGATGATGATGATGATGAGATATTAAATAGAATGGAGCCTTGTTAAAGTTTACCGAGATCCTGCTCTAAGTGAAACAACGTGTCGTGATTGGTTCCGTCGCTTCAAAGACGGTGATTTCGATGTTGACGACCGCCCGCGCGAAGGATGGCCAAAAACCTTCGAAGACGCTGAATTGGAGGCATTGAAGATCCATGCCAAACGCAACAAGAGCTTTTATCAGCATTAGGTGTTACCCGCCACGCCATTTCCTGGCGATTGTATGTGCTGGGAATTATTCAAAAGCAAGGAACTTGGGTTCTTTATGATTTGAAGTCAAACGACGTTGAGCGTCGTTTTTCGCTTGTGAATGGCGTTGAAAGTTCGAGATAGCTCTCCATTCACCTCAATTTAAATGGTTCTATTTCGACCGTAGTGGCCAAAGTTCAATAATGTAAAGACGAGACCTTCGATCCATGTCCTGTCAGAAGCCTTTTCAATGTCCAGGCTCACAGCAATGGTCGGCTCCTTAGTAGAGAGCCGCACGCTGACGTAGTTTTGAAATATATTGAGAGCCATAGTGATGCTGTATGCTTTTCTAATTCCCAATTTGGAAGTTAGGTCTTAGGCTCATGACACTGATAAAGTTGTTTAGCTTCTCCTATATGAACTTTTCATATATTTTGCTCATGCAAGATCGCGCGAAAGCTTGAGGCGTAATACGATGGTTTGCCAACTGTTGCTATTGAACAAATAATAGCATGCTTCCAAGCTTGAGGAAAGTACACTGTAGCGTTTCTAACAGATACACACACAATACACAAGCAAATATAAAGAACATCGAAAGGAAATTCGAATAAGCAAAGCATCAGAGCCGTATGCCATAGCGATAACATAACAATTCCACATCAGTTGAGTGTACTTGAGTTTAGAAATCGAATTCGTACACGCCACCAGTAGCCTGATGTGTTAAGCATTGGTTCAATTTTTAGTGATTCTAACTGTCATAACGTCAGTTCGAATCACACGTTCTTCACTATCATCGCAAACGATATAACACCATGTTGTAGGCATGGTTGAATAGAATGGAGGGCTTTATAAAAAATTAAACATGTCGTTGAAGTATGCACTGTTAAAGAGTTGAAGACAACAATTGGCTCATTAAAGTTATCTAGTTTATTGCGAGCCTCTGAACTAATGACTGCATTAGTATCCGGATCGCCATCCTCTGCGAAAAGTGCAGCCAAATGTTTGGGGCTCCTTAAGAGATGCAAAAGATACTTCACTCCATCCAACCTGGCCACTATTTACAAGGCGTATATTCGTCCAAAAATGGAGTTCAACTCCCATATTTGGTCAGGCGCATCCAAAACGGCACTACACGTGCTCGACAGGATGCAAAACCGAGCAGTGAAACTTATTTGAGACTCAGCCGTAAGTCGATCAATTCCGTCGTTAGAATACAGGCGCAACGTATCATGCCTATCTCTTTTCTATAGGTATTACCACGGTCGTTGCTCGACTGAACTTGCTGAATGTGTTCCACCCCTTCAGACAATTTCCCGCGATACCCGTCAATTTGTGAGTGCGCATCAGTTCACATTGAAAGTGGACTTTAGGCGCAGAAATAAACATAGAGAGTCATTCTTTAGCCGAACCACACGAATGTGGGATGTTCTGCCTGATCATGTGTTTCCTGGCCGTTGTGATGTCCAGACATTCAAGACCAATATACATCGACATGTCCTTTCTTTATCCGCTCGCATTGTGCTCTGGCATTTAAGGGTACTTCAAAATCCCCTTTTGTGCGCTAGTTACGTGTGTCACGTTACGAAATGTAAAAAAAAAACCGCGTACAATTTAATGTTTATAATTTTCTTTTATTTCTTACGGTTTTGTACAAAATATTAATTTCGAAAAGATAAACTATTTTCCTTTAAACGGCCGGCCACTATCACAATCCAAATCCAACTCAACTCTATCTCCTATCCTACCTGCCCATTACACCTCGGTATTGAATTGCAAAAGTGATTCTCATGCTTTTAAACAAAGGATTGAGAATTCGGTAGACGCTAAGTCTGTTACGGACCGACCTTGAGTCCAGCTCCCCCCAACATCCACGAATCCTCTTTCGTTAGTCCCCCCTCTTTACCTCTTAACGGAGAACAACTCGCCAAGTAGTTAATTTGCGTAAACTACTTTGTGCAAATTCTACTAGGCAGAGAAAATAATAAAAACGGGCGTTGGCGCGAAATAATAAATAAACGTCAACGGCGAAAATAAATATTCATTCGACATTTCGACGTTAACTAAAAAGCGAGCAAAGCAAACGAAGTGTGGAAATAGTAGCTGAAATACAAATTCGGTGTTCTAAATAGCTGAACTAGAGGACAACAACCGAAAGCTAATCAGGGGAGCAGCCGATCAACGTCCCCTGCACCCAGTCGCCGAACAACCAACAGCTGACAAGCAGCAACTGCAGTGACCGCTCAACGGTCGACTAAATTCACGTGTCATTCACGAATTATTATTCAAAATATAACTATATAACTAATATTAAATATATATCAATATTGAATTGTTAAAATCCCATAACAAGTCTACAATTTGTCACCTTTACAGGTTCCATATCGAGTTCTTAGATCTAGGGTTACGATTCACTTTTCCGGCCCGTTGCTGATGTTGTATCGGAGTCATGGAACTGTGAGAAAATAACCTTGATGGGTTAATTTGCTGTTTAAGCATATTCAGTGGGTGGAACTTAGGTGTAAGAGGTATTAAGGGGTGACGAGGTGTATAGTGATTAGTATACCCGCCTGTCACCCGGGAGACCGGGGTTCGATTCCCCGTCGGGGAGCCCCTGGCGCAAGACTAATGACCTTGCCCAGAAAAACTAAATCATTATGGAAAATTTAACAAGCCTCAGGACTTGCTAAATAAGGCCAAGACCGGTTCCCGGTTGTAGTGCCGATGATGATGATGATGAGGTGCCCGGTGGCAACCGTAACTCGCGCGTTAGTGTAAAAAAAAAAAATTGCGACACGTATGCACCTGTGTATTATCCTGATGGAACAGTAATTTTTTCTTCGACAAATGCGGTCGAATCTGTTCAAAAGCTCTGAATAATATTCGCCGGTGATCGTTTTACTCTTTCCAATGTAACCGATGTGAATAACACCGCATTCATGCCAAAAAACCATACATGGTGGCCATGACCTTGTTGGCCGCTAGACTCACCTTGGCATTCTTTGGTGTACGTTCACCCGGAGAAACACACTGTCTTGATTGTTCCTTGGTCTTTGGTGTGCTGTGATGGATCCATGTTTCGTCCACTGTAACGAAACAGCACAAAAACTCATTTGGATTGCGACTGAACAAGGATAAACACTCGTTTAAAGTGGTTACACCATTGCCCTTATGGACGAGTGGGAGCAATCGCGTGAATAGTTTTTTCATATTCAAATATTCGTGTAAAATGTGATGTTGAGATGCTTACGGCCTCAGCCACCTCATGTTCTTTCATTCTCCGATCGTTCAATTATTCCATCGATTTTATTGGCGACTTCTGGCGTGACGACCTTCTTCGGGCGACCTGAACGTTCGACGTCACTTGTGGTGGTACGACACAACGAAACTTAGTAAACCACTTCTTAACCATTGAAATTGATGGTGCAGAGTCCCCATAGTATTTATCAAGCCTTTCGTTGGTTTCGATGATGGGGTTTTTACGCAAAAAATAACGCTTAATCAGCACACGAAACTCACTCTTTCCATTTTCGTTAAAATTCATGGGATTGTCTCTTTTCAATGATTGTCAACCACAAACTAAATGACGCAGTGCGCTCAAACTTTGATAGTAGTCTATATATAGATGGCAGTTGACGGCAGCAATGTTACATTTAGTCACTGCTTACGATGTTAGAAAGTCACCGCCTTATCAAACTGCCCTTGTCATCATCATCATCGGCAGGCTCTGGACGTCCTGGTCTACGCCATCCCTCCATCGCAGACAAGGTCTGCGGCGCTGTCTCTTTCCATACATCCTGCCACAAAGGACTTTCCGGGCAGGCTCCTCTTCGCTCATTCGAGCTAGGTGTCCCGCCCACTGGAGTCTACCGAGCTTGATTTTTCTTACAATATTAGCTTCAAGGTAGATTGCGTACAACTCATGGTTGTAGCGTCTCCGGAATCGTCCTCCCTCACATACGGGGCCAACAATTCTCCTCAAGACCTTTCTCTCTAACGCGGCTAAGAGTTCCATTATACATACATTATTACGGGTGATTTTAATGTGCATAACTCCAGTGGCTTCGTCACTCCGGACACACAACACCTGAAGATCAATGCGTCCAGCTTTTTACTGATTCAAATAGTTTAACCCGACTTGTCAATGAGCCAACATGGGTACCAGACATATTTGGTCATTTCGCCAAAACACTGGACCTGTTTCTCACCTCCCACCCAAACAAATACGCAATTGAAGTTTCTTCCCCCTCGGGCACTTCAGACCACTGTGCCGTGTCAGCTAAATTTGCTCTAACAAACAACAACGTTAATGAGAAAGCTCCTAAAAGAACAGTATGGCTCTACGAGAAAGCCAACTGGGAAGGTCTGAACGACTTTTTTGGGAGGTTAAATTGGTCGTTATTTTTCCTCAATAACGATGTTGACTCTATAGCGGACACATTGACAGACACGATTCTACTTCGCATGCAGACCTTTATTCCACACACGGTAAAGGGTATCAAAGCCAACAGAAATATGTGGTTCGATTCCAGGTGCAGAGAAGCCATTAAGGCTAAAGAGTTGAGCTTCCGGTTGTATAAATCAAACAATACTGAGGAAAATCGGAAATATATAAGAGAGTTATAAATGACTACAATGCGCATCTTCAACGCGCCAAGTTGTTGCATGACCAGAGAGTGAGACAAAAAATACTACACTCACCCACAGGCAGTAGGAACCTCTGGATCCTGGGATTCGTGAAAAACATTCAAAACTCAGTCTCTTTATCCATTGCATCGCTTATAGTCGATGACAGACCAGTCACCACTGCAATAGAAAAGGCGAATCTACTTGCTGCACATTTTGCAACCAACTCAGTGCTGCCTGATGCCAAATCAGTTTCGGCTCAACTTGAGGATAAGCAGCACACCATGAGTTAGATTCGTTTCGGAACGCGTACTGTTGCCCGCGCACTCAAAGAGCTAAACGTACCCAAATCCGCTGGTCCGGATGGCATTCCCCCAATCCTCTTGAAGAGATATTCCTCTTCACTCGCTAAGCCACTGCGGAAACTCTTCCGCTTGCCCTATTCACCTGGCTGTTTCCCAAATAGATGGAAGTCAGCGAACATTCAGCCAATTCTCAAAAAGGGTAACAAATCATTCCTCTCTTCTTATCGGCCCATAGCACTAACTTCTATTCTCTCCAAGGTAATGAAATCTCTTATCAACCGTCAACTTTCGAAATATCTGGAATCAAATGACCTCCTCAATGACCGCCAATATGGCGTTCGTAGCAACAGGTCCACAGGAGATCTGATGGCGTACCTTACCAAAAAGTGGAGCCATTCCATCCACTACCTCGGTGAAAGCAAGGTAGTCGCATTGGATATTTCAAAAGCCTTCGACAGAGTCTGTGGGTTTTCTTCAAGGCGCCGAAGAAGCACCCATCGCTTAACCCTCTTAAATCTTCCTCTTTCTATTTTACCCCATGGTACTTACCTTCAATTAGGCAGCATTAAGCTTCCTGCAAAACATTCCATGGCAAGATCATCATCTTGCCACAGCAACATCCACATCGTTGTAATCTTTAAAACTTTTTGTTTCCTCTGGTAGGCACCCATGTCCATTGCCAACCATTGGGAAATCTTCCGTAGTTCCCTTATCGCAATTCATTGCAATCATACTCACGGAAATTCTTCTGTGTTTGTTTTTCTCAAGCAATTATCGATCCCCGCGAGCATATCATGCAAATCGATGCCCATGCAGCTGCATCCAATTATCACGGATCACCATTGCTTAGATATTCCTAATGTATTTTTATTGGCTTGTTCAAACAAGTCGCATTTTAGCGCTTAAGCATTGGATCACATTTCGGTATTCAATATACCCTCCAATGTTTATGTTTACCCAGCTGCACATCTCCCATCTATTCGTTTCTATGCGCGTTCGTTTGTCCTTCCTTCCAATGGGAAGACATTCGTTCCCATAGAAAAGATATTGTGCATGGACTTTCCAATGGGATGCTGATCGGCTCCCATTGGTCATGTGTGTCGGAAGGGAGGTTTCTCCTGCGATGGTGTGCGGTGGAAATCTATCACAATCGCCGGAGGCTGGACCAATTTTTACGGAGTCAGGCCAGTCAGATATTATCTATAGAATCGCGCACACGTACCGGGGACGTGACGGAAGTCAGAATTTTATCATCCAACGGATGCACAAGTGCCATATCGTCGATCGTAATTGTACTCAGTCATTATTAAATTCAAAAGTGAAACGTACACCGTTCTTGTTCAAGGCAGAAACTCGATCGTCCAGTTCGTGTTTAATTCAATAATCGGTTCGGTTAAATTCAAAACTCAATCGTTTCCGGTTCGTGTTAATTGAAACTAAAAACACTAGCAGTTCATATTAAACGTAAATTATAAGACTAATCACCCTGTGCGAATTAAAGACATTAATAAAGCATCTAATACGAAGGCAGTGCGTTTCATTTGGTTTTACTTCGTTTTCTCTGCAAAAAAACTTGAGGTGCTATTTGGTGTTGTGGTGTTTTCGTTCAACCTGCGTTCGTGATAACGCCTCTAGCGAAAAACACCTACAAGTCTGCCATCCAGCACTTTTGTCAAAATTGCATTCATATGGAGTGGACAATTTCCTGATCCAATGAATAAGAGACTATCTTTCTTTCAAGTGGTTCTTGGTGGTGTTAAATCTGTCTCCCATCAAATTAATGCAGGTGTTCACCAGGGTTCGGTACTCTCACCCACTCTCTTCCTGATCTCTTGTTAATTACTCACAACCCAATTCACCCGTTTGCTGATAATAGTACGTTGAGTTTCTCATACTCATACGAGCACTCCCGTCCAAACTCTTCGAATGTCACTACCAACCAGCAACTTATGCTTGATACATTGAATTCAGATCTCAACAAGATAAATCAGTGGGGATTATCTAACCGTGTAGAATTCAATGCCCAAAAAACTCAGTGCTGGCTCCTGTCATCAAAGGCGAACCCCAAAGTAAATATACCGTTAATGAACGGCACTTGCATCTACGGAGCCAAGAAACTATCAATCCTTGGCACTCGAATTAATTCGACTTCGATTGGAAGGACCACATATTTGAAGCTGCGAAAAGTGCAGCCAAATGTATGGGGTTCCTTAAGAGATGCAAAAGATACTTCACTCCATCCAACCTGGCCACTATTTACAAGGCGTATATTCGTCCAAAAATGTAGTTCAACTCCCATATTTGGTCAGGCGCATCCAAAACTGCACTACACGTGCTCGACAGGATGCAAAAACAAGCAGTGGAGCTTATTGGAGACCCAGCCGTAAGTCGATCAATTCCGTCGTTAGAACACAGGCGCGCAATGTATCATGGCTATCTCTATAGGTATTACCACGGTCGTTGCTCAACTGAATTTAGTGAATGCGTTCCGCCACTTCAGACATTTTCCCACTATACCCGTCAATCTGTGAATGCGCATCAGTTCACGTTGAAAGTGGATTTCAGGCGCACATATAAACATAGAGAGTCATTCTTTAGGCGAACCTCACGAATGTCGAATGTTCTGCCTGAGCATGTGTTTTCTGGCCGTTGTGATGTCCAGACATTCAAGACCAATATACATCCACACCTCCTTTCCTTATCCACTTCCTCACCATCCGCTCGCACTGTGCTCTGACATTTATGGGTACTTCAAAATCCCCTTTTGTGTGCGCGTTAGTGTAAAAAAAAAAACCTCGAGAATGATCTTATGATTATTTTCATCTCTCCGACGATGTTTGCTTTATTGGTGTCGTTATTGACTACAACACCGTTGTGGATGATTGGACCAGTGATATGAGAAGTGCCACATATCTTTTAAACAATGTTATAAGCCTTCTGGTCCATCTGAATACCCTTCAGTTTTTCTTCCAATTGTCGAATACGAATGTTTTGGATTCTCGGTTGTATCAGTGTACCACTATTGTGAATGATGGATCGCAATAATGACTTCCTTTGGGTAAAGCGGTGACGATATCCCATTCTGCAAACTTTTTACGCTCCCGGATGAGACTAAGAGTGAAGTCGTTCTGGGAAATCTGGTGTCTCTCCAAGTACTTCGGGATATGAGTGTCCGAAGTTTCAACTAGAATCTCGTTAAGTCAAGTTACAGCGTTATTTATTTCAGCCGTCGTTAGATTCCTGTCAGTGGAAAGAGAGAGAGAGAGTTGGCGATGTTTTTCGTTCAATGTGACATTGAAGTTGTCCCAATTTGTGCGCCCATAATCGTATATGTATCTGATCTGGATCCGCGATGCTCGATAGCTGAAAATAAACGTGGTCACCGCGCTGTGGTCAGATGCGCCCGGCGAGACTTGGAGAGGAGTGATTTGGGAGAGTAAATCTTTGTACACAAAAAAGATGTCCAGAATTGAGTTTCCTCATGCACCAACCGTAAGACTACTTCGAAGTTGGGCGCATGAGAGTTTTCGGTGAACCATTGGTAGAATGTTGTGCTATTGGATTGTACCACTTGAAATGTCCAATTTTCACTCAGTCGGAAATAAGAAGTTCTCGGGTGAACAGTTACATTAAATTTTCTTTTTTTACAAAGTAAAGTGAACGTTAAATTTTCTTTTTTTACAAAGTAAAGTGAACGTTAAATTTTCTTTTTTTATAAAGTAAAGTAATACGTGTGCTTGACGTGTGAGAATTTTAGGGTTTGTTACAAGTACAGTTATTTTTTTTAGGAATTGTTTACCATGTTGTGGGCAGTTCACATTCGAACCCTCTTCCTTTATGAATAATGCGTCATTTACAATTTTCTCACAATATTTGAAAAATATTAATGACGCATTTGAGGATGTAGCAGTAAACGAACGGACTATACAACGTTGGTTTGAAAAGTTCCGTCCGGGAAATTTCAGCCTCGAAAATGAACCACGTGGGAAGCCGGAAACGTTAGTTGACGGCGATGATTAGAGAAACCAAACTAAACCGGCTTTTGCACCGGCTAAGTTGAATATTGCTAACTTAAATATTTCCATGACGAAATGCCAAACATTACTGAACAAAAATGTCATAACAATTTCATTGTTTGTTCCGTAGTGGAAAAAGAATTTCCAAGGGGATCGTATTATACATCGATATCTAATTTGTTTAGCCTTTCTCTTTCTCCCCAACTATCTTTTGACGTATCATGTAACAAAATCTCATCCGTTTCCAAATCCATAAATGATAGATTGTGCCCTAAACCCTAAACACAACTTGTAAATAATACACTTTTCCAATTCCTAAAGACAACAACATTCGATCAAACGAAAAATGAATTAGCAATGAAAAAAATTAAAGATGTTAATACTAAAAATATATTTGGAATAAGCTGCAATTATTACGAGTATAATTAGCGCCAGTCGGCACAGGCTCATTTACTACAAACAAACAAACAAATTAACTCAAGAGCTCCACTGAATCAAGTTCCAATTGCTTTTCAAAGTCGTCCACAGTGTTATTGTTGTGTTTGATGCTTTTAAGCCAGTTAACGTAATACTCAGGAGCACCTGTCTCAATAGCTCCTTTCACTAACACTTTCAAATACGTTTTGGACGGTTGCCGGTCATGTGGAACCTCTGCACCCGGATCCAGAGCCAATGGCTGATTAGTTAATTGATACGCTCGGCAAATTGTGGTATTGCCTTCGCTGTCGATAACAGGGACACTAATTGCTTGGTAGATTCCTGTGTGAACGGACTCCTGTCTTGATAGAAAATATATTTTTTACTACTTTTATACATATAATGAATCCTTAGTACTTGTCCAAGTCCGGTAGGTCTTTTAAATCGATCTGCCAAATAGCACCAAACATTACAGACCTAGGTGTTTCTACAATTGTTGCTGGAGCCCCCTTCCATCTTCGACTCAATGTGTTGAAATCCAATCGATAGTTATCAAGTTTTCCAAGACCTTTCCGAACTGCGGATTTATTTTGAATATGAATTCGTTTCGCCAACATATTACTCCCGAAGCCAAAATAGTTAAAGTGATCCCCAATAACTTCCGGTGCAGTCATACCCTAAAAGGCAAAAATGATTAGGTAAGGGAGTAATAATAAGAACAATAATAATAATAAAACCAATAACTTTTGTTTTTTAAAATCAATCTTCAACACAGATATGTGTTTTCTCTACAATGTACAAGAGTCACCACTAGCCGTTTACTACATAGATCTGAACTTAAAATGAGAGTCGCAAAATCGACTGGTTTTAGAAAGTTTAAGGCTACATATATAAAAGTTTGAGACCCTTCATCTAAGAACTTACATGCAGGTTGAAAAACTTACCAGAACATTTTCAAGTTCTTAAACTAAGGATGCCCTACTTTACATATCTAAAATAGACATTCTGTATAATTAAGTGCATTTATACTGTTTACGACAATAGACAAGAATATATGATTCGAACTGACGCTATGACGGTTAGAATCACTAAAAGATAGAACGAATACTCAACACACCAGACCGCTGCCGCGATTTCGAATTCGATCATTATTCTCGAGTACACTCAACTGATGTGGAATTGCTATGTTATCGCTAGGGTATACGGCTCTGATGTGTGCTTGTATATTGCGGATATATGTGTTAGAAACGCCACAAATTCATTAAACATCAATTCAAAAGCTACGACCTTTAACTTTCTAAACTGCCCAGTCTTGAAAATGATTGCAAAGTCTGTTATACTATTAGCACCTGTAAGTAAAATTTAGGCATACTAATTATTGCACTGCATCACAATATAACCTACAAAGTGTAAAAGGGTTTTAAACTCAATTAAATTTACATTCAGATGAGCTTGTTGGGGATACAGACTTATTTTTAAAGCATGCTTTATTGGTTATGCTTAGAATGATCTTGACAATGTCGATTTAATACTGTTTTTCAATTATGCTCAAATGAGTTTAAGTAAGCCGTCTATGGGTTTACTGAACCAGTGCCCAGCTCTCAAATAGAGTTTGGCATCCATTTCACGCCAGCTCGTGTGGTTTAGCCTTTTTACTTCTTGGAAAATATCCAAGAGTTTAATCACTCCCACGTTAGTATGATTATGAATTTGTTCCTCGTCTTTCTCAGCATATTTTCGAATCGCTTTATTTAATGTCTAGATCGTTGTGGATTTGCTGTTTTGTCACATCTCGATAAGCATTGGCTTTCATAGAATTTCTTTTGGCTTTGTTGAATGACTTCGCGATTAGATTGCTTTCCATATCCCCGTAATGGACCCTTATATCCAGAGAGGTTTGATGATAGCGTGGTGGTTTTACGTCATCCCCCAACACAAATGAAAGACCGAATTGAGCTATTGATTTTATATCTTTATTTAATTTTTAGTATTAATCCCTTATCGCAGAATATTTGCAATTAATTTGTATGTTAGACATAATACCACCCAAGACGCACTCACAAACATTAAGTGGCCAAAGCAAAATGATTCTTTTTTCCCTGCCAATCAGAACAAGACCGATGTCGCCCGAATTTCTCCGAAATTCTAGACGCTTGGTGTGGCTTTGTTGTTGCTTTACCGTCCTCTCTAGCTTTGTTTGGTAATTGTATTCCGTAATTGTAAGGTGGTAAAATGATACTGTCTTTTTAACAGCCGCTTGGCTTGAAGCCGCTACAGCACTTGCTTACGTAGTCACGAAAATGGTAGTGAAGCGATTCGAAAGGAGACTTTGGTTGAATGGGTGGTGTGTCCCGGAATGGCCCCGCTGGCTTTTGGTGGCGAGGAAGAGCGAAGGTCCGGAACAATTAGTTGAGACGTTTGAATTGTCCCATACTTGTTTGTGCACAATCTTCGTTTAAGAGAACATTAGTCTCGTCTGTGCTTTGGTGTTGGTTCACTAGTAAAATCAGGTGAGTTGGGGTCGGGAAAGGGGAATTTGTGGCACTTATTGGCTATATACATTTTTCCTATTTACCTAGGCTCGGTTTCAGGCCTGGCCTACACGTCGTTGGCATGTTTCGATAGCATGTGACAGGATCTCGGTGATCCCTGAGGAAGTCTCCGGAAAACCCCTTGCCATATGCCTAATGGATGTACGTGGCACGAAATCTCCGTGAATCGAAGGACGATTTCCGGCAGTTCCGACAGAATAGTCAGTTGGTCGTTCCATAGATGAGGCGTAAGGCAAGTCCTTATGAAATTTAGAGCGTGCAGGTCGACAATGTGAAAATCGTTCCAGTTTATGTATAGGTATATGGGGGGATGGGAACGAACATACAGGGCAAAGTCTCTGATTGCTTTCAACCCGGAGAAGGCCAGGGCGATCCTTGTCCCTGTTCAATCCAAGTTGACATGCAGTCTCCGCGTGACACCCCTGGATAGCTACTTTAGCGCCCGCCAAGTAGTGAACGAATACATGCAGCGACATCCTGAGAGTGCTTGGCGCAAGGCTAATAAATAACCTTGCCCGGAAAATAATATATTATGGAAAAAAGTCTCGGATATAGACCGGATACCGGTGGAGAGACTTGCTAAAAGATGCCATGGCCGGATCCCACGTGTAGTGCCGATGATGATGATGTTATGTTTATATAAAATAGAGGCTATTGAAATAGGGTTGCCACATTCCTATTTAAAATATTCGCTGCAACATATGGAACTCAAAAGTGTAGCCTATTGGACTGTTGCAATTGAAGTTGCATAATAACATATTATAGGGTACTCGCAGTTGCGTCTACGGGCTTGACTCGACGGGGGGGTTCCTGCCGCTGTATATCCCACGCTGCGATTTCGGTAAGTGCCGCTTCTTCAACTTATTTGATATCTTAGTTGATATTCCTTTTTTTGTGTTTTTTTTATTACACTTCTCTCGGGAGAAGCGAAGCTATAGCGCCCCGAGGTGCCACCAAATAACCGTTGCAGTTCTTTTTGAACAGTTGCAAGTTATAACGCTCTGAAAACACCAGCGCGGGGAAGGAATTCCACAACGAAACGAGTTCTGATGCAGAGATGTTCGCGCCGTCGGGAGATGAATCGCAAAGTGGTTCGATCCGTCGGATTATCTCGTGGACCGCATATAAACAGAATCTTCAAAAAACAGTATCCGTAATAATATCTGTAAATCAGACAGAGGTCAGCTACCCACCTTCGATGTGATAGTAGTCCCGACGTCTATGTCGTGCCCCGTTCAGGCGGATCGCTCTTCTCTGTATGCTCTCACGTCGATTGAGGGCATGCTTAGGAGCGAAGCTCGAAACATGAAAGCAATATTCGAGCGCCGGTCTAATTTGGGACTTAAAATGAAGAAAGCGTTGGGTCGGAGTAAAATATTTCTTGGCTCTAAAAAGATAATTCAGTTTTCCATAGGCGGAACTGGCGATGTTCGACATGTGTTTATGCCACAATACATTCCCACAGGCCATGACGCCGAGCAATTTCATGCTTTCCCCAGATTCGGGAGCTTGGCCATGCATCATCAGCTGTGGAGCCGTTGCATTGATGTCGACAAGATTGGCCTTTCCCCACTGCAAGACCATATCCAGATCCCGGGTTAGAGAGTCGAACTGGCAACATTTCAGCTGGTGCGACGTTGATGCACTATTCGGCCGATCAATCGAAAAAGAGAAAACAAGGGCACTATCATCCACAAAACTGAACACTTTGTTACCCGTTGACTCCAACAAATCAATTATGTGAAGTAAGAACAAGATTGAAGCCAAAATAGAACCTTGGGGCACCATGATATTAACAGGATACAGATCCGAAAACTCGCAGTCCACAACAATCCGAATCAATCGATTTTCGAGGAAGCTCTTCGTCCAATCGCAAAGCTACTGGGAAAGTCCGTATGAGCGAAGCTTACTCAACAATGCTCTGTGTCAGACGCAGTCAAAAGCCTTGGAAATATCCAATGCGACTACTCTTGACTCACCATGCCCTTCAATCGGAGATGTTCATGTATCGGTTATAAGGGTCAAAAGGTCTCCCATGGGCCGCCTGGTACGGAATCTGTATTGACGATCATTCAGAAGTCCGTTGCACTCCAAATACTTAATTAACTCTGCATTGATGACCTTTTCCATCACCTTAGACAATATAGACAGTAATGCTATCGCCCGTTAATTTTGTGGGAGACACTTTTTCCCCTTCTTTGGGATTGGCTGAACTCGAGCCACCTTCCAGCAGGTAAGAAATGTCCTCCGTGTATAACATAAGCGGAAGAGCCTGACAAGAACCGTCGATAGTTCTGGAGCACAGTTCTTAAGGACTACTGATGGCATTCCGTTCGGGTCGGTTGCTTTCCTACAGTCTAGTCCACGTACAATAGAACGCGGGCGGAACCTCACATCCCGCATCGAAGACCGCACCGGTGCAACCACAAAAACCAAAGTGTATTCGCGAACACATTCGTTTTTCTTTTGAATTTGTGACTAGTGTCCCGTTATCCGTCACTAAGGGGGAAAAGAGGAGGAAGCGCAGTTATTGCTGACGGCCTTTGCCATTGACCAGAAGGGATGGGAACCAGTTGGGCACTCAAGAAGTTTATTATTATTTATTCTTTGCGGAATCAATTGCCTGGTTGCATGCGTTTCTGATTCTAACAAAATTCGTTATGTTAACCTCGGTGGAAATGGAGCGCATTTCCTTAAAGCTCCATTTTTTCCGCTGTCATCTGCTTACACTTTTTATCAAATCAAAGTCAAAGCTCGACCCGCGTGTTTTTCGAAAGTTAAAAGAATGTATCTGGTCATACTGCTCAATTAGTGAGTGTTCGTTTGGAACATGGATTACGGCGCCAAGTCCGTAATGATCACTGTACTCGATTGTACGTAGGCAATTTCGAGTAGTTAGATCTGAGTCTACTAATTGTATTTGCTCGCTGTCTACTGATTGTATTTCGCCCAACAAAAGCAAATCCAAGAGGAATTTCCTTCTGGACAAGACAGCGAACTTGTAACGTACAATTATAGTTTTTGTTCGATGGCGTTTGTTTGCCACCAGTCGTACAACGCATTGCTTCTTGTGTTCGAGATAAAATTACCCCAAGCACTGTGCTTGGCATTAAAGACTCCTGCAATAAAGAAGTAATTATTTTCCCAGTCTAACTTGAGACTTCGGAAAAGGGTATCAAGTTCATTGTTAAACTGAGGGCTCTGAGGAACCTTAGGAGCTTAAACAGAGATTACATATAACATCTGCCTTTGACTTTTCAAAGAAATATTTATAATGTAGGCTTCCAGCACCTGAAACTTATGTACATTTATGCTGTAAACGACCTTGGGTTGCAGACCGCTTTTAATTATGATGGCGACTTCACGCCTTGAGCGGAGTTTGGATGATCTCGTCTTATAACTTTATAATTTTTGTAGCCCAATTTGTGCCTTGAGTTTAGCTTTGTTTCGCTAGCCAAAAGTAAATCTGGGCGTTCGGCTTCTAGCACATTGTTCAGATTATCTTTTCTTTTCATTCGGATTAGTGAATTGGCATTCATACCAATAATTTTAAGAGTTAACTCGGCCGAGGAGAACATTGTGTCTAAGGTGTCCGTTTATCTGAAATCGGTGCCGAGTAGATACAATCCACTCAGCCTTTTCAATCATTTTTTTTTCAAACGCGACTGAACTGTGCTTGCATGGACCGTAAAATTGTAGTTATGTCTGTTTGTGCCTCTGGTGCAGACATTTTTATGTTATGGTGTGGTTGTTCCACTATTGGTAATTTCTTTACACCAGCTGTCATTTGAGCGTATGACACACTAGGTGCCACGAAGTTGTTGTAAGAACGATTTTCATTCGTTTCTCTTCTTCAACTTGTTTTTTTCTGGCTTCCAACTTTGAGTTGTTGATATTTAGGCTAACTTATAAAGTTAGGAGGGTGACCAGTATATTTACAGAGGACGCAGGATAACTTATTCTTATCCGGCAGCAATTCGATGTCGCATGGCAGCGCATACATTGCAATACGCGGTCGGACATCTTTATTTTCTCCCAACTTATTGTTTGATAATTGAGAACTCTAATATGTCTGAATGCATCAATTTGATTGCTAGGACTTAATGCTATCACATAATATAAATAATAGAAAAGTTCTATCACGTAATATAAAGCTCCGTGTTTATAGAACCATAATCATGCTGATTGTTCTATGCGGATGCGAAACATGGGCTGTCGCAAAACGGGAAGAAAATAAGCTCTGTGTATTCGAGAAAAAAGTTGTAATGACTATCTTTGGCGGTAAATATGACGAAGAGGCAGGGCAATGGAGAAAACTCCACAACCACGATTTGGAAGAGCTATACTGCAAACCTACAATAGTGATTGTAATCAGGCCGCGAAGATTAAGATATACCGGACATGTGGCAAGAATGGGCAACAATAGGATCGTGTGTAGAATTCTTGACGGTAGACCAACGGGAAGGAGACCGGTAGGACGGCCGCGACGGAGATGGGAGGACAATGTTAGGTTTGACCTTGAGGAGATCGGATCGGGTGGTCAAACGTGGAGGGAGAGTGCGCAGGACAGGGAACGATGCCGTGGTCAAGTCGGTGAGGTCATGAACTTCCAGGTTCCTACAGGCCAATAAATAATAATCATAATAATTTACATTTTCCCAACCAATCAATAAATGTCGGGTTTTCCAATAGGGACTTGACAACCCTTTCACTAATCATCGAACTGCCACTGTCCATTTATTTATTAAACTCAACATTTTCATCATGGTTAAGTACACGAGCGAACAATGTCTGCAAATTATAAAAATTTACTACCGAAAAAAAGTTGTCAAGTCCCTATTGGAAAACCCTACAATTATTGAATTTTTCCACGAGAATTTTATAAAATACACACCAGAAGTATCGCGGGCTCTTAAAAAAGATTACGATAAAATTCCAATGATTTTAATGTGAATTTTGCATTGGTTACAGCACTTCCTTTGATTGACCTCACGAAATTATATTTAAAAATGTGCAACAGTTGCACTGAATCGACAACAAGATCAAAAACAGTAAATGGCGCAGTACTTCAGACATATTGTTCAAATCCCGACCAAAGCATTTATTCCATACATTAGTTACCATAAGCCTCTCATGTCATTTGTTGCAAATGAAAAGCCTGAGTCTGTCTAATATGTTATGTAATATATGTAGATTAAGATGCAAGATAATTTTTAAACTTGGTAACAATATTATTATAAATAAACCCTACAATTATCCTACTCCTGATACTCTACATTCCCCTCATTCTCCCGAAGTTTAGTTTTTTGAAGACCACTTTTACTGCGTGTGAACTGCAACGTTTTTTTTTTTTTTTTTTGGAATTAAACTAATTCTGCAGTTAAACCGCTAAAATGGTGCGTGGTGTAATACTGTCTTCACAATTTGAAAGATTTCTCTCCATACTTTAACTTCAGATGTGTAGTCAAGCCTATTCATCTTGTTTGGGGGTGCATTTGAGCTTAAGCCCTTGTTGAATTGAAAAGATATAGTTATTACATTTTCCAACATCATTTTGAGTTCTCGAAGTCAGAGTTAATAAGTCTGCCGGCAGTATCTGGAAACAGTGCCAATCATCACATCTTTTCACGATGGCTAGTGTCATGTCTAAGATATCTAAATTAGTAAAGAACTCAGTTTTCCAGAAGTTAATAGTTGAAATCGAAAACATCAGGTATTATGGCGAAAGTGTGAGAAATGAATTGATATAGAAATTTAATAAGTATGATATCCAAATCCTTGACGCAAGGCTAATAACCTTGCCCAGAGAAACAAATTATTATGGAAAATTTAATAACCCTCATACTTGTTAAATAAGGACAAGACCGGTCTCGGTTGTAGTGCCGATGATGATGATGATGATATCCAAATCCAGTTTCTACATCATTTTCCCCTCGCGTTATATGTGGAAAAAATATGTATTACTAGCATAGCAAAGTCAACTGGGTTTCGTACCCTTGTATTTTCCCCTGTCTCTCTTTCTCTCTCTCTTTCTTTATCTATCTATCTATTTTCTATCCCTCTCTTGCACACAAACACTTATTTTTGTTTCATCCATCGTTGATATCATATTTAGATTAAAAGTTCATATTTCTTGCGTACACTGATAACTGAAATGGTTCTATGTATTCTTTACCTTGACTGCGCCACATCATCCGTCTTAGACTTGGCTTATGTTGTTTGTCTTAATCTCGAAGAAAAATTATCGTATCTTTTACCAATCCTTCCAATATGGATACCAAAAATGAATCTCTTAGTACTTAGTACCACAAAAAATGTTCCATCACAATGATTGATATTATTTCGCTAATTTCTTTTAGCAAATAATAAAATGAAAACTTTTTAAATAATAATCATCCACTACACATTGTTATTCCTCTCTGCAATCTAAATAAAAATGTACTGTTTAACCTTCAAGGAAACAACATTGATGAATAACATAAATCTAAATCTCAAAACAAACAGAACCATGTCTTCGCTTATGTCCTCACCCAATGTATGTTTATGGCACCGAATTTTCAACGTAAACTTCAAAAGTGTTGATAAAAAAAATTATCCATTTTTATAAATTAAGTGATGAAACATATTTTTTATGGTAGCACAAAAAAGTTAATGTTTACTTACCTTTTTCGTGGAGGAAAGATTGCAGAATAATTTGCGGTAACTAATACCAGAGATATATGTAAAACACTTCTCGGCCGTCATATGTGACAGTTTGTCTTCTGCTGTCAGCAACCTGTTGAGGATGAACTTCAAGCACTATTCAAACTTACATTCAAATAATAAAAAGTTGTCAAACTTCTTGCCAATCATGTATATTATTGATACAATCTATTTATTTGTGCCCGAGTTGAATTCTGATTTTATTCCATTTTAAATATTTCATTAATTATTAACATTACAGAACTGAATTCATGCACTCGGATAAACCTTATCGAAGAACAATTTTAAAAAAAACTTTGTTTAGTAGGTACCGTACTACTCCATTTATTGGCTTAGAGCAAGCTCAGAAGAAGATTCTTCTAGGCTAACTTACGAACTAACTTAATTAATATAAGCATTTGTTAATAATTTAATTACGATGGAGAAAGGTCGGATGGGAAATGGAAATAAATGAGAGGAATACGTTTGGGAGACGGCGTTTTAGAAAAGGGGTGTTAATATTGAAGTCAAAAATGGATGAATTGGAGTTGACACTTTAGAGATGGGTTTGTTAGAGCCGTAACCGGCGCGATGTGGACAAAATGAGTTGAGAAGATGACAGTCTACCGAGCTAGATTGAAATCGATAAATGAAAAGAACATCGGACAAGATTCTGAGACCTTCCAGGGCTTTCAGTTCAATTAATTTGAGACGGTTTAGTGTAAGGGGGCAGGATCAGGTTTTTCCATCCCAAACTACGGAGAGCGAAATGTAAGAAACGACGTTGAATTTCCTCGATTGCGCGAATGTGAATCTGTTGATAGTGGCACCATACCTGACTAGCATATTCGAGCAGTGGTCGGGCAAAAGAAATACAGATCGATCAGGTTTTACAAACCCGAGAGTGTAGTTGGCTTTAAGGATCATCTCGCCAATGTGTGAGAAGAAATTAAGTTCCCTATCACATAAAGTACCAAGGTCATAGATTGACTCAACGATGGTAACAGTTTGATTATAACGAGACTAACAACGGGCAGGGGGTACGTTTTCGTGAAAATGGGGGTACGTTTTCGTGGGGGTACGTTTTCGTGGGGGTACGTTTTCGTGAAAATGTTATAGACAGGCATTTGGTGATCCCTAAACCGGTAAATAGTTTACAATAGTTTAGTGAGGGCAGAACCCTCATATATTTAGCTTAGTACAAGCGATAAAACTTAACAACTATCTTAAAACTAAAGAATATACACTATTTTTCTTCTTTTTTTTTTTTTTTATTAGACTTCTCTCGGGAGTGGCGAACGTATAGCGTCAAGTGGGCGCCCCGAGATGTCATCAAATAACTGTTGCAGTTCTTTTTGAACAGTTGCAGGTTGTAACGCTCCGGGAACACTCGCGTGGGAAGGCAGTTCCACAGCTTCCCCGCTCTGTAGAGGAACGAGTTCTGATACAGGGATGTTCGCGCCGTCGGGAGATGAACCACAAACCGGTGCGATCCGTCGGATTGTCTTGTGGAGCGCATACAAACCGAATTGCGTGGAACAATGCCAAGAATCTCCGAAGAACAGCACCCGTGATAATATCTGTAAAACAAACAGAGGTCGGCTAGGCGCCTTCGATGTGATAGCGACTGTAGTCCCGACGTCAGCGCCGAGTCCTCGATCAGGCGGATCGCTCGTCTTTGTACGCTCTCAAGTAGGTCGAGGGTATGTTTAGGAGCCGAGCTCCAGACATGAGAGCAATATTCTAGCGCGGGTCTAATTTGGGATTTATATAGGAGAAGAAGTTGGGCCGGGGTAAAATATTTCTTGGCTCTAAAAATATAACTCAGTTTTCCTGAGGCTGATCTGGCGATACCCGATACGTGTTTATGGCATGATACATTCCCACAGACCGTGACGCCGAGCAATTTCAAACTTTTGCCAGCCTCGAGGGCCCGGCCACTCATCATCAGCTGTGGAACCGATGATCCAGTTTTCTTTGTGAATGTTGTATACTGGGTCTTCGTTGCATTGAAGTCGACAAGATTGGCCTTTCCCCACTGCAGGACTTTATCCAGATCCTGATTCAGAGAGTCAATCCTGCTACATCTCAGCTGGTGCGACGTTGATGCACTAATCGGCCGATCACTCGAAAAGGAGGAAACAAGCGTACTATCATCTGCAAAACTGAACACTTTGTTATCCGTTGTCTCCAACAAATGGTTAAACAGAAAAAAGGAGGGGATATGTTTGGCGAGTTGATTACTAGGTTTATTCATCAATTATTACTCAATTATTTAATTAGCTTAGTGCGGGTTATAAGAGTGTAGGCGGGGAGTTGGCGGTGTCGGGGAGGGGGGGGGGGGGGGGGGGGGGCATTAAGTTTGAGAGCAGTAGAGATAAAGTTGAAATCGAAAGAGGCAGAGTAGGAGTTTGCCCACCGCAGCATTCGCTAAATGGGTTCATTAGAGCCGTAAGAAGTGTGCTCTGTGGGCAAATAGAAGAGACGAGGGTTTCGCGGGTTACGGGGGTTAGTGTGAACTGCAATGATGGAGAGCAAGCTAGGCAGTTGATTGTGCCTGAAAGGAGACGGTGGAAGAATAGGATATCGGCATGAGTTCTGCTCTCCTCAAGTGTGTTGAGGTTAATCAGATGGAGCCGGCTTATGTATGGGTTGAGAACTTATGGCTCATTATTTCGAAGAATCACACACTGATGCGATACAAAAACCAAATACACCACGTGGCACTAAAACGTATACTAAGAGTAGGTTCTCTCTCAGCTGCTTTTGAGGAAACAAATATTTCAGTTATATAAGCCGTCAGAAGGAACCTCAACTTTCCAAAAAAGAAACTATCAAACTCGTTTGGCTTAGGAATTAAACGGTAGAGGGCGTAAAGTGCACTCGTTCGCTTACCTACTATCGGTAGTTTTGCGCATCACTTTGGTGACTTTCTGGGGACATTAAGGACTTTCTGTTGAGCCCTAAACTTTGAGAATACATTCTTCAGATGCTAAATTAATTCCTAAAGGTGGATCTGTGCCTATTTCGGAATCTTTCCAACGATGTGTCTAAAATGATTCAATTTTCATAAGGAAAGCTAACTTCAGTTAATAACAATCTATGTTTTGTCAATTTCATTACGGATATACTTTTCACCCCATTCTTTCAAGTAAACCCCATAGATTGAACTGATGGGCCAATCTATGACGGGTACCCCAAAAGTATTGATAGCAATTATGCCAATAGAGATTAAAATATATTTATTTTTTCAGATGATCTATTTATAAATGCATCCTGGTTTGTTTGTCCTCTTTCTAGTTCTGTTAGCTATTTATTAGATAAAAATTTCGTCATTCAATTTATAGACACCCTTTTATAATCAATTTGTTGGTGACGATCCATCGAATGTCGCCTTACGAGATGCCTGTCATTTCGGACCCTGATCTGCTCGTATAACGTCCTGAAACTTGCTACTGTTATACGCAGTGAACAACATGGATGAGTAATCTTCGCGGTGTATATTCTGCTCATCTTCCATCTATACACGCCTATAGATTATGAACAATCGGTGTACCCCGTACTTTAGTTTAGTGAGGGCAGAACCCTCATATATTTAGTTTAGTACAAGCGATAAAACTTAACAACTATCTTAAAACTGTTCTTATATATATAAACTATGATTAAAAAGAAGAAAAAGGGGGGGAGGGTATGTTCGCCGAGTTGGTTACTAGGTTTATCCATCAATTATTACTCATTCATTTATTTCGCTTAGTACAGGATGTAAGAGTGTAGACGGGGAGCGGGCGTGGTCAGAAGGTCGAAGAGAGGAGATGAAGTTTGAGAGTAGTAGAGGTAAAGTTGAAATCGAAAGAGGTAGGGTAGGATTTTACCCGCCGCAGCATTCGCAAAATGGGATCATTAGAGCCGTAAGAGGTGTGGTGGGTGGGCTGATAGAAGAGATGAGGGTTTGGAAGGCTACATTGGTTAGTGTAAAGTGCAATGATGGAGAGCAAGCTTGGGGAGTTGATTGTGCCTGAAAGGAGGCGGTGGACGAAAAGGATATCGGCATGAGTTCTGCGCTCCTCAAGTGTGAAGTTGATCAGATGAAGCCGGCTAGTGTATGGGGGGAGAATCCGAGGATTCACCCAGTTCAGTCCGCGGAGGGCAAAACGCAGAAAACGACGTTCCACGCTTTCGATTCTGCGTACATGGGACGAGTAGTGTGGAGACCAAACCTGACTGGCGTATTCAAGAAGGGGGCGGGCGAAGGCTATGTGGAGAGAACGGGAAACGTAAGGATTAGAGAATTCTTTAGACCAGCGTTTCACCAACCCAAGGACAGAGTTGACCTTAAGAATAATATCATCAAGACGCGGGATGAAGCTAAGCTCTCTGTCAAATAAGATCCCGAGGTCACGTATCGACGGTACAGATGATATCTGCTGGCTTAACAGGAAGTAGGAACGGTGGGGGGGGGGGGGGGGCAGGGGGCGTTTGCGGGAGAAGGTGATGGACTGACATTTGACAACGTTGAGTTCAAGGCAGTTATTACGGCACCAAGTTGAGAAGCTGTCGAGGTCCCTTTGGAGAAGTGAGGAGTCGAGAGGAGAGATGGTCGTTTTGTAGAGTTTGGCGTCGTCCGCATAGAGGGAGATGGATGAGTATTTAATAATGGAGTCAACATCATTGATGGTAAGGATAAATAGGAGGGGACCTAGATGGCCGCCTTGCGGAACCCCTGACGTGGGAAGAAAAGGATTGGACAGGGAGGATCTGAATTTGACACGGTAGGATCGAATTTTCAGATAAGAAGATAACCACTTGATCAATAGGGGTTCGAAACCTGGGGGGACAGCTTAAAAAGGATGAGATTATGGGAGATTTTGTCAAAGGCCTTGCTGAAATCGGTGGTGATTACATCGACTTCGTTGCCATTCTCTAAGGCACGGAGAATATGGGATGAGAACTCGATCAGATTCGTTGTGGTCGACCTACCCGCAACGAAACCATGATGGTTGGGTGAGATGATGCATTTACAACGGAAAGATAACGCGTTGTAAAGAATTTCTTCGAACAGTTTAGAGATATGAGAGAATTTGGCGATGGGACGGTAGTTGCTTATATCCTTTTTAGGTCCCTTTTTATGTATGGGGGTGACATAGGGGGATTTCCAAATACTAGGGAAGATCCCTTGTACAAGGGATAGATTGAATATCTTTGATATCGGTAGAGAAAGGAGAAGTGGAACGTTTCTTTAAAAATACAGACGGGAGTCCATCCGGCCCAGGGCTGAACTCGTTTATTTTCCCCTCAACTACGTGACGCTGAATAATTGGTGGGGCGAAGGGGCCGAGGGAGAATTCGGGCAAGTCTTTGAAGTGAGACGGATTGGGTTCGAAGGGATGTCTGTGAAGGATTTATTGAAAAACGAAGCGAATAGATTGGCAATAGTTATGGGATCGGTTGAAGTAGTCGCGCCATAAGAAAGGGAGTTAGGGGAGTTAAATAACTCATAATTTTGCAGATGAATTCATATGATATTTTTTTGAATGAAAGGTTAGTTGAAGTTTAATTTGACACTTGATGAATGTATTTTTAGAAGTTAAAATTTTGTTTATAAAAAGTTATAAACAAAAATAAGTTCAACATTTTCGCAAGAAAATGATTAATTCTTCAATCACGTTTTTTTTAATTCTGTTTTTTACATACCTTAAATATACATCAATTGACTACACTCATAAACTAAAAAAAAAAAAACATTTTTTACGCTACAACTATCAGGGCTCTGTGGGGGGCGAAGTCGTGGCACCGACATAGGCGCAGAGTTCTACTCCGTCCCCACAACTTCCACTAAATGTTCCACAGTACACTGTGCACCGAAAGAAACAAAACAAGTACAACGTCACAACACACCGTCCACCAGAAGTAAATCAAAGACACTGTTTTGGTTTATTGTATCGAATGTTTTTATTGTTGGTTGGAATCGAAACGCACGGCTTAATAAATTGTCTTAATCGTTTATTGATTAATGCTTAACTTTTTTTTACATTATACACTATCGTATTTAAACAGGGGTCACAAGGAAAATTACTTTTAATATAATGTATTTACTATTTACTTAATTTGACACAACACTACAACAACGTCTCCGGGTATATGCGCGTCTCCGCAGCGCTGCGGAGGGCGTGGTGTGAACCGACCGTCGCGATCGGTGGTTGGATTTCGACTCAATGATTCAACCCTCGTTTGGGGTGAGTTTGGTGGTGTGGTGAAAGGAAATGAAATTTCCTTTGACCAGTGACCAATGGAAGGCGATCTCTGGCACGCAGTGATGTGTGTGTGTGGTCGTACACATCACCGTGTTTATCGATGCATTTAGCAAAGAATAAACGAAACCTGAAATGAGGGAAAAAGAACAAACGGTGAACCGACCTAAGTCATCGGCCTGTAATGAGGGTCGGTTAAATAAATAAGCTGCCACTCATTAGGTGTGAAATGCATTTGGGATACATCATACATTTTGTATATCGTATCTTTGGTCGTTGTAAGGGAGCGGACTCTTTATTTGCATTTGTTGATACTATTGAATTCAATCCGGCGGCTATACGCGGAGTTGATGATTGTTTGGAGATTCAAACAAAGGAGCATTTCGGGGTAAAGTGCTATCAATAGCTGCAAGTCATTGCGAAGCAAATTAGATGGTTACACAATGACGGTTTGTATAACATCTATGCCAATTGTATATGGCATCTAAGGCAACTCAAGGGTCGTATTCTAGTGTGAGTATTTACGCTAAACGAGAATTCGGTTCTAGGTCGCTAATGCAGAGATGCATTAATGCATGCATGAATGCCCTTGTGGGAGAAATTCTTTACAGGAATTCCTAGATAAGGCGTTAAAAGCATTAATTGCCCTTGAGAAGGCAAATGTTTCAGGTATGCTGGTGATTGAGATTTGCCTGGCAACCGAAGGTGCCGAATTGGGCTTGGGATTTATGATGTTTGGAACAGAATTCTTATAGGGAATTTTGGATTCGAATAAATGAATGAAGGTAAGAATTCTCTTCCAGGAGCTTTTAGCTAAATACATTTGATAAATTTGTTGCGTGAAGCATTTACAGGTGCTAATGCGAGTGCATTAGCAGAAAACTCTGAAGGTTGGGTTGTAGTTACGGGGGTTCTTCGAGTAAGTAGACAGTGGGGTTTGGCGGAACCGCCACAACTCTACGCTGCACACCGCAAAAAAATGTTTTTTACTTATAACTTGCTTGTTTATGCATAAAATTTAATGAAAAAAATAATTTAAACACTTCTATGTATGCACAATAAATGCTCAAACTTACATAAATATATATTTGTTGCGGATTCCCAATTAAATACAGCGGGGAGGACGCCATCCAGCTGTCACATTGATTCAAATGTGACCAATGGTTTTCTAACCAGTCTGCAATCAACTTCCATCGTGGCACACAGTCTGCAACCAACTTCCAACCCGCGCACGTCGACCATCAACTTTCATCCCGTGCAGTCAGTCTGCAATCAACTCGTCACCCATCAGTCCTCAGTGATACTTAAGCTATTAAATAGTCAATACCTCGAGTCATTTTGGTCTTTGATTTCCTCTTTAGTTCAATATCAGCGGAATTGAAGCACGCGATTACTGACGTAATTGCGTTGAATCGTATTAAGGCAGTGGTTCGCGAGACTCACCGCTATCATCTCTCGGTGGACGCAACCTTCATCCCAACGGTTGCATCCATCACAATATTAAACAGTTTTTTCTAAAACAAAATCGACAAAATCGGCTTTTTTGCATATGAAAGTACTAATCTTTAACTAAAAAAAACTTGTTTAATTTTTATTTTAGAATACAAAATGGCGGCACAGCAGCGCACGCAAAAAAAAAAATCTCGGACGGTGTACATAGGTGTATCGCTACAGGTCATAATTTTTAATCTGGAACAAAAAACCAAAGTTTCTTAAAATATAGTCAAAAATCTAGTGAACATCGTAGGTTTTTTTTTTGTTGAGAAATAAATTTTTTAAAAATGGCGTCTTTTTTAACTGTTTATAATTCATATAAGGTATAACAAAGACCTCTGCGCACTCGAAAACCGCTACCTTTGCTTCAGGACTATTCTCGGAAAAGCCACTTTTTGACCCACTAACAAGTTTTTTCTCTTCGACATTTTCATCATTCTTGGATACTTTAAGGAGTGTTTAAGCCAATAAAAAAAATCAGGTCATATTACCCCCAATCGCATGAATCGATAGTAAAATCCGAAGAATGTCGATTTTGAAAGGAAGGTGCACACTTGCTGCTTAGTTAGCGGTAGGGGGATGATTTGAAATTATGCGTTTGCTGCACTTTGTTTTGTAACAAGGTTCCATAGATTTATACTATTATCACAAGACTTTAAAAAACTGGATTTACAACGTCTAAAGGCGTATTACACAAATAAATATGCATGGACGGCAGATCTACGAATCACAACTCTATATTGCAATGCATTTCACAAATCAGCGTTTTGGAGGATTTTCAAGTGACGATTTCTACATTTGTTCTGAGCGTCTATACAATAGAAAACACTGGCATCGTCGTCAAAAGGAACACCCTTATTAAATGCAACTACTTTCTATACCAGCAGAACGGACATGCCCCAAATACCATATATTGAATCTAAGAATGGAATCAAAGCGAATCTAAATAGGACAAGGCTATGTAGCTACTCACAACAATAGTAACGCCTGGCTATCAATAAATCATTTTAAAAAAATTGCTAGGGGAACAAATTGCAAACCACACTCACCCTGCCAATGTACTTAAGGTGATCTGAATTGTAAATCACAACCCTCTCGGGTCCAAAATAAAAATAAATTCTTATCCATTCCCAGCCCTCTTCTACCCCTTCATCCCATTGGATCATTCCGCATTCAATCAGATCCATCCAATACTTGGTCCTAAATCTCTCGCGCACGGCTAACATCGTTTCGCAACGCTCTCGAGGTAAAAAGACAAAATAAGATCATTCTCTGGTGGAATTTCAGAATTTGGCTTTGGGTATAAGAATAGTTGCGACTTCTCTTCATGCATCGGTTTTCATGAACACGAAATAATGAGACTGCACTGTTGGTGCGCAACAGTGTGTGCAGCCAAACGTGCAATGGAGGAGTCTCTGGCCCAAGTCCGCGGCTGCTATTTAAATGTTTTTTTGATTTTTTGTCGATTATCTTGAAAGACTCTCCGAATCGCTAGCCACACCAACTTATTCACCATGTGAACAGGAAATTTTGAAATGCACAAAATCCATAATTTATTATGCGGTGCACTGATTATGAATGCGACATAATTAAGATGCATTTTGAGTGCCTTTGATTATTTTCTTTGGGAAATGTCGGGCTTTACGATTCATGGTGAATTACATCGCAATCAGAATGACTTATAAATTATCTTGTGTTGTTTCAAATTGCATTGGGCATCTAATGTCACGGGATTATAAACATTGTATGTAATTGTATGTGCGAAAATCTGCCGGCCCTTTGCTATTCTGGCATGTGTGTCACCATTCAACCCGAAAAGCAAGTTTAATCCGTGTCTAAAATCATATACAACATCCTTACTTCCTTGTTTTACCACAAACTTCAAAAGTAATTTGTTCACACTCCTGATTAAACCTTTATTCGGGAGTAAAACCAATTGTAATATATCTTTTTTTACTTTGTGTAGCTGCAAACTTCAACATAATCTACTTTTGTGACTCCTTTTCTATGTGGTACTACTTATCAGTGTACTCTTTTCCAACTTAAAATGCAAGCAGTTCAGAAGATCAATATTTGTTTCAATATTTAATATCGAACAAGATGATTATATTAATACTCCGCCATTAATAATATAGGAACGGTTATTTTCTGATTAGGAAAAGTTTAAAATTAAATCTCGGCTTCATCTAATGCTTATTGACTCGACAAGAAAGCACTCGACAATGTAAATCCGATACGGCACGTATTTCGATAAAAAAAGTCAAAACGCAGGTCAATAGCACAGAACTGGCAATTGAACCCGGACACAATCGGTCGTACACCCCGCGACAACTAGTTCAGACACCCCTTCTGATTTCGGCGATTCACGATCATTTTGTTCCGTGTGTACTGCGAATATTGCTGTTAGGTAATCGTTACGAATTTCTAAGAAGATTCTAATAACCATAAATCTTTTCATGTTTTCCTTAATTTTTGTGGTATTCGTATTTGTCTCTAATTGCCCACGACATGTTGTTGAGACAGAATATATACGCTCTGGAATTTCAAGTGCGGATTCCATTCGCAGTGTGTTGTTCGTCTGTTTTAGTGATTTGATTTAAAAGAAAGTGTTTAAGCACGTCTTAGAAGTAAAAAAGTTAAAAATGATAACTGGAAAGATGTTAATCCTAACAGAGATCCAATACAGATAAATTTTCTGTCAACAAAATTGTAAAACTTTTGAACCGCAGTCGTACAGTTGTTTCGAACCATTTAAAGGACCCCGAAAACTACGGGAAAAGATACGTACCCGCACGAACATATCGCTTGACACCAGCAGATCGGCGGTCCCTACCAAGAGAAGCGTCAAACTCTCCACCAACAACAAGGGAAATCGCGGTTTCATTTCAAATGTGGACAAAAAACTATGGACTTGCCAACGTGTGGAACATCTTCAAAGACAGCGTTTTACAAAGGAAACTCGTTCTACTACAACATCATCGAGATGGCCGTTTGAACTTTCCTACAAATCATTTAAGATGGAAGAAACGTTGAAGAACTATCATCTTCACCGATGAGATACGCCTGACGGTAGAGAGACCTGACGGATTTCGTCATTATTGTCATGATTTGAGGAAGGACGTGCTGTTTTAAGACGACGACAACAATAGGATGTGGACTCGTGGTTTGTCGGTTCGCCGCAACCAATTGTCGCAGAATGTATATCTTGATATGAGAGAGCTAACTCAAAGGGTCTCAATATGAGAGAGCTAACTCAGAGGGTCCCAATTCGTGAAAAATGGGTCACGTTTTTTCCTGAATAATGAGAGCGCTCTAACTGCCACACGTAGTTTTGGTATGAATTACTTTATGCCATGTACAGTGAAGAGAAAGGCATCAAACATACAAGGAAGATGTGGTTCGATTGTCTGGAAAAGGAGACTGTAAAGGTAAATGAATTAAGCTCCTAAATGTATCAAATGAACAATTCAGAGATGAATATTTTTAATGTTTGCATTCAAGTGAAACACCCATCCATTTTCAGATTGTTCCATGATCAATCAAAATTTCTGAGCATTTGTGAGGAACACCAAAATTAAATCTCATAAGGAATCTGCTCTATGCTCCGGGACCACATAATCTCTGATTATACTGAAATATATGAAGCCTACCATAAGCCCTTTGAATTTGTATCGCTGTCCAATAATCTGAAGATCTGAATACACATAATCGTTGATGGAGATGAATTGTATTCCAATCCCCTACCACCCAGTAGAATACCATTCCATTAATTTTTTTTTTACATTTTATAAGGCCCTATAATATTGTGACGCATATGACAATCAATACTGGAATCTTCGAGAAAGTCCGAAACAAAGTACTAGATTATTTTAGGAAGTACTGGAAAACTAGAATAGAAAAGTCGAGATTATGGAACGGGCGGAAACGAAACGCCAAATCAGAATGAGAACACGGTATAAATACGTTGCACGCACATCGAGGAGCGATAAGTAGAAAGTGAAGCAAGCGATAAGTGCGGAAGTAGAAAGTAATAAGTAAGAAAGTGAAGCAAGCGATAAGTAATAAGTAGAAAGTAATAAGTGTGGAAGCGATAAGTCAAATAATCGTTGAGTGTACGGTAAAAGTAACGGTTGTTATTAACGGACTAATAAAGTGTTATATTAATTCAAAATCTATTTAACGGCTCTTATTTATTCAAAATAATTAATCCAGCGAACCCTAAGCTCGCTACAATTGGTGTCAGAAGTGGGATTAATTATTGGTGAAGTGAATAAGTCTGTGAAAGTGTGTTGTGACGATGTCAGATCGACATTTGGAGGATCTTCGCGTTCCTGAGTTGAAGAAGAAACTTCACGACCGGAATCTGGATAGCAGAGGACAGAAGCAAATTCTTCGACAGCGTCTACAAGCAGCAATGGAGGAAGAGGGTATTGATGTTAACACATATGGTTTTGCGATTGGGCCAGACTGTCCGGTGGAGAAGAAACAGCGAGTCAAGATGGTGCCAATGTAACGGAGAAGAGTTCGCCACAGTTGGACATTTCGGAGATGCTCAGGATGATGATGATAAAATTGGAAGCACAAGCTACAGACATTAACACACAATTCGACGCCGTAAATTCCAAATTCGACGCCCAAAATTCAAAATTGGACGCGCAAGCTGCAGATGTTAATGCAAGGTTGGATGCCCAAAATTCAAAATTCGACGCCCAAGCTGCAGATCTGAATGCAAAATTGGATGCCCAAACGCAGTGGATGAAATGTAATTTTCAACACTTTAAGGAAGAAATTCAGTCAATAATTCGAAACGAAGTGGAAAATCTAGATCTAAAAAACGAAGCTCAATTTAAGAAGGTCACCGATGAAATAATGCGAATCGAAAAGAGACTTGAGTGTGTTGAGAGAAATAAGACATCGCCTAGCAATCAACATGACTACAAAGATACAAGGATGCAACCGCCAACCTTCGATGGAACGGGACCCTTCTCCGTATTTATACGTCAGTTTGATGCCTCGGCCAATTATAATAAGTGGTCGGATGAACAAAAGTCAACATCACTAATCGTGTCACTCCGCGGGGCGGCTGCAGAATTGCTACAAACCATACCAGCAGAGAAGCAAACAGATTTCCAAGCGGTAAGAGACGGCCTTGAAACTAGGTATGGAGACAACCACATGCAGCAGGTCTACCGCATGCAACTGTGGAGCAGAACGCAGAAGCCTGGAGAAAATCTTCAACAGTTGCAGGTAGACATTGAGCGATTGGCAAACTTGTCTTATTCAAATATGACTAAGGAACTTCTGAACGAGGTAGCAATGGATGCATTTATAAACGCACTCCAAGATCGGGACTTGCAACAGGCCGTTCGTTTGGCGGGAAAGAAGACGTCTAATGAAATACTGGCGTTCGTATTGGCATATGAATCTGCTAAACTGGCTACCAGGAGTACATATAGAGTCCGAGAAACGTCCAGGAATGTTCCTGCCAAAGAATCGGGCATGTACAACGGAGAACCCCGAGACCTGTTATGAAGTGTTGGACATGCGGTGGAGTCGGCCATATCTCTGTTGACTGTAGGAAACGTCAACGAATGAATGAAACATCGAGTGAGAATTGTTGTTCATGCGCTTGTCATAAGAGGAGACTATCAACGGAACAACCTGAGGTGAAGAAACACATTGTACCTGTCAGAGTACTAAATGCGTCCGAAGAGCCGGTCGCAATAAGAAAAGGAGAGTTAACCGCAGAATGTGCACCCGTATCAATGATAAGCTCAATTCAGCAAGTGAAGGTGCATAATGACGCTGATGCTCTATCAAGAAGACGATGTAAGCCAGATTTTAAACATTGTCATAAAGCCGAAGAGAAAGAAGAGGCGTACGACCTGCGAAATGTACAAGTAGAAGTACTAGATGGGTGGACGAATGATGCTATACGCGCAGCTCAACTTCAGGATGAAGATATGTCGCTAATCCTGGAACACAAAGAAAAGAACGAGCGGCCAACTTGGAACAATATTTCCGACAAGAGTGGAACATTTAAAGCATATTGGGCACAATGGAATTCCTTGCTGGTGGAAGATGGAATTCTAAAGCGTAAATGGGAAGCCGCGGGCGGAAAATCCTATCGAATGCAGATTCTTGTCCCACCATCAAAAGTGAAGAATGTACTAACAGAAATGCACGACGGGGCCTCCGGTAGACATCTGGGAGTTAATAAGACACTTTCAAAATTACGATCTCGATTCTACTGGCTTCACATGAGAGATGACGTCGAATCTTGGTGTAGGAAGTGCACAACTTGCACTGCGACCAAAAGACCAACAGCAAAACCAAGGAGCGCTATGAAGCAGTACAACGTGGGTGCCCCTTTCGAGCGAATTGCGATTGATATCTCAGGACCATTTCCAAAAACCAACGACAACAACAAATACATGTTGGTCATCATGGATTACTTCAGCAAGTGGGTGGAAGTCCTTCCAATTCCAAACCAAGAAGCAACAACCGTCATTGAGCAGCTTATCAATAATTGGATCAGCAGATATGGAGTTCCCTGTGAGCTGCATTCCGATCAAGGCCGAAATTTCGAATCACAGATATTTCAAGGCATCTGTGCGGCACTGGGCGTAAGGAAAACCAGGACCACAGCCTTACATCCGTAGTCAGACGGAATGGTCGAAAGGTTCAACCGAACAATGAAAGAGCACTTATCGAAGGTCGTTAGTGATCACCAACGAGATTGGGACAAATATGTACAAACCTTTCTCATGAGCTATAGCTCCGCTAATCACGATACGACAGGTCATTCTCCAGCAAGAATTATATTTGGACGAGAAATACGATTACCAGCCGATCTGCGATTCGGAATACCTCCAGGCGCCATAGATAAGACCGAAGACTACATAGCCGAATGGAGAAATCGTCTCGACGAGATTCATCATTTGGTTCGAAAGCAAATAAAGGTATCAAGTGACAGGATGAAAACAAGGTATGACGTTCGAGCCAACGCATCCGGATTTAATGCAGGCGATAACGTCTGGCTTTATAACCCTCATCGGCAAAAAGGAAGATCTCCGAAGTTGCAGCAACATTGGGAAGGACCGTATAAGATTCTCACAAGAATTAACGATGTTGTCTATAGGATTCAGCGAAGACCGAACGCCAAGATGAAAGTGGTACATCGTGACCGACTGGCGACTTTTGTTAACCCAGGAGATCAGTGAACTTAGTTCGGGACGAACTAATCTAGGCGGAGGGTAGTGTGACGCATATGACAATCAGTACTGGAATCTTCGAGAAAGTCCGAAACAAAGTACTAGATTATTTTAGGAAGTACTGGAAAACTAGAATAGAAAAGTCGAGATTATGGAACGGGCGGAAACGAAACGCCAAATCAGAATGAGAAAACGGTATAAATACGTCGCACGCAGATCGAGGAGCGATAAGTAGAAAGTGAAGCAAGCGATAAGTGCGGAAGTAGAAAGTAATAAGTAAGAAAGTGAAGCAAGCGATAAGTAATAAGTAAGAAGTAATAAGTGTGGAAGCGATAAGTCAAGTAATCGTTGAGTGTACGGTATAAGTAACGGTTGTTATTAACGGACTAATAAAGTGTTATATTACGGGGGTTGCCTCTTATGTTTCGGGATTTGGTAACCCTAGTGTTGCAATCCGGCAATTGACAGCTCTGTCGTAAAGTTGGACATTTTTGAAGTTATACGCAGGCTATTTGTGCTGTTTACAGTAACTTAAAAGATTCATCTCGGCCCAAAAATGGAATTAAATCGTCAACATTTTCGTGCGATTATTTTTTACAACTTTCGGCGTGGATTAACTCAGCAACAGCGCATGGATGAACTTAATTCAATTTTTGGCGATGAAGCTCCATCAAGGACCAGTGTTTATCGATGGTATGGTGAATTCAATCGTGGTCGTAGTTCACTCCAAGATGAATTTCGTGAAGGTCGTCCAAAATCAGTTGTTGTTCCGAAAACCATTGATGCTGTGCGCGAACTGATATTGGAAGATCGTCATGTGACCTATCGTGAGATTGAGACAACCTTAGGCGTTAGTGGGACCAGCTTACATTCAATATTGCATAAACATTTGACTGTCAAAAAAATTTGTTCGCGTTGGATCCCACACAATTTGTCAATCGCCCAAAAAAAGGCTCGTGTCAATTGGTCGAAAGAAATGCTCAAAAAATACGTTCGCGGTGCTTCGAAACACGTCTATGACATCGTGACAGGTGATGAATCGTGGATTTACGCGTATGAGCCCGAAAGTAAACAGCAGTCGACTGTCTGGGTGTTTCAAGATGAGCCAAATCCAACAAAAGTTGTTCGCGCACGAAGCACTTCCAAGCAACTGGTCGCCTGTTTTTTCGGAAAAACTGGACATGTGTTGGAGATACCTCAATCAGAGTGGCAAAAGTGCTTCGACAATTGGTTCAAACGCATGCAAAAGTGTATAGATCTTCATGGGGAATATTTTAAAAAACAATAAAGTGATTTTCGATGATCAATATTTGTTTTTGTTCTCTAATCCCGAAATATAAAAGGCAACCCTCGTATCGGTTGCACAATCATTTACATCTGAAACAAATAACCAAGGCAAGTAACTTCACCAAGTATAGAGGTATGGGGCTCCTAACTGGAACGATTTGCGAGATTTTTTAGCATCCTTTTCGTGGTGAGAGGTTTGGTTTAGAGACTCCGATATTAACGTATGCCCAGAGTCAGTCACGGAAATTATTCTTCCCGGTATGGAATTCCACATTCCAGCAAACGAAATTCAGCTGATAACCTTTGATAAAAAATGCTGATAAACCTTTGAAAAGATGCGACAACAGTCAAAATAAGTCTTTTAAGCCATCGCGCTTGAACCCCGCGGAGGAATAGAACGAATTTTGTCAGAGTCAAGCCTTTGATACCGTGTGCAATCAAGTGTTTGATACCGCGAAGAAGGTTCACAACAACAAATTAACCAACAAATTGCTTGAGTGTCAAACTGGCAAGGGCAAACGCTGTCAGCAGTAATTTCCCTTCCTCCTCTTTTTCTCCGTTAGTGGCGGGTAGCGGGGCACTAGTAACGAATTTCAATGATAAACCCAATGTTTTTACGAAATTGTTTTCTGCAAATTCAACCCTCGTTGCTGGTCTTTTGGAACCACTTGGTCTTTGGTGATTTATCGGAACACACTTTTGGATTCTTGATCTATTTGACAAACTGAATCTTTTCTCCCATGAGTCGATTTGCCGAAAAGGGAATCGTGATGTCGCTACAGCACTCCTTCCTCAATTTAGTCAATTTAGTGCGCTATGTTCCGTTGGCAATCCACGCAGGTTGATGATTTAATGGGCATTTTTTTAATTGTGAATACGCCGGTTCAATTTTCAATGCCATATGTGAAGCTCCGCCCACGTGCTACTGAGCGCATTTTTGTCGGCTGAACCGTAAAAAAGCAACCGATCGGATGAAATATATATCGATGGAATGTCCATAAAAACGGTGCTCCAGAGCTATTATCGGTTTTTAGATAACACTCGTTTACATACATTAACGCACAGAAAACGTTTCCTACCTATTAGAAATTTGCCGAAATTTAACCAATACCAAGAAAGGAAAAAAGGGTCTCCCACAAAATTACCAGCCGATAAGATTATTCTGCATGTTATCCAAGGTGGTGGAAATAGTCGTCAATGCCGGGTTGCTTAAAAACTCAGAATGCAACGCAATTCTAATTGATCGCTATTATGAATTCTGTAGCAGGCAATCCTCGGTTGTTCTTTTCCAGTTTTACAAGCGCTCATGTTTCGTGTCTGTATAGAACAATCGGCATTATTACGGTTCTATAAATACAGAGCTGGGGCTCCTCGATAGTATAATGGTTAGTATACCCGCCTGTCACGTGGGAGACCGGGGTTCGATTCCCCGCCGAGGAGCCTCTGGCGCAAGACTAATGACCTTGCCCGGAAAAAACAAATCATTATGGAAAATTTAACAAGCCTCAGGACTTGCTAAATAAGGCCAAGACCGGCGGCCGGTTGTAGTGCCGATGATGATGAAATACAGAGCTGGCGCAAGGCTAATAACCTTGCCCGGAAAAACAAATTATTATGGGAAATTTAACAAGCCTCAGACTTGTTAAATAAGGCCAAGATCGGATCCCGGTTGTAGTGCCGATGATGAAGATGATAAATCAATACGTAACAGCAGTCTTGATTTTAAAAGTTTGCCGACTGCCTACAAACAAGCATTTCCGGAACCCACTCTTTGGTTGATTTCCTTTGACATTTCATCACTGGCCTGACTATTTAAAGTCTTTAACGTTCTTAAACATCTTTCCCCTGACGTTTACGTGTATTTCCTGAGGTCTATCTGTCTTCCCCTAAACCTTATTTGTCTTCATTGATTTATCTGCCTACCTTTTTTGCCCCTGGCATGATGATTTCACTGTTTTCACTGTTTTACAATTTCTAGTTCATCGCCTATGCGAACTCTTGCCTGACTTCGTTCAAGGATAATCCGGCCATATTATCATCTAGTATCTTTTTGATGACATACTTGAGCACCAGGTTAAAAAGATATGATGAGAGGCCATCCACCTGTTTTAATCCGTCATGGATTTCCAATGGTTCTGAGAGGTTGTTTTCTATTCTAACTCGTCCTTTATTTTCGTTCATGCAGATTTGAATAAGGCGGTATCTTTGTTACAATGAATTTTATATATGGTTGCGTGTACTCACTTTGCGGTGGCGATCCACTCGTTACCTTCGTTTGTGTGGCTGCGCGATGTAAGATGGGATTACGTAGTTCAATAATATATCCTACCGGTTTGCGGTGGCGATCCACTCCTTTTCTTCGTTTATGTATCTGCTATGCAATGGCTGCGAAATGACCGAGAGGATTTACTCAGTTCAATAACATGAATACTTTTGTTTTTGCGTTTCCTTTCTCTTCGCTTCGAGGTTAGACGAGAAATGATATAATAATCAACATTTATTCAAAACCCAGGTGGCGAATTTGTGGTTATTTATTTTTATTAAACGAATTATAAACGCAAACAAAAAGAAGGAATCACATTTCAGTAAACTATCTTTAGCAACACTTCTAACTTTTTGACACCAACATCACTTACTTTTTCAACTCTGCCACATGAGTCGCACCATAGAACACGGTCTTAAATCCGCGATTGCTAACTTCCAGTTTTGAACTGAGAGCGCGAATTTTTAAATCACACCTCAGAGCAAATCGCACATTCATGTCCTTCTATATTAGGAGTACAAATACGCTGTTCTGAATGCTTTCGAGGTACTATGCTAATTGTAGCAAGTACTCGTCGATAGGGATAATCGAGGCACCCTCATATAGGTGAGAGTTCGGGTAATGGCGACCGTCAGGCCTTCTAAAGTGGTTGATGCATCTTCTGAAGAGTTTTCTTTCGAAAACTCGAAGTCTTTCCATTTGGGCCGAAGATATGCAAGACCATATGGGAAAGGCGTATGATATTTCAGATCGGATTAGCTGCTTATAGCAGAGTTGGTGTCAACTTTGTTGCTCCACTTCAAGATGTTGTGCAGTTGCTTAGACCGACCGAGGCCCGTTTGAAGAATGTGGGTCACATGTTTGATGAAATTCATTTTTGGGGTATAGATGACCCCAAGATATTCCATCCGTTTGTGAGAAAACAACATTGTCCGTGTATAACTTAGGTGGCTTGGACTGAGGTTGTTGTGTGATAGCCCGGTGCTTGGTGAGGGATTTTCGTCGCTTGAGTTGTTGTGCGGGCCAGGTGAGCTTTTTTCCATCGGATTTTTAAAGGCAATTTTGAGACAATACCTGTTGTCTTTTTGGTACCATTTCCACCGTTTTTTCGAGGTAACCAGGCTTCGGTTCTCCAAGGTTTCGATTCTCCAAGGTTTCACAGTCTATGGTTAGGACGTCGTTTGACAAAACTTGCTAATTCCTTCGTTACTCGAGAGATTTGGAAAGCTTTTTCACTTTATCCACCCTGTCGATAACATGCGTGCAGGGTGGAATGAACGGCAGCCGAGTAAGTCGGCCAGCTGGTTAAAAATTGTTATCTCAATTGTTGGTCCTTGATCTGCAGTGAGAGCTATAAGGATGCCGAAAAGCGTGACTCAAGTCACAAGATGCGTAGGTAAAAGAAGGTACGTACATCCTCTCAACCGCATTAGTGTCGATATGAACATGGACGAAACGTACCTCAGGAAGATTGTACTGACGATTATGTCGATTACAACAAATTGTGTCGACCTACTTTGCAGCATTTGCATTGCATGCAAAAGTGGGGCCGGCCATTCATCGTTCCAATGTTATAACTTAGTGCCTTTGTTCCTTTCATGTCATGGTCTAGCCACATACATACGAAGTGATATTGCTTATCGGCTTCTGCCACAATACTGGCTCTGCTCCAATCCAGAATTTAATTTCTCATGGCTATAACTTCACGTTCGTAGGCATATCATACATTGCTGTTTTCTTTACAAAAGCCAAAACTTGGATAGAAGCGTATCCTTTAACGAATTTGATGCTCTACCTGATTCTATTGATAGGATCTTGACCCTATATCTGCACACTGATATTATTATGGTGGGTGACTTCAATGTTAATAACTCTCAGTGGCTTGGTCACTCCAGACACACAACACTTGGAAGCGAGTATGTCCGGCTTTTTGCTGATTTAAATAGTTTAACTCAACTTGTCAATGAGCCAACACGGTTACCAGACCTAGATGGTCATTCCGCCAACATACTAGACCTGTTTCTCACTTTCCAACCGAACAAATCCACAATTCAAGTTTCTTAGCCTTTGCGCACTACAAACAACTGTGTCGTGTCAGCTAAACTTGCTTTAAACAACAGCAACGTTAACGAGAAAACTTCCAAAAGAACAGTATGGTTCTACCCGAAAGTCAACAGGGAACGTCTGAACGACTTTTTTGGGAAGTTAATTTGGTCGCTATTTTTCCTCAATAACGATGTTGACTCTATAGCGGACACATTGACAGACAGGATTCTACTTACTACTTATTCCGCACAGGGTAAAGACTACCAAACCCAAGATAAATATGTGGTTCGATTCCGGGTGCAGAGAAGCCATTAACGCTAAAGAGTTAAGCTTCTGGTTCTATAAATCAAACAATACTGAGGAAAATCGGAAAAGATTCAGAAGAGCTATAAACGACTGCAATGCGTATATTCAACGCGCCAAGTTCTTGCATGACCAGAGAGTGAGACAAAAAATGCTACACTCTCTCACAGGAAGCAGAAACTTCCGGGCATTCGTGAAAAACATCCAAAACTCGGTCTCCTCATCCATTCCTTCGCTAATAGTCGATGAAAGACCAGTCACCAGTACAACATAGAAAGCAAGACTACTCGCTGCAAATTTTGCAGCGGACTCAACGCTGCCTGGCACCACATCAGTTCCACCTCAACTTGAGCATAAGCAGCACCCCATGAGCCAGTTTTATTTCCGAACGCGTACTGTTGCCCGGGTACTCAAGGAGCTAAGCGGAAATAAATCTGCTGGTCCGGATGGCATTCCCCCCTTCTCTTGAAGAGATGTTCCTCTGCACTCGCTAAATCACTGCGGCTCTTCCATTTGTTTTATTCTATTGACCGTTTCCCAAATAGTTAGCGAACACTCAACTAATTCCCAAAAAGAGCGACAAATCGTCCCGCTCTTCTTAATGGCCCATAGCACTAACTTCTATTCTCTCGAAGGTAATGGAATTACTGATTAACCGTCAACCGTAATGAAATGACTTCCTCAATGACCACCAATATGGCTTTCGTAGCAATAGGCCCACAGGAGATCTGATGGAGTACCTTTCCGAAAAGTGGAGCCATTCCATCCACTACTTCGTTGAAAGCAAGGTTGTTGCACTGGATATTTCAAAAGCCTTCGACAGAGTTAGGCATCCAGCGCTTTTATCGAAATTACATTATTACATTCCCATGGAGTGGGCAATTCATTGATCCGATACGTAATAGACTATCTTTCTGGCCGTTAAATCCAAGCGGTCCTTGATAGTGTCAAATCTACCTCCCATCAAATTAATGTAAGTGTTCCCCAGGGTTCTGTATTTTCGCCCACTGTCTTCCTCATCTTTATAAATGATATCTTGTCCATTGTAACAACCCAGTTCACTCGTTTGCTGATGACAGCACGTTCAGTTTTTCATATCATATTCACATTCCCGAACAAACTCTTTGAACGTCATTACCAATCAGCAGGCTATGCTTAATACATCGAATTCCGACCTCAACAAGATATATCAATGGGGTTTATCTAACCGAATAGAATTCAATGCTTTAAAAACTCTGTGCTGCCTCCTGTCATCAAAGGCGAACCCCAAAGTAAATATACCGTTAATGAACGGCACTTGCATCAACGAAGCCAAGAAACTATCAATCCTTGGCACTCGAATTAATTCGACTCTTAATTGGAGCGACCACATATTTGAAGCTGCGAAAAGTGCGGCCAAATATATGGAGTTCCTTAAGAGATGCAAAAAATACTTCTCTCCATCCAACCTGGCCACTATGTACAAGGCGTATATCCGTCCAAAATGTAGTTCAACTCCCATATTTGGTCAGGCGCATCCAAAACTTCACTACACGTGCTCGATAAGATGCAAAAACGAGGAGTGAAACTTATTGGGGACCCAGCTGTAAGGCGATCAATTCCGTCGTCAGACATAGGCGCACCGTATCATCCCTGTCTCTTTTCTATAGGTATTATCACGGTCGTTGTTCAACTGAACTTGCTGAATGTGTTCAGACATTTTCTCACGACACCCGTCAATCTGAGAATGCCCATCAATTCACCTTGTAAGTCAACTTCCGGCGTACAAATAAACGTAGAGAGTCATTCTTTAGCCGAACCACACGAATGTGGAATGCTCTACCTGGTCATGTGTTTCCCCGTCGTTTTCCAGGCACCAATGTACATCGATACCTCCTTTCCTTATCCACTTCCTCTCCTTTCGCTCGCACTGTGCTCTGACATTTAAGGGTACTTCAAAACCCCCTTTGTGCCCGCGTTAATGTAAAAAATGATACATTTCCTGATTTCTTTTGCAACGCGAAATTCAGAGGTTTGCATTCTATCTCGATTATGAGGTGACACCTGTCAATCATATGCCAACAATTATTGCACTGAATATAGTGGGTACCTCTCGGTCATATGTGCTGTGTCGCCGACGGGTTGGACTTAACTTTTCCGAGAAAAAACCTAGCGGTTTCCACTACCCATCGCACTCATGCTTGAGTAACGCCCCCATTGTCTAAAGTTTCACATTGTGTAGACAATAGGGCCCTCTCCAAGGGGTATCCCAGCAAGGTGGCTAGCTGTTCGTTGAAAGACGTTGTTAATTGACTCTTTCCGAACGATCGGTTTTGTCGTTCTTTTGGGCGTTTTTGGACACTTCATCCATTTGATACATCTGCATATCATCCCCAGGATTCGATTAAAAGGAAATGAAATCGTGGTAACTCCATATAAAAGTTTAAATAAGGTTACCGAAGCGGAGAGTCTTGGATATCTCTAATGCGACTTACTATGTTTTTCGATTTCTGATGTACAAATGTTTGTTGCACGGATCAACAGATCTCTCGTGGATCGCCATTCTAGATATGTAATTAGTAGTAGTAGTATTATTTATTTTTCAACAAGCCTATGGCCGCAAGTTTTTCGATCAGAGATTGGAAAAATAAATATTTTTTTGCTACTGAAACATATTTAAAAAAACAAAATTTAGCATACAAATTTGTATAATTGAAGGAAAAACACGATTGAAAAACCTTCATTAAGTTGAAAAAAAGGAACAATAAATAAATATAAATACAAATAATAAGTAAATAGAATGGCAAGCGAAATAAACTCCATTGTTTGTTATCGCAAAAGTGCTATATAGTTGATGGATAAGAGGATTAACCGAATTATCACAAGTTTTGTTAAATTTAATCGAAAGCTGGTGAATTCTATGATGGTTTGCATTTTCTCAGCATTAAGTTTGATCTTCTACTTGGTATAATACTTTTCAAGGATTTCAATCATTATCATCCTCGGCACTACAACCGAGATCCGGTTTGGTATTACTTAGCAAGAGTCTCCACCCGTCCCGATTTCGAGACGATGTCATCCAGTTTGACACTCCCAGGCTCTGGGCGCACTGGTCTACCCCATCCCTCCATCGTAGTCAAGGTCTGTCGCGCTGTCTCCATACATCCTGCCACAAAGAACTTTCCGGGCAGGCTCCTCTTCGCTCATTCGAACTAGGTGTCCCGCCCACCGGAGTCTACCGAGCTTGATTTTTCTTACAACATTTGCTTCAAGGTAGATTGCGTACAACTCATGGTTGTAGCGTCTCCGGAATCGTCCTCCCTCACATACGGGGCCAACAATTCTCCTTAAGACCTTCTTCTCGAACGCGGCTAAGAGTCAGAGTGCCTTTTATTGAGCACCCAGGTCTCGGATCCATACATGAGTACTGGTAAGACCATGGTCTTGTACAGTAGTAGCTTGGAAGTTCTGGACAAATTTCGAGATTTAAAGAGCCTTGATAGATCATAGTAGACTTTGTTGGATGTGATCAGCCGTTCGCGTATTTCTTCTTCCATATTGTTATCGGCTGATACTATTGACCCAAGGTAGTTAAAGGATTGCACTACTTTAAAATCGTGCTCCACTACCCTTATAGTTTGACCAACGTTAGATCTTCTCTTCGCTGAACTTGCCACCATGTACTTAGTTTTTCCCTTATTAATGTGCAGTCCCAGTTTTTGTGCCGTCTCCTCGATCTGGGTGAAGGAGTCCTATACAGCTGATTCAGTTCTACCGATGATGTCGATGTCATCTGCGTAGGCAAGTATCTGGCTGGACTTGGTGATAATAGTACCTCTAGTTGTGACGTCAGAGTCACGGACTGCTTTCTCCAACGCCAGGTCGAAGAGGAGGCAGTCCAGACCGTCCCCTTGTCAGAGTCCATTAAAGATGTTTATTGGTTTGGACAGCAATCCTGCTATTTGTATTTGACTGGTCATGTTCAACCTACGGCCTTAAAGTCTATAAATAGATGATATAATGGAATCTTAAATTCCAGACATTTTTTCATCGTCTGCCTAAGAGTGAATATCTGATCAATCGCTGATTTGCCTGGGATGAAGCCACACTGATATTGTCCAATGATGGCATTAGCCTATGAGGCTATCCAATCTCGTAGGATAGTGGAGATCTCAGCAATGTTATACCCCATATAATTGCTGCACAGTGTTATATCTCATTTCTTAAGTATGGGGCCAATTATACCACGACGCCAATCTTCTGGCATCTCCTCTTGCTCTCATACGTGTACCACGAGCTCATGAATTGTGTGATGTAACGGTGTCCCTCCTTGTTTGATCAGCTCAGCTGGTATGCCATTCGCTCCGGGGCCTTTATTTGATTTAAGCTGTCTTATGGCTTTGAATGTTGCCTCAATGCTTGGTGGCGGCAGCATTTGGTCTTGATCTTGCATTGGCCTCCATTTCTTCTGTGAGTTGACCATTTAGCAATTCATTGAAGTGTACCTCCCATCGCTCCAAAATGACTTCAGGATCGGTGATTAGATTACCCTCTTTATCCTTGCAGTAAGTGCAGCGTGATGTGTACCGCATCATACTGCGGATTATTTGGTAGAACTCCGCGCCTGGTGCGGACCTCACTCTCTACTCTTCTCTATTTCACGGACAAGTTTTTTTTCCCAGGCACTTTTCTTTTGTCTGTGGAGCGTTTTTTCAGATCTTCTGAGGTCTTTGTATTTCTTCTCGCGTACCCGCGTCCTATGAGACTGCTGCATTGCCCGGTATGCAGCGTTCCTACGTTCAGTCGCTAGTTTGCACTCATCATTAAACCAGTCGCTCCGATCTCCACCGGTACTGCCTACGATCGAGTTGGTAGTACTAATGATAGTGTTCTTAAGGCGTGTCCATTTCTCTTCTACGCCCGGCATTCTGGCCCCAAGACTAACTCTCCCTCCGTCGAGCTCGCCGAGGGCGAATCCTAGCGCATGACCAAAGGTGGTACTGGTATTCTCGTTGCTTAAGGCAACCGTGTTGATTCGAACCTGATCCGCGGATGTAATACGTCTCCGTAAAACGATACCAACAAGATAGTAAGATAGTGATCCGAGTCGACGTTGGCACCTCGGTACGTTCGTACCGTCATTAGGCTCGAGGATCTATCAACACGTGGTCAATTTGGTTGCGAGTGGCTCCATCCGGTGATACCCAAGTGGCTTTGTGGATAAATTTACGCGGAAACCTGATACTCGCAACGACCAAGTTCTTTGATGCCGCCAGTTCGATGAATCGTAGTCCATTGTCATTAGTGTTCTCATGCAAACTCTTAGAACCTGCGTAGTGCTTGAAAACCGGCCCCCGACCTATTTTCGCATTCAAATCACCAAGAACGATTTTCACATCTTATCTTGGGCATGCATTGAGGGCCCGTTCGACGTTCTCGTAGTATTCTTCTTTTTCGTCGTCAGGGGACTCCTCTCTAGGTCCGTGAACGTTTCTGAGGCTTATGTTCTTAAACTTGTCTCGCACGGGAAGAGTTCATAGCCTTTCGTTTAGTGCATTAAAGCCGATAATAGCAGGCTTCAGTTTTTCGCTGACTAGAAAGCCTCCCCCGAGCACATGGCGTTTTGCATGACAGCTGTAATAAATGTCATACTCGTTTCTTTGAATAACACCACTCCCCGTCCATCTTACTTTTGTAATACTGTTATGTCAGCTTTATATTCGGATAGGGCATCGGCTAGGTGTTCTGCAGCTCGAGCTCTGTATAGTGATTGGAGGTTCCATGAGAAAATTCACAAATCGCTTAGCCATTTTCGTTTCCGTGGTCGTCGTCATGTATCCGGTCCATTGTTAAATTTTCCATAACAATTTGTTAAATTTTCCATAACAATTTGTTTTTACGGGCAAGATCAGGCGCCAGCCTTTTGCAGGATACATTATTTTTATGCCGATTGATAATTTTTTAATCGAATAGCCGTGTTGGCGATGCATCACGAACTCCCAGGAAAGGCAAGGCAAGCGCCAGCACACCATTTCCAGGGAAACAACGATCAGCGGTGCACCGATTCCAGGAACCCGCTAAGAAAAGCAGATCCCAGGAAACGAGCGAAGGAGGGGACAACTGCGGCCCTATATAAGGCGGGCACATCGGTGAAGCAGCAGGAGTCGTCGAAGGAACTCCTACCCAATCGGTCTTGATCAAGACCAGCTCCAGAGAGATCAGGAATTAACAAATAATAAAGAACAATCATAGGACATAATAAATATTCGATTAAGGAAAATAAGCAAATTTGTTGTACCGCGTTTTTGATATTCTTCTTCCTTTTACTTTGACGTTAGTCGATTAGGGATTAGTACTTGGCAAGACTCTAACGCCCGTTTATCCAGAGAAGATCCGGGCTCTGGAGTTATAATCCCTCGATTTAGAAGAAATCATCGTTGGCCGGCCAGTGTCGGAAAATACAGTCCGCTAAGGCGAAACTGTTGGGGCGTCGCTGAAGAAAGCGCCGTCCGCGATTTCAGTTTCTTTTCGTTGCAACAACAGTTTAGGTCCTTTGAGCCGGATCTCGGCGATAGAATGACAATGCCGATAACGAGATCGGCTAAAGGAAAGAGGACGCTGCCGTTCCCTGCGGGAGGACTGTCTTCTCAACCTGGAGTGGGCAGCACGGGACAAGGAGTACGCGCCACAGAAGAAGAATCCCCCACACAACTTGGAGGAGATGACGACGGACCTGTCGGAGCGCTTGCCAGAAGGAGGGAACCGGCACACGTTGCAGAAGCAAGGGGAACCCACTCTGAACCCCACACTCCCAGGCTGGGGACCGATCCAACGTACCGAGAGGCAACCCAGACGACCAGCGTCGCCGGGGAGGACAGAGACCGGAACAACCTTGCCAAGATCAAAGCGCGGCACGGAACACGAAGCACAGGCTCGAGGGGGAACTCGGTAAGGTCATCAAAGCGTGGCGAGATAGAAGCAAGCATGGAAATCGTTATGCGAGAGCTGGAAGTCGCCGAGGCAAAGGCGTAAGTGGCCCGAGCGAGACTTGAACTGATGGGAACAAGTACCGAGGATGAGATTAGCTAAAGCGAGGCTACCAAAGGCGAGTACCAGCAGAGCCCCTGCGATCTATGGGGCAATCTAACGCGGCTGGCTGAAGGAAGACGAAAGGAGCCAGCCCACGAAGACAGGTCGCCGCATCACGAAGAAGTAAGGAGCGATACCCAGGACCTGGTCCAAGCCATTGCCAGGCTATCACGAGCACCCACCGGAGCAATTACCTCGAGAGAAATGATCGAGCTACCCTCCTTCAACGGTTCCAGCGAGAGTGGCTGGCTTTCAAGAGATCATTTAAAGATATGGCCGATGGACTTACACACGCGCAGAACTTGGCGCGTCTTCGGAGAGCTCTTCAGGGAAGTGTGCGAGAAGCTGTTAGAAGTCTTCTGTTCATTGCCGAGGGCCCACAAAAGGTAATGAACGGACTGCAGACTCGCTTTGGAAGACCGGGATCGTTGGCCTTGGCGGAGCTAACGAAGTTAAAAGGACTGCCTCGGGTCACCGAAGATCCGAACGAGATTGGAGTATTTGGCAGTAAGGTGACCAACTCCGTGGCCACCATCAGAGCGCTGGGCAAGCAGCAGTACCTAAATGCGCCTGAGGCGGTAAAAGAACTGACGGGCAAGATGGCGTCATCCATGAAGTACAGGTGGTTCACGTACTGCCACAGCCATCGAGGAGAGAACCAGCCAGAGCTGAAGGTTTTCAGCGACTTCGTGCAACTGAAGGCAGACAAGTGTGCCGATTTCGCCCCACCCGAAGTATCATGGGAGCCGAGAGGAGGCTACCATTAACACGCCTCAGCCCAGGGACGGCGCGATCCGGGAAGGAGACCAATCCATACCGTCCGAGAGAATGGGGCACCTGGGAACGGAAGTGAGTCAAAATGTCCAGTTTGCCTGAAAGAGCACGACGTCTTCAGAAGCCCCATGTTTGGAGTGGGGGGGGGGGGGGGGGGCAGTATTAATGAGAAATGGGATCAGGCGAAAAAGGCTAGGCTTTGCTTTAAGTGCCTTCGATCCAAACACCGAAGAGCAGACTGCAGGGCACCACCGTGCGATAAGTGCGCAAGAGAGCACCACGTCACCCTCCACCCAGATGAATTAGCACCAAGAAGAGAAGGAAGATCACGCCATGACAGCTCCCCATCGGACAACGATTGCGAACAAACCAGAGGAGAGGTAGTTACTGCCATGCGCACCGTTAGTGGCACCAAAGCATACCTGAAAATGGTTCCAGTAGATTTCTACGGACCAAAGGGAATGGCCGGGTACTGGCTCTGCTTGACGAGGGATCCACCATTTCGTTGATAGACACGTCAATCGCCGAAAAGATCGATGCGAAAGGCGAACAATAAGTGCTCGTTCTGGACAGTCGGTGGATCGGCCTTCAAGAGGAACGACTCGCAAAAGGAGCCCACAGCCGAAATAGAAAATCGATCGAGGTAAAAACGATCCCTAATTTCAAACTTTCAAAGTGAGGAAAGAGACGATTGAGGGATGCGAGCACCTACGATACGCCGTAGACCAACTGACATACACCCAGCAGGAAGCTAAAATAGTTGCTTCACTCACCAGTTTGGGGTGGGTCTTGCACGGGTGCGTGGCCAGGAACAGCCCACCAGCGAAATTCGTCAGCTACGGCAGGACGAAGGGAGACGAGACGAAATTGTTCGTTAGACCTCGCAATAAGCAAGAAATGAGAAGTGAACCTAAACCTAACCCACCAACGGAAGGAGCTCAATGTAGACCCAGAAGGAGAAGAAGGAGGAAAGAATTAACAACTCCGCGAACAGTATATTCTAGCGGAACATCAAATTGGCGAAACAAAGCTGAAAACGTATCCTACATCAGTGAGGGAGAAGCCATTTCCACCGACCCAACAACCAAGTGCAAACGAACACAATCGCTGGTGCGGGAAAACAAATCAATGGATCCCAAAAGGCTTTGAGACGAATGGTGAACGATTCGAAACTGAATATTATCGTTGGGAAGTTAGCAAGAATCAGTGGATACCGAAGACTCAGATATCCATGGACGGTGTTACATATGGTTTTGAAAATGGTGTACGGACATAGACCGACAAGGGTGGAGCTATATTCTTTTGGGACAGCGAGAAGAAAGCATGGTTTCCGAAAATCGATGATGACTTTATGGCAAAGTATCAAATGAGTTATGGCCTTATTGACAACACGACACCAACGGCGGGACAGCAGACAGAGACACGAACGAAACCGCCAGACAAGGTGGTAAAGGAAGCGGCCGAAACGAATGCGCCGGCAGCGATCCGAGCTAGTAAAAGAAAGGCTGCTTCAAAGCCATCACAATGGTTCGATTTGGAATCGCACGACGAAGAATACTTCACGTCGAACCACTTCCTGCTGGGGCGCCCTTGCCGTGCGACGACACCCGATGACTTCAATGACCACGACCTTGTTGGTAGGGCGAGCTGGAGAACAGCGCAGAGGCTGATGGACCATCTTCCGGAGAAGAAGGGTAAAGGAATACCTGCCAACCCTGATGACAAGAAGAATCTACAGACGAGATACCACCGACCCACAAGTTGGAGATGTAGTCCTGGCGATGCATCCTTCAATACCCCGCAGTACCTAGCCCCGTGGGGAAGAAAAAGTTGTATACCCCGGACCCGCCAGAAGGATCAGAGTGCTGGACGTGAGGATGACATGAGGAACGCCGCGAAGATCAACGCGCCGAGTCGTAGTGCTGGTTCCAACGACAACATCGCCGCCACACGAGGAAGTGCTTCGCACTGCGAAGGAGATTGTTGACGATTCATCGCGAATTCCCAGGAAAGGCAAGGCAAGCGCCAGCAAACCATTTCTAGGGAAACAACGATCAGCGCGCACCGATTCCAGGAACCCACTAAGAAAAGCAGACCCCAGGAAACGAGCGAAGGAGGGGACAACTGCGGCCCTATATAAGTCGGGCGCATCGGTGAAGCAGCAGGAGTCATCGAAGGAACTCCTACCTAATCGGTCTTGATCCAGTCCACTAAGCCGAAACTGTTGGGACGTCGCTGAAGAAAGCGCCGTCCGCGATTTCAGTTTCTTTTCGTTGCAACAACAAGCCGGACAATTTTAATATGTTCATAAGCTTAAACACACATTCTGCAGACTTTTGCAAAACTTTAATAAGAGGCACATACAAATTTTTAACGATTGGTGTTTCGGACTCATCCATGCCAGAATTGTCAGTACCTGGGTGACATGGGAGAGGAGCAAATTTATTATGAAAACCATTCTTAGGAGACATCGTAGAACGCAGCTTTTTATTCAAGGACAAATAATTGTTCTCGGTTACCGGTGAACTGTTACGCGTGGAATTTTTCAAGTCAATTCAATTTTTATTAAGTAGATAATACATTTATATTTCACAACTAGTATTTCAGAGTTTTAGGACAACAATGCCTTTACAAGTATAATCTTAAATCTATATAATGAAAATATATATTTTAATGAATAATAAATAAAAAATGATTAAGGGAAAACTACAACTACTATGGCACCGGTTTCCGTTTATTTACGCGTGGGAATGATTAGCTTTGAAACTAACGAGAGAGATGGACACGTCGTGTGTGGTCGAGAGTTCGGGTTTAACTGTCAAATATGTAATTAATGTGGAATCGTTAACTTTTCCATCTGCTTCCTTAACATTGGATAGAGCATCGAATTAGGTTAGCAAAGTATTACTATCCAGATTCTTTTATAATGGTATGCTTGCGAACGTCAAGTTTTTGCCACGAAAAGTTAAATTCCGAAGTGGAATCGACAATGCACTAAACAGGAAGAGGAATATCATTTCTTATAATAGTGTCTATGCATATAGAAGAACATAGTGGCTAAGTTATATAAGCTTCACCCACAAAAAAATGAATTGGAACAACATTACTTAGGAGTCGGTTTTATTCCCAATATTTATTTAATTTGGAATTTATAGTTTTTAGCATAAACTTGAAAGTAAGGTCGGTAATTTTGCGGAAGATACCTTTTCCCGTTGCTTGCGATCGTTTGAAGTCGCGTGGTGAATCTAACATGGAGAAAAACTCGTCTGTGTGTCTGAGAACCGGAGAGGTTTGCAAAGAACCACCGACAGTGGTGTTTTAAATAATGATTTTTTAATTTTTTAAGAACTTCCTTGACAAAGCAGTTTTTTATTATATTACAAATGTAAACAACACAATATTGTAAGAAACAGCAGGCAAATGAAAACTAAAAAGTACTACAAACCATAAGCTGCTGGTTTTTTCGTTTTAATTACTATATTCTTCTATTTAATAAATTGCGTTTGACAAGTCATAAGTTGCAAACCAAAAATCGTGCGCATTTTACACAAACAGGATATTCCCTAATGAACATTTTTAACAATTGTTTCCCTTAATTTGTATTAGACTTTCCTGCTCATTTAAAGTCCCCGCCCCATCATAAGAAACACCAAATAGTGTAGTTTATAATATTCATTGCTCTACAACAAGATGTCCCTGCCACTCAGTGGTGCTTTCGTGTTGTCGTTTTGTGTCTCTGTTGTAAAGTGTTTTATTTATAACAAAAATCGTCAGCTCCAGGTCAGAAATAGAGAGGTACATAGACACCAGAAGAAAAAAAAATTGTACAAAAATACGACCAAACGGCCAAAACGAAATCTCACTCGAAATGTCTTTAACATTAATGCAGTCCATCGGATACTCTTAGCAAAAAATGAACAATATTTTTTTTTTTTTGCCTTTTGTCCATAAACAAAAAGTCGAAGGACTTTATTAACGATTGATAAAGAAAACAAAAAATTCAAGTTGGTTAAACGGGATTTCGTATAAGAGAATACAACGAAAAATAATAATAAGTAAATAAATAAATAAAACAAAAGTAAAAAACAAAAAACAAAAAAAAATCGGGAAAAATGGAAACTCGAAGAGAACTAGAGAGTGTGAAAAAATAAACTTAAATAGATTCTCATTAGATTCCTAAATCTTTTCAGAATAAAATAAGTACATTAGGACAACACTCTCGAGTACACCGAACAGCACGGTTACGTCGACCGCAATGGACAGGAAAATTTCCACACAAAATATCCTCTTCGGTTCGGAGTGTCGTGTTTAATGCGAATTTCCGTTGGTAGTTATTGAGTTTTTGAAATTGACCACAAGCGACGTTTTTAAGGGCCATAACAAGTCGGTTTGGCTGTGCAACGGTATCTCCTTTTTCGCATAAGTGGAAATACGTTTTTCGCTATACATTTATAGCTACGGGTGTTGTGTGAACCTAAAAGAGAAGTGTCACAAGTCGAAACGTCTTAGTCATTCTCCAGCTCAATACCTTTGCCTATTAATAGGACAACCGGGCTGGATTAAGCGACAAGGAAAATAGAGTATTCAAATATATCCAAACGGTTTTTTGTTCATCGTCTTCTTTTCTTTTTTTTTTTTTAATTGGAACTTTACTTTCGGATATTGAGGTGACTTGACCAAAAAAAAAAATAAGAAAAAAGCCACACGAGTTTTCTTTTGTAAATGATTACGTACTAATTTGGAGGAATTTTAAAAGACGCGATAAGAATAAAAATAATTCACTATTTTTTTTTTGTTTTGTTTTTAGTATTACCGGTAAAAATAGCCCTTGTGCACATACAGTTATAAATTAAAATGGACTTATTTATGTATGTACAGATCTAGTGAAAAGAACAATTTAAACTTGTTCGTAAATAAACTAATAATATAATTACATTTTTAAGCACCTCTCTACTCTACACTCAATAATATGTTCCTAATGCACAAATACATTTAATTGCATCCATGCATGCGGCTATAGACGTTTACCTACATAGATAATCGGAGAATGTTAGTTCGGGTTTTGTGATTCTTTTTTATTTTTTTTTTTTTTTTTGCACTACGATTGAATAATATAATTATATATAGAATAGTGTAAGGCCTAATCGTCACACCGAACAAAAAAAAGCAGAGAATAAAACAGAAAAACAACGATTAGTAGAGTATCGAACAAGTGTTCATTAACGCATGTCCTTCTAGCTAATTAAACTGTTATCAAAGAAAAAGAACACAACTCGTATTCAATGATCAGTAAATTATATTTACAATCATCACCAACAATCTACTAGATACAAATCATTCCCATAAAAGGTTATTATGGAGCATATCACCTCTGGATCTACCCCAAGGCAGGAGCATCACCAGCAACAGTTTTGCTTGAGATGGCACAATCATCAGGTAGTTTCTTGTGATCATTCATAGTGTTCGCGTGATGCTTTGTTTTGTTTGCTGGCTGTGACCTTTTATGGGCGAGCCATACAACCACTTGTTGCTAAATATTAGTGTGTATTGTTAATGCAGACTCTATTACTAACCACAGCTGTGAAGTTTATAAAAAAAGAAAAAAATGAGGAGAAGCAAAATGGAGAAATTTCAAATGTTCTCTTTATGTTTCTTTTTTGTAAATTTCTTTTTTGCTATACAGCTTTGCACATGCCCGGAAGAAATGCGAAAATCTTTTTTGAAATACCTAAAACTTGTCTATCTAAAAATATAAATGCTAGGGTTTATGGGAACGAGATGTCGCGCTATTTTCCTTGTGCAATCGTCCAGGATTATCTCATTATAGAGATGTGAACTTTTTACGCAGTCTAATAATATGGAAAGGTGGCGCAGACAGTTCAATTGAAAGAAACTATCCGAACGATACACTCATCCAGACACACGATAATATAAATCCGATGTTAGACATGAAAATTAATATTTATAGTCACTTGTGGATCTCCACAGACACGACGGCGACTTTTTCATTTCTCTATTGTTGAGAACTTGTGGAAATCGGTGTATTCATAGATTATTGACTGGAAATATGAGTTTCCTATATTTAAAAATTGCGTATAGCGTCACCTAAAAATATAGTGTCTATTGTCCAATAGGATTTGAGGGTCCACTTTCAGCCTCAATCAATGGTATCAAAGAGAAAACAATTTTTTTTTGGTTCTTTATAAATCCCTCAAATGGCGATTATGATATCAACAAAAGAAAAGTTTGTCTATTGACCAATGGGTTGTAGAGGCTCACTTCAAAATTCATTCAGTGGTATGAAAAAAAAATGCTTTTATGGAGTACATTATAAAAAAACAAAAATTTTGTTTTTTTGTTTTTTATGAATCAAATAAATCGCGGTTGTGATATCAATAATCACAGCATGTGTCCCTTGTGCAATGATGTCTGAAGACATTACAATGGATTGTATAAGGAAAAAATTTTGTTGTGAACACATTACAAAAAATAAATACTTTTTTTTATAAATGTCACAAGTCACGATTATGATATCGTCAAAAACAACTTGTGCCTATTATCCTGTTGCGTTGAGGCCCATTTTCAACCCAAAACATGGTATCAGAAAAAAAGCACTTTTGTATTCATATTATAAAAAACAAAACCGTTTCTTTTTTTTAATACGAAGATCAACTTTTTTTTTCATATAGACATGTCTCATTGACTGAGTTGGTAAAGAGTTTGTGTTATGCGTGCATACCTAGGTTCAACGGAGATAAGTCATGATGGTACCTTCTGAGATAAAGAATTCCGAAGGTAAACTAGTTTCCCATCGGGATCCGCGGAGGGGGGGCTATGTCAGGGGGAACATCATGTAAATATTTTGATAAATGACAGAACTTTAAGAAATTCGTCATCGCGTAATCGGGCTTGTTCTCGAAACACTGTCGACGTTCGACTGATAACGGCATTTTGTAACATCAGGGGCATCGGTTTCACCATGACTGTAAACGCCGTCCACCAATATTTGCAAACAGTGAAACCTGATATGTCGGCCTCGAGACTTGCTAAATAAGGCCAAGACCGGATCCCGGTTGTAGTACCGATGATGATGATGAAACCTGATATGATTGCCCTAACTGAGCCCCAGGTCAATTCGTCAACTGATACGACATATCTTCGTTGTTCAGGGTACGATTTACATTCGAGATTCCTATTTAAGGCTGGAGTCTGCGTCTTCGCGTGGTCCGATCTGGCTTGCCAGAGGATGGAGGCGTTGGAACCCAATAACATAGAAATCATGTGTAGACTCGAATGAGCGAAGAGGAGCCTACCCGAAAAAAAGACAGCGCGACAGATCTTGTTTGGGATGGTGGGATGGAGTAGACCAGGACGCCCAAAGCCTGAGAGTACCAAAGTGGATGACATCGTCTCGAAATCGAGAACGGTGGAGAGACTTGCTAAATAAAGCCAAGACCGGATCCCGGTTGTAGTGCCGATGATGATGATGGTGGTATGCCTGTCGCCGTTAGTAATACTGTTGCCGTTAGAGGTGAGGGTAATGCTGGCCGAACTATTGTGATGAAGAAGAAGGAGATGGTGGTTACCTTGTTCACCACCAACAATTCCGACACTCAACTGCTTTTGCTGTTGTTGTTGAAAGGACATTTTGTAACCAGTGATGTCGGGTTGGGGGTCTCGTTGTCCCTCGCTGGTCCTTCGAATCGGATTGGCCCTTCGTCGTTATCATTTCGTAGCACTCAGGCTCTTTCTGTACACCAAAAACCACTTCTCACCGACGGTCTTTATTTTCTATCTTCGACACCTTATTTACAATGACACACACCTTGGAAATAAAACACTCTTTTGCGGTTCTCTTTAACTTGTTTATTTTATAATACGGTTTTAACGTGAGGTTCTCTTAAATTATTTTATTTGTATAATAATTCTGCTATCACGTTACTTTCTCTATAAATTATTTTATGTGTAATAATGTATACACGTTACTCATGTGACGTATATAGCCACATAAATTTATGTATTTAAATTGGGTTACCTGTGGTTCCTCTCCGGGTTCTTCCTCTGGTTCTTCCCCTGGTTCTTCCTCTTTACACGACCAGGGCGGCCACCGCCAAATGGTGATTCTAGAGAGACGTTGATGTGTTTCCGCGAATCCAATCGCATCACAAACGATGGGATGTTCACCTCCTGCTTCTAAACTTGAGTGTGTCTTTTTCGGATTAAAACATGTGCATGGTGGATATATTTGGCCAATCCAAGTTTAAACACTTGCGTTTTGACAAAATGTCTCTATTTTGCTTTTTCTCCACGTTTAATCTCCAAACTTTACTTTGACAAAATTCAATAATTTTCAGTTTTTCCTCTTTTAATTTTAAACTTTACTTTGACAAAATTCAATAACTCAGTTTTTCCTCTCTTTTAATTTTAAACTTTACTTTGACAAAATTCAATAAAAGGAACGGGCGTTACTTCTTTTTTTCCTTCCCTTTACTGCTGCTGACCAACTGTTCTTCAAAACCGTCTCGAGCAACAACAACAATATAAAAAAAAACGGAATCAAAACACCATCCTTCTCTCCCTCTCCATCAGCATCCACTCCGAAAACAGAAATCTAACTTCCACACGATCCACACTCGCACAGGAGTATGTTCGCACATTCAATATGTGGATCGTGTGTTTTTCTCACCACCTTACCATCTACTATTAAATTATATTAAAAGCAATTAAATGATGCGGGTGGCGGAAGCCGCACGTAACACTCACCCACTTCACGCACTGGTTTTCCGTTGTTACGACACATTTTTAGCTTTTGTACTAGTAAAAGTCACACGAACTTCACTGATTTTAATGGCCGACTTGGTCAAGTCCTAGAACACAACTCCCTATTTTTCTCTTCGTCTACCCGAACAAAAACTCTTTCCTTTTTTTATATTCTTTTGTTTGCATGGCTCTTTTGCCACCCGCCATTAATTTTCTTTATCTTTCCCGGATTGGGATCAAAAGAGGAAAAACAAAAAGGAACAATCAACAAAAGATCTTGCTGTTGAGCATTTATGATCATCGATGTTGGTGGGCGATAAAACGAACGTGTGGTTTGTTTAATGGCGCAAGTTGTTTGTTTGAACTTGGTTTATTAAAAACAAAAAATGATGCTGATTGTGGGAATAGATTTGGGTAAACAAGCATTTTTGAAATCGACAACTAGGAAGCTTAGTTGTATTAAATTAACTTAAGCGATCTCAGATTTTTACTTTTGGATGAATTTCTTTAATTAACTTTTTATTTTTATTTTTTTTTTAATAACATCCTTTATTGGATATGAATCAATCTTAACAATTTAATTTAATACTAGGTTTAAATTGTACTTAATTTAGTGTAATTAAGTAAAATGTGTAAGGGTTTACTGGACCAGTGCTCAGCTCCCAACTCGATTTTAGTATGTTAGATTTTAACATGGTAATTCATGAGGTTTCGTCCGGTTTAGCCGTCTCAATTCGTGGGTATTATCCAAGAGCTGAATAGCTTCTACGTTGGTATGATTATGTAGACGTCTTTCGTGTTTGACAGCATATTCTTGGATAACTTCATAAATCCATTTCATCTGTAGGTCATCATGAATTTCCTGATTTGTCACAAAACGGTAGGCATTCGTGATAATGCGAAGGAATTTATTCTGGCTTCGTTGAATTATATCTCTATTGGATTGCTTTGTACAGCCCCATAATTGGATTCCATTTATCCAGATCAGCTTGATGATAGACTGATAGATCAATTTTTTACAATAAAGATTGAGTTGAGAGTAATTTCCGATTAACCGATTCATCTGTCTACGTTTCAGCTTTATTTGTTCAGCTTTTTGTTTCACATGATGTCTCCAGTTTAGTTTGCTATCCAAATGTATACCTAGATATTTCGCTGAATCTGCTTTGGGAACTAGAATTCCGTTGAGATATGTAGAAATATTGTTATCTGATCGTCGCAATGTAAATGTTACGTGAACAGATTTCATCTCGTCGAGTTTAATTTTCTAATCAATGGTCCATTGGCTAATCTCGTTGAGTGCCTGTTGCAATTGTTGTATAGCTTTTTTTTGATTATCGTCAGCTGATATTATAACTGTATCATCTGCAAAGGTGCCTATGAATGTGTTGTTGGTTGTTGGGATGTCTGCTGTGTATAGCAAGTAGAGGAAAGGTCCCAGGACACTTTCTTGTGGTACGCCTGCTTCTATTGGATAGTAGCTGGAGTGACCTCCTTCGTGTGTTACTTTGAACGTTCTATCAGGCAAGTATGATTCGAGTAGATGGCAATAGTTTGCTGGAAACAGTTTACTCATTTTAAATATAAGACCTTCATGACATACTCTGTCGAATGCTTGGGAGCAATATTTCTTTTCTTCGAAAGCCTTTTCTATTACTGTGGTCACATGGTGAACCTGTTCAATAATTGAGTGTTTATTCCTAAAACCAAATCGAAAGGCCGGGATATTGATGAGTGGCTTGAGTCGCTTGAGGAGTATTTTCTCAAACAGTTTTGAAATGGATGGCATTAGCGATATGGGTCTATAAGACGTTACTTCCTCTGCTGGTTTCTCTGGTTTTCGAGCATTATTATATGGGCTGTTTTGAATGACTTTGGAATGTATGCCTCTGACAATTCTGATGTGATAATCATCCACACAGACGACGATTCGAACGACAACAGGAACGAAGAAAACACAAAAAAAGACTCCGACAGCACCGACGCATCCGACAACGCAAGTAAAGATGACGACAACAAATCCACTGAAGATCTTCATAGCAACATTGCTGAGCCATCATCTAGTAGCGACGAATCCATAGCTAGACATCCACAGACCATTTGCTTACACGACACCGACGACGAGATCACAACCTTCGACCAGCCAAACGAGTCCTCGAAGGACCAACCCTCCGTCACGTCTTACATAAGCCCTTCTCCCATTTAAAACAAATTGATACCGAATTCCAACCGGAAGAGGAAGTTAAACAAAGTCTAACGATGCGCAAACTTCGAGATCGCGATCGCTCCGAAAGTCCGTTAGTAGATGAAGAGACCGCTGAACATCTATCCCTTATCCGTTCTCGACGTCGCTATTCATTAACACCTATCATCGACATCGCATCAAATTCGCCGGGATATAATGAAGATCGAGATATAAGAGCTTCAAAAAAGAACCTCATGTTCATCTACAAAAACTTACTGAACTTAAAGAGAGGCCCCATATTTCTGCGTCCATACAACGAAGAAGAGCACCCGCTCTATAAAAAGATCTGTCGGCAACTAATGGATTTACAAATTATCAAGCGCAAAATAGAATCTGGAGTCACCAGCACCATCCAAGATCTACAACGCGACATCATGCTCATGACCTACAATGTAATCATATCCTTCAGTTGGGATTCCCCGTATTCTAGTATGGCACGAAGCCTTGTCCACGAATTTGAAGAGGTAAAGGATCAACTTCCCGACATCAAACCAACTGAAGAGGAGAAACCAACCACCCCAGTGCCTGCGTCTGATCAACTTGGAGTCAAAGCTCTTCGTGGAAGTTCCAGGAAAAGTCAGAGACTACTATGAAAAATAATTGTTTTATTTCTTTTTGTTTAATTTAGTGAATCATAAAGATAATGCAACTAAAAAAATGTATCTTAGTCGAAAGCAAGCATTACACTAATATGTTAGCATAATGACAGCTTTTCGAGGTAATTCCTTGTACACGCCAGGTGATATTTCATCGATGCCTGGTGCTTTTTTGTGGTTCAAACTTTTGTCGATTTCTTGGGCAATCTCCATTAGGGTCACTGGTGTCGTTGTTTGCTCAGTTTGATACCTGGGTGAAGGATCAATTCTACTGTGGATGTTGTGTGGCTTGAACACTGAAGCCAGGTGTTGAGCAAATATTTCAGCTTTATCTTCAGTTTTGCGTACCCACTGTCCCTGTGCATCCTTTATAGGTGGCAATTAGATAACGGGACGTTTAAATTTACGTGGTGCCTCCCAGAGAGAGTAATCCATATCCGCTGACGGACTTAGTTCACTTAGATACTCGTCTATACAACTCTGTTTATGGTCTTTAATTATTTTGTTAAGTAGATTGCTCACCTTGTTGAATATTTTTTTACCGTTAGGGTGTCTGGATCTGTGACAGGTACGTCTACCTTTGCGCCTGTCTTTGATTAGATCTCTAATCTCAATAGGGTATGTGGTTGCTGGTTCTGGTATATCACTTGGCACCGGAGTTTCTGTTCCGGCTGCACTTTGTAATGTTTCGATAAATGGTTGTACTTGGTGTTGCAATTCTTCGCAATATTGAAGTTTAACGTTTAATTCAATCTGATTGTCAAGCTCTTTTCGGAATTTTTCCCAATCTGTAAATTTGTTTGTAAGATTTAGTTTTCTGTTCTTTCTGGGAACAGCTGCATTCAATCTTAGTAGTACTGTAGTGTGGTCAGACGTTAAATCAACTAAACTATCCGTTTCAATATAATTCGATGACACTCCTTTCGAAATAAAGAAATCGATCAGGTCTGGAGTTTTGTTGCTATCAGTAGGCCAGTATGTTGGTGAACAAGACGAATGAAATTCGCACTCTGCTTCTTTGATGGCTGTAAGCAATTCTTTTCCCTTGCCTGGAGTAATCAACCTTGACCACCAAGCAGTGTGCTTGACATTAAAATCTCCACCAATTATAAACCTTGGTCCGAGCTTCTTGAAGATATCCGTGTATTGTTGTTGTGAGATTGTGTGCCTAGGTGGGCAATATACAGCACCTACATTTAAATCAGCTCCATTAAGGTTGATAGTAACAATGGAGGCTTGAATAAAAGTTTCTTTTATTTCTTCTTTTTGGAAGTGATGTATATTTTGTTTTATTATCAGAGCTGTACCTCCACGGGCATAGTCGCTGGGGTGCCTAGTCCAATAGGCTATATAACCCCTGATTTTTATGAACCTCACATGAGAAAAGCGTGTTTCTGATATCAACGCAAAATCTATGTTGTCCTCTCTTATAAATATTTCTAGTTCTTGAACCCTTTGGTTCCAAGTGATTATTCGTAGGAGCCTATTACTCAGTGTCTTTATTTCTTGGATTTATTGGTCGGTAGTTTTTGAAAATTTTCAAGTTTACATACCCTTTCTGTTACCTGGTTGATACTTTTTTTGATGTCGTCCTGGAATACACTGAGCACCTTCATCATATCCATGATGGTAGGCTCCTTATAGACAGGTTGTTGTCTGCTTTTATTATGTGCTTTCTCATTTAGTTTATTGTTCATTCGTGTGTTGCTAGTACCGATTGTGGTTGGCCCCGCTCGCTCTGTATTTTTTTATTGTCGTCTTTGAGTGACTGTAGTTTTCTTTGGATGCTGAGCTTTTATTTTATTTTTTTTTTGATACACTGAGCATCCCTTGTAACTATCTGGATGGCCATTCTCGTAGAAAAGCGCGCATGCTGCTACGCTGTTGCGTTGTTTCGAGCAATGGGTTGTGTGGTGAGGCCCAGCACACTTAACACATCTTGAATTATAATTGCAGAAATTTTTTGTATGACCAAGCTGTTGTCAATTATTACATTGAGGTATCGATCTGACCTTTTTGGGTGGTTCAATCGATACTTTGCACCATAATAATTCTTCGATTTCATAAACTGATTTATTATTCTCTTTTTGAACTATATCGACATATAACAACGGAAAGGCTTTAAAGATTTTTTCTCCATTATTTGACGTGGTGCTTTTTCTGATGTTTGTTACTTTTACCGCTCTATGATTTAGTGAGCATAACTCATTTGCAATCATATCTATGGACATTGAAGGTGGAAGTGATTACGAATCTAAATAGTTTCTCACTTTTTAGTTGGTACGTATGATACTCTAAGTCCTGGGTTCTTACATCCGTCTTAAGGGATTGTAATTTCTCTTTAACTGCTCTGTATGCATTTTTTGTTTCGCATGTTATTCATTATTAGATAATGCTTTGAATTGAATTTTGTCTTGCACTACAGACAAAATGGCATTTCTAAATGCATGAAAATCCCTTATATTCCTCACAGAGATTGGTGGTGGCAGGAGAATTTTCCTTTCTTTGGTAACCTCAGTTGTTGATTCACGAACTGACGTCATATTGTTTACAGTTGGTATTGTATTTTGTTTATGACTGTTATCAGTTTTTCTTTTCTTATAAACTGCAGAGGTTCCCTTTCCAGCCCTTCTTCGTCTGTATGGTATTCTGTTGACAAAGGGATATTGACACATACCTGCGATTGCATTTGGTTTTCCATTGTGTTGATTTTGTAAAGCATTTCATTTATTATCGCTTGTTGATGTTGGCACATAGCTGCCTGTTGTTGGTATGCTGCTGCTAGCTGTTCATACGTCATAATGTTGCCGTTATTCGTATTACTTAGCTGGATATTTTGTTGGTTGAATGATGTAGTGTCCATTATTATTATTATGTATTATTTTACACGTTTTGTTGTTGTTTTTTACACTTTTTTTGTGGTTTACACTATTCACTTAGCACTGTTGATAGAGAACCCGCGTACGCGTTTATTTACTTTCAGTTTTTTGTTTTTGTGTATTCAATGTGTGGCGAGGAGCGCGATATAAAACATCTTTGTCGTTCGAACGTCAAGTGAACACTGATCTTTATTAGATGTGGGGGAAATTCATGTTGTATGAGTTTATATAATACTCCGTCGATCCAAACTGTGTCGAAAGCTTCCTCGATATCTACCAGACAGGCAGCTGTACTTCTTTTTGCGTTTAAATCCCAATTGATGTACGGGACCAATTTCGTGACAGCATAGATTTGGATTCTTTTAAACCGAACTGGTTTTGCGGTATAATCTCCTTTTGTTTACATTCGTGTAATATTGGTTTACTAATAACTACTTCAAGGATCATCCTATTAGGCAGGTGACAAATAGGCCTATAGGTAGAAGGATCAGAGGGGTATCTCTTTCTTTTTTATGATTGGATATACATTTGCTGTTTTCCACTGATTCGGGAAGTAGTAGTTATTTAAAAGGTTATTGAAGATTATATAGTCCGCTCGTATGAGTTCAATCAGAATATGCTTGAGTACGATGTTCGGAATGTTATCCAAACCGCTTGACTTCTTGTTATTCAACTTTCTAAATATGTATGTCAGATCGTCTATTGTCGTGAAGTAATTATTAGTCTGTTCTGTTATTAGTTCGTCCGCTTTTAATCTCTCATTAAATCTTGGGAGAGTTGGTATTTCGATATTACGAAATCTCAACAGATCATCATTAACTTCACTGGTTTTGCTGCGTGGAATGTCTCTAGCATGAATCGCCTCAAAATGAGAGCCTATCAGATTAATTTTATCTACCCACCGTCTATAACAATTTTGTCATTGCTGACAAGGCAGTCTTGTATATTGATGCCGGCTTTGGTGAGGAGTGACTGAGATGATATTGGTAGTTTCAGTTTCGAGATAGTAACAAAGTCACGTGGCTTAAATTGTTTATTGATTTTTGGGAACATATTCCTGCCATCTTGTTTTACAATACTTTCAGGCCTTTGTTTCCAATAATTGTTGATGCTATTCCGAAACTATTGGGTTATCAGTGTCTTTACATTCCTAGGGGTTTCAGTCTCTGTAGTTCAAGGCTGTGCGATACATCTTCGAACTGGCGACGTATTCGATTTATCTGCGTGATCAAAAAACTCTTGTGTTTCCGTAAATTACGGTTTAAATAACAGTCTATACTATTGCGTGATTTCAGTTTTAGGACTGACGACTCTATAGCCCGCACCAACACTGTGCTCAGGCTCCCAATATAGGAATCGCACTACCCATTAGAGAGATTCCTATTGTTAGGAATACTAGAAGAGAGTGTACAACCCCTATACTTGCCGGCCGCGCAACGCTGTATACGGCACCAATTGGTCTGTATAAAATTCAATTTAGGGACCTCGTGCGGTGTTGCAAAGCCAAGGGTAGAGTCGTCAGCAAACTTCATTTGCATTTCAATTGCATGATGATTGCTTTCATATGGCAGTGCTGGAAATCTATTGCTATGGATCGTTTCTATTTGCAGTCGTGCGTCTGCAAAACAGAGATCGATATATGGCTTTCCCGACGGAAAACTTGGTGTAATTGGGCCGTACAGTTTCATTTTGTATTCCACATGGTTGTCTTCAACTGTGTGAGAGTGTAGTGTTGGAATGGCTGCACTTTTCGGTAAGGTACTCCATCAAATCTCGTGTGGACCGGCTGCTACGAAAGCGGTCGGTGAGGAGGTAATTTGATTCCAGATATTTCGAAAGATGACGGTTGATAAGTGATTCCATTACCTTCGAGAGAATAGAAGTTAGTGCTATGGGTCCCAATTTTGGGAATTGGCTGAATGTTCACTGACCTCCATCTATTTGGGAAACGGCGAGTAGAATAAGACAAATGGAAGAGTATCCGCAGTGACCAAGTGAAGAGAAACATCTCTTCAAGGGAATGAGGGAAGGCCATCCGGACCAGCGGATTTATTTGCGTTTAGTTTCTTGTGTGCACGGGCAACAGAACGCGTTCGGAAGTAAATCTGGCTCATGGTGTGCTGCTTAGGCTCAAGTTGAGACGGAACTGATGTAGTATCAGGCAGCGTTGAGTTGGCGGTAAAATGTGCAGCAGTTAGATTCGCCTTTTCTATTGCATTGGTGACTGGTCTGTCATCGACTAGAAGCGAAGGAATGGATGAGGAGACTAAGTTTTTGATGTTTTACACGAATGGGCAGAAGTTGCTACTACTTGTGGGAAACTGTAGTATTTTTGATTCACTCTTTGGTCATGCAAGAACTTTGCGCGTTGAATATGCGCATTGCAGTCATTTATAGCTCTCCTGAATATTTTCCGGTTTTCTTCTGTATTGTTTGATGTATACAACAGGAAGCTCAACTCTTTAGGCTTAATCGCCTCTCTGCACTCGGAGTCTAACCACATGTTTCTCTTGAGTTTGATACTCTTTACCCTGTGTGGAATAAAGGTTCGCATGCCAAGTACAGTCGTGCCTGTCAATGTGTCCGTTATAGAATCAACACCGTTGTTGAGGAAGAGGAAAATGAACGACCAATTTAACTTCCCAACAAAATTCTTCAGACGGTCCCGGTTGGGTTTCTGGTAGAAGCATACTGTTCTTTTGGGAATTTTCTCGTTAACGTTGCGGTTGGTTGGAGCAAATTTAGATTCCGATGTGAATAATCATCACCATCATTGGCACTACAACCGCGAGCCGGTCTTGGCCTTATTTAGCAAGTCCTGAGGCTTTTTAAATTTTCCATAATGATTTGTTTTTTCCGGGCAAGGTCATAAGTCTTCCACCAGAGGCTCCCCGACGTGGAATCGAACCCCGATCTTCCGCGTGACAGGCGGGTATACTAACCACTATACTATCGAGGAGCCCGATGTGAATAATATTCCTCTGTAAAAAAAAAAATGTTTTATATCACACTTGCCAATCCTGAGATTAACTGTCCGCCATGCTTTTTCGAAGACTCAACTTCAACGATATCTATTATATGTAAAAATTATCGAAATTTAAAAAAAAAGTGTTCAATTGTTTAAATGTCAAATATTTTGCTAAAAAAAATTATATCACGATAAATATAAACGGTTTTGAGAAAAAAACGCCTTTGCAATGTTTACTACAATAGTACTGTGGTGGTTCTACGAACCACACAAACCACTATAGGTCGAGATGTCGTCGTTCCACCAAGGAACATACTCACTTATAGCCAAACTACACGTGCCCACAGACACGTGTCCCCAAAGTTCTCCTTTCCACCTGAAAAAAAAGGTAACATTCATACTGGTGTCAGCAACCCCACGTATCCACAGATACGTGGGCCACAAGTCCTGAACAATTTTTCTTACGCCTGCACGGCGATCGAAGGGCATGGCCCAGCACAGAAATTGTGTATCGATCCATCAGCTGGATATACACAAACGGTTGGCACAGCTGCGCCAGATGTCGACAAACATCACATCTCCGGCGATAAGCGAATTGCCGAAAACCAATCCGTCAACAAAACCTTTGTCCCTGCCGCAATGTACTTCGCCTAAACAAAGGCCATTGCGATGCAACAGCAATAAACGAAAATGCTGTCCCCATAGGGCTAAGTAAACACGATCCCAGAGTGATCTACAGCATGCAGGCAATAACCTCCGCGTCTGTATGTGTGAGTGCGATCTTCACTGGTGGAGAGATTCTCGATTGAGCGAAGTGTAGGAATCAGAAAAGCGTGATGTGTTCGAAAGTGTAATCAAAAAGTAATGTAGCAAATGTAAAAATCCGTGTCAAAAATATTATTAGAAAAAAAAACAAACATAAGGATACTTGCAAATTAAGACCGTTCAAATTGTGGTGGAAATTTTGTTGTGTTTTTCTTAATATACGACGTGCCAAAAATTAATGTAAAAAACCTTTAATTACAGAAAACAATAAAGCGAGATTAAAACAACAAAAAAATAAAAGGATTTTGTGTTTGATTTGGGACAGTGATCTTCGTGTTCTTGCTTAAATTTCTCCTTTGTGAACAGTGTCCGGCGTTCGATCTATGATAAGACTTCAAACGTGTTCGGCGGATCACATTCGACCATCGAAAATCGGCCAATGTACCCTTGATGGCGAAACAATTTGCAGTCCAATTCATGTAGTTTGGCTATGATTTTCAATGACTTGTGACACCTTCTACATTTGTTGTTTTTAGTCCATTGTGAGCAAAAACGTCACCTATTAGGAAAAAAAATGTTCATGGCCAAATTTTGATGCAATATTTCAAAACTACTACCAATTGATATGTTCATAATCTCAGATATCTTGTGCACTTTCACTTTTCAATCTTCCATCACGATTTTTAAAATTGCTTGATGGTTTATTTGGACAACCAGATCTGTTGCGTCTATACGACCATGTTTGTAACCAGCATACCAGCGACAAATACTTTGTTTCGTGGTTTCGACAGATCAGAGTCCAAATGACACTTTTCAAGCCATTGCAGATCGTGGACGATTACTTTTAAATTAATTTATTTATTTGTTAAAAAATAGTGTATTATCATCAACACACAAAACTCGGTTTTTCCATTGTTTTCAAAATTGCAAAAGTAACGTCACTTAAATCACTATAATAATGTTGCGATTATCATGAAACATTAAAATTTGAAGGTTATCACTTCGTGAAACTCATACAGATTTTCCATTAAAGCCTTCACCTCTGGGTTGGTCTCGCGGCTTATTGAGTGATGGATATTATCCAGTAAAACGTCAAAATGACTACTCGCATTCTCCAAGGTATGTTACTTACTTGAATCAATTCAGAAGAATTATGTTGAGAAGATGGATTTACATCGTCACTTTTCACCCCTGCATATTTAAAAAACAGAGTAACAAAACTCAATCGCCCACACAAAAGTATAAAATGCATTTTAAAAACCAACTGTAACTACCTGCGGCTATTAAGCAATGAAATATATATGCGAATGAATGTCACGAATTTAATTTGCAAAGAAGATCTGAATTGCAATCGGATGTATATTTTTATATAGGATGGATGAACTTTGGAGGTGAACAATACTATCTCGTGAACTTAACTTTTCACTCAATTTTTTCAGGCTAATTTTTAATCTGGTTTCTTGTCTAAACAATTTCATTGTATACGCTAATTCTTATTCGCCTTTGTTTAATATATAGCATTTATATGTAATAATATATTGCATAGAAATAGATTATAAATAGGTTAAACAAATATAAGATTCGATGTACATAAGTCACTTACACTTCAAACGTTGTTGCATATTCTTTATTTTTTAACCGGGTGCACCTTATACACTTCGTGATTTATTTTTCTGTTTTTTTGATTTAATTTATTGTTTGTCGTGGAGGAAGTTTACCCATAAAAATCTCGACGTTTGAAATACTTTCCATTCTGATGATATAGTTTTGTTTTTAATTTATACCATAACATTATTAACTCATACAATATTTTAACATACTCCACAGACAGGAAAGAAATAAATGAATGGGACAGTTAGGATTAGAAAAGAATTAGTTGTGCTAAAATACGAGGGTTGCCTCTTATGTTTCGGGATTTGGCAACCCTAGTGTTGCAATCCGGCAATTGACAGCTCTGTCGTAAAGTTGGACATTTTTGAGGTTATACGCACTCAGAACGTTTTGACATACGAGCGCTATTTGTGTTGTTTACAGTAACTTAAAAGATTCATCTCGGCCCAAAAATGGAATTAAATCGTCAACATTTTCGTGCGATTATTTTTTACAACTTTCGGTGTGGATTAACTCAGCAACAGTGCATGGATGAAATTAATTCAATTTTTGGCGATGAAGCTCCATCAAGGACCAGTGTTTATCGATGGTATGGTGAATTCAATCGTGGTCGTAGTTCACTCCAAAATGAATTTCGTGAAGGTCGTTCAAAAGCAGTTGTTGTTCCGAAAACCATTGATGCTGTGCGCGAACTGATATTGGGAGATCGTCATGTGACCTATCGTGAGATTGAGACAACCTTAGGCGTTAGTGGGACCAGCATACATTCAATATTGCATAAACATTTGACTGTCAAAAAACTTTGTTCGCGTTGGATCCCACACAATTTGTCAATCGCCCAAAAAAAGGCTCGTGTCAATTGGTCGAAAGAAATGCTCAAAAAATACGGTCGCGGTGCTTCGAAACACGTCTATGACATCGTGACAGGTGATGAATCGTGGATTTACGCGTATGAGCCCGAAAGTAAACAGCAGTCGACTGTCTGGGTGTTTCAAGATGATCCAAATCCAACAAAAGTTGTTCGCGCACGAAGCACTTCCAAGCAAATGGTCGCCTGTTTTTTCGGAAAAACTGGACATGTCGCAACCGTACCACTAGAACAACGCAGAACAGTCAATTCTGATTGGTACACAACCATTTGTTTGCCAGTTGTCTTCCAAGAAATCAGGAAAACCAACTGCCGAAGACGGATCACTCTTCACCACCCAAATTTTTTGAGCACCCAAAACATCGATTTGATGGGTCATCCGCCGTATAGTCCTGACTTGGCACCGAATGACTTCTTTTTATTCCCGTACGTAAAAAACAAACTGAGAGGTCAACGTTTTTCGACACCTGAAGAAGCGGTTGCTGCATTCAGAATGCATGTGTTGGAGATACCTCAATCAGAGTGGCAAAAGTGCTTCGACAATTGGTTCAAACGCATACAAAAGTGTATAGATCTTCATGGGGAATATTTTGAAAAACAATAAAGTGATTTTCGATGATCAATATTTGTTTTTGTTCTCTAATCCCGAAATATAAAAGGCAACCCTCGTACTTTGGGTATGTACAGCTTTCATGTGAGTGCGAAGAGAAATACGAGATTGAACAGACATTATCGGAAAACCCATTCAAATATAATAAACAACCACACAAATCCTTCAACTTATCCCGAGGGTAGTGTCTGTACCATAAAGTGATCTAAACAGTAACCTCTTATTGGTTGTTTTTCAGTTACATCATACGATGCATTATCGTCCAAAAATTCCATTACCTCAAACCATGATAAACACTTCTTCTTGAAAATCATTTTTATTTACTCAAGAAAAGACTAATTCAAACTATTGACAAAAATATTTTAATTCTAACCTAACTGACTTAACTAAGTTGTAACTTGTCCTAAGTGGGTACCAAAAATAGATGTAACTTAATTATTTAATTATTGCGTTTTGGCTTCGGTCTAACTTAATTTAATATACAATATATTAAACCAACTTTTGGTTCCAAAAAAAAATTAACAAGATTTGTCTGGCAAGATTATTCACATATCTGGGAACTTAGCCGTTGCGAGTACCAGGTTTCCGCGTAAAGACATCCTCAAAGACACCTGGGTATCACCTGATAGAGCCACTCGCAACCAAATTGACCACGTGTTGATAGTTCGACGCCACTCCTCGAGCCTGATGACGGTACGAACGTACCAAGGTGCCAACCTCGACTCGGATCACTATCTTGTTGGTAGAGTTTTCCGAACGCAGATTGCTTGACGGAGACATATTGCATCCGCGGATCAGGTTCGAATCAACACGGCTGCCTTAAGCAACGAGAATACCAGTAACACCTTTGTCATGTGCTAGGATTCGCCCTCGGCGAGCTCGACGGAGGGAGAGTCAGTCTTTGGGGCCAGAATACCGGGCTTGGAAGAGAAATGGACACGCCTTAAGAATACTGTCATTAGTACTGCCAACTCCATCTTAAGCAGTAGTCGTAGAGATCGGGGCGACTGGTTTGATAATGAGTGCAAATTAGCGACTGAACGTAAGAATGATGCATACCGGGCAATGCAGCAGTCTCATAGGACGCGGGTACGCGAGGAGAAATACAAAGAGCTCAGAAGATCTAAAAAAAAAGACTTCACAGACAAAAGTAAAGTGCCTGAAAAGTAGAGAGCGAGGTCCCCACCAGGCGCTGAAGTTCTACCAAATAATTCGCAGTATAACGCGGTACACAGCACGCTGCACTTACTGCAAGAATAAAGAGGGTAATATGGTCACCGATCCTGAAGGCATTCTGGAGCGATGGGAAGTACACTTCCATGAATTTCTAAATGGTCAGCTCACAGAAGAATTGGAGGCTCCACCAATGCAAGATCAAGACCAAATGCTACCGCCACCAAGCATTTAAGAAACATTAAAAGCCATAAGACAGCCATAAAGCTTCCAGAGCTGATAGCATACCAGCTGGGCTGATCAAACAAGGAGGAACAAGGTTTCATCATCCAATTTATGAGATCGTGGTGCACGTATGTGAACAAGAGGAGATGCCGGAAGATTGGCGTCGTGGGATAATTTGCCCCATACATAAGAAATGAGATATCACAGTGTGTAGCAACTATAGGGGTACAAAATTGCTGAGTACTGCCTATAAGATACTCTCAACGATCCTACAAGATCGGATAGCCCCATACGCTAAAGTCATCATTGGACAATATCAGTGTGGCTTCATCCCAGGCAAATCAGCGATTGCCAGAAATTCACGCTTAAGCAGGCGATGGAAAAATGTCTGGAATTTAAGATTCCATTATATAATCTATTCATAGACTTTAAGGCTGCCTACCACAGCATAGCCAGGGTAGAACTATATAATGCCATAAGAGAGTTCGGAATTCCAAACAAATTGATACGACTTTGTAGGTTCACCATGACCAACGTAACTAGTCAAGTAGAAATAGCAGGATTGCTGTCCAAACCAATAAACATCTTTAATGGACTCTGGCAAGGGGACGGTCTGGGATGCCTCCTCTTAAACTTGACGTTGGAGAAAGCAACCCGTAACTCTGCCGTTACAACTAGAGGGACTATTGTCATCAAGTCCAACCAGATACTTGCCTACATCGGCATCACCGGTAGATCCGAATCGGCTGTACAGGACTCCTTCACCCAGATCGAACAGGTGGCACAAAAACTGGGACTGCACATTAATGAGGAAAAAACTAAGTACATCGTGGCAAGAGAAGGCCTAACCTTGGTCAAACTATCAGGGTAGTGGGGTACGAATTTGAAGTAGTGAAATCCTTTGGCTTGGCTCAATAGTACCAGCCAATACCAATATAGAAGAAGAAATACGTGAACGGCTGATCAAATCCAACAAAGCCTACTATGGTCTATCAGGGCTCTTTAAATCCCGAAATTTATCCAGAACATCCAAGCTACTACTGTACAAGACCATGGTCTTACCAGTACTCATGTATTGATCCGAGACCTGGGTGCTCAATAAAAGGCACTCTGAACTCTTAGCCGCGTTCCAGAGGAAGGTCTTGAGGAGAATTGTTGGCCCCGTATGTGAGGGAGGACGATTCTGGAGTCGCTACAACCATCGGTACGCGATCTACCTTGAAGCTAATGCAATAAGAAAAATCAAGCTCGGTAAACTCCGGTGGACGACACACCTAGCTCGAATGAGCGAACAGGAGCCAGATACCAAGGTATTTAACCACACTCTTGGTTTCCTGTGTGCATTCATGCGGTCCCACGATAACTAACTTTCGCCCGCTTTTTCTTGTGTCGTTCGTGGCTTTATATAATGGGATTCTAAATAGGATGGCTTCACATTTCTGGAAGTTGATCTTAAGTTTCCAGTCGTCGCAATAGCGCTGCATTTTGTTGATGTTGTATTTATGATCTCAACTTTCGGAGGTGTTCTGTAAATTATGAGATCGTCTGCGTACGCAATACCCTGCGGAAGTGTATCCTATAAGTCGCTAATGCAAATGTTAAAAATAATGGGAGAAAATACCACTCCCTGTTGCAAGCCATTCTTGATATTATACGTTTTATTGGAGTTGACATTACCACTATTAGAGGTCATATACCCACTCTTGACCACGAACCTCCTGTCCTTTAACATAACGTAAAGTACATATAGTAAAGGTTTATATATAGCTTGTCTGACCAGTTTGTAATATAACCCTTGGCTCTATCCAAGTCAATCAGACAGGCACCTGTGCATTGGTTCTTACATTTATTCCACCATATGTCGGAGACCAGTTTAGCTGCGGCATGTGTGGTTGATGGCCCGTCTTAAAGCCAAACTGGTTATTCGGAATAATGTTGTTGTCGTCTACCCATTTTAGCAGAGCTTTGTTAATTGTTTTTTTCAAATACTTTATTGATGCTTGGAAGTAAACTTATCGAACGCATGTTCATTGGGTTTGTACAGTATTTGTCTTGTTTTGGGATGGGCTGTATGATTGCCGTTTTCCAGCGCGGGGTAAGCTATGCATTATTCAACGCGTTGTTAAACAAGACCCGTATATATCTATTAAGGCGCAAGGCTAATAACCTGCACGTAAAAATAAATTATTATGGAAAATTTAACAAGCCTCGAGATTTTCTAAATAAGGCCAACTCCGGTTCCCGGTTGTAGTGCCGGTGATGTGGATGATATATATCTATTGCCATTGGTGGGAGGTTCTTGAGTACGATGTTAGGTACTCCATCTATTCCCACTGACCTTTTGCTTCTCAATGAGTCGAAGATACCCTGGATTCCTTCCCTCGTAATTAAAAGTCTATTAGCCCTAACATTGGCATTAATGTCATTGGCCGGGATTCTCCGATTGCCAAAGCGGAATTTCATTTCGGAGGTGCAAGTGATTCAGTAGAGCTCTGTCCTCCAACTCGTGATTTCTTTCATTCATCTTACTCATTTCCTGAAAGACAGCTCCCACAGCTTTCACCTTTTTTAAAGAATGCTCGATCACAAAGAGATCATTATTGACGATAGCGTTCTCTGTATCTATGCCAATGTTGATTAGCAGCTGCTTGTTTACGTCGGTACGTGGAATTTTGAGACACTGAATCTCGTTTTGATTATTTCTCCTGAATATCTTATTTATTTGTGGGAACATATAAACAATACAAATTTGATGCTAATCTATTGGAGGTTTTTTAATCGGGATTTCACTGATATTATCTCCTGGTCTTGTCTGTCTGTAAACTGTCTGTGTAATTGTTTTAGTTTTAAAACCGATCTACTCTTTTTCCTGTAAAGTGCGCTTATTGTTGTGATTCAGTACATATTTATGTTATCTGTAACTGTTGTTTTAGGAATTGTTTTGTCCATTGTTCGTTTTACGGTTTCGTCCATTTGTTGAATGTATTCGTCGATTTCTTCATTTGTCATTTTTCTGTTTATTGGCAGATTAAAGTCATTTGAACCAAGTTCTCTTGTTAATGATCTGGTGAGCCGTGGCCTTCGCATTGCCCCGTAGTTGTAGGGTTGCGGGATGACGAATTCCTCCAGATCTGTCAGATCGTTCGAAAGCTTTAATATTGGTGTTAAGTAGTCTCAGTCATGTGCCAATAAGCAAGACATCTCAGAACGATCTACCTCTGGGGAACGATGGATATTCCGTAGTTTTATATTCTACATGGTACAGATCTAACCAACCAGCCAACTGATTTCCTCGGGTATTAGATATATAATTTCCCCAATTTTTATGCTTGGCGTTCATATCCCCATCTAGGATAAAATAGATTTTTTCCAGGTACAACTGTAAGCATCGAAAGTGTGTCTCGAACTCTGCTATAAAAAGGTTATGTTGGTGCTCCTCAGGTGCATAGACCGCAACCGCATACAAAACCCTTCCTTGCTGAAGGAGTATGCGTATGATGCGGGCTTCCAGCACCCAGAACCTGCGCACTTCTGCACTATATATCACTTTATGTTGGATTCCTTTTCTAATAAACATTACGAGACCTCCCCCATTGAGAGGAGTTAGATCGATATATTCGTATAATATCGTAGGTTTTATGCCCAATCTTATGGTATGTCTGTGGTTTAACTTTGTGTACATCAGGGTTTCCATCTTGCAACAGGTTGAAAAGAGTGGCTCTTATCTCTACCCTTTCTTTCCCCGGAGGGCATTCTTCTACCTTATGGCCCTGTCCGCATTTTACGCAACGATCCTGCATTTCACAGTTCGCCGCTGTGTGACCAAACCTTTGGCAGCGACACATTGCAGAATGTCTCTGCCTTTTTTTTAATGTGACAAACTGATGATCCAGGACTGTTATTTTCCTTAGACCACCAATTCTGCTGCTCGGTTTTCTCTTCTTGCCTTGGTTGTGGTGAACGGTTTTAACGCGATAAACTCGAGATCTTCATGGTTCAGCTTTTAAGCAAAACCTCCGCTTCAGTTTCAGGGTCGACGCCCTTTAAGAGAACTCTTACCCTCTTTGTATGTTTCGGCTCTTTTTTATCGTGGTCTGTCACCGCATAGGTTTGATTGGCGTGCCTGTTACCTGTCATTCTTTTAATTAAAAAATTGTTACCTACAGCTAGCTTACAAAGACTTACCAATTCCTTACAATCAATATCGATTGTGTTGATTGATGTCATCCATGTTTTGTTGTTTATCTGTTCCTGTTGTGCTGCTTGTTGTTGCTGTGAGGGATGTTGTTTTGGTAGTTGCTGTTGCTGTTGATGTTAATTTCGTTGATGTTGGCCGACATTTAGCTACGGCTTTTGTTGTTGTTGGTTAGCTCTTTGCTGTTCGAGCACTGCTATATTTTTCTTTCGACGTCTCTCCTCTTCCCGTGCTCTTGCCACCACAAGTTAAGCTTCCAATTCATTTATCTCCTCATCTTCATTCTCAGACTCGGACTATGCAAGAGAACCGAAAGCTTTATTTGCCCCATACAAGTCATAGTTGGAGAGGGAGGTGAGCTCACACTCCTCCTCCATCTGCTCTTCCTTCTCCAACATCAATTTCGGGGTTTGCTTCGCGTCGCAATTGCATTTTTCGGGGCCCCTTTCTTTTTATTTGTTGTTGGGTTATTTTCTTCTTCCGTTTTCGTGCTGATTCTTCCCGGTTTGTTGTCATTATACATGATGACCTAGAAATCAACTGGATTAACGAAATTATCCAAGAATATACTGTCAAACACGAAAAACGCCTACATAATCATCATCGTCATCATCATCATCATCATCATCATCATCGGCACTACAACCGGGAACTGGTCTTGGCCTTATTTAGCAAGTACTGAGGCTTGTTAAATTTTCCATAATAATTTGTTTTTTCCAGGCAAGGTCATTAGTCTTCCGTCAGAGGCTCCCCGGTGGGGGCCTACATAATCATTCCAACGACAAAGCTCTTGGATATTACCCACGAATTGAGAAGACTAAAACGGATGAAATCTAAAGAATTAACATGTTAAAATCGAACATGCTAAAATCGACTTGGGAGCTGAAGACTGGTCCAGTAAATCCTCACACGTTTTACTTAATTAAACTAAATTAAGTACAATTCAAACATTGTATTAAATTAAATTGTTAAGATTGTACTATTCATATCCAGTAAAGAATGATATTAAAAAAAAAACAAATTAGGATAACAAATAATTGTGATTTTTTTCTTTTAAATCTAATTAAACTTTTTATTATTATTATTATTTACTGGCTTGTAGGAACCCGGAAGTTCATGACCTCACCGACTCGGCTCCGCCATTGTTCCCTGTCCTGTGCGATCTCCTTCTACGTTCGATCATCCGATCCGATCTCCTCGAGGTCCAATCTAACATTGTCCTCCCATCTCCGTCGCGGCCGTCCCGTCGGTCTCTTCCCCGTTAGTTTACCGTCAAGAATTCTATGCACATTCCTATCATCGCCCATTCGCGCTACGTGTCCGCGCCACCTTAATCTTCGCGACTTGATCACTCTCACTATTGTAGGTTTGCGGTATAGCTCTTCCAATTCGTGGTTGTGGAGTTTCCTCCATTGTCCTGACTCCTCGTCATATTTACCGCCAAATATACCCCGTAAAACTTTATTCTCGAATACGCGGAATTTGTTTTCTTCCCGTTTTGTGAGAGCCCATGTTTCGCATCCGTATAGAGCAATCGGCACGATTATGGTTCTATGGACACGGAGCTTTATATTACGTGATAGCAGTTTGGATTTTAATAGTTTACTGTCTGCATGCCAACTAGCGTTGCCGGAATGTAATCTTTTGTTAATTTCCTTTGACGTTTCGTTTCTGGTCGTCAGTATCGTTCCCAGATATTTAAATTCTTTGACATTTTCAAATATCTTGCTCCTGACGTTTATATGTGTTCTCTGAGATCCACCTGCTCTCGTCGTAATCATGTATTTCGTTTTGTTTTCGTTTATTTCTAGGCCCACCTCTTCTGCTGCTTTCATGATGATTTCACAGTTTTTACTTATAGTTTCGAGATTATCGCCCAAAACGGCGATGTCATCCGCATACGCGAGCACTTGTGTGACCCCGTTAAGGGATGATCCGGCCGTGTTGTCGTCTTGTACCTTTCTGATAACATACTCGAGGACAAGGTTAAAAAGGCATGGCGAGAGGCCATCCCCTTGTTTTAGTCCGTCCCGGATTTCAAATGGTTCTGAGAGGTGGTTTTCTATTCTAACTCGCCCTTTATTTTCGTTCATGCAGATTTGAATGAGCGCGGCATATTTTTTCGGGATCCCCAGCTCAACCACAATATGGTAGAGTCTTTGCCTTGCGACTGAGTCGTAGGCTTTTTTGAAGTCCACGAACAGTTGGTGAACCGTCTCTCCGTATTCCCACTTCTTTTCCAGCAGTTGCTCTATTGTGAACATCTGGTCGCTTGTTGACTTACTTCACTAAATTAACCTAATTTTTTTTAATATGATTGTTAACAACATTACCTAACACTACCCTAACCTAAGAAAAGCTAATCTATGTAAGCTTGGCATTGATTTAAGTTGTTACTTACTATGCCAATTTCGGCCAAGAGGTCTTTAATTACCATTTAACCAGAATGTCGCTCGTTCTTATTATTAATATGTTACGTTAAATCAGGTTACATTAAAAGTGTTAAGTTCTTTTAAATGCCACTTTTATAATATTAACAGCTACAAATTTATCCATTGTGCACTCCTTTAAAATTAAGAAGTTCGCAGCCTTTTGATCTATCCGACCGCCTGAGGGAGAGTTTTGAAATTTAGTATTGTAATGAGAACAACAACAGGCAAGAAACATTAGCAAGAACCTGATATACATTTTTACTTATATTTACAGACAAGTCTTCTGAGTTCACTACCAATTCTTCTAGACCAATGCCATTTAACAGATGTCACATTATCAGCGGAAGGGCGAACCCTCCGAGCTCATCGTGTTGTCCTAAGCGCCTGCAGTACATTCTTCCTAGAATTATTTCGCGCCTTGGATTCTTCAAACCATCCAGTAATCATAATACCAGGAGCATCGTTTGCAGCTATCGTTGCTCTTCTCACATTTATGTACTCTGGCGAAGTAAATGTATTCGAAGAACAAATTCCCTCCTTACTCAACTTAGCAGAAACCCTAGGAATAAAAGGTTTAGCAGACGTTCAAAGCAACGTAAGATGTCTCCATCAAATATCCAATCGTTTTTAGTTTAATTAAATTTCGTTACTTTAAATTTTCAGATGCAACATACAAATTCAACAAAAAAACCTGTCGATCACACAATCCCGCCGGCACATCAATTGCATCCAACAGGAAATAACACACAGAAGGACGAAGACATTCACATATCTTTACCGGCGCATGGCGTACCTACACCAGCATCGCCTCTTCTTTCTAGCAAAGTTCCAACACCTTTAGAGAATTTCTTTCTCAAATCACTGCAATTTTATCCCAATTTAATTCCGCAGCCATTAAACTTTTCCCAATCAGCGCTGAATAAGACTTCAGAATTCTTAGCCAAATATCAACAGCAATGCAGTCTCTATCATTCTGGAAAGGATTCTGATAATATCATTTCAACAATTAATCACCCGCTCAATGAAGACATGGGGCATAATAAACGCCTATGTAGTGGCGAGAAAAGACCAAAAGACATTAAACGTATCGACAAGATTGTTGAGAACCTTCGCAGTGCGACACAATCAGCAAAGACCGGCGAAAATTCGGCAGCACATACTTCAAAGAATTACTCAGATTTATCAAATAAATCGTCGTCACCCCTTACAGCAATATCTCCATCGCTTACAACCAAAGCTATGATGAATTTCCCTATAGTCGGAGGATCAATAAGTGCTGTGAAAAATGAGAGTGGTTCACCACAAAAAGAAGACCAAGAAAAGTTAGGAGACAAGCCGCCTGATCTTACAGAAACTGCAGGACTAAGTAGATTAATTATAAATGCAAATGCTTCATCTGGAAGTGTTCAGGATAATGTGAAGGTGGAGAAAACTACTTCTAGTCCTCAGCCTAAGATTTCGAATTCAAAACTGTATGCAACGTGTTTCATATGCCACAAGCAACTGAGCAACCAGTACAACCTTCGAGTGCATTTAGAAACACACCAGAACGTGAGGTTTGTATTTTTACTTAACTAAATTTTTTTTGTTTTCTTTACAATTATCTTATATGGTCCATACGTGAATACGAATCCCGTACAATATCAAAACATACAGTACATGCATGAAGCTGGAAAAGCAATAATAACCGCCGACGAGTCAGCACGTGCGCTTCGGCCTCATGATCCGTCATCCGATCAATTATGCAATCCGTTTAGGGTATCTTAAGCAAACGCAAAATACCCAATTGCATTATCGGTTTGCGCGAGTTAATTATTCATAAATGACTGTAAGCAAAAAATATTTAATGGACTACTTTATTAATTATTCTTAATGCTTAATACCACATTCCTTTGAGTAACAATAGTGATATAAACTTTACTTGTCTATTATCATACTCGTATTCGCACTGCACTTCTTTATCTTCGGTATTCATAGTCTGGGATTATATATTGTAGCGAGCTTAGGGTTCGCTGGATTAATTATTTATAATAAATAAGAGCCGTTAAATCGATTTTGAATTAATGTAACACTTTATTAGTCTTTTGCCGTACACTTAACGATTTCTTGACTTATCGCTTCCGTACTTATCGCGCCTTTTACTGCCTATTTCTTACTTCTTACTTTTTACTTTTACTTATCGCTTGCTTCACTTTCTGCTTCTTACTCGTCTCCATGATCTGTGTGCGACGTATTTATACCGTTTCCTCATTCTGATTCGGCGTTTCGTTTCCGTCCGTTCCATAGCCTTGAATGTTCTACTGTTCATACTCTCCAGTTTTCTAGTACTTTCTAGAATATTCTAGTGCTTTGTTTCGGACTTTCTCGAATATTCTAGTACTGATTGTCATATACATCACACTACCCTCCGCCTATATTAGTTCGACCCGAACTAAGTTCACTGGTCTCCTGGGTTAACAAAAGTCGCCAGTCGGTTACTATGTACCACTTTCATCTTGGCATTCGGTCTTCGCTGAATCCTATAGACAACATCGTTAATTCTTGTGAGAATCTTATACGGTCCTTCCCAATGTTGCTGCAAATTCGGAGACCTTCCTTTTTGCCGATGAGGGTTATAAAGCCACACGTTATCGCCTGCATTAAATCCGAATGCGTTGGCTCGAACGTCGTACCTTGTTTTCGTCCTGTCACTGGATACCTTGAATTGCTTTCGAACCAAATGATGAATCTCATCGAGGCGATTTCTCCATTCGGCTATGTAGTCTTCGGTCTTATCTATGGCATCTGGAGGTATTCCGAATCGCAGATCGGCTGGTAATCGTATCTCTCGTCCAAATATAATTCTTGCTGGAGAATGGCCTGTCGTATCGTGATTAGCCGATCTATAGCTCATGAGAAAGGTTTGTACATATTTGTCCCAATCTCGTTGGTGATCACTAACGACCTTGGATAAATACTCTTTCATTGTTCGGTTGAACCTTTCGACCATTCCGCCTGACTGCGGATGTAAGGGTGTGGTCCTGGTTTTCCTTACGGCCAGTATCGCACAAATGCTTTGAAATATATGTGATTCGAAGTTTCGACCTTGATCGGAATGCAGCTCACAGGGAACTCCATATCTGCTGATCCAATTATTGATAAGCTGCTCAATGACGGTTTTTGCTTCTTGGTTTGGAATTGGAAGGACTTCCACCCACTTGCTAAAGTAATCCATGATGACCAACATGTATTTGTTGTTGTCGTTGGTTTTTGGAAATGGTCCAATGGAGATATCAATCGCAATTCGCTCGAAAGGGGCGCCCACGTTGTACTGCTTCATAACACTCCTTGGTTTTGCTGTTGGTCCTTTGGTCGCAATGCAAGTTGTGCACTTCCTACACCAAGACTCGACGTCATCTCTCATGTGAAGCCAGTAGAATCGAGATCGTAATTTTGAAAGTGTCTTATTAACTCCCAGATGTCCACCGGAGACCCCGTCGTGCATTTCTGTTAGTACATCCTTCACTTTTGATGATGGGACTAGAATCTGCATTCGATGGGATTTTTCGTCCGTGGCTTCCCATTTACGCTTTAGAATTCCATTGTGCCCAATATGCCTTAAATGTTCCACTCTTGTCGGAAATATTGTTCCAAGTTGGCCGCTCGTTCTTTTCTTTATATTCCAGAATTAGCGACATATCTTCATCCTGATTTTGAGCTGCTCGTATGGCATCACTCGTCCACCCATCTAGTACTTCTACTTGTACATTTCGCAGGTCGTACGCCTCTTCTTTCTCTTCCGCTCTATGACAATGTTTATAATCTGGCTTACATGGTCTTCTTGATAGAGCATCAGCGTTATTATGCACCTTCCCTTGACGGTGGGAAATTTGGAAATCGTACGTTTGAAGTCGTTCGATCCGTCGAGCTATTTGTCCTTCCGGATTCTTAAAATTTAACAACCATTTCAGGGCGGCATGATCCATCCGAAGGTGGAATCGACGTCCGAAGAGGTACTTATGGAAATTCTTAACGGCTTCTACGACAGCCAGCAGTTCCATTCTTGTTGCCCAGTAGTTTCTCTCTGGCTTAGATAGAACTCGACTGTAATATGCGACAACTCTCTCTTTACCATCGACCTTCTGTGACAAAACTGCTCCGATTCCTGTGTTACTTCCATCAGTATGCAATATAAATGGGCGATCCGAACTTGGGAATGCCAATGTTGGAGTCTTACATAACTCGGCCTTCAATGTGTTGAATGCTGCCTCACACTTTTCTGTTCAATTGAATTTCTTGTCTTTACCCATGAGTTCGTGTAGGGGTTTAGCCACATTGGCGAAACCTTTAACAACGGTAATATGTGGCTAATCCCAGAAAGCTTCTCAACTGTTGCTTGTCTTCTGGGGTAGCCCACTCTCGGACGGCTGCTATCTTATAAGGATCCGTTTGAACTCCTGCAGATGAAACGATGTGTCCCAGGAATTTTACTCTCCTTTGGAAGAGTTCACATTTCTTCGGAGCGCAGATTATTGATGTGTTCTGGTAAATTCCTTCCAACAACGATGATATCGTCCAAGTGCACGTCTTCCATGTAAGTCCCTGTGGAACACTTTCCATTAATCGTTCAAACGTTGCTGGAGCATTACACAATCCAAAAGGCATCACGTTGAATTGATAAAGTCCGTTTCCGGTAGTAAACGCTGTCTTCTCCTTGTCCTCCTCCTTCACTTCCACTTGCCAGTAAGGGCTTTTTAGGTCCAATGTTGAGAACCACTGAGCTCCAGAAAGGGTATCTAGTGTGTCGTCGATTCGAGGAATGGTGTCTTTCTTCGTAACGTCGTTTAACCGGCGGTAGTCGACACAAAATCTAGTTGTCCCATCCTTCTTCTTGACGAGCACTACCGGCGAAGCCCATGGGCTCGATGATTTTTCGATGACTCCTTGCTCTTTCATATCTCGACTCATGTTGCCTACTTCTGATTGTTTGGCCAACGGTAGTCGACGAGGTGGCGGTCTTATAGGTCTTGACTCACCCGTGTCAATACGATGTTTAACTATACCGATGCGTCCAAATTTATCATTTCCTGTCCCAAAAATATCAGAAAAATCGTTCATGAGAGATTTAACGCTTGCCTTTTCTCTGTCTGTTAATTCGATTTTCTGGGATATCAACTTATTAACCATAGAGGATGCACCAGCGGGCTGTTGAATTGAATGGTCCTCTCCCCTTGTCTGAATTGAGCTTATCATTGATACGGGTGCACATTCTGCGATTACCTCTCCTTTTCTTATTGCGACCGGCTCCTCGGACGCACTTAGTACTCTGACAGGTACGATGTGCTTCTTCGCATCGATAAGGGCTTTCCCAACAAGGATGTTCCCCTTACGCTGATTTTGTACAGCTTCGGTGATGTAAAATCGATTGTCACCGGGATCACTCTCGAGACTGGTCCAAATTACCGAGTCTGAACGAGCTGGGATCTCATCCTCCTCACGCACATAACATTTCAGTCTTCGCAATTGTTCGTCCTGCAGTGTAATAGCAACATCCAAGCTACCAATTCGCAGCGTTCTTTGACCGATATCTAGAACAACTTGATGCTCCTTCATGAAAGCCATTCCAAGAATGCATTCGTCCGTAATATCGGCAACCAACAATTGGTGGGAGATGGAAATATTGCCCAGCACTATTATGCTCTCCACTTCTCCATAGACTGTAGAACATTCTCCTATGGCAGTCTTCAAAGCGTATCTTCTATTTTTATTAAGGGTTATTTTGCCGACGACATCCGGCCGAATTATGGATCTCGTTGCTCCAGTGTCGATTGTCACTGTTGTTGTCCTTGCATTAACAATCGTAGTTATAACCAAACTTTAGTTATCCCGTTGGAGTTGTGATGCTGGGGCTGCACATTCCACCAGGCGACTTTCGCCCCGTAAAGTCTGCCCTTACAAGTTTCCCGAACTATTGGCCTCAGCTTGGTCCGTTGATAGTCTCCTCTTATGATTAGCGCATGAACAACAATTCTCACGTGATGTTTCATTTATTCGTCGACGTTTCCTACAGTCAACAGGGATGTGGCCGACTTCGCCGCATGTCCAACACTTTATATCAGGTCTCGGAGTTCTCCGTTGTACATGCCCGATTCTTTGGCAGGAACATTCCTCGACGGACGTTTCTCTCACTCTATATGTACTCCTGGTAGCCAGTTTAGCAGATTCATATGTCAATGCGAACGTCAGTATTTCATTAGTCGTCTTCTTTCCCGCCAAACGAACGGCCTGTTCCGATCTTGGAGTGCGTTTATAAATGCATTCATTGCTACCTCGTTCAGAAATTCCTTAGTCATATTTGAATAAGCCAAGTTTGCCAATCGCTCAATGTCTGCCTGCAACTGTTGAATATTTTCTCCAGGTTTCTGTGTTCTGCTCCACAGTTGTATGCGGTAGACCTGCTGCATGTGGTTGTCTCCATACCTAGCTTTAAGGCCGTCTCTTACCGCTTGGAATTCTGTTTACTTCTCTGCTGGTATGGTTTGTAGCAATTCTGCAGCCCCCCGCGGAGTGACACGATTAGTGATGTTAACTTTTGCTCATCCACCACTTATTATAATTGGCCGCGGCGTCAAACTGACGTATAAATACGGAGAAGGGTCCCGTTCCATCGAAGGTTGGCGGTTGTATCCTTGTATCTTTGTAGTCATGTTGATTGCTAGGCGATGTCTTATTTCTCTCAACGCACTCAAGTCTCTTTTCGATTCGCGTTATTTCATCGGTGACTTTTAGATCCAGATTTTCTACTTCGTTTCGAATTTCTTCCTTAAAGTGTTGAAAATTACATTTCATCCACTGTGTTTGGGGATCCAATTTTGTATTCAGATCTGCAGCTTGTGCGTCGAATTTTGAATTTTGGGCATCCAACTTTGCATTAACATCTGCAACTGGCGCGTCCAGTTTTGTATTAATATCTGTAGCTTGTGCTTCCAATTTTCTCATCATCATCCTAAACATCTTCGAAATGTCCAACTGTGGCGAACTCTTCTCCGTTACATTGCCACCATGTTGACTCGCTGTTTCTTCTTCATGCGGGCAGTCTGGGCCAATCGTAAAACATGTGTCGACATCGATACCCCCTTCCTCCAATGCTACTTGCAGACGCTGTCGAAGAATTTGCTTCTGTCCTCTGATATCCAGATTTCGGTCGTGAAGTTTCTTCTTCAACTCAGGAACGCGAAGATCCTCCAAATGTCGATCTGACATCGTTACAACACACTTTCACTGCCTTATTCACTTCACCAATAATTAATCCCACTTCTGACACCAATTGTAGCGAGCTTAGGGTTCGCTGGATTAATTATTTTTAATAAATAAGAGCCGTTAAATCGATTTTGAATGAATGTAACACTTTATTAGTCCGTTAATAACAACCGTTACTTTTACCGTACACTTAACGTTTTCTTGACATATCGCTTCCGTACTTATCGCGTCTTTTACTGCTTACTGCTTACTTTTTACTTATCTTCATGATCTGTGTGCGACGTATTTATACCGTTTCCTCATTCTGATTCGGCGTTTCGTTTCCGTCCATTCCATAGCCTTGAATGTTCTACTGTTCATAGTCTCCAGTTTTCTAGTACTTTCTAGAAAATTCTAGTACTTTGTTTCGAACTTTCTCGAATATTCTAGTACTGATTGTCATATGCATCACAATATATATACATTACATGGAAGGTATTGGCAATTTGCGTACAGCAAAGTGCAATATTCATGTTACGTGTAATAAATGAATGAATGTTTAATTACGTAAATTCTCCTCATAAAAATGGATTATTATTTATATATGTACACCATAATAATGCAGATTTCAATTATTCTTTGTAACAATTTATATTATGACATTTGTTTTAATCTTATATTTAGGTATGCTTGCAATGTATGCTCCCACGTATCACGTAGTAAAGACGCTTTACGCAAACATGTTTCCTACCGACACCCAGGAGCACCAAGTCCATGTGAATCAGAAGCCCGACGAAAACGAGCAAAGGCCATGAATACAGCATTTCCGCCGCCAACAACTTCTGACCAAGACCAAATGCCAACATCATTAAATCCAACATTTATGTTTATGCCAAGTCAATTTCATCTTGGGGCAACATCATCAACACAAATGGCTTCTCTGGCACAATCAGCAACGCGATCATCTGCGGCAGGGCCAGATAGAGAAAATTCGGTGCCCAGAAAAGACAGCACAACATCAACAACATCTCCCACCATGCACCATGATAATTCCACAACGTTTCAACCCGATAACGCTGCCAACACGAAACCGTGAATTACGTTCCCCTTTCAGTGTAATGTTATGACCATATGTCCTTTCGAGTAGTATTTCATCCCCGGCTGTGATAGTACACAAGATCTGATTTATTTTAAAAACAAAACCAAAAGAATCAATCCTATAAAGCACAAGAATATTTCGTCTCCACGTGTAGTCCTAGTCATTTAACCTTAAAGTAGATATGTGTCCGTGAAGACGAATTTACCTGAAATTTGAGGCTACAATTATTGTTTCAAAATACGAATGAGTAATCGATTTGTTTTTCTTTGTTTTATTTAGTTTTGAATTTTTATGTTTAGTTAATTTTGATCCTTTTGGGTCCTTGTTCTCACCTTTTACACCAAACACTGTACACTAATTTGGCTATGAAGACGAATCTAACTTTTAGTCAAACACATAAAAAAGACAATTGTTTACCTGTTTTTATTTATTTTGTTGTTTAAAATTAAGATCCAAGTTGATGTTACATTGTATTAATTAATATATAATTAAAAGAAGCACGTTAATAAGAGTTCAATAAATACAACCATCCAATACGTATAACAATTTATTGGTTTAAAAAAATACATATGCACATAGAATTGATTTTGACATTTATAATTTGCAGTTATGAATGTTTCATGTTGGCGCGATCTTCGATCGTCACTCGGAATTGAATTAAATTGAAATGTGAATTAAAATGTACGTAATTTGTTGCACACTGAGCACGATGGCTTACAATAGAATTAAATAATTTGTAGTTTTTTGAGACAAAATTCTAATCTAAATCAAATAATGTGGCAACTTGAAAATGTTTGTTGATCCATGTGAGGTTAGTAAAGTGTCATTAGTTGAAAGCGCAATAATGGAACTGTCAAACAAAGCTCTGCTACTTCTTCATATTAACCCCTTTAATGTAAGTACTTTCATCTATAATTAGTTTATAATTTTGATATTTCATGAAGTATCTAAGACCAACTGCAATTTCCCAGCACAATTTTATAGATTTCCTGTAATTAGTTTTGACAACTGTTTTTTTTTTTTTTTGTCTGGTTGTTTCAACTATTACTCCTTCAAAGGCGGACTAGTTTTAAGCAATTTCCTTCTTATCTCTTTAGTTAGAGAAACCCTCTACTCTAATTCAGTAGTTTAGTAGTAATTCAAGATGGAGATATATCTGTCCCCTTTTTGTAGTTACTGAAACCCTACACACCACTTATGTAAAAGCCTACCAAAGCCGATAGGTTCCTCTCTATATAAATATACGCCCTGTGAGTAGGGCTTTAGAATATACTCACAACTAGACCAGCTTGTTGTAAAGGCTGAGTGGTAGACCACCTTTATTCTTCTTATCTTTCGTGCACTAGGTGCTACAAAAAAAGGAATTTTTTACTATTATTATTCTGAAGAAGTGGACAGTTAAGGCAACTTTCGGTCCCAGATCTAAAAATAAATAATGCGTCGCCCATGGCGATGACACATGCGACGCACAACGGACAAAGGATGATGTCATGCCTTAGGAACGGACGCCACAATCAGTAACGATAACGCATACGACGCACAACGAACAAAGGAGGATGTCATGCCTTAGGAATGGACGCCACAATCAGTAGCGATAACACATGCGACGCACAACGAACAAAGCATGATGTCATGCCTTACGGATACCACAATCAGAATCTTCACCAATCACAGCGATAACATATAAGCATAAATAACCTAAGTCATCCTTGAACCATGCACTTTGTTCTTTATTGATCGTAAGTTTTATTTTCCCGAATAAAGTCTGAACACACGCGTAAACATAGTCACTCCCTGCATAAAAAAATATATTTTCGATATTTCACTGAGCCATAACATTAATTGGCAATACTACCAGAAGTAACAAATAAATTATTAATTCAGTGTGTGCACCATATTTCCCAGAGATGCGATTAATACAATATAAGAATCTTTTGTCGCAGCATTAGATCGAGTTTGGTGCGGACCAAATAAAATGATACTGGATCGTAGAAGTGCGTTTAATTAAATGACCAATATATTGTTGTCGGACAATTAAAATAATACGAATAGTGGACAGCTGTAGCAGTAGTAATCTAGGGAAGTGGTCATCGATCACAAATAATATAATTCAGTGAAGTGTCAAAGTTCTATGAAAACATATAAATTAGAAAAAAGAGTAGCAAATATCCTTAGCAAACCCGAACGAATTGAAGGAAGTGATAGTGAACCCGAAATAACAGAATCATCGAGTTTGGCGATATCAATGAGTGATTTACAAGCACAAATCGCGCCTATATTAAATAACCAAGCCCCTTTAGACGCAAAGAACAAGGAACTTAATGCAAAACTTACCGAGGCACAAGGACTTCGGGGAGTAGCCCCACTGGAACCAACGAATTAGGGGCAAAAACGTTATCAATACAGAGTGCATATAATTAATTTAGAAATATTTAAAACATTACTGATATTTGATCATCATCATCATCATCATCGGTACTAAAATCGGGATCCGGTCTTGGCCTTATTTAACAAATCTCTCCACCGTTCCCGATTTCGAGCCGTTGTCATCCAGTGTGGCACTCTCAGGCTCTGGGCGTCCTGGTCTACGCCATCCCTCCATCGCAGACAAGGTCTGTCGCGCTGTCTCCTTCCTGCATCCTGCCACAAAGGACTTTCCGAGCAGGCTCCTCTTCGCTCATTGGAGCTAGGTGTCCCGCCCACCGGAGTCTACCGAGCTTGATTTTCCTTACAACATTAGCTTCAAGGTAGATTGCGTACAATCATAGTTGTAGCGTCTCCGGAATCGTCCTCCCTCACATACAGGGCCAACAATTCTCCTAAAGTATTAGACATGAAAGTGTGAATAATGCCAGGAATCCAGATAAGAATCACTAAATGGAAATGTGAGTATTGTGTCAGAAAAAAGGAGCCTTTTTTACACTAAGGCATGGGTTGCACGCCCTAATTTGAAATGATAAAGAAAAAAAACAAAGAATATAACATTTTAATCGATACGGGGGCAACTTATAATTATTGTAAAGAAAACATTGATTTGAGTTTTAAAATTAATTGTAAAACTTCCACTAAGACTATCCATGGTGTCAGTTAAATGAAAGCACATACAAACATGTTTATATTAGATATGTATATATATATATATATTTTACGAAATCCACGGATTAAAATAATTTGATTTACTAATAGTATTGGAAGGCTTACGAACATTAAATGCACAGGTAGGTTAAAAAAATCGAAAATTGACTACTGACATAGGTATCAGTGATAATCCAAGAAATTCAAAATTCAATTTTTTATTAGGAGGTGAAGATTATTAAAAAAAATAGAGAAATTTATGGAAAGACATAAAAGGGTTGATAAAAACTTACCGTACGCCACTAATATAATCACAACCATTAGAACTAAAACAGAAGAACCAATCTAATCTAACCAATAGTTGTATGTTGTAACGCTCCCGAAACACTCGCAAGAGGAGGGAATTCCACAGCCTAACTAACCGCTGACGAGTCAGCACGTGCGCTTCTGCCTCGTGATCTGTACCATCGGATCAATTGTGTAATCCGTTTAGGGTATCTTAAGTAAACACAAGATACCCTAATTGCACTATCGGATCGCGCGTCAAGCCTTCTGTGAGATCCGAAGTAAACAAACGAATCACCACAAACGCTTCCGAGTGTAGTCCAGTGATATCTATGGGATTCGCAGCGTAGCGTGAAAATTGTGTAGAAATGTACATTACACCTCTGTTGCGTCCCTCAGGCATCGATACTCTCGATTGATTTATAATCTTTTGAGGGTTTTTGGTGTTTTGAGTGAGGTAATATTCGTCACTTGCCGCGAGGCTAATAACCTTGCCCGGAAAAACAAATTATTATGGAAAATTTAACAAGCCTCGGGACTTGATAAATAAGGCCAAGATCGGATCTCGGTTGTAGTGCTGATGATGATGATGATGAAGAATATTCGTCACGAATGGGATGTGACCTGGATTTCGGCACGGGTCTTGTGGGGCACCTACTACAAGGACATAACACCTGTAGTGGTTGCTTTCGTTTATCTATCGTCGGGTCCAGCTTGCTTCCATTTCTGATGCGATACTGATTTTCTGTGTCGCCATTTCAAGGGAACGAGAATTTCATCTCGATCTTTCCAACATTCCGGCCTAAGATGCAATTTCTCCCCTGTGTCCGCCCACGTCTGTAACCAGACACCAGCAATCCTTGCACTTAGCGAGACTCGGGTAATAACTGATATTTGTCATTTTACTATACCCGGTTTTAACTTAATGCCTTTGTTCTTTCCACATCGTGGTCTAGCCACATACATACGAAGTGATATTGCTTATCAGCTTCTGCCACAATATAGGCTATGCTCCAATCCAGAATTTAATTTCTCGTGGCTAAAACTTCACGTTCGTAGGCATATCATACATTTCTGCTTTCTCTACAGAATCCCAAACTTGGATAGAAACGCTCCCTTAAACGAATTCCTAGCCCTATCTGATTCTATCGACAAGATCTTGACCGTATATCCGCCCTCTGAAATCATTATTACGGGTGATTTCAATGTGCATAACTCTCAGTGGCTTCGCCACTTCGGACGCACAACACATGAAGGTCACTATGTTCAGCTCGTTGCTGAGTCAAGTAATTTAACTCAAGTCGTCAACGAGCCAACACGGGTAACACATATAGATGGTCATCCCGCCAACACACTGGACCTGTTTCTCACCTCCCACACAAACAAATACACAATTGAAGTTTCTTCGCCCTTGGGCACTTCAGACCACTGTGTCGTGTCAGCTAAATTTCCTTTAATCAATAGAACGCTAACGAGAAAACTCCCAAAAGAACAGTATGGTTCTATGAGAAAGCCAACTGGGAAGGTCCGAACGACTTTTTTGAGAAGTTAAATTGGTCGTTATTCTTCCTCAATAACGATGTTGACTCTATAACGGACACATTGGCTGACACATTTTGCCGCGAACTCAACGCTGCCTGATACCTCACCAGTTCGGGCTCAACTTGAGCATAAGCATCACACCATGAGCCAGATTCAGTTCCGAACGCGTACTGTTGCCCGGGCACTCAAAGAGCTAAACGCAAACAAATCCGCTGGTCCGGATGGCATTCCCCCAATTCTCTTGAAGAGATGTTCCTCTTCAATCTCTAAACCACTGCGGAAACTCTTCCATTTGTCTTATTCTACTGACTGTTTCCTAAATAGAAGTCAACGAACATTCAGCCACTAAGTTCTATTCTCTCGAAGGTAATGAAATCACTGATTAACCGTGAACTTCCGAAATATCTGGAAACAAATGATCTCCTCAATGACCGCCAAATATGGTTTTCGTAGCAACCGGCCCACGGGAGAATTAATGGCGTACCTTATCGAAAAGTGGAGCCATCCCAACCACTACTTCGGAGAAAGCAAGGTTGTTGCACTGGATATCTCGAAAGCCGTCGACAGAGTTTGGCATCCAGCCCTTTAATCAAAATTGCATTCATATCGAGTGGACAATGGATAAGAGACTATATTTCTGGGCGTTCAATCCAAGTGGTTCTTGATGGTGTCAAATCTGCCTCCCATCAAATTAATGCAGGTATTCCCCAAGGTTCTATACTCTCACCCACTCTCTTCCTCATGTTTATAAATGATCTTTTGTCCATTACCCAAAACCCAATCCACTCGCTTGCTGATGATAGTGTGGCGGTTCCGCCAAACCCCACTGTCTACTTACCGTAAAACCCCCATAACATTCAGCCAATTTCCTAACTTCGCTAATGCAACAGCATTAGCACCTGTAAATGCTTCACGCATTATATAGATCAAATCTATAATCTTCAAGTCCCTGTAAAGAAAACTTACCTTTTCATGCATCTCTTCGCATACAATTTTCCGTAAGATTTCTTGCTTTACCTTTCTGGAATCCCAAACCAATTCGGCACCTTCGGTACCAGACAAATTCCTGTAAACAAAATGATTCGGTTTGCATACAATGTAACCGTCATGACAGGGACCATAAATATTGCGCCGTCTATTTTCCCAGCCGCGCCATGTGTACAACAATGTTCAACAATATACAACAAATTGGCTGGCGACTTACACCCAAGGGACCAAAGCAAATACGCATTCCGCGTCTCTTGGCATCAATTAAAACCTACAGCATAACCAAATGCAAATAGTTGTGGTATACTTACCCTTGGCAGGGATGCAATAAACACCAATTCACGGTAATCTAGCTAAAACCCATTAGCACATTTCCACATTGCATTGCCGCCTATTTATTTAGCAGCAATGCACATCTCAGACAGAGACCCAAACGTTTCCTTTGTCTTTTCATATTTCAGGATCTGCTTCTCATCAGCAGCAGTATAAGCAAACACAAACCCAAGTAGCATCCAATGAGATTCGGCTTGTTTGCTTAGCCGAATTCACTTCTCATGGATCCACTTTATGCCATTTCTTCAAGAACAATGTACCATGCACACATACCACCATGATCACGACCAGCGAGTGAGCTCTGCACGAGCAAGATATCGCTGAGTCGTAATTCAATCTCCGAAGCGGACGGGTCGCCCGCCATCCAGCGTACCGGCGCTGGTACGGTGGTTCTCTAGAAGTCGTTTATACCCAAAATATTAATTTCGTTCTTTTGCAAATTGTTTTAATCAAAAATTCGCTGTGCTTCGGAATTAAGTGCGAGTAATTGTTAAATGTGACTTCCCGCAAAAATAAGCCTGCAAAAATGAATACATCTACCTCAATAAATCCGAATCAGAACTTTTTGAACTAATAAACGAAAGTGTTTCATTTACGGTGCAGTGAAAGCTTGTGTATCTTACTTGCTCCTCGTGGACGTTGTGTTGTGAGGTCTTGTTTCGTTGTTCTCCCGGGTAAACAGTTTTTCTTTGGGTGCCCGTCGAACTTTTAGCAGAGTGGGTTGGTAGTAGAACCCGCGCCTATGCAGGCCCACGACTACCCACCCCACAATAGCAAATTGAGTTTCTTATAATCATACGAACATTCCCGACCAAACTCTTCGAATGTCAATACCAATCAGCAGGTTATGCTTAATACACTGAATTCCGACCTCAACAAGCTATATCAATGGAGATTATCTAACCGAGTGAAGTTCATGCCTTAAAAACTCACTCCTGTCTCTCGTCGTCAAAGGCGAACCCAAAAATAAATACCCTGTCGATGAACGGCACTTGCATCGACGAAGCCAGGGAACTATCAATCCTCGGCACTCGAATTAATTCGACTCTTATGGGAGCGACCACATTTTTGAAGCAGCGAAAAGTGCGGCCAAATGTATGGGGTTCCTTAAAAGCCAAACAAAAATTACTTACTCCATCCAATCTTGCCATTTTATATAAAGCTTCCTTAAGAGATGCAAAAATTACTTCACTCCATACAACCTGGCCATTATTTACAAGGCTTATATTCATCCCAAAATGGAGTTTAACTCCCATATTTAGTCAGGCGCATCCAAAACTGCACTACACGTGCTCGATAGGATGCAAAAACGAGCAGTGAAACTTATTGGGCACCCAGTTGTGAGTCGATCAATTCCGTCGTTAGAACATAGGTGCAACGTATCATGCCTATCTCTTTTCTATAGGTATTATCACGGTCGTTGCTCAACTGAACTTGCTTAATGTGTTTCGCCTCCTCGGACATTTTCCCGCGATACCCGCCAATCTGAAAAAGCGCATCAATTCACGTTGAAAGTCAACTTCAGGCGCACAAATAAACGTAGGGAGTCATTCTCAAGCCAAACCACAGAAATGTGGAATGCTCTACCTGATCGTGTGTTTCCTCGTCGTTGTAATGTCCAGGCATTTAAGACCAATGTACATCGATACAGGAATGTGGAATGCTCTACCTGATCATGTGTTTCATGGTCGTTGTAATGTCCAGGGATTTAAGATCAATGTACATCGATACCTCCTTTCCCTATCCACTTACTCTCCTTCCTCTGTCAGTGCTTTTGTTTTTTGATACAAGTCAATCCACCTTAACACTACATAGTGACGCGGCTCTTCTGTCACAGTGCTCTGACATTTAAGGTTACTCCAAAATGTCCTTTTGAGCGCGCGTTCTTTAGCCGTACCACACGAATGTGGAATGCTCTACCTGATTAAGTGTTTCCTCGTCGTTGTAATGTCCAGGCATTTAAGGCCAATGTACATCGATACCTCCTTTCCTTATCCACTTCCTCTCACATTTAAGAGTACTCCAAAATCTCCTTTTGTCCGCGCGTTTGTGTAGAAAAAAATGTATATATCCATATCAGATAGCCGACTATGTGTTCGTGAATAAGGAAATTGATGAATTACTAACAAGGGGAAACATACGACCCTCGAGATCACCATATTGCCCACTTATATAGGTAGTACCGAGGGAAGGATTAAATTCAAAAGGAACATAAAAGAAAAGACTAATAAACGAATATCGAAAATTAAATGGACAAACAATCAGCGACAGGTATCCTATGCCTAATATAGCGATTACAATACAAAACTTAGGAGAAGCAAAGGTATTCTCTACATTAAACTTAGAGTCAGGTTTCCATCAAATAATAATTAAAGAAGAGGACAAAGAAAAAACGGCATTCGCAGTAAACGGTGCAACATATGAATACGATCGCTTAGCTTTTGGTTTAAAGTATGTACTAGCCATATTTCAGAGATGTATAAATGACATATTGCATCCATTTATCACAAACATTTTACTGTCTATGTTGATGACATAATCTGTTTTTCAAAAGATAAAGGAAAACATATGAAATACTTGGAATGTGGCCGTTTAGAACCAGCTGAGATCGAGGTGCTAAGATAAAGCCGATGATTCAGCATGAAATCCACTTCGTTGTGTTAAACTTGGCTGTGCAATGTTGTAATTGATAGATTGTGAATTCGCCGTCTTCTGAGTATGGCCAACCAGTGCCGATACCAGAAATGTTGGAGTAGCTGCCAACTGCATAGGACCGTCTGTGTTTAGAGTCCGAGACGATTGCTGTGTCTGATGTTGTTGCAGTTGGGGATGTGTCTCTCTTACGCCGCTAATGCCACTGCTTGGCGTTGGGCGAATTTCTCGATGAGAACTGATCTTTATGTCGGCAGCATTGCCTGAAGCCGTATTCGATCTACTGGTTGAGTGATTGTGTTGAAAATGATGTTTTTGGTGGCTATTGCGCCCGCCATAGAGGTTATCTTGCTGGCCTTGAGGACGTGACGAAGTCAATATGTTCCTTGAATTGAGAGAATTCTCTGAATTTCCCATAAGACCAGAATTATTTCTATTGTCCGCTTGATATTGATTTGTGGGGATTAATTTTCCGGTATTGTTGAATACTCTGGAATTGTGGTTGCCATCAGACGATTCGAATTTCCGACGTCGCAGTCTCAGAACATAATTCTCAGTTGATGAAACCGGACTATGGCCATGACGTGCAGTCATGATTTGGAGAGCAACATTATCTGCATGATGAATTTCATCGCAAAGTACATGCTGCTGCTGCGATTGGATTTGCTGTGGATCCTGTAACCGCATGTGATGTGCATCAGAAACAGCATTGCTGCTTAGATTTTGATGATGTTGAGGTTGTAAAATAAGTTGAACACCTTGCGGCATATCCCTTTGAACTAATGTGAGATTAGGTAAGAGATGCTGCGTGCTTAGGCTATTAGTCGGAATCACAATCTGCTCACCAGCAGAAGCCTTCGTTGACAATTGTGCCGCATTCACCTTCCGCTGTTGTGAATTCTTGAAGGGTGAATGTATCTTTCGTCGTTCCTCATCTTCTATCTCCTCGAATTTTGTTAACCGAGAGTCCAGCTTAGAAGGTTTTGTCCTTACGTGAAAGGATGTTATTGATGATTGGTTATCAATGATGCTACCGGAGACCACCCATCCTAATTCGGTTCGTTGCGCCATGGGGGTGCCGGGCGCTCCCTTGATCATTCCGTCCAGAAGAAGCGCCGAATAAACATCGCCCCCAAGAAGGATGTCGACTTTGCCTGGCATGTAATAAGTCGGATCAGCCAGATCGATACCCTTTAGATGGTCCCAGTTAACGCGTTGAAGATTGCGCATGGGTAGCGCCGCAGTGAGTTTGGGCAAAACAAAGGCTCGAACCTGCAACGGGAAGGGTTCGTTGATTTTAGAGTGAATAACGAGTGATACCTTGTGCGCCTCATGCACTCATCCTTGTTTCCCCTATGCCATAGACGGACACGTGGCCTTTCTCTCTTTTGAGCCTTAACAACCGTGATGCTGATTCGGTAATGAAAGATGCTTCCGATCCAGGATCCAGGAGAGCTCGTAGCGTCAGAGGCTGTCCCTCAGCTGTATAGACCCTGACGAGAGCAGTAGCCAGAAGAACAGTCTGAACATTATTGTTTTTGACAATGCAGGCGTTGAATACTGAGGATCTTCTGGTGGAGACCGTTGAATCCTCCGTTGATTGTGCCTGATGAGTTTGGTCAGCAGATGTTCCAGATGGAGTCATCGTCGCAGCAGAGTCACTTCTGAATATGGAATCGTGGATATCGTCTATGTGCAACAACGAATGATGTTTCTGCTTACAGCGCATACAGGTGAACTTGCTGGTGCACTCTTGAGTTCTGTGCGTATTTGACAGACAGTTGATACACAAATGGCGTTTGATTGCTATGTCTCGTCTCTTGTGAGGGCTGAGTGCTCGAAAATTGAAACAGTTACGAATGAAATGTAAGCCTGAGCACATCGAACAATTGCTTGTGGTTGAATTATGGACACGGACGTCATGATGTTTGTTTCTAGAAATTCCGTGAGAATTTTTGGACGTTGTTTGTCCCATGACATCTAAAGTTCGAATCCTTGTGAGTAGAAATTCTTCTAATATATCGTATGTTGGGTAATCCACATATGACGAAATGTGATATTCCCACAAACCTCGCGTTGTAAGGGGGAGCTTCTGGACTGTGTGGAAAATTAATACGTCCTCCCACGATGGGACCGGGACTCCTAGGTTCTGTAATGATTGTTTGGCTTCACTTGTAGTATCCACCAAAGACCTAATCCCATCAGCTGACTCATGGCCCAGCGAAGGTTGACTGAACAGCAAGTTGAATTGGTTGTCCTTTAACAACCTTAAGTTCTGGTACCGTTTTACCAGTGTTGCCCAAGCCGACTCGAAATTACCCTCAACAATGGCAGTGTTCCGCAGCAGACGTTCTGCTTCTCCGCTCAGGTTTGCCTTCAGGTAATGTAGCCGTTGTACATCAGATATAGATGCATTTCTGATGATGAGGCTCTCAAATAAATCCTTAAATTCCGGCCACGTCTGGTAAGAACCGGAGAAAGTAGGTATTTTAATGGGGGGCAATTTCAATTCCGCCGTTGGCGCCTTTGTTATTCCCATTGAACTGTTAAATGAGTTGTGCCCCAGCGGATGAGTGTCGACTTGCTCTAATTGCCACCTAAGTTCTGAGGAATAACTGTAATACAGTTTCTTCAGCTTATGGAAGTGGAGTTGTTCCATGTATTTCGTCTTGATGTCGTCGCTGGGAGCCGCTATAATTTTTTGGTGGAGTCCCTTTGCCTCCACAAAGGACTGCTCCAAATTCCTCAACCGTGCCTCGTTCATGTGCACAGATTTGGATGTTGGACTTAACTCCGAATATGCCTTGTAATCGGCTGTTAACTCGCTTGCTATGTTCTGCAAGCTGTCGATTAAGTTGGACATCTTTGTCTTACTCATTGCGATGTTGTCAGGATAAAAAACAACCAGTCTTTCCTTTGAACTGTCTGTTAGACATGCAAGTCGGTTTGCTCACAAGTGTTCGTTACGCCACCTCGCTCAATCAACCAAAAAGAACTCACCCAATCGAATCCTCAACGTACCGTGTGAATTGTACTTTATCTCTGCTCAATCTTGCAGATAACGAACACTATTTTAAGTCACCGACTTTTTCAATTAAAGGCCTTTTTTTCTGTATGTTGACAAGATCTAATTTATTCAGCAACACAGTCTCTTTAATAACCTTCAGCTTAATATCATCCAAATGCAGCCAAATTCCATTGGGCAGTCACCGTTGAACGACCACCTCGTTGAATCTGAATGAATTACAAGTACCGTGTTATGTATGTAATCGATCTCTTCGCAATTTTTTCAGCAAATTAGTGTTTGAATAAAAGGGGTTGTATTCTCGGCAAATAAATATTATTTTATTTAACAACAGTCTCTTTAAACATTCAGCTCAATATTTTCCAACTTTCACTCAACCAGTAGATCGAATACGGCTTCAGGCAATGCTGCCGACATAAAGATCAGTTCTCATCGAGAAATTCGCCCAACGCCAAGCAGTGGCATTAGCGGCGTAAGATAGACACATCCCCAACTGCAACAACATCAGACACAGCAATCGTCTCGGACTCTAAACACAGACGGTCCTATGCAGTTGGCAGCTACTCCAACATTTCTGGTATCGGCACTGGTTGGCCATACTCAGAAGACGGCGAATTCACAATCTATCAATTACAACGTTGCACAGCCAAGTTTAACACAACGAAGTGGATTTCATGCTGAATCATCGGCTTTATCTTATGCACCTCGATCTCAGCTGGTTCTAAACGGCCACATTCCGAACCAAGGTGTGGCTGCACAATTACCACGTCAACTTAATGACAACCACATCGCTCAAATACAAATGTCAAATGGTCTCACTGGTCCGATCGTTGCACAATTGCCGACGCAGTTTCAACGGAGCTTAGCAGGATTTAATCAAATCAACCCAAATATTGACCTCAACCATTGGAATAATAAAAATACTCACCAAATCGTTGCCGCGACCGAGACGGCAAATATCGCCTTTCAGGCACCTCCTCCACCACATGCAGGAGATTTACAAATGTCAACAACCTCCGCTATTATGCCAGCCCAGACTATCCAGTTGTTTGGCATGGCTTCACCAGCAGGTTCTCGTCAATCGCAAATGGTTCAATCAGAATCAGGAGTTAAAATTTCTACGCCATTTAATTTGGAAAATGTGACGTCAAGCTCACAGCACATCAGCACTGGTAAATTAGCGAATGTGTTCCACCATCGCAAACAAAGAAAAACGAGAACCCCATACACGAGGTTAAGTTGCGGAATCCTAAACCGCATAAAGGGAAGAGAAAACCAAATCCTCTCCATATAGCTGTGTCCACGAGTTCTATCATCTGAATGATCCCCTCAACGACAATGACGGTGGCATCATCTCAAGCCACATCTTCCAAGTTCGGTTAGTAATTCAACAGCTACTAATTTAACACCGATACTTACTAATCAGGAACATCTCCACCACCAGTAGCACGTACAAAACTTGATCGCGGGAATAGCTATGTGGCATTATGGAAGACGAAGAAGATTTTATGGACCTTGATGGAAATGCAGCATGCACAATCGTTGCCACAAGATCAATCGAGGAATACACAAGCATCCCATGACATCATGAGAACGATCCCGAGCCAAAACAGCGACATCCCATTTACATTTTTACTCTCATCACCTCTAATCAGCAAACGGTTGGTGAATCTCATCAGTCATAATCAGACATGCGATTACAATCCGAAAGCGCGGTTGATGGGAACAACATGATATCGTCTAAGGATCGATCAAGGGACTCGACCCAACCATGCACTATTTAGTTTCCAAACTCCACACGGAAGTAGAATGCCACCAATAGCAAGAAAGACAACTACGTTAGCACCCTATGGCCAACTTGGCCTACTACTACACACACACACACACACACCCACTCACACTTGTAATCTGAAATACACATCCCACTATAACAAAGTCAAATATAATTGATAATCTAGACCCACTATTGGAACCAATGTCAAACAATTGCCACCCTACCGTTGCACCGTGCCGGTTCACGATCGACACAACATTTAAAAGTACAGTCTCAATTGCAACATTTCGGGCTAACCGCGCCCAAGACGATCATTGCGCTGATACATCTCATTAATACGGAAAAGAAAAAAAACCTATTCGTCCACCGTCGCCGGCCCGGGAAGATGTTGCAGAAGCAACAGCATAACAATTGGAAAACAATTTGCATCAAATAATTGAGTCAAGCAATTCAATTGACTCGGCGAAATATCACCTTACAACGCCGGAGAGTATGCAACTATAAATTGTGCCAGAGACTAGTTCATGCTGCGGGATGCTTTTCGAAGTGCTCGCTGACTACGGAGACATTCAGCTACCTGATAGCAGACCCCGTTGCTGGAATCGCTGAAGTCTTGAAAAGAGATCAGCACAACGGTGTGGCGAAGAAGATTTTGGTGGCTCAACGGCTGCTTCTGAAGAACCGAAAAATAAATACGGTAACGGAATTAAGGTGCAGTTTTTAATTTACAATAAGTTACTTTATTTTACTATATTTAATAATTGCCACTTAAAACGATCACTTTAAACAATTCAAAACCTAGACACTAAACGATGATACCCAATTGCATAGCACAGATGATAAACGAAAAAGAGACTAAGTCTTCATTACTCGAAGACACCAAAAAACTACCGCAGGTAACAGAACAAAAAACAGCATTCCTCCGTTGCTAATCGATTTTTTTTAAAATACCGGTCCTTTTCCAATCAAAACAACAGGTTCTTCCTCGTCTTGTTGAATCGTTGTTGAGGTCAACAACCAGAGTCCGTTTTCTTTTGAAGGTAATGAAGAGCAGATGTTGCTGTTTCCTGGCAGATGACGCTCATCGCTGATGTAGGTTATCACTATCAGGTTGTTAGATTGGACTTGGTTTGTTGGTGTTTTTGTTGGGATTGATTCCGATGTTGATGATTATCGGAATTATGTCAGTTATGTCGCATTCATTTTGGGTTATTTTTAAATGAATGGACGTGAACTCATTTTCTTTTAATTATTGTTTGGTTCATGTTGCTTGGACTGCAACATCTTCCCGGGCCGAAAATTAATCAACCAGTTTTGTTTTTTAATTACTTTTTTACTAAATAAAAAAAAAGATTTTGAGTGCTGGAAATATTTTATTTGGGCCTTTACAATTTTGTTTGTTAAGTGGAAAAGATGACATCCGTCAAGTGGCTGCCGCCAGTGTTAATACACATTTGTACCCGATTTATCGGATTTTCCATGACTTTCAGCAAGATATCCGGAGATAACTGTTCGCATTCCTGTCGAATATTCTCCTTAAGAGCTACGATTGTTTGAGGCTTGTTGGCATAAACCCGCGACTTTAAGTATCCCCAATGAACGAGATCTGGTATGGTTAAATCGGACGATTTTGCTGGCCATGCCAAATCGCCAAAACGGAAGATTACACGACCAGGAAACGCTTCTTTCACAATATCCATTGTGGCTCATGATGTGTGTGCGGTTGCACCCTCTTGTTGAAACCACATGTTCACCAAGCCCCACTCATCCAATTTCGGCAGTAAGAAGTCGTTTATCATGGCCCTATAGCGTTCACCAGTAACAGTGACCGTATTACCAATGGCGTCCTCAAAAAAATACGGTCCGATCACTCCTCCCGTGTGAACGCCACACCACACAGTGGCTTTGAGTGGATGTAATGGCTCTTCGTGCATCACATGCGGATTTTCAGTGCCCCAGAAGCAAAGATTTTGCTTATTGAAACTACGACTCGTCGCTCATGATGATTTTTGACACAAAAGCGTCCTCTTCGTTGTTGAGGTTAAGGATGGCTTGATAGTAATTCACACGCCCTCCATTGCTTGTCTGTTTGTATTCTGCAGCTGTCTAGTTCACAAATGTCAAATATGATTGACGTACGACGCCATTTCCAAAAATTACAACATCTTCCGATAAGGTGATTTTGCGCCACCATGTATAATGCCAATTTAACTATCTCCGGTGAGAAATCTCATTTTCAAGTCATATGTTAAATTTGAGGCTCCTCGATAGAATAGTGGTTAGTAGACCCGCCTGTCACGCGGGAGACCGGAGTTCGTCGGGGAGCCTCTGGCGCATGACTAATGATCTTGCCCCGAAAAACAAATCATTATGGAAAAAAACTTGCTAAATAAGGCCAAGACCGGTTCCCGGTTGTAGTGCCAATGATGATGATAATATGTTAAATTTGTCGGTTATATAAATAGTCATAAAACTATAAAAACGGGCCTAAAAAAATTGGAAACGATAAAAAATTACCCTGAATCAACGAATTTAAAAGAACTAAGAGCATTCTTTTTGGCGCAAGGCTAATGACCTTGCCTGGAAAAAACAAATCATTATGGAAAATTTAACCAGCCTCAGGACTTGCTAAATAAGGCCAAGACCGGCTCCCGGTTGTAGTGCCGATGATGATGAAGAGCATTCTTTGGATTCTATAGAAAATTTGTGAAGAACTATGCAGTTATCGCAAGAGCCCTCACTAACTTGCTCAAGACAGACCAAGTAATATCAGAAAATACAAGTTCAAAGTACAAAGGTGAATTTAAAGAACATGACATGCAAGCCTTTGAAGAAATAAAAAAAACATTTAGAAGAATGTCCAAATTTAGCGCAACCAGATTACTCTAAACCATTTGAATTAACAACAGATGCTTCAAATACGGCAATCAGCAAAGTTTTATATCAAGGACGAAAGCCAGTAACATTTGTATCAGAGGCTCTAAGTAAAACTGCACTAAATTATGCTACAAATGAAAAAGAATTGTTAGTCATTATATTGCCATTAAACAAATTAAAATTATATATACAAGGCGTATCAGATTTAACAATATTTACAGATCATCAATCACTTACCTACGCGTGATCCGATAAAAACACAGATACAAAAATTAAGAGATGGAAAAACATAATTGAAGAATACGGAGCAAAAATTATATAGAATGTTGGTAAAGAAAACGTAACCGACGCACTAAGTAGACAAAGACTGAATAACTCATCCTCATCGTCAGTACATTCTGCGGATAGCTTCCCAGTATATAAAATTAAAAGTGTAACCAAACCTGTTAACTATTTACAGAATCAACTTTTTATAGAATTAACGAATATCGATAATTTCGAGACTGAAGAAATTTTCGAAGGTTATTTCAGACATCATATAAAAATAGAAAAGACAGATAATTTAATAACACATTTAAAACCTGAAAAAAAAAACGAATGCAATATATTGTGATGCAGACACATTATACAAAATTAGACTTACATTAGAAAATAATCTAAATAACAAAATGGTGCCTACATCAAATTTTACAAATTTGCAAGACATTACTATTACTATTTATTGGCCTGTAGGAACCCGGAAATGCATGACCTCGTCGACTCGACTCTGCCATCGTTCCCTGTCCTGTGCACTCTCCTTCCGCGCTTGACCATCTGATCCGATCTCCTCAAGGTCAAATCTAACGTTGTCCTCCCATCTGCGTCGCGGCCGTCCTGTCGGTCACTTTCCCATTGGTCTACCGTCAAGAATGCACGGTCCTATAGTTGCCCATTCGCGCAACATGTCCGACCCATCTTAATCTTCGCAACCTGTTTACTTTCACTATTGTATGGTAGGTTTGCGGTATAGCTCTTCCAATTTGTGGTTGTGAAGTTTCCTCCATTGTCCTGCCTCCTCGTCATATTTATCGTCAAAGATACTCCTAAAACTTTATTCCCGCGGAATTTTTTTTTCTTCCCGTTTTTTGTGAGCCCATGTTTCCGTATAGGACAATCGGCATGATTATGGTTCTATAAACACGGAGCTTTATATTACGTGATAGCAGTTTGGATTTCAGCAGTTTACTAATTGTGGGACAACTAGCGTTCCCGGAATGCAGTATTTTATTAATTTCCTGCGACTTTTTCAAATATCTTGCCCCTGACGTTTATGTGTGTCCCCTGATGTCCACCTGCTTTCGCCGTAATCATTAATATCTAGGCCCACCTTTTCCGCCACTTTGCTGAAGACATTACTAATATAAATACAAAAATAGAATTAGTAAACGGAACTCATAAAAGGGTACACCGAAACTATAGAAAAATTAAAATTTAGTTACAATGACATTATTTTTGGCGCGACCTAAAAAAGGAATGCAAGAGGTTCCAATTCCAGGTATGCATAACGGGCAGACACCTACACAAATAACTATTGATTATTATCATTATTTTTTTATTATTTACTGGCCTGTAGGAACCCCCGGAAGTTCATGACCTCACCGACTCGGCTCCTCCATTGTTCCCTGTCCTGTGCGCTCTCCTTCCACGTTCGATCATCTGATCCGATCCCCTCGAGGTCCAATCTAAAAATAACTATTGATGCCCTCATCAATACCCACGAACATCGGACGAGAAATACAGATGGTATATCATATAAAAGAAAAGAAATACATCACTACAATAGATAAATATAGCAAATACCTATACATGAAATTAATCCCTAGTGAATTGGAAGCATCGCCTTATATCGACGAAATAATCTCCCAAGTATTTCCATTTGCAGAAAAAATTCGAACAGATAACGCTTCAATGTTCAAATCAACACGCACAGAGAACGTGTTCAGGCAAAGGGGTATGACCCATACACTCACCCGACCAGAACACTCAGTATCAAATGCACATGCAGAACGAATTCATTCACCATTAACTGAAATCAGTCGATCACTAGGTCTTGACAGAGACAGTTGGTAATGGAAGAAATATTTCACACGGTATTTCAATATAATAACACTATCCATTCAGTCACGCAAAAAAAAAAAACCAATAGATTTACATTTCGGAATCAAAAAAGTAAAACCGAAAGCAAAATATTTCGAGCTCAAGAGAAACAATTAGAAAATCACAATATTAAATAAGAGTGAACAGAAAATTTAAACCCGATCAAGCAATTTTTGTAAAAAGTAGAAGAATAAAAGAAAGAACGAGCCCGGTATACGCAAGACGCATTGTAAAAAATTACGAAAGAACAACAGTACGAACGCTTAGCAACGAAATTATACATAGAGATCGTATTCACAATACTACTATGGATTATTGGTGCGGAAGCAGCTAAAACTGCCTTAAATGGTAGAAGATTTATACCAATCCGACAAACAATGACACGGTAATATTAATATATCGATATGCAATGAATGCTGTAATGCAACCAGTCAAACAGATGCTATACAGTAGCATCATAAACAGAACAATGGAAAAAAAATGAATAAAGAAATTTGTAAATTTACAGCTACAGTTTAAAGAACATCATTACAGCCATAAACGAAGCCTTAACTTCTTGGGATCAGCATTAAAATATATAATAGGCGCACCAGATAATGATGATCTGATACAGATCCAATTACCTTTAAATAAACTGATTTATAATAATGACAAGCAAACAATAACTAATGAAAAAATATTCAATCTATTAGAACAGTTATCTACCGCGAATGCCCATCGTAAGTTAGTATTCATCATCATCATCGGCACTACAACCGGGAATCGGTCTTGGCCTTATTTAGCAACTCCTGAGGCTTGTTAAATTTTCCATAATGATTTGTTTTTTCCGGGCAAGGTCATTAGTCTTGCGCCAGTAAGTTTGTATTACCAGAAACCATAAAAATGTTAGAAATAATCTTAGAAGTCATAGCAGCACCAAATAAAGGAGCATATTATCCAGGGTCGCTAAACTTAGAAGAAATTAGGGACATCATAAAACATGAAGAAATATATCATCATCATCATCGGCACTACAACCGGGAACCGGTCTTGGCCTTGTTTAGCAAGTCTCTCCACCGGTATCTGGTCCTTATCCGAGACCTGTTAAATTGACCATAATAATTTGTTTTTCCGGACAAGGTTATTAGCCTTGTGCCAAACTTTCTATCGCTGCATACATTGGTTCACTACTTGGCGGGTACCAAAGCAGCTATCCAGGGGTGTCACGTGGAGACTGGATGTCAAATTGGATTGAACAGGGACAAGGATCGTCCTGGCATTCGCCGGGTTGAAAGCAGAGACTTTACCCTGTATGTTCGCTCCCATCCCCCCAGTAAATATAGAATAGATATCCCAGTAATAAGTAGATATCCCAGTAATAAACATTTAATCGAATTCAAAAATATATATATGTAGCAAAAAAACGGATATTTTGGTGTTATGCCGATACCCAATCATTAAAGGAATTTGTAAAAGATTTAAAAATATTGCACCTAACACTAAATATAACTTAGTACCAGTTACACAACAAACACTTGACTGTAATAATGAATTATCATCATCATCATCGGCACAACCGGGATTCGGTCTTGGCCTTATTTAGCAAGTCTATCCACCGGACCCGATTTCGAACCGATGTTATCCACTTTGACACTCTCAGGCTTTGGGCGTCCTGGTCTACGCCATCCCTCCATCCCAGACAAGGTCTATCGCGCTGTCTCCTTCCATACACCCTGACACAAAGGACTTTCCGGGCAGGCTCCTCTTCGCTCATTCGAGCTAGGTGTCCTCATTCAAATCTGCATGAACGAAAATAAAGGGCAACTTCGAATAGAAAACCACACCATTTGAAATTCGCGACAGACTAAAACAGAGAGGCAGTTTCCCACCATGCCTTTTTAACCTTGTGTTCGAGTATGTCATCAGAAAGGTACAAGACGACAACTTGGCCGGATCATACCTGAATGGGGTCACACAAATGTTCGCATATGCGGATGATCTAGAAACTGTAAGTAAAAGCAGTGAAATCATCATGCAAGCGCAAGAAGAGGTGGGCCTAGAAATTAATGAAGATAAAACAAAATATATGGTTACGGCGCGAGCAGGTGGACCTCAAAGGACACACATAAGCGCCAAGGGCAAGATATTGAAAAAGCTAAAAAATTTAACTGACGGCCAGTAACGAAATGTCGAAGGAAATCAACAAAAGACTGCATTCCGGCAACGCTAGTTGGCACGTAGTCAGTAAACTGCTGAAATCCAAATTTCTATAACGTAATATAAAGCTCCGTGTTTATAAAAAATAATCATGCCGATTGTTCTATACGGATGCGAAACATGAGCTCGCACAAAATGGGAAGAAAACTAATTCCGTGTATTTGAGAATAAAGCTTTAAGCAGTATCTTTGGCGGTAAATATGATGAAGCGGCAGGGCAATAGAGGAAACTCCATAACCGCAAACCTACAATAGTGAGAGTAATAAGGTCGCCAGGATTACGATGGGCCGGACATGTGGGAAGAATGGGTAACGATAGGACCGTGCGTAGAATTCGTGACGGAAGACCAACGGGAAAGAGACCGGTAGGACGGCGGCGACGGAGACGGGAGGACAATGTAAGGTTTGACTTTGAGGAGATAGGATCGGATGGTGAAGCGTGGGAGGAAAGTGCACAGGACAGGGAGCGATGGCGCAGCCGAGTCAGTGAGGTCATGAACTTCCGGGTTCCTATAGGTCAATAAATAGTTGAAAAATAAAAAAATAGTTCTATATTTAATTATTTTGTATTTAACAAAATCGTTGGAGAATGTCCATTGGGTAAAGCACAGCTCCCGAATAAGAATAAGTTATCCTGCGTCCTCTGTAAAAATACAAGTCACCCGGCTAGCTTTAGAGGTTGCCCTATATATCAACAGCTGAAAGTAAAGGATATTGATTTTTAAATAAACGTTTAACTTAGTTTGTAAATAAAAGTATCAATCTGAAACCGGTCCCCTAGAAAATTGTTAACTTAATCTATCTACCTGAAACATCAGTGTTATACATATCTGATACGAGGGCAGTTGGATAAGTCGGTGACTTTTTGAATTTCCCGCATAGTAACTTTAAATGCTCCCGTGAACTGCTATCTGTCAAAGTTTGAGCCTGCTGCGTTATTTAGTTTGTGTTTGACAGCCTCGTGAATTTTAACGAAAATGGAAAAAAATGAATTTCGTGTGCTAGTCAAGCAAAATCCATAAATTGGGCTACGAGCTGCTACCCCATCCAGCGCATTCTCCAGATTTACCCCTCTGCGACTATTTCCTGTTTTCAAACCTGAAAAAAATGCTGGGCGGTAAGAGATTTGGGTCGAATGAAGGGATCATTACAGAAACTAACGCTTATTTTGAAGGCCCTGAGGAAACCTGTTATTTGAAAGAAATAAAAAAAAATGGAAAATCGCTGGATTAAATGTATCGAGCTAAAAGGAGAATGTGTTGAGAAATAAAATGCTTGTTTGCCGAAAATATAACTTATTCAAAAAGTCACTGACGTATCAAACTGCCCTCTTATATTCAGCACGTAAAACACCATTCGTTATGAAACTCAATATAGTCTGAATATTATTGACAAATATCTGACCTCCGAAGCCACCGAAATCAAATATTACTATAAACATGCTTAACTGCCATACCCATCTTTTGAAAACGGCCCGAACTAATTTGTGTTCTCAATATAACATCTATTTAGATAACCACATATTTAACGCTGGTGACTCTAAATAAACCGGTCATCATGTTAAAGCGTACACTTTATAGTATGCCAACTGCCAGCTACGTCTTTTCAACTGTCTCCAGCAATTCCCAACTAACAAGGGAACTACTGTTCTCTATTCTGCCCTTCTCCTTCGCGCTATAGTTTGACAACATTCTTTTTTTGTGCGCGCGTGTTGTAAAAATGGCAATAATTGGCATCAGTAGATTAACTTTCCTTGACGAACAGCACAAATATGGGAAATGCAGGGTAAGCATAGAGTACCTGTTAAACAATTCTCCCAATTGATACATTCACATAAAAAAAAACATCCAGACAACCTAGCTGGTTATTTAAATAAAACCGAGACATTCTTTCCTTTAATAAAATACACTGAAGAAGTAATTTTTTATTATCATTTACTGAACCATGTATTGAGTGTACAAAAACAAAAAAGAAATCAGCGCCTGAAGGCGTTCACCAAAACCAAAACTCAATTTCGGCAATATGATAAGAATTAATCATAAAAATAATTTAATAATTAAAGAAATGCATTTAATAAAAGCACAACGCGGTTATGTTTTTCTCTCAGAACAAACCATACTTGTTACGGACAAAATCTCAATAAGTATTTCCGCTTTTTAGCTTACATCTAATTTAGTTGGATAAAAAAATAGTGTTGCTTGATGATTAACTTTATAGTAAATACTTGAAAAAAATACTAAGGAAATAAATTAATTATCCGTGTACAGACTTTCACACGACAGTGTTATACTGAATATTCCTGATTGCATGAACATAAGTTCAAATGATTATAATCTAAATAGTTTCGACTTCCCAAACTTTCGTGTTACAATCCTGACCTGTCGAAATCACAGTGTTGTTATCCAACCACACTAAACGGGTTATTTGTGATTGAGGGTGGGCATCTGCAAATAGAATCTCTCATTTACTTGTTTGTTTTTTTTTTTTTAAATTATTTCGCGTGCGGTCTTACTTTTAATAATAGTATGTTTTGATGGGTTCGATACAGACCATATGATGATAGTCGTATCTAGTGATCCACTGGCGACTAGGAGAGAATTTGGCGAAAATGCTACGGTGTTGACACGAGCATTGTGGAAGCCCCATTCTTTGTTGTGAGCAGGCTGAAAATAACGAGAACAAGATAAATCATATAATTCTACCGAAACTAAAAATTTTACTAAGTGGAGATTGTTCTACGCTCACCATCTGCGAGTAGTCCAAAGTAAAGCAAGGGAAAAGCGATACATTATGCAAATTTATCTTACAAACAAATTGATATCACAAAATGTATTTACCTTATATTCAGGAACAGAATACAGCACAACCTTACGGTGGGCATCACATGCCACAAGATATTTGTTATCTGGGGAATATGAACAATCGGTCACAGCTCCCAAGTGTTCCAGCTCAGTTTTCAACTCCAGAGAATCCCCATTCAATGAGTAGATTCGGAGTTTTTGATCATCTCCACCCACAGCAAGTTCCAAGGTTTCGGGATTGGCAGTAATCGAACTGGCTTCATATTTAATTGGAAGGGAAGATATTTTCTGATTACCCCGAACCAATGTGATTTCTTTCACACAAGCAATAGCCACAATATTTTCTGACCGAAGAATAGTCAATCCTCGTGGTTGACAATTTAGTTTTACAACGTAGTCTGCCACATACTCATTTCCTTCTACACTAATTTTTCGCAAGGTATCATCGATGCCACAGGTGTAAATAAACTCATCCCATGCGGAAATACCGTTAATCTAAACAATCAATTTCGTTAATTTGTTCCTGAAATTCTATTAATATTCTCTTACCTGATTGCCATGCCCAACACCGCCAACTCTATCATTAACTCCATTTCCAGAGTTCCAATTCGTGACCACGCCATCATGGCTGCCAGTGTAAATGGTACTTCGATCATCACTTAGTCCCAAAACAGTTATTGGCTTATTATGTCCCTTTATAACACGTAATGGCTTCGATGGATCATCAACATTCAAGTAACTTATATTGCCTGACAGAGACACAGTTAATAGGTGATTTCCTTGCCACAGGCATGACACCTGTTGATCGTCAACGGTGGTACCCATTATGAACTCAGTGATAAGTTCTCGAGTTTCAACATTCCACAAACGACAAGTTTTATCCCCAGAGCACGTTAACAATTGAGTTCCATCTTGTTTCCAAGCAACAGCATATACTCCACCCTTATGAGCGGGACTACCAACTTCCCCAACTAGTTCCGATGTAGTGCCATCATATAAAAACACTTTCCCATCAAACCCAGCAGAAGCAAAAAGGTGACCACTTGGAGAGTATCGAACTGCTTGAACAAATCTCGAATGTTCTGTTTTTGTCATTTTGAATTTAAATGGCGGTCCTTCGAATATACCAATGGTATTGTCTTCACTGCCAGTTACTATTCTGAAAGGTCTTGCCGGTCGAAAATCACAAGAGTTAATCGGTTTCGACTGACCGCTTATTTCACCGACAGATGTTCCTGTTTCGGCCATAAAAACGTGACCAAATCGTTCACGACCCTCGCCCACAATGACGATTCTTTGATTATCTGGAGACCAGGAAATATCCTTGATCGGACCACCAATAGGTTGGAATTCATTTTTTAATATGTGCTCCTTGTTTACGGTATCCCAGATTCGTATTTTTCCCGACTGATCTAAAAATAGAAAACACATTAAAATTTGAGTACAAACAGAAAATGGTTAAGAGCATCAACAGCCATACTGTGCTTTGACGTTTAAGGGTACATCAAACTCCATTTTGAGTCCGCGTTCCATATAATAAAAAAGCCGAATGAAAAGTATGTTGTGAAATAAGAATGATTATGCATATGTTAGAGAAGGCATTGACTTCGCATATTAAGAAGATTTGTGTTGAGTAAGATTGAGTTAGGAATATTAGCTTAATAAACCGAGCGGAGAGAAATCGGCAAGATTCTGCGTTTTTCCAGAATGTTTAGGTTGATTAATTTGAGGCGGGTAGTGTTAGGGAACATTCGATCCCATTACACAAGGAGCGAATCGTGGGAAACGTCGTTGAATGCTCACGATTCTTTTTTATGACAGCAGCGAGAAGTCGTGAAAAAGGAACAGAAAAGAGTGATCGTTTTCAATGATTGAGAGGACTAGTATAACCGAAGGATTAATGGGGTCAGTTGTGAAGATAAGATAAAACTGCCTGGTCCATAAAGTTGTGTAAAAAGTGGTTCCCTTGACAAAGAGTGAAGTTGTGGGGGTTCTCTATATCATACTGAGAACCAACCCACGAACCTAACCACAATTTTTCCCACAATTCTTGCACATGGGTACACCACCCACAATTTCGCCCGCAGACCGCGCATAACGCCAACCTCAATTCATTTCGTTGGCCTATCGCACCTGTAAAAGGCACCATACCAAAGGTCATAAATCAGGTAAAGGATGCATCACCTGAATTCATCATTTCATGCAGATAATGCATCACAGAGTTCAGTTTTCCATGCCATAGGCATCATTTCAAATTCCCTCAAATCTAAAACCCTGTTCAAGCATTTACTGCATCGCTATAGGGCATCATCCATATTTCCCAGAAAACGAAATATCGTGCGCTCATATGTTGCATAACAATAATTCTCTGAAAAGAATTTCCAACATGCAACATACATCGGGAAACCAACCGGCGCCCCTTGTTAACTGCCTTGCCCTGCCACACACGTGCGCAGCACATTTCTTTGACTTATTCAAAGTCACCCCAAGTTTTGTCCAGCCGACAAAACGTGTCTGTGCATCTCACGCCCAGTAGCCGAGAAACAAATTCTTTAGCATGTAAACATGCACACAAGAATCCCACATAGGCTACCAGCATTGATGCTGCGCACAATCGTCGTTGTGCGAGTATCCGATTGGCTGATGGCACAAGGCGCCCTAACAACGGGCAAACAATTTGCGCAGCTGCAGGCACACAGAAATAATGCCCTTCTTCTCATTTCTTTTTGTTTTGTTTTCGTTTGCCACGACTCGGCAACACGAAGTACCATGCGTCCTCGCCGTGATCAACTTAGAGAGATCCGCTCTGATTGGTCGCGGCAAGAGAAACTTCACGTTGCTCTCAAAAGACGAAAACCCACCCTTAACGGATGGCTGACTCTGCACGGGTCATTTTTCGACAGTCGGAATTCAACCACTGGCGCGCGCGCATCGCTCTTCAACTTTTCTGAGTCGAAATTCCCCCTCGAAGTTTATACATATTGTGGAACTATCTTCATCAATTAAAGTAAATCAAAGTGCTGCCTAATTCTTACGTAGTGCCAGAAGGATTCTCGAAGTTTATACATATTGTGGAACTATATTGGACAGTGCCAATGATTCACCGTTCAGCTTAATTTTTGTATTAAAATCAAATTGCACTGAACTCTTTTGTTAAAATCAAATCATACTGACTTGTGTTTATTAAAATCAAATTACTCTGGACCTTTTGTTAAAATCAAACAATACAGCATTTTGTTTATTAAAATCAAGCTATACCGAACGTCTTGTTAAAAATCGAATAATACTGAATTTAGTTTGTTAAAATCAAATTATACTGAACCTGTTTGTAACAGCTAATTTCACCATTACAATAAATGAACAAACCACCACAAGAGACAGAGTGTTTTATTTTCCAATCAAGTAAGAATTGCGGCGGAACGATTATGGGGCGATGAGTTCCCGTGCTGGCACACCGACTCATCACCATAAACCACATAACTAGGACCCCCCACACCCAAAGTCAGCTTTCCAAAATACAAGGACATTCCTTGGCAGAGGTAGGAGAGGAATTATAGAAAAAATTTTCGTTGGACAATGTCCATTTTAGTTTATGGAAAGTTAAAAGCGACAAAAACGATAATCTCCTCATGAATTTAGTTAATTATATCATATATTTCTGTGAGATCCGAAGCGAGCAAACGGATCTTCGCACACGCATCCGAGTGGATATGGAAAGTCCGAAAATCTATTCGCGAGTGCAGTACAGTGAGGGAGAAACTAACTTCCTAACTTCCTAGTGTCTTTTTTTTTTTCTCATGCCGCTGTTTCGTCCCTTAGACACCGATACTTCCAAATAATTTCTAATTTCTGGTGGGGTTTAGGTGTTTAAGTGACGTAATATTTATCATGGAAAGAATCTGACCTGAATCTCGGCACGGATCTAGTGAGGCAGCTACTGTAAGGGCATAACACCTGTAACGGTTGCATTTGCTCATGCTCAGCTTAAGATGCAATTTCCCCTATTTGTCTCCCCACATTTCTAACCCCAATCCAGTAATCCTTGCACTAAGCGAAATCCAGGTAACAACTGATATCGATATCTACCTGGTTATACTTTAGTGCTTTTGTTCTTCCCACATCTTGGCTTAGCAATATACATACGAAGTGATATGGCTTATCAGCTTCTGCCACAATACAGGCTCAGTTCCAATCGAGAATATAATTTCTCGTGGGTAAAACTACACGTCCGTGGGAACATCATACAATACTGCTTTCTTTACAGAAGCCCGTACTTGGATCAAAATGCATTTCTTAACGAATTTGATGCTCTATCTGATTCTATAGGTAAGATCTTGACCCTATATTCGCACAGTGAAATCGTTTTTGCAGGTGATTTCAAAGTGCATAATTCTTAGTGGCTTTGTAGTGGTGCTGTGAACCGCACAAACCACTGTGGGATTAAATACCTTTCGCCTGGCTAAAGGGGACATACATACCGTGCCCCCAACCCCACGTGGCCACAGATACGTGGGCCTAATTTACCTTTCCGCCCAGCTAAAGGGGACATACATACTGGCGTCTTCGACCCCACGTACCCACAGGCACGTCGACCCAATTCCTCGACCTCATGCCTGCATGGTATCGAAGGAAACTACCCAGGAACGAAATTGTTTGAAGACCCATTTGCTTGGCAAACACAAGTGGCCGGCGTCTGTGTGTGTGGGTGCATCCTTAGGAACAGTACGGAATCGTTGGACAAGAGAGGGTGCGATCCCCTGGAAAGGAAAAATCCTTTGGAAAAGAGAGGACACCAAGGGAAAGACAAGTGAAGAGAAAGAAAGAACAACCGACTGAGTTTCCATCCCTTAAGAGAAGTTGTTTCAGTTAGTGCAGAGACATCATCCGTTGCGCACTGTTCGCTATATAAAGAAAAGAAAAGAACTTAGAGAGTGTCGCCGCGAGTTTCCTTTGTTTTAAATAAGGTTCATGTTGCAAATACAATAAAAGTAATAAAAATAAATTTCACAAGTGCCTTTGATTTTGTGCCATGGACAGTGTTCGGTGGAACACATTTAGCAGTAAAAACGAAAAATCCGCCAAAGCTTCGCCATTCTGGACACACAACACCTGAAGGTCAGTATGTCCAGCTCTTTGCTGATTCAAACTGTTTAACTCAAATCGTCAATGAGCCAGCACGGGTACCAGACGTAGATGGTCGTTCCGCCAACACACTGGACATGCCTCTCACCTTCCACCCGAACAAATACACAATTGAAGTTTCTTCGGCTTTGGGCACTTCAGACCACTGTGTCGTGTCAGCTAAATTTGCTCTAACCCACAGCAACGCTACCGAGAACCCCTAAAAGAACAGTATGGTTCGATGAGAAAGCCGACTGGAAGGTCTGAAGGACGTTTTTGGGAAGTTAAATTGGTCGTTATTTTTCCTGAATACGTTCTTGACTCTATAGCGGACACGTTGACAGACACCATTCTACTTGGCATGCGAACCTTTATTCAACACAGGGTAAAGAGTATAAAACCCAAGAGAAATATGTGGTTCGATTCCGCGTGCAGAGAAGCCATTATGGCTAAATAGGTGAGCTTCCAGTTGTATAAATCAAACAACACTGAAAAAACCCGAAAAAGATTTAACTGAGCTAGAAATGACTGCAATGAGCATATTCACGTGAAAGTTCTTGTATGACCAGAGAGTGACACAAAAAATTTTACACTCTCCCAAGGGTAGTATTAACTGCTGGGCATTCGTGAGAAACATCCAAAACTCGATCTTCTCATCCATTCCTTTGCTTGTAGTCGATGATAGACCAGTCACCAATGCAATAGAGAAGGCGAAACTAATTGCTGCACATTTTGCAGCCAACTCAACGATACATCATTTCCGGCTCAACTTGAGCATAAGCAACACACCATGAGCCAGATTCACTTCCGAAGGCGTACTGTTGTCTTTGCACTCAAGGAGCTTACCGCAAACAAATCCGCTGGTCCGGATGGTATTCCCCCATTCTTTTGCCCTTCTTCAGTCGCTAATTGCCTGCGGAAACTCTTCACCTGTCCTTTTATACTAACCGTTTCCCAAGTGGATGGAAGACGGGAAAAACTCAACCAATCCCCGAAAAAGGGCGACAAATCATCCCTCTCTTCTTATCGACCCGTAGCGCTAACTTCTATTCTCTCGAATGTAAAGGAATCACGGATTAACCATTAACTTTGGAAATATCGGGAATGGCGTACACAACGATCGCGAAAAAGCTTTCGTAACAACAGGTCCATAAGAGATCTGATGGCGTACCTTACCGAAAAATGGAGCCATTCCATCCATTACTTCGGCGAAAGCAAGGTTGTCGCATTGGATATTTCAAAGGCCTTCAAAATATTCCACTCCATCCAACCTGGCCACTATTTACAAGGCGTATATTCATCCCAAGCTCATCGATAGTATAGTGGTTAGTATACCCGCCTGTCACGCGGGAGACTGGGGTTCGATTGCCCGTCGGGGAGTCTCCGGCTCAAGACTAATGACCTTGCCCGTAAAAACAAATCATTATGGAAAATTTAACAAGCCTCAGGACTTGCTAAATAAGGCCAAGACCGGTTGCCGGTTGTAGTGCCGATGATGATGATGATGATATTCATCCCAAAATAGAGTTCAACTCCCTTTATTTGGTCAGGCTCATCCAAAACTGCACTACACGTCCCCGACAGGTTGCAAACACGAGCAGTGAAACTTATTGGGAACCCAGCCGTAAGTCATTCGATTCCATCGTTAGAACATAGGCGTAACGTACCATGCGTATCTCTTTCCTATAGATATTATCACGGTCGGTCCCCATTGGACTTACTAAATTTACGCCACCTCTCCAAACATTTCCCTGCGATATCTATCAATCAAAGAGTGCCCATTTAAGTCACGTTGTAAGTGAACTTCAGACACACAAATCAACAGAAAATCATTCTTTAGCCGAACCACTTAAATGTGCAATGCTTTGCCTGATCATGTGTTTCCTCGTCGTTGTAATATTCAGAAATTTAAGACCAATGTTCATCGGTACCTCCTTTCCTTATCTGAGAGTGTGGAAAATTTTGATATATTAACAAATCATTGAGGATCCGTTGTCGGATGGTTGTTGCGGATTCACAATTAAATCTAGCGGGGAATTCTAATACGTTCGCATTTGCCAGCTGTCACCTGTCAGCTGCCAGGTACCAGTTGACAATGCGTCAGTAACAGAGAGAGATCGATTCCCAAGCGTCGCTTTTTCAAAATTCACTCAACGGTTTTTATTCATTCTTCATCTCGACCTTGCCTGGGATGCTGTTTCAATGCGCTCTGATTAATGTTTCCTCTTGGACGTCGCTACTCAGCTTACATCCTACCGACTAGTACCACTGCTGGACGCTGCTCCATCAGCTGTGTATCCCCATGAACCTCACTTCCCAGCTTGCATCCCACCTTGGACCCTGCTCCATTAGCTTGTGCCATCTGGGCATCTCTTCTCGGCTTGTATCACTTCTGGACGCTGCTCCAACAACTGTGTATCCTCTTGGACGTCACTTCTAGGCTCGAATCCCACCTTGGACGCTGCTCCATTAACTTGTACCCACCGGCTAGTACTACCACTGGAAGCTGCTTCATCACCTGTGTATCCTCTTGGACGTCGCTTCCCGGCTTGTTCCCACCTTGGACGCTGCTCCATTAGCTTGTACCATCTGGGCGTCACATCTCGGCTTGTATCACTTCTGGACGCCATCTTGGACGTTGCTCACGGACGTGCCTTCACCTTCCCATCGGCTAGTCTCTCGGGAACGCAGACCCACCCCATCGGATCTCGAAACAATGGTAATGATCTCGAAACTTTTGCATGAAGCTTTTGCACGATACGGAGACCAAACCCGGGGTACATAAATATCCAGATTTGATCGAAGATGCTAGAAACTCGAGACTCAACTTGCATGCCATGTAATGCAAGATTCGATTCTTAAGACCAGAACTGCGAAGTTAGAGCCACAAGACTCAGAAACCGTGACGCGAGGTGCGCAACACAGGACTCGAAACGCGATGCTCGAAATGTAGAACTCGAAGCACGAGTATTAACGGAAGTTCATGACCTGGCCGACTCGACTCCGCCATCGTTCCCTGTCCTGTGCACTCTCCTTCCACACTTGACCAACCGATCCGATCTCCTCAAGGTCAAACCTAACATTGTCCTCCCATCTCCGTCGCGGCCGTCCTATCGGTCTCTTTCCCGTTGGTCTAACGTCAAGAATTCTACGCACGGTCCTATCGTTGCCCATTCGCGCCACATGTCCGGTCCATCTTAATCCGTATAAAACAATCGGCATGATTATGGTTCTATAGACATGGAGCTTTATATTACATGATAGCAGTTTGGATTTCAACAGTTTACTGACTGCATGCCAACTAGCGTTGCCAGAGTGTAGCCTTTTGTTAATTTCCTTCGACATTTCGTTACTGGCCGTTACTATTGTTCCCAGATATTTAAATTCTTTAACTTTTTCAAATATCTTGCCTCTGACGTTTATATGTTCTCCCTGAGGTCCACCTGTTCTCGCCGTAATCATGTATTTTGTTTTGTCTTCATTACAGTTTATAGATTATTGCCTAAAACGGCGATGTCATCCGCATATGCGAGCACTTGACCCCGTTCAGGGATAATCCGGCCATGTCGTCTTGTACCTTTCTGATGACATACTCGAACACAAGGTTAAAAAGACATGGTGAGGGGCCATCTCCCAGTTTTAGTCTATCGCCGATTTCAAATGGTTCTGAGAGGTGGTTTTCTATTCTAACTCGCCCGTTGTTTTCGTTAATGCAGATTTGAATGAGGGCGGCATATTTTTTTGGGATTCCCAGCTCAACTACCATATGGTAGTTTCTGCCTTGTGACTGAGTCGTAGGCTTTTTGAAGTTGGTGAACCGTCTCTCCGTATTCCCACTTTCACAGCAGTTGCCTTACTGTGAACAATGGTCGCTCGTTGACCGGTTCCTACGGAATCCGCGCTGGTAGTCTCCCAGTATTTCTTGCCTGAGTGATTCATTGCAGCTTAACCCCCACACCACGTCAAGGTTTCTACCCAGCGGGGGCGAAGCACGGAATAAGATACGAAACTCAAAATGTGAGACTCGGAGGACGGGGTTTTATTGATGAAACTCGAAAAAATGGAGATTCGAAACACGAAATCCAGGCCACGTAATTCACAACTTTGAAAACAGAAAAATGAAATAAATAGCGGATTAAGGATGATTGTTTAACGGGTTGGTCAACTCGCTTTGTTGTATAGGCATAGACCAACTAATAAACAACTTAGTCTTCGAAAAAAAAACAATATTTCCTTTCGAATTACTAAATTTGCATCCTAAAAAATTATAAAATCAGTAGAAGTGCTTCACAAGTGAAAGGCTGATTGTCACTCTTGCTTGACCAATGCACATGAGGTAATTGAAAATAAGGAAGAAAATGTTAATGGTTCGGAGAATAAAAATTCCCTCAACAAGGCATGATAAAGCAAAAACAATTTCCAGAAGCAGACATTTTGTAACATGTCCAACGCGATCATTTTGGTATCAACACAGGTTGCTTAATCAAATGACTAGCGTAATCACAAACAGGTTTGTGGTTTTCTATTTTTGGCTAGCCATAATTTATTAGAAAAATGGTTCCAAGAGAGATTCATACTTCCAACATCCAACCATTCGGGACACTGAGGGATTTCACATTATCGAATTCTTCGATATAAGAATCGTACTAATAATTACCCCCGGGGCTATGTTAGTAAGGCGCTGCAATGCATAAATAGCAGTAACACTGTACAATGTAGTATGATTTACATCACTGAGAAAGCATAAACACGTATATTTGACTGTATAAATGGTTAACTACGTCGATCTCCCCCATTTGATGTGCACTCATATACGCAAATAACATAAAAATTGTCAATGCTTGTTAGAGGGGAATACCCAAAGGTGTTCATATTATCACTGCGATGGTACTTTACATTTTATATTTTCTGAGAATAATATCGCCTGTATTTTCCAACCTTTCTAATAAATATTTTGGCTGTATACTACTACATTAGAGGAGTACTCTTAAATAGCAGTCGAGCCAAAAACTCCTTTTTATCAATAGGGCTTCGAATAAATATCATTTCCTCTTATAAAATTAGCCCACTCAAAGTTTATAATTAAAATCTATCTTTCTTCCAACGACATCCGGAGAGTTTATTTTTATCGGAAAGTTTATTTTACGGACGGTTGCTCCGGGTTGAAGTAAAACCATTTAACATACGTATTTCGTTATCGGTTTACCAACACACAATGCCTGATAGGTACATTCTTTTGGATGTGATTCGATAGTAAACAGCTCAATGGTTCAATGAATCATGCATAGGGGTGTGCTGTCAAATTAGGGGTACTTACCGCCAGAAGCAATGTAAAATCCACTGGGTGAATACTTGGCAACATTAACGGCACACGAATGTTCTGTATAAACATCGGCAATCGCTGGATTCTATTGAGACGTTGGAAGATATAGAAAACGAAAATAGATTAATGCGTGGGATTGTCAATCTCTCATATAAAAATAAAAACTCTCTATTAGAAATTCGAGACCAATGTGCAAAAGCAAAGAAAACAAAAATTATTCTACTTTAAAATACACGTTAAATAACTTACTTCGATATTTCTAATAATCACAGAATTTCCATTTGTGTAAAGGAAATTCTTTCCCTTCGGATCAGCCCCCAAAACAATCGGCTGGCCTCTTTGGGTTCTTGGCAGAGATGCATAAATATACTCTGCAACAAGGTAAAAAAATCAAAGAGATAATACGATTGGCTGGCACTTAAATACACACAATTATTTTATTTTTTATCTATGTAAATAAGGGAGTGGTGTGCTGAGAGTGCTTCTTATTAGTCTACGGAGTTGACCAGTTACTTTGCAATAACTTTTTTCTTTTAAATCTATTCACTTGTATTTAGGGCCTTTACGAAGCAAATCTAACCGCGGTTTATAATGGGGCCCGGCACTTTATACGTGGGAGACAGCACATGCAATAACTTACTGTTTGAATAAGCCATAATTGATAAATGTACTTGGGGCGGTCACTCTAGGGGAACGTGAATTGAAATCGACTACTGTGTTTTTATAACGGAATTTGAAAGATTTTAACAATCCAAATAAAGATGAATCGAAAATCCACCTCGCAAAACCAAAGAGCCGTATTCAATCAGAACTACTGTCTGCCAGCTGTCTCCGAACGGACCATAGATTGCCATATATGGCAATTATTAAATTTCAATTCGAGATGCAGGGTGTGTTCAACAAGTGATTCCATTTAAATCGTGGCCATACCAAATGTCAGTTAGAATTGTTGAATAGAAATGAAATTTCTATCAGATGACTTTTACGAAAATATAGTTGTTGCAATTTCTTTATTATTCTTTAGTAATTATTATTTCCTGAGTAAGCAATAATAATTAATAAGAAAAATGTCCAATAAATGGATACATTTGTTGGGAATTATTTTATATTAAACAAAATTGGGCATTGACAATTTAGGAGACTTTTGGGAACATGAATGAAGTTTGTTTGAAAAGTTAGTAGTTCTTAAGTTAATATTATTGATTTAAATTATATTTGTTTTTCAACATAATCTTGTCTTAAGCGAATACATTTGGTCCGAAAAAATGTTATTCTCTTCATACGCCTGGGACAAAAAAAGAAAAAAATATATATACATATAGAACTTTTTTATTCAAGTCCACGTCCAAGGTCTTTTTTTTTTGTATAACTTTTAAGTGGAATACAATCTTATGGAAAAAAACGGAATTCAAAACACAAGTAAGTAAATTATTTAAGAAAAAAATGTAAACAGAAAAACAATGACAGCATTCACAATGTCGCCTCAATGGCTGAGTTGGTAAGGAGGTTGTGTCTTATGTTTGGTTGTGTAAACGTAGGTTCAACTAACGACTCTTGTTATTATTGAGTTCGACACAATTACTGAGTGGTGGATAGGGTCCCAAAGCCCTACTGCCCGGTGAAATACCACCACATTAAGCTATAGGCTTCGTGAAATGGTTGGGAGATCTCTTTGACCATCTTACGGAGCTTAGCTGATGGACCCGGCCGAGAAAAAATACCATCTCAGGACAACTGACTCAGCGCGATAGTAAAATAAAAAATAATTTCATATTTCTTGGAACAAGGCAGGAATTAGTGCAGTGAGTCAAAATACAGGGTGTCACATTTAAATGTCTTCTCTCTTAGTTTATAAAATAATGCATAAATCTTAACGCTTTTAAAGGAATTATTCAAATTTCCTTTCGAAAAATTCAAGCTTTTGCCTAGTAGCTAGAGGCTTAAAAATAAAACTGGTAATTGTTGATCAGTTGTAACATGGTAGAGTTCAAAAAATATCATCATCATCGGCACTACAACCGGGATCCGGTCTTGGCCTTATTTAGCAAGCCTCTCCACCGTTCCCGATTTCGAGCCGTTGTCATCCAGTGTGGCACTCCCAGGTCCTGGTCTACGCCAGCCCTCCATCGCAGACAAGGTCTGCCGCGCTGTCCCCTTATCTGAGACTTTTTTTTATTAAACTTCTCTCGGGAGAGGCGAACCTATAGCGCCGAGTGGGCGCCCCGAGATGACATCAAATAACTGTTGCAGTCCTTTTTGAACAGTTGCAGGTTGTAACGCTCCGGGAACACTCGCGTGGGAAGGGAGTTCCACAGCTTCCCCGCTCTGTAACGGAACGAGTTCTGATACAGGGATGTTCGCGCCGTCGGGAGATGAACCACAAACCGGTGCGATCCGTCAGATTGTCTTGTGGAGCGCATATAAACCGAATTGCGTGGAACAATACTAACAATCTCCGAAGAACAGCACCCATGATAATATCTGTAAAACAAACAGAGGTCGGCTACGCGCCTTCGATGTGATAGCGGTTGTTGTTGTCCGATCAGGCGGATCGCTCGTCTCTGTATGCTCTCAAGTAGGTCGAGGGTATGTTTAGGAGCCGTGCTCCAAACATGAGAGTAATATTCTAGCGCGGGCCTAATTTGGGATTTATATAGGAGAAGAAGTTGGGCTGGAGTAAAATATTTCTTGGCTCTAAAAAGATAGCTCAGTTTTCCTGAGGCTGACCTGGCGATACTCGACACGTGTTTATGGCATGATACATTCCCACAGACCGTGACGCCGAGCAATTTCAAACTTTCCCCAGCCTCGAGGGCCCGGCCATTCATCATCAACTGTGGAACAGATGACTCACTTTTCCTTGTGAATGTTGTATATTGTGTCTTCGCCGCATTGAAGTCGACGAGATTGGCCCTTTCCCACTGCGGGATCCTATCTAGCTCCCGATTCAGATAGTCAATCTGTCTACATCTCAACTGATGCGACGTAGATGCACCAATTGGCCGAACACCCGAAAAGGAGGAAACAAGCGTACTATCATCCGCAAACCTGAACACCTTGTTATCCGTTGTCTCCAGCAAATCATTTATGTGAAGCAAGAATAAGGTTGGAGCCAAAATAGAACCTTGGGGCACCCCCGAATTAACAGGATACAGATCCGAACACTCGCCGTCCACAACAACCCGGATCAATCGATTCTCGAGGAAGCTCTTCGTCCAGTCGCAAAGCTGTTGGGAAAGTCCATATGAACGAAGTTTGCTCAGCAATGCCCCGTCCCAGACGCGGTCAAAAGCCTTGGAGATATCCAATGCGACCGCCCTTGACTCACCATGCCGTTCAATCGTAGATGTCCATATATCGGTTATAAGTGCCAAAAGGTCTGCCGTGGATCGCCTGCCACGGAATCCGTATTGACGATCATTCAGAAGTTCATTGCACTCCAAATACTTAACTAACTCTGTATGGATGACTTTTTCCATCACCTTAGATAAAATAGACAGTAATGCTATCGGACGGTAATTTTGTGGGAGACACTTTTTTCCCGTCTTTGGGATTGGCTGAACTCGAGCGATTTTCCAGCAGGCAGGAAAGGTCCTCCGTGCATAAGATAAGCGGAAGAGTCTGCCAAGAACCGGCGATAGTTCTGGAACACAGTTCTTAAGGACTATTGTTGGTATTCTGTCCGGGCCGGTTGCCATCCTACACTCCAGTTCACGTAGAATGCGTTGAATAGTGCGCGGACGAAATCTCACATCTCGCATCGAAGACCGTACCGGCGAGATCACAGGTGGCTCCAAAATGCCGGGATCGAGGTTTGAGTTCGCCGAAAATAAATTCGCGAACACCTTAACTTTATCCTTTGAATTCGGGGCTAACGTCCCACTAACGGGGGGAAAGAGGAGGTTGTGAAGTTACCGCTGACAGCGTTTGCCATTGACCAGGAGGAGCGCGAACCAGTTGGGCACCGAAGAAGTTTATTGATCACCCTGTCGTTGTGAGCTCGCTTTGCGGTATCAATTCTATGTGGAATATACATCTCCATTCCCTGAAGAATAATCTCTGATACCGACTCCGCGCAAGCGTTAACATCGGAGTCTCCGAAGCACACCTCGGACCATGGAAAGGATGCGAAGAAATCTCGCAAATCGTCCCAGTTAGCAGCCCCATACTTCCATACATGGCGAAGCTGCCTAGACCGGTTATTCGCTTGATATGCAAGTGCCTGCGCGGCAGATACCAGGCAGTGATCTGAGTTTCCCAGTGGCGCAGAAACCTCTTGTTAAATTGCCCATAATAATTTGATTTTCCGGGTAAGGTTATTAGCCTTGCGCCATTCAAAAAAAAAAGAAAAAAAGATGTTCCCATTTTTCTCGAATGAAGTGAAACTTTACCTCAATGTGTTCACTTCTTTTGTGAAACTCTGGATTTCGCACCAACTTTGTGACACTTTGGTTGTCGGTGTGAAGATGAGGTCATCCACTGACATCAGGTAGCACATCATTTATCAAACATTTTAGCCACACCCGTTTTTTAGCTCCTTGAGCACCTGCCTTTTTTTTTGTATTTTTTGTTTTCGGTAGGAAGGTAGGAAATCTTCAAAAGATACATCTGGACCGATCCAGACGCATGTCGGATTTTTTATATTTTATAAGGCGTCTAAAAGCCCAGTGAGGTGTTGGGAGCCAATGCCTAGCTGCCCTGTGAAATACCACCTCATTAAGCTATAAATTCCGGGGTGTTTTATAGGGAATCCTTTCTCAGTCGGAAAAGTTGCGACATATGATAAGTCGACCCGAGCCGGTGTTTTTTTTTTTTTAGTAGGAAAGTGGAACCCTTCAAAAGATACCTCTGGACCGATACAGATGTATGCCGGATTTTTACCGACTAATATCACCTCCCCCGTCCGCCTGTATTCCTGTTGATCAACGAGGAACTTTCTTTTAGATATTCCATCGCGGGCGGGACGAAGTTTACTGTTACTCCGCTCGTCGCGTCGCAACTGCTGCAACATGTCACATAGAATATCATTTACTACGAACCATGTCTGTTTGGAACTCATCATGTATTATATTACTCTTGTCGGAGTAACTATTCGTTTCATATGTCCCTCCAAAATCGTTCGTACGGTGTCTAATCTCACACATTCTGTGAGTACGTGTTCCGCATTTTCTATTTTGTCACCACAATACAAGCAGTATGGGTGATTCACATTCTTATACTTGTGCAAGTATTGGCGAAAGCATCCATGTCCTGTTATTAGCTGAGTCAAGTGGTAATTCAGCTCGCCATGTTTTCTTTTCACCCAGGTTTCTACATCAGGTATCATGGTGTGGGTTCATCTTTCTTTGGTGGAAGAATCCCACCTTCGTTGCCATTCTCTTTGCCTTGAGAGCTCTAATTGTGACCGCATTCTCCAGCGATTCTCGAGCGAAACCGCATGCAACGGAGCGTTTTCGTTAGTTGCAATGTCAAGTGGTGTCCTCATGGCCAAAACATTTATGGCATCTTCTAATACCGTTCGGAATGCACAGTATACTCTTAGTGATGCCAACCTATGCGCTGAGTTCACTCCCCTCATGTACGATTTATACTGTGCGCTCCTGCCCATATGTGAGCTGCATACATTATAATGGAGATGTTGACAGTGGTTATGAATTTTTTTATGTGGGACCGGGGTCCTCCAACATTGGGTAGCAGTCTCGCCAAAACTTTGCATACTCTTGCCGTTTTTTCACTGGTTTTCTTCAGGTGTCGAGTATAATACCAAGATATTTAATAGAAGGACTGGATCTGATTATTTATCATTCTATTTCCAAATCAAGGTGTTCAACTTTTCTGCGGCTGCTTATTAAAACTGCATGCGTCTTATGTCCAGCTAGTTTCAGTCCGGCTATATCTAGCCAGCATATAATACTCTGGATTGCTTATGAGCAAATATTCTTCAGGTCATCTGTTCCATAACAGCGGACCTAATACAGATCCTTGAGGTACATCATCATCATCGGCACTACAACCGGGAACCGGTCTTGGCCTTATTTAGCAAGTCCTGAGGCTTGTTAAATTTTCCATAATGATCTGTTTTTTCCGGACAAGGTCATTAGTCTTGCGCCAGATGCTCCCCGACGGGGAATCGAACCCCAGTCTCCCGCGTGAAAGGCGGATATACTAGGTACTGAGGTACACCCGCTGTTATTTTATATTCCTGTGGCCCCTCATCTGTGTCATAGAGCAGTCTTCTATCCGAGAGATAGTTTGCTAATATACGCACCAAGTAGGGTGAGACATGTAGATCGCCAAACGCTTCTAGAATCCGATTCCAATTCACCGAGTTAAACACATTTTTAATGTCTAGCGTCACCACCGTGCAATATTTTTTGTACCACCTAGCCATCGTGCTCCAGCTATCACATTGCGAGCGATATCGCACACCGCAGATAGTGCCTTACCGGTAAACCTACCTTTCCGAAACCCATACTGCCATTCAGAGAGCCCCGTCCTATTATTACGTTATTACGTATTCTCCTTCTATTGTAAGTTCTATTTCTTGGTTCACGATTGTGTTCACGTCCTTTATCTTTTGCTAAAACGGTTATTTTCAAAGCACGAGCAGCGTCGTAACAGCACATGTTAACCATACTTGTGTACACTTAGTTTTACTCAAATATATTTTATTAAACAAGACTTCGTGTGTCGTTTCATCCATTTTGAATTATTTCTCTGCGATCCCAACTCGACACTCAACATATTATTCTTATATACTGAGTTTTCATTATTTGACACGAACCAGAATTTTTATTAAGGGGGGAACCTCATGTAAATAGCCTGTTTTTCAGCAATTTTTTTTGAAAAATGTAATGCGTAGATTAATTTGCAATTTAAGGCACAATTTATTTACGTTATAATATTTAAAGAAAATATTTTTTAAGACTAATCGTTAACAATAAAACGGTGAAATGGCGGCTTGAAAACAGCGTCTTGAAAATGCGCCGTGCAGCATACAGGTCACAAAAATGATCTGAAACAAAAAATACAAAATGGGTTCTTTAGTTTATGCAAAAACGCTCAGCATGACGTTCCTCTCTTATTAAAATTTACAAAAATGGCGAAGTTTTGAAAAAAAGGATTTTCTTTTATAAAAAATTTTAATAACAATGTTTTAAATAAAAAAATAAAAAATCGGAGCTCGTCATGCTGAGGCCAAATATCTATAGAATTTCTATACCAAACTTCATAAAGATCGAATGAATCGTTTTTGAGCTACGTTGCACGACGTGCGAAATTTTGCGTCTCGAGAAAAACGCGTTTAAAGTTTGAGTAATAGAAAAATCGTAAAAAAATTCGTAATTCCTTCTAACTTACCGCAGTTTTTTGCTAATTAGCGATTCCAGGGCCATAGAGTAGTCCTTCCTCTTCTTCAAACTGTTCTGGTCTGAACCGAAAGGCCGAGAATCCGACGAGCGCTCGACTATATGAGTGCTCCGCCCAATTAGACTGTTTACTTTCTTTTGAAAATAAAGTACAAGGAGGTCTTGGATCACTTTCTAACTTTTTTTCTCGTATTTTTGAGGAAATTTCCTATCAATTTAGGCAAAAACAAAAAATGGCTAAAAAATTTCATTTTACATGAGGTTCCCCCTTAACTGTAAGCGGTGAAATGAAAAACATCATCCTAAATGTCTAGAAACTTCCGCAGTCCATTCGACCATATTGAAATCTTGAGTACTGCAGTCACTTCATGTCGTCTAGAATGTCCCCCAGTTACGCTATTTGCTATTTTGCTGCCATAATAAATCCACGTCCGTTGAAATATGTATGCGATAACATCAACCGGAACCAGAAACTCAAATAAACTTTGATCAAGTCATGCGAACTAATTTACTTTTTGACCTACTCATATATTCCTGTCCAATGAGACTCATGCAGTGGTTTTAGCCAGATGATTCTTGATTCTTGGTTAATCTCCCCACTACTAGGTATTCTTAAAGGTCAAGCCCAGATCAATCAGACCGACCAATGTGATGCGCCATAATATCAATTTTAATACCCTTGGCTAATATTAAAAACCTTTAATAGCATCAACTCCAAATATTATAGATTGTTATTATTATTATTTACTGGCCAGTAGGAACCCGGAAGTTCATGACCTCACCGACTCGGCTACGCCATTGTTCCCTGTCCTGTGCGCTCTCCTTCCACGTTCGAACATCCGATCCGATCTCCTCGAGGTCCAATCTAACATTGTTCTCCCATCTCCGTCGCGACCGTCCTGTCGGTCTCTTCCCCGGTAGTTTACCGACAAGAATTCTATGCACGGTCCTATCATCGCCCATTCGCGCTACGTGTCCGGCCCATCTTAATCTTCGCGACTTGATCACTCTCACTATTGTAGGTTTCGGTATAGCTCTTCCAATTCGAAATATTCTAAATTGGCTCATCTAAATTATCATAAAAAACCCATGAAAATCTTGTTTGTTCTCCTTTTGAATTCATTGCCTGTACCGATCCATGTAGTAATTTAGGGTGGAAGTTGGATTTGTTCCGCGCGATATCGCTAAAGGAATTAGGAAGACCCCTATAGACCCAAAATATACAATATGTGAAAGAGGGATCGATTACGAGTGCGAAAAACCAGAAAGCAATGAGTTTCAAAATTCCTTCGTTCTTTGTCTCATGAGCAAAGCTCACGACATTAACAAACAACCACTTAAAACTCTATCACATCACCAAGCAATGACGAAAGTAAAATTTCTTAGAATGTTCGCAAGCGTTTTGTCTAAGTTGGTCAAATTGTTAGATAATCACTCTTAACCCACTTTTTGCAATTTTGCTGGCATTATAAGTCCAAGTCCGTTGAAATATGCATGCAAAAACATCAAGCCGAACCAGGAACTCAAATAAACTTTTATCAAGTCATGAGAACTAATTTAGGTTTAGACCTACTCATATATTCCTGACCAATGTGACTCGTGCTGTCGTTTTAGGCAGATGATTGATACTCCATTCTTAGTTAATCTTCCCACTAATGAGTTTTGTTAAAGGTCGAGCTCAGATAAATCAAACTTATACTCATAACGTAAAGAAAACGAAAAGCACAAAGTTGGTATTAAATCCTAATTGAAACAACTTAATATACATCAAGCAATTTAATTCAAATCTAGCATATCAAAAAACCGCGAAAAATTTAAATTAAAATGAAAAAGAAATTTAAGAATAGCACGAATGATAATGTTGTTTGTTTACAAACTTATTAGAACTCCTAATAAATTTTTAATTGGAAAAAAAAAATGAAGCTCACCACTATAAGATTCTAAAACCGACATCCTGGTAAAATATTTGAATTCAACTTAAAAGAGATATAGCTACGGCTCGTTAAATTGTTGACAGCAACCAACGAACTGTCAAAAAGAATAATCTGGATGTTTTTATACACATGTGTCTCTTTTAACTATCGTAAATTACTTTGTGATCTTTGTTCCACGCAAATGGTAAGTAAATATTTAAATATTTGAAATATTCTCATAACTGCCGCAATTAATTAATTTATAAATGCAAACAGCTTATGTTAACAAATGCTGTTTGTGCTTGTTGAGAATGCAACGATTTTCAATTGAAATTGCTCTGTTTTTTTTGAGATTATATTTGGTTCAACATCGTACATCAATGTTGTTTTTCTTAAATAGTAATCGTAGCACATTTGCTAATATATGTGTCGTTAAAAATTGTATTCACAAGTAGGATCTAAAAAGTCTTCAGATTATTATTTACTCGACAAGATTTAAAGAAAGGTTTCTTCAATGATTCGAAAATGTTGGCAAATGGTAAACTTTAGATTTTTTTTCGAAAGAGGGTCTAAAAAAGTGAGTGGGTTAAGAGCTGCTCTACGATCAAGACAAGAAAAAATATACGTTATAATCATTTATTTTTCAGTACTTTGCAAACACATCAAGAATTAAGAACATTAAATTATTATATCATTAGAATGTAGAAGAAAAGTAAGTGAGGGTAAAAAAAAAAAATGATGTATTACTAAGAATACGAAACTAAATCGAATTTGTCTTACTAGTAAAACCATGAAAAATGATCCAAATCGGAGGTGTTAATATATAACATTTGTTATCTGTGGATGGCTTCCGGCTCGTTGAGCCCTTGGGTGGACCGACTGGGAAACTTTGGTATGGTTGCTTGTGACTACGGCGGTTAGGCAATTACTATTACTATTTATTGTCCTGTAGGAACCCGGAAGTTCATGACCTCGCCGACTCGACTCTGCCATCGTTCACTGTCCTGTGCGCTCTCCTTCCACGTTTGACCATACGATCCGATTTCCTCAAGATCAAACCTAACATTGTCCTCCCATCTCCGTCGCGGCCATCCGGCCGGTCTTTTTCCCGTTGGTCTACCGTCAAGAATTTTACGCACGGTCCTATCGCTGCCCATTCGCCCACATGTCTGGCCCATCTTAATTTTCGTGACTTGATTACTCACTATTGTAGGTTTGCGGTATAGCTTTTACAATTCGTGGTTGTGGAGTTTCCTCCATTGTCCTACATCATTGTCATATTTACCGCCAAAGATACCCCTTAAAACTTTATCTTCGAATACGTGGAATTTGTTTTCTTCCCGTTTTGTGACAGCACATGTTTCGCATCCGTATAGAACAATCGGCATGATTATGGTTTAATAGACCCGGAGCTTTATATTACGTTATAGCAGTTTGGATTTCAGCAGTTTACTGACTGCATGCCAACTAGCGTTGCCGGAGGGTAGTCTTTTGTTAATTTCCTTCGACATTTCGTTACTGTCCGTCAGTATTGTTCCCAGGTATTTAAATTCTTTGACATTTTCAAATATCTTGCCTCTGCTGTTTATATGTGTTCTCTAAGCTCTACCTGATCTCGCCATAATCATGTATTTCGTTCTGTCTTCATTTATTTCTAGGCCCACCTCTTCTGCCGCTTGCATGATGATTTCACTGTTTTTACTTACAGTTTCTAGATTATCACCCAAAACGGCGATGTCATCCGCATATGCGAGCACTTGCGTGGCCCCATTCGGGGATGATCCGGCTATATTGTCGTCTTGTACCTTTCTGATGACATACTCGAGCACAAGGTTAACCCTTATGTCAATGACCAACTTTACCGACAGTAATCATTTCGTCGCAATTTCACGATTGCTCGGCCTAGTAGACGAATTTCGGTCCCATGTCTTAGATCATCTCCATTCAAACGTTTCTGAATGATAATTACGAAATTTCAATGAAAAAAAATTTTTTTTGTTACTTTCAAATTGATATTTTAAAAAATCGAAATGGGTACCCGGTCATTGACATAAGGGTTAAAAAGAGATGGTTAAAGCCCATCCCCCTGTTTTAGTCCGTCCCGGACATCAAATTATTATGAGAAGGGGTTTCTATTCGAACTCGCCCTTTGTTTTCGTTCATGCAGATTTGAATGAGGCGGCATATTTTTTCGGGATTCCCAGCTCAACTACAATATGGTAGAGTCTTTGCCTTGTGACTGAGTCGTAGGCTTTTTTGAAGTCAACGAACAGTTGGTGAATCGTCTCTCCATATTCCCACTTCTTTTCCAGCAGTTGCCTTACTGTGAACATTTGGTCGCTCGCTGACCAGTTCCTACGGAATCCGCACTGGTTGTCTCTCAGTATTTTTTCTGCGTACGATGTGATTCTCGCCAGTATGACATTTGTTAATATTTTGTATGTGGTTGGGAGTAATGATATTCCTCTGTAGTTTTCGCAGTCAGATCTGTCGCTTTTATTAAAAATCCGTCTCTCCGTTGTTGTTGAAGGGTGCCCACCTTGAGCATGTTTTCAAAGTACTGCTTCCATCTTGTCACGATATTGTTTGTTTCTGTGACCAGACAGCCGTTTGTGTCTCAAATTATTTTGGCTCTTCCGCAGTAGCCATTTCTAATTGAATTTATGCCGTCATACATACCTCTGATGTTCTTTGCTCTGGCATTTTATTGGGTTTTTTCGATCCGAGTCTTCTCCCGTTCACGTTTTTTCCGTTTGAAGAGTCTCGTTGTCTCTTTCCGGATCGTCGTGTATCTTTCTGCATTGACTTCATCATATCTTTCTAAGTGTTGTACGATCTTCGCCCGGCACTCATCGTCAAACCAAAGTTTGGACTTAATTGTTTTCTTATATCCTAATACCTTTTGGGGTGTTTATTTTATACGTCTCTGATCGATGCCCATCTAGTGTCTACATTATTAGTTTCGTCTTCCTCACTACTCCCATTCTCTAGGGTGCTAAATCTATTCATTAGTTCGTCTTGATATTCAGCCCTTTTGCACAGGTCTTTTAGTTTCTCAGTGTTGAACTTTTTGCTCGTCTCCCCTGACTGGCCGTGTGGGTTTGCTACGAGCCGACTACTAATTTTGCCAATCACTAGAAGGTGATCGGAGTCGCAATCTGCTCCTCTGTATGATCTTACGTCAAGGATATTCGAGTGGTGTCTTTTATCTATGAGGAAGTGCTCTATTTGGATACGCGTTACGCCGTCCGGTGGTATCCATGTGGCTTTATAGATTTGCTTGTGCTCGAACATCGTGCTTTTCACTACCAGATCTTTTGACGCTGCGAACGTGATAATTCGAGTTCCATTATCATTTGAAACGTCGTATAGGCTTTCTTTATCTATAGTTGGTTGGAAGATAATTTCCTTTCCAATTTTTGCATTGATGTCCCCGAGGAGGATTTTAACATCGAATAATGAGATCCCATATAATACTTCCTCTAGGGTTTCGTAGAACGTCTCCTTCGTTCGTGAACGTTTATAAATACATAACTGTAACATGGGCCCTGTATTTTTAGCGTCGACATCCGGTCATTAATAAATCTCACATCTTTTACACTATCTCGACTATCTGTGCCAGAAAAATAATCAGTTTTACGTCTTCCACCTTTGATTTTCCTGTTTGAACATACAAAACTATCTTTATTTTCACAGTGCCGCAATATATGTAGGTTGCCATTAAGTTTTGACGATGGTCTTCTTGATTTTGAAAGTATTCCATCACATAAATCACCTACAAGTTCTTCCACCCATTTTCGGGGAAACATAAAATGTGAAACAAATGTTGGTTTTAAATTTAACAATAGATTCATCGATTGATATTTCTTCATACGCACTGTATTCCTCTTAGTACATATTAAGTGGACAAAATTGCTTTTTTTTTTGTTGACTATTTCATGTCATTCTTATGAGTTATGGTAATAAAAAAATCAAGTTTGAAGTACTGCCATCTTTCTAACCCGTCCAAGTAGTACTCGGTGTTTTTCTCTGCAAAAATAACTGTTCACGAAGGTGATTGCCTCCTCATGTGACGCAAATCTCTGTCCTCCGAGGGCAATTTTAAGATTAGGCAACAAAAATAAGTCGCTTGGGGCTAGATCTGCTGAGTAAGGCGGATGGTCAAGCAGTTCGAACCGTTATTTGCGGTTTTTCGCCATGGCAACCGCTAAGGTGTGAGACGGCGCGTTACCTTAGTGAAACAAGATTTTCTTTTTCTGCAAATGTGGCCGTTTTTCCCCAAATTTCTGCCTTCAGTTGGTCAAGTAATGATGCGTGGTATGCTCATGTATAGTATAGTGGTTAGTATACCCGCCTGTCAAGCGGGAAACCGGGGTTCGATTCACCGCCGGGGAGCCCCTGGCGCAGGACTAATGACCTTACCCGGAAAAAACAACTCATTATGGAAAATTTAACAAGCCTCAGGACTTGCCAAATAAGGCCAAAACTAGCTCCCAGTTATAGTGCCGATGATGATGATGATTTTTTTTTATAATTGTGTATATCATATTGTAGCGAGCTTAGGGTTCGCTGGATTAATTATTTCGAATAAATAAGAGCCGTTAAATCGATTTTGAATTAATGCAACACTTTATTAGTCCGTAATAACAACCGTTACTTATACCGTACACAACGATTTCTTTACTTATCGCTTCCGTACTTATCGCGTCTTTTACTTCTTCACTGCTTACTTCTCACTCGAGACTTATCGCTTGCTTCACTTTCTTCTTATTACTCCTCTCCATGATCTGTGTGCGACGTATTTATACCGTTCCCTCATTCTGATTTGGCGTTTCTTCTCCGTCCGTTCCATAATCTCGACTTTTCTATTCCAGTTTTCCAGTACTTCCTAAAATAATCTAGTACTTTGTTTCGGACTTTCTCGAAGATTCATACGCGTCACAATATTCATCATCATTGCTTCTGTTATAGAGTGAGTTTTCTGATTCGACGGTTTCATCTGATTCAATGGATTCGAGATAATGGTGGGACAGCGTCGCTGATTAACAGGGCCACTACTTTCGCGGAAATATTGATTGTTGGTGTCTTCGGTACTTCTTTAAAACTATTTAATAATAGATTCGAACTAATAATAACATCGTCACTAAATCTTTGTTGGTAGCAATGTGATTTGTTTTTCTAAGTATGTCCTTCCCTGAACCTCTGACAATCTTTATTTCTGTCATCCTGAGCTTTCTCGTAAAGTTGATCAATGGGAAGGGAGCAATGTCTTATTACATCTGCACTATGAAGTAATATTTTATGAACCATAACGGGCATGTTATGATGTAAATCAGTTCTATCCAAAACGTCCTTCTGAACTTCGCATATATGACTAGTCGTTAAATGTATCAGGGATTGTCAATTTATCGGAGCACCGATGTCCGTAATCTCAATACTGCTTTCATTGGGCTGACATGCCACTTTGGCTTTTGCTGGATCATGGTAGGATGGATAAATATGATGACCGATACTTTCTGTTTGTTTTCGTATCAGCTTGTATGAACGAACTGCCATTTTACAATCAACATATTGTGCTTCTACAGCAGGGAAATGGCGTTGTTCCGACTCCCCTTCGTAATGATATTGAGATGACCTAAGAGAAAAAAAGCATTACTTTTTTTGTACGTTTGCGCACTCTGATTTTTTTCACGGCTTATAATTAAGAAGTCAAATTTGGACGCATATTTAAAAGTCTATTCAAAAAAAGTCTCCATAACCCGTTCATCCTACAATTTAAAAAAAAAGTCTAGAAAAAACATAACATCTTATAATTTAAAAAATCTTTAAAAAAATAGTTAAATTGACTTCCAAAATTTTTTAGAATCATCTAATCACTCTGGTTATTTTAATCCATACCAGTTTGATTTGACTTTTCTCAACAAAAAAATGGTTGTCTGGGCGCAAGGCGCTCGGACATTATATTCGTGACAACGTATCCTAAATATGTAACAATGAATATACAAGTTATTAAATCAAAATTAAAGTGTTTTTTTTTCGAATGCCTCCAAGTGTAGGCACTAATTTTGGTTTGCTTAACGAAATTTTACAAGTATTGCAAACTACTGTGTATTCGTCAGGACACAGTTGTCGATTTTCTTTTGTGTGCCAGTCCGAAATTACGTTCATCTGTTGCAGTGTGATCGGGTTTAAATCGCGTTCAAACCAAAGTCTATCGCAAACAGAGCAAGCATACCCAAAGTCATTGTCAAGAAACATCAATTCAAATCTTGATATCGATTTGTTCCATTTCATGTCCCATACCTCTTGCGCCGATATAACTGGTTGTATTGTAAAATACATGGGTTCTGCTGCTGAAGGCTGTTGTAGGTTTACAACCTGTAGTTCTTGAACGTTGTTTGAACTTGCCGCTGCGAAACCACTATGAACAGACAATTTTCTCTTAGCTATATCCGATTTATTTAATGCTGCAAGGCGCTGCCTGTATTCGCGTTGTCTCTGTGTATTTTTTGTCTTTACACTTTCAACCTGTACAGCTGTTCTCGACAGTGCAAGGTGCTGTCTGTATTCCCGTTGTCTCTCTGCATTTGACTTAGGAGCAATTAAGAGAGTCGCGCTCTCGCTCACTGCGGCTCGTGCGTTATTGGTTATCGTTATCGTAACGCTACAAACTTTTTTCCGAATGCCTCCCAAGGTATACCGATTTATAAGACGTTGTCACGTCAAAAAATTAAAAATGAATTAAGTACAAATTGATCACTAATTGTGCACTTGACCTGATTTGTCGTAAAATCATTTCCACGCTCTTAAATAAAGATGAAAAACTGTTTGTTTACCTTTCAGTTATCCGTTATCAGAATTGCATTAGCAAGTACTCTCAATTCTGTCCCATTATTGATGTTAAATGGAACACAGTTATACGGCGTAAAATGTTTTTGAAATGTATCATCAATATAATCGATAAAATTGCTCACTTTTTGGATTCTCGTCGTTATATTCGGTTTCTGAAAACATTTTCATTCAAATGTACCATCCAAAATATTTGAAGCAGTCTTTCCCATCAGAATATATCTCCAAAAAGTGATGTTTCCAGCATGTTAGCACGGTTCCTTCCTGTAGTGGCTGAAAATAGACATACAACCGCAAAGGGTTAAATTTTATTATCAATTATTATTATGGTATAAAAATATTCGGGCTCCTCGATAGTATAGTGGTTATTATACCCGCCTGTCACGCGGGGGACCGGGGTTCGATTCCCCGTCGGCGAGCCTCTGGCGCAAGACTAATGACCTTGCCCGAAAAAAAAAAAATCATTATGGAAAATTTAACAAGTCTCAGGACTTGCTAAATAAGGCCAAGACCGGCTCCCGGTTGTAGTGCCGATGATGATGATGATAAAAATATTCACTTTCTTCAACTTTTCATGACTGACTCCTTTATTCTTATGCTCACCCTATCAAGAGTGCCTGCTCTGATTGACTGTGAATTATATGACCAATCAACATTCAGTTTTTCTCCATTGTCAAGATGTGATTGTGAATTAAAATTTTGTCTCAAATTCACCTCCATCATTGCCATTCCACACTTGGCCGCCCTGACTGGACCGGAATGTTCATCGCCTTCGTCCTCTTCGTCAGTCCTAAATAGATCCTTACTGTCGTCGCTTGCCCAGGGTTTCATATAATCGGCGGCGAATAAAGTCTGTTTGAGTCCCTGATTCTCTCATATCCGACACACAACAAAACGATCGTTACGCAGGCTCCTGACAACTTCATACGGTTCAAAGATCTTGTGTGCGAAATTTAAGCCAGGTCCTTTGTGTACTTTGCGAATAGCAACGATATCGCCTTCTTGATATCGGAACGCCACCTTCCTGTTTTTATTGTAGTTTCGTTTGTATTCAGTATTCTCCTTTGCCTGTTTGTGGAGTTGAAGCTCCTTAATCCGCAGATCGTTCTTCAAACGAGCTTCAACTCCTAACATTAATCGAAATGATGATATCCCTATGCGACGTGGCGTTGTAGCATTTTTGTACCGTGTCCAGGTACCGATACCACTCACTCGGTTTAGGAGGTGATAGCTTTGTCAGCAGTTGTAGTAGGGTGCGGTTCATCCTTTCAACTTGACCGTTGGACTTTGGTATCCGCATGGTTGGTAGCACGTGCTCAATGCCCTCTTCGCGGCAATAGCTCTCGAACTCCTTTCAAGTAAACGCTGTACCCCTGTCGGAAATGATTCTTCGATGATTTGCAAAGATAAATAACTGTTCCAAATTACCTTTTCAATCTTAACCCTTAAATCAGGTATCCAGCAATCATTCTGCACAAGCGCCTCTGTCTTACTGATCCCAAGGTGGCCCCGTTCATGGGGTTTTCGTATTACCTGTAGCTGCATTGACTTCGGAATCACAACGCGCACCTCGTCACCAACATCTTTATATAATAAACCACATTGCAAGTTAGAACCATCGAGCTTTTCTTTTTCCAACCGCTTGATTTTCTCCTGCAGGTCGTCATCGTGCTGCTGTGCTTTCTTGAGTCGTGTAATAAGGCATTCGTGGTTCTCATTAATTACCAAGCATCCTAAAATTGGGCTTCGGCTTAATGCGTCGACGAGCTTCAAAGCCCGCCCCGGTCTATGCTCAACCGAATACTGTAATTCTCCAAGCAGTAATGCCCATCGAGCTACTCGAACCCAAAGATCCTTCTTGTTCATCATCATTATAAAGGCTTTGCCATCGGTTAGAATGTTGAAATGTATACCCAACAGATATACTCGGAATCGCCGAAGTGCCTGATAACTGCCAAAACTTCAAGCTCACAGCTCAAATACTTCTCCTCCGCCGGCGATGTTTTACCGCTAGCCAAGTATATTGGACGCAGCAGCCCATCATTTTCGTCCCGTTGCAAGAGGATGGCTCCGTATCCATACTTCGATGCGTTCCTATGGAGTTCCGTCTCAACTCCTATTCGATACAAATTAAGCACAGGTTTGTGGCTTAGGCACGTCTTCAGCAGTTCGAGAGCTTCTTTTTCGGCGTCTCCAAAATTAAATTTGACATCTGCTTGTAAAAGGTTTGATAAAGTTCGCGCAATTCTTGAGTAGTCAAGAATGAATTTCCTGAAGTATCCCGTCAGCGCCAATGAAGCTTGTACCTGTTGGATATTCTTAAGTTCGGAAAAGCGTCTAACGCTTCAGTTTTCCGCTCCGTCGGTCGGACGATTCCATCATCGATAATCTGGCCCGAGAATTCAACACGTCCTGTTAGGAAGCAACATATTCCAGTTGATACTCACCTCAGCCCTTCTTGCCGTCTCGAATACTTCTCTCAATCTTTACAGTCGGTCCTCGCGATTGTTGGAAAGAACAATCAGATCATCTGTGTAAGCTAAGACATGCCTGTCCCGAATGGTTTCTCGAAATATGGCATTATATATCACTGGAAAACGGATGGTGAATTACACAAGCCAAAAGAGACACACACGAATTCAAATTGTCCGCCTGGAACAATAAACGGGGTAAATTTAATACTTTCGGTATCGACTGGCACGTGGAAGAAACCATTCTTCAAGTCGAGTGTACTAAAGATCTTCGCGTCTTGCAGTTGATCCAGTTGCTCCTCGATTATCGGCAGGAGATATTTGTCTCGAATAATTTCGCTCCCGATGTCGATGAGTGCGTCGATATTCTTGCCATGGATCGTTACCATCTACATATACTTCTTCCGTGGACTGCGTGTTGCAATGGAAGCCTCTTTCTTCTGTCGACATATTTTTGCGATGTGACCGTGTTCGTTGCAGTGAAAATATTTTGGGCCTAGCTCTTTCGAGGGACATGTTACGCTTATATGACTTGTTGCCCCGCAATTAAAGCAGCATTTACGACATGTCCTTTCTTCGTTGTCAGTAACTTTGTTCTTCGCGCCTCTTGTATTGGGTTTCTTATGTGTCGTTTCATCCTTTTTGATAATGGCGTTTGCTGACGACTGTTCCCGCAAGGTTATCTCATCGAATGCATCGATTAAGGATTCTTCGTATGGAAGCACTGCATGCGAGCTTGATTGAATAACAATTTGTCAGTCCGCTCGCACTGTGCTCTGATATTTAAGGGTACTCCAAAATCACATTTTGTGCGCGCGTTTGTGTAAAACAGCGATACAGTCGGTAAGATAATCTATCACATTTTCATTATTGATCAGCACACAGTTACCCATCACAATCTTCATCATCATCATCATCATCGGCACTACAACCGGGAACCGGTCTTGGCCTTATTTAGCAAGTCCCGAGGCTTGTTAAATTTTCCATGATAATTTGTTTTTCCGGGCAAGGTCATCAGTCTTGCGCCAGCCATCACAATCTTATCGTGTGCGTATTCTCGGAAGGCCTCGTCTTTCTTCCATATTCGCGCTTCAAATTTGTTGCGTAAGTTAATTTTGGTTTACTTCGGGCGATACATCTGACGCTACTCCTTCATGAGCTCGTAAAAGGTCGATGTTCGGCTTTTGAATGCAACCAGTCTAAAACTTTCTTCCATACGTCGCCTTCATGAACTTAATCTGTCTTTCTCATATATGGAAATTATCAGGCGTACCGTCGAACTCACTTACTAATTCAGCAATCATGTTAATGCCAATGTTTGATTGCGGGGAAAATAAGGCGGCTGTTTCGCTTCGTCTTTCGTGCTCGCGACTCGTCTGCAGCTAAGTGCTCGCCCTGTCACAGCATCGCAATTTCACGTTGAGTGTGTTCGAGTTCATCCTCCATTAGTTCAATTTCGCGCATATGAAGTGCTCTTTCAGGGTTTGTTAGCGCTGCACTGGATTAAGATTCTTGGCTGCAATCCTTGTCTTTGGTATTTTCTGCGCAATTTCGGAATCCTGTGTGAGATGCGATATCCCGGTTCTCCTCCTCGTTGGTGATTCTCATCCAATTGTCCGTTGGATCGTGTTTAACCAGTTGGGCGATTATCTCGGCTTTCGTGGCACCGACGGTTAATCCACACATCCTAGCCTTTTGGGGCAATTCGCTAACAGTGAAATCGCTCGCTTCAGGCATGGTTAATTTATGCTTTCGAGGTTGGAAGCTATGTTGTCGCCTTTATTCGTTGTTTTTACCTCGTCGTCATGCTTTTAGTCTTTCTTTGCCGTCTTTATTCTTCGTTGTCTCTTTATTCCTTCGTTGCCGTCTTTATTCTTTCTATAAATCCCGGTTGAGCCCGAAATGTGGGGTAAAAACATTCATTTTATTCAACCGTTCATGACTGACTCTTTTTTATTCTTTTGATCAGCCTATCAAGAGTGCCTACTCTGATTTACTGTGAATTATAGGACTAAACGAAATCCAGTTTGTCTTCATTGTGATGATATGACTGTGAACTATAAGTTTATCTCAAATTCACCTCCGTCATTTCCATTCCACACACGGCCGCCCTAACTGGACATTCGACTCGAGTCTTCATCACATTCGTCACTCTTAAATAGATCCTCACTGTCATCGCTTGTCCAGAGTTTATATAATTGGCGTCGGATGATGTTTGTTTCGGTCCCTGACTCTCTCCTATACGACGCACAACGTAGCGATCGTTACGCAGGGTTTTGATAACCTCATACGGTTCAAGGAACTTGTGTGCTAGCTTTAAGCCAGGCCCTTGATATACATTGCGAAGAGCAACGATATCGCCTTCTTGATATCGGAACGCCGCATTCCTGTTTTTATTATAGTTCCATTTGTTTTCGGACTGAATGTGTTGAATATTCTCCTTTGCCTGTTTGTGAAATTCTGCTCGTTGGTTGTCGAATGGGGCGATAAATTCTTCCTCCAGAAGCTCCTTAATCTTCGGATCATTCTTCAAACATAGCGTCGGCTCCTAACATTAATCGGAATGATAACATCCCTATGTTCCGATGCGGCGTGTCATTGTATCATCTTTGTACCGTGTCCGGGTACTGATACCACTCGGGTTCAGCTTGTCTCCATTGTCACGATGTGACTGTGAACTATAAGCTTATCTCAAATTCACCTCCGTTATTTCCATTCCATATTATTATTTATAATTATTATCATTATACATTACGATGCCCCTTAGCCTGCATATCGGCAACGTCGAAACTGCACCTAAATAAACATGGACGAGCATAGTGAACTGCAGGCATTGTGTTTATGTAATGCCGTTGTAGGCAATACATTCTTCGGTGACGATAGGTCGACCGAAGATTGAGGTTTATTTGTTTTAGCCGTATGGCTCTGGTGCTCTAGAAAGGAAACATTTTTGTTGGCATTAAGTCAACAGAAATCTTGCCGACGGTGGCCAAGGGTCACGTTGGATGTTATCTTTTTTTTAGGTTTGGTTAATATGCTGGTGCATGGATATGGTGGTGAGGAATTTAACCTGCAGATGTGCAGGCTAACATCTCACCCAGGGGAACCATGGACAGCGGTTGGTAAGTAAAATAAACACAGTGTGTTTAATTTGGTTTTCAGAGGGGTCATCATAAGGCATGATCATGGGTATGATTGTCTAAACAGCAATCATATTCCATGCCCAAATCCCATGATCGGTTGATGGCGATAATAGGGAATTGGTCGCAATTGTTGCGAACCTACGGGTATAGGAGCAATATTTAATTATGAACCGTAGGAAGAATATCGGCTGCAGCTGTGTCAACAAATACGCTGGCCAGCGTGTGTTTATCGATTATGATTGATGACGAGCTGAGCCGATAGGGGGTATGGAATGGTTCATGTATTATGAATCAGAAAAATTCAATGATATGCATGCCTGGTTTGCTTTCAGTTGGAAGATGCTGCAGGGTAGCTTACGCTGCCCATTTTCAGGTAGGTATGGTGTCTTGTGGGTGAGGGAAAAGGCAGGTTAAGTTGAGGAAGTGGGTGGTTCTTGGAGAAGACTTTAAAGAATCCCCACAAAGTAATACCAATGTTCCGAGCTGATCAATCGTAATGGGGGGTGTTTCATCACGATAGTGCAAAACCACAATCAGTTTTTGTCACTCGGTAAACATGTTTGCAGCTTGGTTGACATGTGCTGCTGCCATTTATTTCGTTCCTTGCAAAACTCTTTGAATAGTAAAATGTTTACTACTGAAGATCTTATCAAACATCAGTTTGAGAAGTTTTTCGCAGAGACACACAATAAAATTTATGAAGACGGAATTATGAAGTTACCCAAGACATGGGAGAAGATTATCGAACAAAGTGTTCAATACAGTATTGATTCGTTGCATATATTAAATAAACTCATTTGAATATCAAATAAAAACTCAATGACTTTTTGAACAACCCAATACAAACCAATCATCCTGCAACCAAAACTTGCTTATTGTATAAAAAGACGATGAACAAAACCGATTTCGTCAATATAAGAGAAAATTTACAATCACATATTGCAAAATTGAGATCGAAAGAATCAGGGGGATACCAGTATGATAAACATCCAATGCGCTCCTCGATAGTATAGTGGTTAATATACCCGCCTGTCACATGGGAGACCGGGGTTCGATTTCCCGTCGGGGAACCTCTGGCCCAAGACTAATGACCTTACCCGGAAAAAACAAATCATTATGGAAAATTTAACAAGTCTCAGGACTTGCTAAATAAGGCCACAACCGGTCCCCGGTTGTAGTGCCGATGATGACGATCATTATACATTATTATTATTATTATTAAAAATTATTTCTCATTAGTATTATTTATTATGGTTCATTATTATTCAGTATTACTATGTTTCATTATTATTGTTATTTCAATAATATTTTTCATTTTCTTTAATATTACTATTTTTTATGAATATTTTGATTCGTTATTAATATCTTGCTTGCTAAGAAAAATTATACGTCAAAAATCACATAGTAGTAATAAAAAAAAGAGAACATCCCTGGCCAAACTTAATAAACGCAACTGTCATAACAACGAACGTTTATTTGGAATAGTACAACACCATCAGTAATTTGTAGTTATTATAATTTACGCACAGTGTTTAGGAAAGTGTGACGCCGAAATAAGTAAAAACTTCGGAACTTTTTTACAATTGTTCTAACGAAGATGATATCCACACAAAATATTAAGTTCCAAAACCCTATTTACGGCCAACTAGTCATTGGCCCACCAGGATCTGGGAAGACAACATACTGTCATCATGTACACGATTTCCTAAAGGACCTCGGTCGAAATGTTGTCGTCGTTAATTTGGATCCAGCAAACGACAATATGGATTACACGCCTGCGGTGGATGTAATGCAGCTAATAACAGTGGCCGATGCAATGGAACATCTGGATTTGGGACCAAATGGCGCGTTAATGTACTGCATAGAATTTCTAGAAGAAAATTTCGATTGGCTCCTGGAGGAACTGAAAAAGGCAAAGTCAAATTACATTCTTTTTGATTGCCCCGGCCAAATTGAATTGTACACACACCACAAATCAATGGCCAACATATTCTCCAAACTAGAAAAACTAGGATATCACTTGTGTACTGTGAACCTTATAGATTCCCACTATTGCTCCGAACCAACGAAGTTTGTTTCTACTCTGTTAATGGCATTAAATATGATGCTGCAAATGGCTTTGCCACATGTTAATGTTCTAAGCAAAGCTGATCAACTTAAAAAAAATGAATCCAAGCTACATTTTAACTTAGATTTCTACACAGACGTACTGGACTTGAGGTACCTCCTCGACGTGCTTGATATAACGCCAGGAATGCAAAAATATGCCAAACTAAATGAGGCCATCGTGTCATTAGTCGAGGACTACGCATTGGTATGGTTTCAGCCGTTAGACGTTTTTAATAAAAACAGTTTGCTGCGACTGAGAAATGTAATTGATAAAGCTAACGGATATGTTTACAAAGCCGGAGAAGAGGCGTCTGTGAATTCTCTGATGGCGTGTGCTGTTGGTGCTGAGTCTGAAGCTTGCAGGAGTTCTCATGATGTTGATCCTTACCTGAATATGTGAGACGGTGTATTGCCAATGGGTTTTAAACAAAAAAAAATTTTTTTTTGTTGTATTATGTATTTATTAATTAATTTTGGAAACTAAAAAAGGTTTAAATAAGTACTTTTTGGCGGGCTTTTTTTTTTAAATAATGGCATTTATAATTGTCCTCCAAATAAAATGTGAGCATCTAGAAAAAAAAGGAAAACCAAATTGTTTCTCAGCAATGGAGATAAAGAACGGATCACTTTTTAACCATTTTTCAATACGTTTCATGCGTGCTGCTTAAACTTCAGAAAATTATTGAATCTAATCTCCAACTAGAAGTTTTTTTTAAGGTTTGGTTCTTCGCTTATTGACTCGAGAATATGGCTTTCCCTACTATGCTCCAAGAGCTGTTTTTGCTGAGGTTTCGGAATGTAAAACCTTTTGAATTAGGTATCTGATTCCTAAACCCCATCCTCGACGAAAGGTAACTATTTGTCCTACTATGCCTGTGGATTAAAATATCGTTTACCTATAGTATACCCTTCAAGTGTGTTGTTCCTATATACAGCATAAGGAAAATCAGACATCGATTTTGTACAAAGTGGGGCCTATGGTAAATATGTGCGATTTACTGTAATTGCATTCAATCAGGAAGCTATCAAATATTTACATACATTGAAAATTTTATTTCACCTTACATATCATACATCGAGTAGGTACAGTTTGATAAGTCAACGACTGTTTGAATAAAAGATATTTTTTTCGGCAAATAAGTATTTTACTTCTCAACATAGTCTCCTTTTAACTCGATACATTTAGTCCAGTGTTTTTCCACTTTTTTTTATACCTTCCAAATAATAGGCTCTCTCAAGGCCGTCAATATAGGCGTTAGTTTCTGTGATGGCCTCTTACCCCTCAGTCATTTCTTCAGGTTTGGAAACAGAAAATAGTCGTAGGGGGCTAAATCTGGAGAATGTGCTGGCTGGGGTAATAGTTCGTGGCACAATTTATGCATTTTTGCCATGGCTTATCTATTGCTGGTCCCGACTTGCATCCTTTCCCGAGGCGGTATTTGTTTTCTGTGTAGGGTCATTTCAATGGAACGGAATTTCGCGTTAATTTATGTAGCATTCGCGGCTTCAGATGCTATTTCTCTTCTGTGCCGGCCCATGTTTCTAACCAGAAACCAACTATCCTTGCACTTAGCGAAACCCAGGTAATAATACATAATACTAATACAGATCGCATCCTTTAAGTAATTTGATGCTCTGTCTGCTTCTATCGATAGGATCTTGACCCTACATCCATTATACATACATTATTGTGGGTGATTTTAATGTGCATAACTCCAGTGGCTTCGTCACTCCGGACACACAACACCTGAAGATCAATGCGTCCAGATTTTTACTGATTCAAATAGCTTAACCCGACTTGTCAATGAGCCAACATGGGTACCAGACATATTTGGTCATTTCGCCAAAATACTGGACCTGTTTCTCACCTCCCACCCAAACAAATACGCAATTGAAGTTTCTTCCCCCTTGGGCACTTCAGACCACTGTGTCGTGTCAGCTAAATTTGCTGTAACAAACAACAACGTATGGCTCTACGAGAAAGCCAACTGGGAAGCTCTGAACGACTTTTTTGGGAGGTTAAATTGGTCGTTATTTTTCCTCAATAACGATGTTGACTCTATAGCGGACACATTGACAGACACGATTCTACTTCGCATGCAGACCTTTATTCCACACACGGTAAAGGGTATCAAAGCCAAGAGAAATATGTGGTTCGATTCCGGGTGCAGAGAAGCCATTAAGGCTAAAGAGTTGAGCTTCCGGTTGTATAAATCAAACAATACTGAGGAAAACCGGAAATATATAAGAGAGCTATAACTGACTACAATGCGCATCTTCAACGCGCCAAGTTGTTGCATGACCAGAGAGTGAGACAAAAAATACTACACTCACCCACAGGCAGTAGGAACCTCTGGATCCTGGGATTCGTGAAAAACATTCAAAACTCAGTCTCTTTATCCATTCCATCGCTTATAGTCGATGACAGACCAGTCACCACTGTAATAGAAAAGGCGAATCTAATTGCTGCACATTTTGCAACCAACTCAGGGCTGCCTGATGCCAAATCAGTTTCGGCTCAACTTGAGCATAAGCAGTACACCATGAGTTAGATTCGTTTCGGAACGCGTACTGTTGCCCGCGCACTCAAAGAGCTAAACGTACCCAAATCCGCTGGTCCGGATGGCATTCCCCCAATCCTCTTGAAGAGATGTTCCTCTTCACTCCCTAAACCACTGCGGAAATTCTTCCACCTGCGCTATTCACCTGGCTGTTTCCCAAATAGATGGAACCCAGCGAACATTCAGCCAATTCCCAAAAAGGGTAACAAATCATCCCTCTTCTTATCGGCCCATAGCACTAACTTCTATTCTCTCCAAAGTAATGAAATCTCTTATCAACCGTCAACTTTCGAAATATCTGGAATCAAATGACCTCCTCAACGACCGCCAATATGGCTTTCGTAGCAACAGGTCCACAGGAGATCTGATGGCGTACCTTACCAAAAAGTGGAGCCATTCCATCCAGTACCTCGGTGAAACCAAGGTTAGTCGCATTGGATATTTCAAAAGCCTTCGACAGAGTCTGCCATCCAGCACTTTTGTCAAAATTGCATTCATATGGAGTGGACAATTCCCTGATCCAATGAATAAGAGACTATCTTTCTTTCCAGTGGTTCTTGATTCTGTTAAATCTGTCTCCCATCAAATTAATGCAGGTGTTCACCAGGGTTCGGTACTCTCACCCACTCTCTTCCTGATCTTTATAAATGATCTCTTGTTAATTACTCACAACCCAATTCACCCGTTTGCTAATGATATTACTCTCATACTCATACCAACACTCCCCTCCAAATTCTTCGAATGTCACTACCAACCAGCAACTTATGCTTGATACATTGAATTCAGATCTCAACAAGATAAATCAGTGGGGATTATCTAACTGAGTAGAATTCAATGCCCAAAAAACTCAGTGCTGCCTCTTGTCGTCAAAGGTGAACCCCAAAGTAAATATACTGCCTATAAACGGCACTTGCATCGACGAAGCCAAGGAACTATCAATCCTCAGCACTCGAATTAATTCGACTCTTAACTGAAATACTTCACTCCATCCAATCCGGTCACTATTTACAAGGCATATATTCGTCCAAAAATGGAGTTCAACTCCCATATTTGGTAAGGCGCATCCAAAAATGCACTACACGTGCTCGACAGGATGCAAAAACGAGCAGTGAAACTTATTGGGGACCCAGCCGTAAGTCGATCAATTCCGTCGTTAGAACACGGGCGCAACGTATCATGCCTATCTCTTTTCTATAGGTATTACTATGGTCGTTGCTCAACTGAATTTGTTCCACCCCTTCAGACATTTTCCCGCGATACCCGTCAATCTGTGAGTGCGCATCAGTTCACGTTGAAAGTGGACTTTAGGCGCACAAATAAACATAGAGAGTCATTCTCTAGCCGAACCACACGAATGTGGAATGTTCTGTCTGATTATGTATTTCTTGGTCGTTGTGATGTCCAGACATTCAAGACCAATATACATCGACACCTCCTTTCCTTATCCACTTCCTCTCCATCCGCTCGCACTGTGCTCTGGCATTTAAGGGTACTTCAAAATCCCATTTTGTGCGCTAGTTACGTGTGTCACGTTACGAAATGTAAAAAAAAAACCACGCACAATTTAATGTTTATAATTTTCTTTTATTTCTTACGGTTTTGTACAAAATATTAATTTCGAAAAGATAAACTATTTTCCTTTAAACGGCCGGCCACTATCGCAATCCAAATCCAACTCAACTCTATCTCCTATCCTACCTGCACATTACATCTCGGTATTGAATTGCAAAAGTGATTCTCACGCTTTTAAACAAAGGATTGAGAATTCGGTAGACGCTAAGTCTGTTACGGACCGACCTTGAGTCCAGCTCCCCCCAACATCCACGAATCCCCATTCGTTAGTCCCCCCTCTATACCTCTAAACGGAGAACAACTCGCCAAGTAGTTAATTTGCATAAACTACTTTGTGCAAATTCTAATAGGCAGAGAAAATAATAAAAACCGGCGTTGGCGCCTAATAATAAATAAACGTCAACGGCGAAAATAAATATTCATTCGACATTCGACATTTCGACGTTAACTAAAAAGCGAGCAAAGCAAACGAAGTGTGGAAATAGTAGCTGAAATACAAATTCGGTGTTCTAAATAGCTGAACTAGAGGACAACATCCGAAAGCTAATCAGGGGAGCAGCCGATCAACGCCCCCTGCACCCAGTCGCCGAACAACCAACAGCTGACAAGCAGCAACTGCAGCGACCGCTCAACGGTCGACTAAATTCACGTGTCATTCACGAATTATTATTCAAAATATAACTATATAGCTAATATTAAATTGTTAAAAACCATTCCCTTTCCAACCGTCGTCGAGTTTACATCGTCGCGAATTGTGTTCCGTACGTGTAACATCAGTCCTACGTTACAAAATTATATTACATCCCCTTTGTGTAATAGTGCAGTGAAAAAAAAAAACAAAAAACAAAAAAACAAAAACAGACCAGACCCTTGTGCAGTGTGCTGTGTTTATAAAACAAAAGACTAGTGTAAAACAATTGCAACGAAATGGCCTGCGGGCCAAATGTGAATAGTAACCGGTTTAGCGATCTTACGGAAGATACAATTAGCGATATTCGACCAAACAAAATGAAAAGGACACTTATGAAAACAGAGGAATTTTTTCCTAGCTTACCAACAATGAACAATACAAGAGATCCAAAATTTCTAATTATATCATCCAAGGAGAATGGTAAGCCTATTTCATCTCTAAGCCCATTTTTAATTAAAAAAGTGATAGACGATGTTAGCAAAGATTATGAACAAATCACGGTTCTACGAGACGGACAATTATTAGTAAAAGCTAATTCTCAGAAAATCGCAGACCGTTTTCTCAAAATAACAAACTTTGGCAACGTGTGTCCCGTTTCGGTAAAATTACACGAAAAATTAAATGAATGCAAAGGCATAGTGTACGCCCCTTGTCTCATAAACATCTCGGAAGCGGAAATAATAGCCGAAATGGGTCAACAAAAAGTCACAGATGTGTACAAATTTACCAAAGTAGATGACTGTAAAGTGCGAAGACCCTCCGGACTTATGTTATTTACTTTCAACCTATTCCAACCACCGAAGTCGGTTGACATCGGTTTTTATAAAGCTAAGGTCAGCGAATATATCCCCAACCCCATGAGATGTCGCAACTGCCAACGACTCGGCCATACCACAAAACGCTGCACCAATACCACAATGTGCGAAAAGTGTAATCTGCCACCTCATAGCCCCGTAAATTGCAGTCGCACTATGTGCGCAAACTGCTCGCTCCCTCACTCGGCCGCGGATAAAACCTGTCCCTTGTATATCCAAGCGAAAGAAGTTTTAACAATAAAAACCACAAACAAATGTTCAATGGGAGAAGCCAAACGAATTTATAAGGAAAAAAATATCCACAAACCTGATCAACTTTCAGGAAGCTTTGCAGATACACTAAAATCGAGCCAATTACAAGGACCCTCAACGGAACAAAACAAACAAAAAACTACACCCAAGCAATCCCTTCCAACCAGCTCCTCCTCATCTGCTACAATCAACAGTATTCAAATTGCATTGCCCCACAAGCCAAAAAAGTCAATAACACATAACCCAACCAAACCAATTTCGTCTATAACACCACTAATCCAACGAAAACCATCAATTCAATTAACGCCATCAACTCAACAAACATCATCAACTCAACTAACCACATTCGAACCCTCACAACTACAAACAAGTTCACCAACAAACAACCAAACTGAAACCATTCTACAAACCACGACAAGCTGCTCTGCTAATAGCCATTCGCAACGCACCCCTTCACCCAAATCAAAGGTAAAAAGTAAACCGTCTCTCACTAATATAAATATTAATAAAAATGTACACACCTTAGTTGATGATGATATTACAATGTAACTATAAAACTAACAACCAAGCCCCTGACTCTGCTGTTCCTGAGGTTGGACACTTGAACTCAATCCAGAGTTCAAGTGCCCAACATCCGGAACAGCGGAGTCTTGATCCTAACAACATACATCCCGCCCACCATACCTTCCAACACCTTAAAGCATTTAAGAATATACAACCCCATCCCTCTGCAAAATCAAGATCTAAGCACACTAGCACGGCTGAACGCCCAAAACTCACTCCAAAACAAACCCCATTCACCATTCTACAATGGAACATGAACGGTTATACCAATAACTTTGACGAACTAAACATTCTAATTAAGGACCATAACCCACATATAATATCACTGCAAGAAACGCATTGCCCAGTCAACACCACACCATTCATCCCTAAATCCTATGTAGGCTACTTCTACAATTCACCTGCAAACACATCACACAAGCAAGGAGTAGGATTACTAATCAAGAAAGGTACTTCCCACAAAATCCTCCCCATCATTACAAATATCCAAGCTCTCGTTGTAGAAATACAACACCCTTTAAATTTTACCTACATTGCCTTATATCTCCCCCCAAATCAACCATTAAATAAAAATGATCTTCAGGCTATACTCAACCAAACAAATGAGCCCAGAATACTTGGAGGCGACATAAATGCTTGGAGTACACTCTGGGGTTCATCTTCCACAAACAAAAGAGGGGAAGTAATTGAAAACCTCCTCCTCACCTCCAATCTTATCCTACTGAATGACGGTTCCCCTACTCACCTTTCTACACACAATACCCTCACTCATATAGACATCACTTGTTGCTCCTCAGAATTGGTTCCGAAAACTTCATGGCAAGTTCTAAACGACCTCTACAATAGTGACCATTTCCCCGTTTTAAGCATAATAAATAATCAGCAACCGATAACCCATCACAACAGATCTCCAAAATACAAAACCGATTCCGCCAACTGGGCACTTTTTGAAAGAAAAGTTGACGAATTTCTTTCAAGCAATTCCCCCACACCTGACACGAATCACGAAGCGGCGCTAATCAGTAAAGCAATTAGATCCGCTGCCAATCTCTCAATACCCCAAACAAATATCACAACCAAATCAGAAACCAGGCAACATGTACCTTGGTGGAACTCCGACCTAACGCTTCTCAGAAAAAGCAAAATGTCAGCCCTCTCTGAATTTAAAAAAAGACCAACGCAGGTTAATTTTGTTGCATACAAAAAAGCGAATGCACAATTTCGTAGGAAGATGAAAGAAAGCAAAGCAAAAAGCTTTCTTCAATTCACTTCCTCAATCAATCCAACATCCTCCACAACCACAATATGGCATAAAATACGCAGCTTAAGTGGTAATCGCAATCCGACAATTATCTCATCGCTTAATTCCGAAAATACTACAATCTCAGACACAGTGGAAATAAGCCAACTCTTCGCCAAAACCTGGTCGCAATTCTCAGACAACAATAATTTTCACCCCGAATTCAATCGCAAAAAAATTGAATCCGTTAACAATCCACTATCTTTGCAAACTCCTAACTCTGCAGCTCTACGCATAGAACAACCCATCTCATTTATCGAATTCGAGTCAGCACTTAGTATAACTAAGGGAAAAACTCCAGGGCGAGATCGAATATCTTACCCAATGTTAAAAAACCTTTCGCATTATGCAAAACAAAGAATTATAAAGTTATACAATAAAATACTTGAAACATCACACATTCCACAAATATGGAAAACCGCGGTCCTAATACCTATTCCCAAACCGAACAAAGATAAAGATACGGTGGATGGCTACCGCCCTATATCCTTAATTCCTTGTCCCGCAAAGGTATTAGAAAAAATCGTAGCCAAACGTCTACTCTGGCTTATGGAAACAAAGAAATTGACATCCATCAACCAAGTAGCTTTCAAATCCAACAGAGGTTGCACAGACGCCTTACTCCACATTGACCACTACACCTCAAAGGCTCTATCCGCCAAAAATCACGTCACAATACTCTCTCTTGATTTTGAGAAAGCATTCGACAGAATAGGCGCTCACACCGTACTTAATAAATTGTTAAAATGGAGAATTGGCAACAATATATATAGGTACGTTAAATCATTTCTAAGCAATAGAAAATTCCAATGTAAAGTCAACCACGTTTACTCCAATACATTTCCATTACACAACGGAATCCCTCAAGGATCGCCACTGTCAGTTGTACTATTTATGATCGCCTTTGACGACATAAGTACAATAATACACAAACAGAAACATCTAGATCATTGCATTTACGCCGATGATATATACATCTTAAGTAAATCCAGTGATCTAACTTTCTGCAAAAACATTTTAACTGAAACAGTGAAAGATATCTTAGAATGGTCAAATTCTTCAGGTGCCAAACTCTCAGTAGATAAATGTAAATTATTTCATGTGTGTCGACGACGACTTTGTCCCCAAATACACCTCAACATAAACAACAAAACAATCCAAAATGTCCCCAACCTCAAAATCCTAGGAATAACATTTAACAATAAGTATACCTGGAAACAACATTGTTCAGAACTCAAAGTATCATTAGCAGCGAGGCTCAATATTATTAAATACTTAAGCAATATGAAAAGTAACGTACACATTAACACTCTATGTAAAATTACTAAAGCTCTAATTTTAAGTAAAATAGACTACGGGATCTATATCTATGGCAATAGTCCAAAAACGACTCTAAATATAATAAAGCCCATCTATCACCAAGCCGCTAGAAGAAGCACCTTTGCATTCAGAACGACACCAATAAAAAATATACTTGCTGAAGCTGGGCTCCCAACAATCGAGGACCGGATGGAAAGCATATCATTGAAACTAATAGCTAAATTAGCGTTTTCGCGAAATTCCATAATTGACAAAGACATCAAACTAACAATAGGATACAAAAACACCAACCGAATCCCATCTGCAATCAGTCGCATTTTAGATAAAGCCAAGCAATTGGAATTGGATATTAAACAAACTTTCAAATACTCCGCAACTTACCCGCCATGGCTTCTAAATAATAATAATATCATAACAACACTCTCAATATTTAAAAAACCAAACACAAACAAAGAAATATACGGTGCACTATTCTGGTCAGTCGCCTCAAAATATAAATCCAACGGATGGCGCTTTCTGTACACAGATGGATCCAAAACAACCAACTATACTTCCTTTGCGGTCACATCCGAAGAAGGTGCAGTAAAGAAAATCGGACTATTACCCGAATTTTGCTCCATTTTCACGGCGGAAGCCTTCGCGATTTTACAAGCCGTAACATTCGCCACCAACCACAGAGAAAAATATGTCATCTGCACCGACAGCCTGTCGGTACTCAACTCAATAAAAAACACCAACAACACTGATGATATTATTTCCAATATTCGGAATAATATCATTAAATACTGCAATAAAATAAAACTAATGTGGACTCCCAGTCACGTCGCCATCAGCGGTAACGAGAATGCAGACGCCGCAGCCAACTCAGCCAAAAGAGCTCCAGTTCATAAATTCAACATCTACACAAGAGCCGATCTACTGTCAATTATCAGCAATCAACAAAAACAAATAAACCAAACAAACTGGGATACTCACCACCATGCCTATAAAATGGTAAACCGTTTCAAAACTCACCCTTCTTACCCAACTAACTTGTCCAAATCCAAAATCACAAACTTTGTGAGGCTGCGATTAGGCCATACAGCTGCTACCCACCTCTACCTGCTCCACCGATCTACAGCCCCAATCTGCCCAAAATGCAACACAACACTTACAATCACTCACATATTGAAAGACTGTCCTCACTTAAAACCCTTGAAAGACAAACTATTTCGCAATACAGATATTTATACAATTCTAGCAGATCCCACTACCGACAACATAGAAATTGTAAATAAATTTGTAAATAGCATTAAGATTAAATTGTAAATTAGAAATACAGAGCCAATAGTCCCCGCTGCTAGGCTCATTAGGTTAAGTTATTGATATGTAATTTTACATTACTAATTGATAATAAATAAATAAATAAATAAATAAATAAATTGTTAAAATCCCATAACAAGTCTACAATTTGTCACCTTTGCGGGTTCCATATCGAGTTCTTAGGCATAGGGTTACGATTCACTTTTCCGGCCCGTTGCTGATGTTGAATCGGAGTCATGGAACTGTGGGAAAATAACCTTGATGGGTGAATTTGCTGTTTAAGCATATTCAGTGGGTGGAACTTAGGTGTAGGAGGTATTAAGGGGTGACGAGGTGCCCGGTGGCAACCGTAACTCGGGCGTTAGTGTTAAAAAAAAAAATTGCGACACGTGTGCACCTGTGTATTATCATGATGGAACAGTAGTTTTTTCTTCGACAAATGCGGTCGAATCTGTTCAAAAGCTCTGAATAATATTCGCCGGTGATCGTTTTACCCTTTCCAACGTAACCGATGTGAATAACACCGCATTCATGCCAAAAAACCATGCATGGTGGTCATGACCATTTTGGCCGCTAGACTCACCTTGGCATTCTTTGGTGTACGTTCACCCGGAGAAACACGCTGTCTTGATTGTTCCTTGGTCTCTGGTGTGCTGTGATGGATCCATGTTTCGTCCACTGTAACGAAACAGCACAAAAACTCATTTGGATTGCGACTGAACAAGGATAAACACTCGTTTAAAGTGGTTACACCATTGCCCTTATGGACGAGTGGGATCAATCGCGTGAATAGTTTTTTCATATTCAAATATTCATGTAAAATGTGATGTACCCGCTCAGTTGAGATGCTTACGACCTCAGCCGCCTCATGTTCTTTCATTCTCCGATCGTTCAATTATTCCATCGATTTTACTGGCGACTTCTGGCGTGACGACCTCCTCCGGGCGACCTGAACGTTCGACGTCACTTGTGGTGGTACGACACAACGAAACTTAGTAAACCACTTCTTAACCATTGAAATTGAAGGTGCAGAGTCCCCATAGTATTTATCAAGCCTTTCGTTGGTTTCGATGATGGGGTTTTTACGCAAAATAACGCTTAATCAGCACACGAAACTCACTCTTTCCATTTTCGTTAAAATTCATGGGATTGTCTGTTTTCAATGATTGTCAACCACAAACTAAATGACGCGCTCAAACGTTGATAGTAGTCTATATATATAGATGGCAGTTGACGGCAGCAATGTTACATTTAGTTACTGCTTACAATGTTAGAAAGTCACCGACTTATCAAATTGCCCTTGTCATCATCATCATCGCCACTACAACCGGGATCCGGTCTTGGCCTTATTTAACAAATCTCTCCATCGGTCCCGATTTCGAGCCGATCTCATCCAGTTTGGCACTCCCAGGCTCTGGGCGTCCTGGTCTACCCCATCCCTCCATCGCAGACAAGGTCTGCCGCGCTGTCTCCTTCCATACATCCTGCCACAAAGGACTTTCCGGGCAGGCTCCTCTTCGCTCATTCGAGCTAGGTGTCCCGCCCACCGGAGTCTACCAAGCCTGATTTTTCTTACAATATTAGCTTCAAGGTAGATTGCGTACAACTCATGGTTGTAGCGTCTCCGGAATCGTCCTCCCTCACATACGGGGCCAACAATTCTCCTCAAAACCTTTCTCTCGAACGCGGCTAAGAGTTCAGAGTGCCTTTTATTAAGCACCTAGGTCTCGGATCCATACATGAGTACTGGTAAGACCATGGTCTTGTACAGTAGTAGCTTGGATGTTCTGGATAAATTTCGGGATTTAAAGAGCCTTGATAGACCATAGTAGGCTTTGTTGGATTTAATCAGCCATTCGCGTATTTCTTCTTCCATATTGTTATCGGCTGATACTATTGACCCAAGGTAGTTAAAGGATTGCACTACTTCAAATTCGTGCTCCACTACCCTGATAGTTTGACTAACGTTAGGTCTTCTCTTCGCAGAAGTTACCACCATGTACTTAGTTCTTCCCTCATTAATGTGCAGTCCCAGTTTTTGTGCCGCCTGCTCGATCTGGGTGAAGGATTCCTGTACCGCCAATTCGGTTCTACCGATGATGTCGTTGTCATCTGCGTAGGCAAGTATCTGGCTGGACTTGGTGACAATAGTCCCTCTTGTTGTAACGCCAGAGTCACGGATTGCTTTCTCCAACGCCAGGTTGAAGAGGAGACAAACCATACCGTCCCCTTGTCGGAGTCCATTATAGATGTTTATTGGTTTGGACAGCAATCCCGCTATTTTTACTTGACTAGTTACTGCCCTTGTATCAGATCGGTATAACATTAATGTTTCAGCTAAATAGATAAAGTTAACAATTTCTTAGTCGACCGGATTCAGATTGACACCATTATTTACATACTACGTTAAACGTTTATTTAAAAATCAATATCCACATTTTCAAGATACTTTTCCAGTTTGCGTTAATTGAGCAATGATGCTTTTAAAAGTCTCAGCTGTTGGTGTGCCAGGTAACTCTTTCAAAACCGACGACGGAGTACCAGTAAGGACACCTACTCTGGGATCAATGGGCAGGGTTCCCAAATGCGGTACATGTGCTAACTTTGCAAGCTCTACTCCACCGTTTGAAGAAAATATATTTGTACAATTCGTGCAATTTGGGCAAACAAATCTAGAATAAAATAATAAAATGAAATGTAAAACAAAATGCACACGAAATATCCATTTTACCCGCTCATATTTTCAACTATCCCCAAAATATTGATGTTGGTCTTTTTACAGAATGTGATTTCCTTTCTTACATCATCTAAGGCAATCTGTTGGGGTGTTGTAACAATAATTGCGCCATCACACTTTACATCTTTCATACATTCCATAACCGTAATGTGTTCATCAGATGTACCTATAAAATCAATATAATTATCATCTTTATTTAATACTATTTAAACCGGATGTGTACCTGGTGGTGTGTCTATGATTAAATAATCTAAATCATCCCATTTAACATCAGTTAAAAATTGCCGTATCATTAAGGTCTTTTTAGGTCCTCTCCAAATTACAGCATCATTTCGATTTCTAAGAAGGAATCCAATTGACATGACGGCTAATTTTTGTTCTTCATCCAAATATATGGGCACCCAGCCCTCATCGCATTGATATATATCTTTTCCTTCCAATCCGAGAAGGTAAGGCACACTGGGTCCGCATAAGTCGACATCCAGCAATCCTACCTAGGGGTACATAAATAGAAGGGATATTTTAAATGTGTAAGCACTTGCAATATCAATCCTACTTTATATCCATGTTCCTTTAAGCCCAACGCCAACTGGGTACTGACGGTAGACTTCCCAACACCGCCCTTTCCTGAAAGGACTAGAATAACATGCTTCACCGAATCTAGCATGGCAATATAGAATTTATTCCTTGCAATAGCAATCTATCTTGTCATTGATTACTTGTCTACTCGTTCCACTCCCAAAGTGATTCTGAACTGTCATTCATATTCTACGCTCCAAATCTAATTTTGTCCCTTCTAAAGTTACCAGTTCTCGTGTTAATAATTTATCAGTTTTTCATTTATTAGGTTATAACTGATTTAAAAACTTATTTTCACCAAAATATCCTTAATTACATAATAACATTTAGTTAATATATTTTAAATATAATAAAACTAAACAAACGATTTTCTCTATTGCGCGCTGTCAGTCATTCAAACTTTCGAATTTTAAAAGGTGATTTTTTTATTTACCATAAACATACACGAGGGGAGTCCCAGAATTAATCGGCCTAACACATAGTTGGCGATAGTAATTAAAATATGATGACTGTGGCAGATAGTCTTAAAAAGATTAAGCTTCATGTTTGAATAGCCGTCAATAGTGAACGTTCTCAGTGAATTTGTAAACATGGAATAACTTCACAGATGTTCACACATAGATTATTGTGATCAAAATCAATAATTTGAATTCCCTGATATGATCTTAGCAAGATCATATTTAACACACACGGTAGAATTGAAACCCTCAAAAAACTTAACTTCGAGAGAATGAGACTTATGTAGAGTACCAGGAGTGGGATGATTGTACGGTATATTTATTATATTGTTAACAAGTTTTAAAATCATTTTACAGTCTCTACATATTTACACAACATATTATACACACTCCGAATTTTCATTTTCAACAAATTACACGAGAGGCTTATAGTAACTGAATTATGAATAAATGCTTTGGTTTGAATTTGATCAATATATCTTAGAAATGCTGCGTCAATTACTCTTTTTGATCTTGCTGTCGATTCAGTGCGATTGCTGTATATTTTTAAATTTAATCTGGTGTTCAGGAAGTCAATAAAAGCACTTGTTGCGTTTTACAATAACTGTTTTATTAGGTACTAATGATATAGCGGATGTTCTGCCATCTATTGGTACTCCCAGTGGACAAGGATTGTGCTTTTGTATTAATGCCGCTGCCTTTCTTCTGATCTTTTCGCAAGTTTTGGGAGAACCAGGGCATTCCAGCCATAAACGAGCTATCTCTCCTTTGTGATTATATTGAATATAAATCAATTTTCCTGTTGTAGCAATCGCCAATCCATCTGACACGTCGATATTAGTTAATTAAGACATTAACCAATGTAATTTCATAAGACAAACCTACTGTATCAATAGTTGACCTTTTGTCTAATTTTTGACGCATAGAAGTTTGCTGTTCAATATTGTGACAACCAACATATACATCTTTGGAGATTGTGTTCCCCAATTTGCAGCCAATGTCCAGCTGTCTCCTCCGTAGGGAAGGCAGTGGCTGATGTCTTGCGAAGTCCAACTAGGTTGTGTCTGCTTAGGCACATGTCCGATCGCAGCGGTGACTAATGTCGAAGTACGAGGGTGGGCTGAACAGTTTCTGACCTAACAAAGATACAAGACATTTTTTCTTAAAATTAATTTTTATGCTGCATAGTCTCCTTGTAACGGTATACACTTCTCCCAGCGAAGCTCTCATCTCTTTAACCCGTCCAAGTAGTACTCGGTGTTTTTCTCTGCAAAACAACTGTTCACAACGGTGATTGCCTCCTCATTTGACGAAAATCTCTGTCCTCGGAGCGCAATTTTAAGATTAGGCAACAAAAATAAGTCGCTAGGGGCTAGATCTGCTGAGTAAGGCGGATGGTCAAGAAGTTCAAACCGTAATTTGTGGTTTTTCGCCATAGCAACCGCTGAGGTGTGAGACGGCGCTTTACCTTGGTGAAACAAGATTTTCTTTTTCTGCAAATGTGGCCGTTTTTCCGCAATTTCTGGTTTCAGTTTGTCAAGTAATGATGCGTAGTATGCTCATGTATAGTATAGTGGTTAGTATACTCGCCTGTCAAGCGGGAGACCGGGGTTCTATTCTCCGTCGGGGAGCCTCTGGCGCAAGACTAATGACCTTCTCGGAAAAAAACAAATCATTATGGAAAATTTAACAAGCCTCAGGAGTTGCTAAATAAGGCCAAGACCAGTTCCCAGTTGTAGTGCCGATGATGATGATGATGCTCATGTAATGGTTTTTCCTGCTTGAAGATAATCGATTAAGATAACTCCATGACTATCCCAAAAAACAGTCGCCACCACTTTCTCAGCTGAAAAACAGGTTTTGCTTTTTTTGGAGCCGATTCCCCCTTTTCATTCCACTGTTTCGATTGTATTTTTGTTTCGGGCGTATAATGGTGTATCCAAGTTTCATCGACAGTAATTAATCGGCGTCAAAACTTGGATTTATTGCGCCAAACTGTGCCAAAAGAGCGTTGGAAATGTTCATTTGAACACGTTTCTGGTCTAACGTCACGTACGCGATACCCAACGCGCGGACAGCTTTCTCATGCCTAAATCTTGATTTAATATCTGACAAAAACGTTTTTTGGACATTTTCATAGCCTCTGCTATCTTTCTCACTTTATTTCGGCGATCGTCTAGCACCAATTGGAGAACTTCAGCGATGTTATCGTCAGTTGTTGCAGTTTTTGGACGTCCCGAACGTCCATCGTCTCCCAAGCTCTCATGGCCACGTTTAAATTCAGCTGCCCAAAATTTCACTGTAATAAATGATGGTGCAGAGTCCCCATAATCAGAATCCAACTCATCTTTGATTTGCGTTGGCGTATTGCCTTTCAAAAATAAAAATTTAATGACAGCTCGATACTCAATTTTGTACATTTTCACTGTACATTTGACTGTCAAATGAAAACGACACGTCCAAAATGGCTGAAATTTTTGCGAGTAACTGTCAAAAGATGCACAACTACATTCACTAGCTTTTATTGACGAGTGCTGCCATCTTCACGTTTAGGTCGGAAACTTTTTAGGCTACGACGTCGGTTCCCGTTCTACGTGGGAGCGGGGGCCACGTAGTGCCGCGTCGACTGCACACCAATTCAGCTGTAAGTTCCCTTTGTGTGTAAGGGTGACCGAGAGTGCGTTTGACTTGATTAGTTGAAAGCTACTCTCGGTGTGAGTGTTTGCTTGTGGCGACTGTGTGGGGGTTGTGGATTGTCCCCCCTGGGGCTTGCAGATGCTGTCGAGCCGTGCGAAGACGTGGGTACCGGTTTGCAGATCCTTGTGGACGAACGGGTGCTTTGTGGTGTACCGGATTGCTGGGACTGGGCGGACGGTGGTCTTGTTTGCCTGTGCCGACTCCAAGGCGACGAATTCTCCCGGGATCCGGATGTCTGTGCCGTAGAGGATTTCCGATGGGGGAGCTTCCAGGTCTACTTTGTACGCCGCCCTGTGGCCCAGCAGGACTGTGGGCAGACTATCTAACCAAGACTGTGGGCAGCACTTTAGGGCGGCCTTGAGTGTTCTGTGAAATCTCTCCACCATGCCGTTGGACTATGGATGGTACGACATTGTGTGGATCATCTGTGCGCCGATGCATTTGGTGAGCTCTGTGAATAGCCCCGCCTCGAATTGTGGCCCTCTGTCTCACGTGATGTAAAGTGGCATTCCGTTGTTGCTGACTCAGTGGTCCATGAATGCCTTGGCGACTGCGGTTGTTTGGATGTTGTGCAAAGGCACCGCCACGGGCCATCGCGAGAATCTATCGATGATGGTCAGGCACTACTGCATGCCTTAGAGTAGTGGCATCTTAATAAGGTTTATGTGAATGTTACTGTTCTAGCGTGTGCACCCATGTTGACGTGTAATGATGACAATAATACAGTACCGCCTGGACTAGACAATTCACTACCAGATACGGTAATCGGTGGCGAAGATCAGAATTAAGAGGCTGATAAAACGCCGTCATTATTGTTATAGGTGTCATTTAGTGATGCTCTATTATTTTGAGGCTCTTGCTGCTGCTGCTGCTGATGAGGTTGAAAATGCTGATGACGATGTAGAAAACAAATGTGGAAGACAAATCATCCCTTTCTTCTTATCGACCCATAGCACTGACTTCTATTCTCTCGAAGGTAATGGAATCTCTTATCAACCGTCAACTTTCGAAATATCTGGAATCAAATGACCTCCTTAATGACCGCCAATATGGCTTTCGAAGCAACAGGTCCACAGAAGATCTGATGGTGTACCTTACCGAAAAGTGGAGCCATTCCATCCACTGCCTCGGTGAAAGCAAGGTAGTCGCATTGGATATTTCAAAAATCTTCGGCAGAGTTTGGCATCCAACCCTTTTGTCAAAATTGCATTAATATGGAGTGGACAATTCCCTGATCCAATGGATAAGAGATTATCTTTCTGACCGTTCAATCCAGGCGGTTCTTGATGGTGTCAAATCTGTCTCCCATAAAATTAATGCAGGTATTCCCCAGGGTTCGGTATTCGGAATTCAGACATCAACAAGATATATCAGTGGGGATTATCTAACCGTGTAGAATTCAATGCCCTAAAAACTCAGTGCTGCCTCTTGTCAACAAAGGCAAGCATCGTGGAAGCCAAGGAACTATCAATCCTTGGCGCTTGAATTAATTCGACTCTTAACTGGAATGAACACATATTTGAAGTTGCGAAAAAATGCAAAAGATACTTCACTCTATCCAACCTGGCCTCGATTTACAAGGCGTATATTCGTCCAAAAATAGAGTTCAACTCCCATATTTGGTCAGGCGCATCCAAAACTGCACTACACGTGCTCGACAGGATGCAAAAACGAGCAGTGAAACTTATTGGGGACCCAGCCGTAAGTCGATCAATTCCGTCGTTAGAACACAGACGCAACATATCATGCCTATGTCTTTTCTATAGGTATTACCACGGTCGTTGCTCAACTGAACTTGCTGAATGTGTTCCGCCCCTTCATTAATTTTCCCGCGATACCCGTCAATCTGTAAATGCGCATTAGTTCACGTTGAAAGTGGGCTTCAGGCGCACAAATAAACATAGAGAGTCATTCTTTAGCCAAACCACACGAATGTGGAATGTTCTGCCTGATCATGTGTTTCCTGGCCGTTGTGATGTCCAGACATTCAAGACCAATATACATCGACACCTCCTTTCCTTATCAACTTCCTCTCCACCCGCTCGCACTGTGCTCTGACATTTAAGGGTACTTCAATATCCCCTTTTGTGCGCGCATTAGTGTAAAAAAAAAAACAGAAAAAAAAACAAAAAAAAAAACAGTGCAATCTGGAGCCCAAGTGTTTTGCAGCAACTTGTTATCATCAGAAAGAAGAATATCATATACTTCACCTACCAATATCACTGAAACACTGGTCAGCAATCGCACCATGTCAACAATGCATGTGGCATCGCATTATCAAGGGCATCTCGACGAATTGGACGACATAAAAAGCAAACTGTTACATTTGAAAAATGAACTACCAACAACACTAAACCATCATGATGGTCATCACTACAGTTTTAGTCTCCTCACTATAACTGTCATCATATGTTACATTGCATGGAAAATATGGCGGTTCATCATCATCATATCAGCACTACATCCGGGATCCGGTCTTGGCCTTATTTAGCAAGTTTCTCCACAAAAATATGGCTGTTAACCACCAAGAAATCATGGGAAGCCGTTAAAGCTACTTAAAATCCCTCAACTAAGATGTCGCATCAATTCAAGGTTATATGCACATTCCATACTTGGTTGGACACCCTATTGTAATCATTGGCATAACCTTCGACTTTCTTTCCTGCCACTCAAATACCTAAATACGTTGCAATTTATTTGATTGCATACAATCAAAATATATTTGAAAACGTGTACTCACGTTTTTACTGAACTCCAGCTCTCCTGATAATTGACTTTATTAATTATGTAACAAATACTCATATTCTTTACACCTTTCCCACAATCAGAACAGATAATGTGATAGACGCGAATGCCAGACGGGGTTTTATATTTCGGTAATCGCACATATCTTATCAACGGGAATAATTTTATGCAAGGTATCCAAATGTCTATGAATACCGTGCTCGAGCAACATGATTCTATTCATGAGAGTGATTTTATGCAAGATATCCAAATTCCACACTTGACTCACATGATCTTTTCAATCCAATTCCCTCTTCCATTCCCACGATTTCTGTGATGTAAATTAGTATTTAAGATAAAACATTTTTGAGAATAAAGTCAATTCCCTTCATAAAGTGTCAGTACAGCTTAACCTCTGCAGACGAGGGTTGTGGAAACGTAAAGGCCTCTCTTACAAGATCAAACAGCTCATCTATAAACAGATAATCAAACCCACTCTTACATATGCCTGCCCATTATGGTACCACATTTCATCCTACCAAATGGAGAAATAACGATTTTTTGAACGAAAATATTTCCGGTTTATCACTGGCTTACACCGCAAAACCAACTCAAATAGATATCATAGTCATCGAACGACTGGATACACGAATCCTAGAACTATCAATAAAATTGATAGAAAACCTACCTAACAATCCCAACCCTCTAATAACATATCTACCATCATCCTCTTCAGATACGGGACCTCACTGCCGTAATTGTCTCCAAATCAGACACCTCTTCACCTGGTTAACGATCTAAACGAGGTCGTGTACCACAACACCGAACTGGCACCCAATCAATTCAAATACAACAACATCCAACCATTCTCCAAGATTCTAACTTTTAACACGCAACCGAATGGCACGTCCCTACTTCAAGAACATACCTCACATTATCCCTTACTACCCTTAATCAAAACAATAAATCCCACATCCACATAAATTAAAATTATAATCACAATGTAAATATTGTGATATTATAATTATAACATTTTAAGTTACTACTATTTATTGGCCTGTAGGAACCCGAAAGTTCATGACCTCACCACTCGACTGCGCCATTGTTCCCTGTCCCGTGCGCTCTCCTTCCACGTTCGACCATCCGATCCGATCTGCTCGAGGTCCAACCTAACATTGTCCTCCCATCTCCGTCGCGGCCGTCCTGTCGGTCTCTTTCCCGTTGGCTTACCGTCAATAATTCTATGCACGGTCCTATCATTGACAATTTGCGCCACGTGTCCGGCCCATCTTAATCTTCACGACTTGATTACTCGCACTATTGTAGGTTTGCGGAATAGCTCTTCCAATTCGTGGTTGTGGAGCTTCCTCCATTGTCCTGCCTCCTCGTCATATTTGCCGCCAAAGATACCCCTTAGGACTTTATTCTCGAATACGCGGAATTTGTTTTCTTCCCGTTTTGTGAGAGCCCATGTTTCCCATCCATATACGAGGGTTGCCTTTTATATTTCGGGATTAGAGAACAAAAACAAATATTGATCATCGAAAATCACTTTATTGTTTTTCAAAATATTCCCCATGAAGATCTATACACTTTTGCATGCGTTTGAACCAATTGTCGAAGCACTTTTGCCACTCTGATTGAGGTACCTCCAACACATGCATTCTGAATGCAGCAACCGCTTCTTCAGGTGTCGAAAAACGTTGACCGCTCAGTTTGTTTTTTACGTACGGGAATAAAAAGAAGTCATTCGGTGCCAAGTCAGGACTATACGGCGGATGACCCATCAAATCGATGTTTTGGGTGCTCAAAAATGCAGTTGTCGCAGCCGATGTGTGAGAGCTCGCATTGTCGTGGTGAAGAGTGATCTGTCTTCGGCGGTTGGTTTTCCTGATTTCTTGGAAGACAACTGGCAAACAAATGGTTGTGTACCACTCAGAATTGACTGTTCTGTGTTGTTCTAGTGGTACGGTTGCGGCATGTCCAGCTTTTTCGAAAAAACAGGCGCGCGAACAACTTTTGTTGGATTTGGTTCATCTTGAAACACCCAGACAGTCGACTGCTGTTTACTTTCGGGCTCATACGCGTAAATCAACGATTCGTCACCTGTCACGATGTCATAGACGTGTTTCGAAGCACCGCGACCGTATTTTTTGAGCATTTCTTTCGACCAATTGACACGAGCCTTTTTTTGGGCGATTGACAAATTGTGTGGGATCCAACGCGAACAAAGTTTTTTGACAGTCAAATGTTTATGCAATATTGAATGTATGCTGGTCCCACTAACACCTAAGGTTGTCTCAATCTCACGATAGGTCACATGACGATCTTCCAATATCAGTTCGCGCACAGCATCAATGGTTTTCGGAACAACAACTGATTTTGAACGACCTTCACGAAATTCATTTTGGAGTGAACTACGACCACGATTGAATTCACCATACCATCGATAAACACTGGTCCTTGATGGAGCTTCATCGCCAAAAATTGAATTAAGTTCATCCATGCACTGTTGCTGAGTTAATCCACGCCGAAAGTTGTAAAAAATAATCGCACGAAAATGTTGACGATTTAATTCCATTTTTGGGCCGAGATGAATCTTTTAAGTTACTGTAAACAACACAAATAGCGCTCGTATGTCAAAACGTTCTGAGTGCGTAAAACGTCAAAAATGTCCAACTTTACGACAGAGCTGTCAATTGCCGGATTGCAACACCAGGGTTGCCAAATCCCGAAACATAAGAGGCAACCCTCGTAGAACAATTGGCATGATTATGGTTCTATAGACACGGAGCTTTATATTCCGTGATAGCAGTTTGGAATTCAGCAGTTTACTGACGGCATGCCAACTAGCGTTGCCGGAGTGTAGTCTTTTGTTAATTTCCTTCGACGTGTCGTTACTGGCCGTCAGTATTGTTCCCAGGTATTTAAATTCTTTGACTTTTTCAAATATCTTGCTTGTGACGTTGATATGTGTTCCCTGAGTTCCATCTGCTCTCGCCATAATCATGTATTTCGTTTTGTCTTCATTTATTTCTAGGCCCACCTCTTCTGCCGCTTGCATGATGATTTCACTGTTTTTACTTATAGTTTCTAGATTATCGTCCAAAACGGCGATGTGATCCGCATATGCGAGCACTTGTGTGTGACCCCGTTCACGGATGATCCGGCCATGCTGTCGTCTTTTACCTTTCTGATGACATACTCGAGGACAAGGTTAAAAAGACATGGTGAGATGCCATCCCCATGTTTTAGTCCGTCCCGGATTTCAAATGGTTCTGAGAGGTCGTTTTCTATTCTAACTCGCCCTTTGTTTTCGTTCATGCAGATTTGAATGAGGGCGGCATATTTTTTTCGGCATTCCCAACTCAACTACAATATGGCAGAGTCTTTGCCTTGCGACAGAGTCGTAGGCTTTTTTGAAGTCAACGAACAGTTGGTGAATCGTCTCTCCGTATTCCCACTTCTTTTCCAGTAGTTGCCTTATTGTGAACATTTGGTCGCTCGTTGACCGGTTCCTACGGAATCCGCATTGGTAGTCTCCCAATAATTTTTCTGCGTACGGTGTGATTCTCGCCAGTATGACATTTGTTAATATTTTGTATGTGGTTGGGAGCAATGATATTCCTCTGTAGTTTTCGCAATCAGATCTGTCACTTTTTTGAAAATGGGGACGACTATTAAGGTTTCTATTCTTCCAGAGGGACTTCCTTATCCCATATTGTTTTAATCAGTTGGTGGATCTTTTGAGTGGTTGCCTCTCCTCCATGCTTCATAAGCTCTGCTGATATGCAGTCGACTCCGGAAGCCTTGTTATTTTTCAATCGATTTATTGCGTCTACAACTTCGGTGAAAGAGCGCTCTGGGATCTGAGGCTCGGCTGTATGTACGTCTGGTGCGTTTATTTGTGGTTGATGGGTGCGTACATTGAGCAGGTTTTCAAAGTACTGCTTCTATCTTGTCACGATATTGTTTGTTTCTGTGACCAGACAGCCGCTTACGTCTCGAATTATTTTGGCTCTCCCTCGGTAGCCATTTCTAATTGAATTTATTCCGGCATACATACCTCTGATGTTCTTTGCTCTGGCATTTTATAGGATTTTTCGATCCGAGTCTTCTCCCATTCGCATTTTGTCTGTTTGAAAAGCTTCATTGTCTCTTTCCAAATTGTCGCGTATTTTTCTGCGTTGACTTCATCATATATTTCTAAGTGGATCACTCTGAGGCGTTTACGTTGTTCGATCTTCGCCCTGCACTCATCGTCAAACCAGGGTTTGGACTTAATTGTTTTCTTAAATCCTAATACCTTTTGGGCTGTTTGTTTGATTGTGTCTCTGATCGATGTCCATTTAGTTACCACACTATTGGCTTCGTCTTCCTTACTGATCCCATTCTCTAGAATGCTAAATCTATTCGTTAGTTCGTCTTAATATTCAACCCTTTTGCGCAGGTCTTTTAGTTTCTCCATGTCGAAGTTTTGGCTCGTCTCCCCTGACTGCCCATGTGGGTTTGATGCGAGCCGACTTCTAATTTTGCCCATCACAAGAAGATGATCAGAGTCGCAATATGCTCCTCTATATGATCTTACGTGAAGGATATTCGAGTGGTGTCTTTTGTCTATGAGGAAGTGGTCCATTTGGTTACGCGTTACGCCGTCGGGTGATATCCATGTGGCTTTATGGATTTGCTTGTGCTTGAACATCGTGCTTTTCACTACCAGATCTTTAGACGCTGCGAACGTGATAATTAGAATTCCATCCTTCCTTTCCAATTTTCGCATTCAGGTCCCCGAGGAGGATTTTAACATCGAATGATAATATCCCATCAAATACTTCCTCTAGGGTCTCTTGGAATGTTTCTTCGTCCGTAGATTCTGTTGGGGCGTGTACGTTTATATGGTAAATACATAATTGTACCATGGGCCCTGTATTTTTAGCACCCACATTCGGTCATTAATAAATTGCACATCTTTTACATGGGGCGTAATCTTCTTGCTAATGATGAAGCCAGTTCTGAGATTGTGTATCGGTGCCTCCACACGCCAGTGTAAACCCGTTGGTTTCGATTACTTGATGTGGGAGTCGGACTTCCGGAAGGGCGACGATGTCCATTTTATATTGTTTCGCGTTTTCTACGACCGTCTGTATCGCGCCTGGTTTATATAACGTTCGAACATTTCACTTCCCGACGCGTATATCCCGCTGTTTCCGTTTTTTCCTACGTCTTCTTTTTCCCGAGTCGATGTTTTCTTGATGATTTGTTCCCTTATCCTTATCGGCTCATCACACCTACGCCTATCGGGTTTTTCGTGAAATTTTTTTTTGTATATTGATTATTCATTTTTGTTCCCACGAGTCTTGGGGTTTCAAATAGTCCGCCACATCAGAGCCCCTCTTTGTTATAGTAAGGTCTGCTTACTGCTCTGATTCGACCCGGTGTCAGAGAGCCGCCGTTATAATACAACCGGTATACCCGTGACTTCTCAATAGTATAGTGGTTAGTATACTCGCCTGTCACCCGGGAGACCAGGGGTTCGTTTCCCCCTCGGGAAGCCTCTGGCGCAAGACTAATGACCTTGCCCGGAAAAAACAAATCATTATGGAAAATTTAACAAGCCTCAGGACTTGCTAAATAAGGCCAAGACCGGATCCCGGTTGTAGTGCCGATGATGATGATGATGATGATGATACCCCTGACTGCAAACCATCCAATGTGCACGATGACGCATAACACCCTGGATTAGAGGTGGTAGATCTTTGTGTGTTACTCCTCGCTAGCCTGTCTGACATGGGTGGCCCTACTAGAAGGGTATGCTTCTGTCAGCATAGCCTGACTGATTCATTGTAGTTTGAGCCCCCGCACCACGTCAAGGTTTCTACCAAGCGGGGGATAACATTTTAAGTCATAATCAAATTCTTACTGTTATTGCAATGTCAAATATTGTATCATAAATTGTAAATAAGATTAGATTAAGTTATATTTGGTAATTTTAAATAGGCTAAGTTCAAATTAACAGAGTTCCTGTTTTTTATTCCAGGGAAAATAAAAATTACAAATATCCAAATCCCACAGTAAATCCTAAGCAGGTATAAAAGAAAATGTTTGGAAAATGTTAACAAATAACATGTAAACAATTATTACTTATTGTAACTATTAATTTTCGGTCAAATAAATGCAGTAAATAAAAAAAAAGATAATAAAGTCACTTGTTAATGATAAGCAAAACGAAAAGTGATTGTTAGCTTTATTAACTATTGGTGTATTGGTTTACGTGCCTGTGCATCGAACTTATTTCGACAAGTTTATGTGCCCGTCGAATTCATCTGTATAACCAAAGTAGGCTCTACCAAACAGAAGTTGAGGAAAATTAGAATCAAAATGCTTTTGGAATTGTATAAGCTATGTAGCGGTCCCGCCAAACCCTAGGGTCTACTTACCTGAAAAACCCCCATAACTATTACCCTACTCCTTTAAGTTTGCTAATGCAACAGTATTAATACCTGTAAATGCTGCACGCATTTAAGAGATCAAATCTATGATCTTTAAGTCCCCGTAAAGAAAACTTACCTTCATGCATTCTCTTTGCATACCACTGCTCCTTAAGATTTCTTTATTAGATTACCAGAAATTTCCAATCAATTTCGGCATCTACGTCGCCAGTCAAATTTCCTTAGATGAATTCCTGTAAACAAAATAATTTGGATTGCATTCAATGTAACCTCCTTGGGCTCCTCGATAGTATAGTGGTTAGTATACCCGCCTGTCACCCGGGAGACCGGGGTTCGATTCCCCGTCGGGGAGCCCCTGGCGCAAGACTAATGACCTTGCCCAGACAAAATAAATCATTATGGAAAATTTAACAAGCCTCAGGACTTGCCAAGTAAGGCCAAGACCGGTTCCCGGTTGTAGTGCCGATGATGATGATGATTCAATGTAACCGTCATGACAGGGACCATAAATATTGCGCCGTCTATTTTCCCAGCCGCGTTATGTACCTTTTCATACACATTGCCTGGCAACCTTTTTTGTTTGTCTTATCTATAAACAACCCAAGCAGCTGCATATAATTAGAGCAATAGACGCTGAAACCAAATTCTCCAGCATTTCCTAATGCAAACGAACCCGGTTTCTACTGCAGCCAGAGATGCCATAAACATCCAATTTGCTTTTAGCACCTTTTTCTCCCAACATCGAAAATAGCGACGAGGCATCGTGTAAACAATGACGCGCATTACCAACGGCGCATTTGGTCATTTTTCCCTTTTGTCTTTGCCGCCTGCCTGTTCCGTTGTTCCACTGCTGTCAAACACGTGTGAATAGCATCGATCTGAACGATCAACACACATACTACCATGACCTTTATCACAAGATTTGGTTTCCTATACCACCAAGAGAGACTTTACGTGTTTCTGGTGTTAGGTAAAAACGATATTGGAGAGGATATCGGTTGAGTCGTTTTCCAACCTTCGACCGAACAAGTCGCATTACAACCATTTAAGCGGACAGGTCGTCCGCCATCCACCGTACCGGCGCCGGTACGGTGTGAACCAAAAAGTCGATTCGAGTCGAACGACAATTTTTTCCCTTAAATATATATATCAATATCCGAACACCTAATAAAAAAACAATAAAATCCTTTTCCAAATTACAACAAGTGAACAATAAAAATAATTCAGAAACTATGTGCAGTGTGATTCCTTTCATCGATGTTTTATTTTCCTCATGGAGGGCGGTGCGTTGCTGAGGTTCGTGTTTGTGCGTTGTACTCGTATCGGTTGCACAATCATTTACATCTGAAACAAATAACCAAGGCAAGTAACTTCACCAAGTATAGAGGTATGGGACTCCTAACTGGAACGATTTGCGAGATTTTTTAGCATCCTTTCCGTGGTGAGAGGTTTGGTTTAGAGCCTCCGATATTAACGTATGCCCAGAGTCAGTCACGGAAATGATTCTGCCCGGTATGGAATTCCACATTCCAGCAAACGAAATATAAAAGGCAACCCTCGTATTCGGTTTGTATTCGGTGGAACAACTATGATGGAGGAAGAAGGGAATCTCGTGTCCTTGTTAGGTTCATACTTCTTCCCAGCAGGTATATTCATTAAAAAAATTGAAGAAGTTCGAAAGCAAGTCCTTTTAGAAACTTCACAAAAAAACTTCAAATTGCTTTTCTGCTTCGACTACGTTTCATTTCACCCTTTTGCTAATGAAAATTGGAAGTCGTTGGAAATAGTTGATAGATATAGAGTTAGGAATAGATTAGTATATAGTTATTAGGTATTTAGCAGCGCAAAATACAAAACTACCCGTAGAGGAAGGGTAATGAAAAAAATAGAATGTGTAAATAAAAATACCGTACAAACTCGATTTACGCAACTAATAGAAATTGGGGCAGTTGCAATAACCGAGGTTGTTGCACTTACTGGGTTGTATTTTTTTTGTACAAATTATAGTTGAAATAGTTTATTTTCTTATAGATAACGACAATGTTATAAAAAAACGTTAGTGAAACCAAAACAAACAATTATTTTTGATCTTATTTTTATTAAATACGAAAACGAAATGTTCGAAATTTATACAAAAATTAATATGTGATACATACAGAATATCAAGTTTTTTTTTTGCGATTTCATCATCATCATCATCATTATCGGCACTACAACCGGGAACCGATCATGGCCTTATTTAGCAAGTCCTGAGGCTTGTTAAATTTTCCATAATTTTTGCGATTTAATGTTTTTTAAAACTGCCATCTCTTTTATTTTTTGTAGCAATAAAATCTCTTCTATTGGAATGTTGTTCTCTTCGGCCCATTGCAAACATATCTTTGAGGATCGAGAACTGCTTCTTCTGATTTAACTTTTGATAAAGTGGGGGCCGACTCAGTTACACCTTCAGTTACACCTTCAGTTTCACCTTCAGCTTCACCTTCACCTTCACCGGCGTTCTCAATCTCTGCTGGATCGTCACAATTATCAGATGACTCAACGTGTTCGTTAAACCAATCAATGATTTCTTCATTGGAGAGGCTAATGCTGGGAACAATTTCAACAAACAGACTAGAAACGGATGAAATCAATTCTCTTTCCCTTAAGATGTTTGCAGATAGTGTAGATAATGGAAGCTCGTCCTCCTCACCCCAATCACCCTTGGTAGGCATTAAAACATTCCAACGTGTAAGGGTCTACTTTTTCCCAGGCATTAGCTAGCAAACAAACTACATTCCTTATGTTGAAGGCTTTAATTTTAGTTTCTAAGTCCATGTCCTCACTTGAAACTAAGTGCGCCAATAAACTTTTTTTGTAGTGGACCTTGGTTATGTTGATAACATTTTGATCCATAGGTTGAACGATTGCAGTGCAATTTGCCGGAAACATCATAACAATTATCAGCCCATCATCGCTTTGCAATTCGTATTATTTAGGATGACACAGGGCATTGTCCAAAAGCAGTAATGCCTTCTTCTCAAGTCCTTTTGATTCAAGAAAATGTCTTACCGAAAAAAAAACTCATTAATACAAACACAACATTTTGTATTCTTTTTTTACTTCGGGAACAAACACGTTGTGGAACCATTGTTCGAACAATAGGAATGTCATCCATGCATTTTTATTTGCTTTATAAAAAACAGGCTTATTTTCAAAGTTTTTAAATGCTCTTGGATTGGCTGCTTTACCAATGACGAAAAGTTTTACTTTGTGCATCCCTGATGCATTTGTGCACGCATGGAATGTTATTTTTTCCTTGCTTACTTTTCGTCCTGGTGCTGACGCTTCTTTAAAAGAAACAAGTGTTTTGTTCGGCAACATTGTGTAAAATAAGCCAGATTCGTCTGCATTGTAGATATGATCCGCAGTCAAGTTAAGATCCTCTATTTTTTTTTTTGAAATTTTTGTACGAACGGGTGGACAAGTTCTGTTTATTCGATAATTTTTCACCACAGATTTTCAACATTAGAATACCATGTCGTTTTTTAAATTTCGCAATCCATCCATTGCTGGCGTTAAATGATGGACTTTCCTCTATTTTATTGTGCAATTGAATTGCCTTTGACTTTATAATGTAATTAGAAAGTGCTTTTGAAACCATCCATATAAAGACTTTTCCATCTGTGGATATTCAGAAGCCTTCAACGTTACCCGTTTCCCTGGTCCAGATTCAGCTCTAGCCACAAATTGTCTAAGAGCGGCTGCCTTTCCTTTTATGCGACTTATTGTTGATTTGTGAACATTATATTTTTCACAAATTGTCTTTACTGAAAAACCCTTTTCTAATTCTGATAAAATATCACTTCTTTTTTTAATAGACAATTTTGTAATATTTCTTCTAACACCCATCCTGTGCAAATTTTCCGTAGACACTAATGATATCGCAACCCATTCAAATAAACCAAGATGCATTTTATGTGTTTGTGTATTATTTTTACAAGGAATTTTGTTCAGACAAACTAGCTGTAAATTAACGGCAGGAATACAGAATCAAAAGGAGAGCATGCAAATAGAAAACAGATGAATAAACACAAAAAGTTGCACAAATCGAGGTAGCATTCTTGAAAAGTTGCACTTATAGAGTCAAGATGTGCTACAAATTTAGTGTTGCAAAAGTCGAGGAGTTGCACGAATCGAATGTTGCGTAAATCGAGTTCATACTGTAATTGAAAAATTGGTGGAAAATCAAATTACTCTATTCGAACAGTTCTAATTTTAATAAGCACAAACAACACTGTTGTTGCATGTCATTCCATTTGGTCCCGGTTCACTTTACTATTGTGAATTGGTATTTCAATCGTTCCTCGTTTCGAAAATATGAAAAGAACGCAACGACATCTTCCAGTCCGCAGGTAAATTCGTTCTCGTGCGATTAACTGTTAAAATGTGTGTAATTCTTCGCGAATAATACCAAATTCAAAAAAAAAAAATATTTAACAGTGTATTAATTCGTTTCGTGGCAAGATAAAGTGTGTAAGTGCAGTAATTATTCAACTTAAACGATTTGTGAGTTAATTTATTCTTGTCAGTGCCGCCATTTGTATTTTTCTATCTATATGGCGAAGAGCACCACACCACTTTCAATCATTTGCATTGATTTTTTTTCTCTGTTTATTTCAATTTGATTAACAAAAAAAAAAGATTAATTCAAATATGTTAAGTGATAATTATCGTGAAATTATCGGAATCCGCATAAATCGATATTGATAAAGGAATACGTGTGTATCTAAACTTTGATATATATATATATATTTATTGGCCCAGCCCATAAATGAGAAAAAGTGATTTCCAAAACGATAGCATGCGCATGATAAACTGGAAATTTTCTTTGGAGCTTGCAGATGCTGAGTTTGGAGTACCAACAATTTAATGATTATTATTCCCCCCTGAGTAAGTAGTTACACAGGTCTTATATTTTTGTTGTTGTCTTGCTGGGTATGAGTGCCCGAAGCTCATATATAGAAGGTTCTGTGGGATACACTGGAATAATTCCCTCTGCTACTGCGCTCGCATGTAGCAGATTCAACGAACCAGCGGCTCGACGAATCGACTGTCGCCATTCTGGATTGTAACTCCAAGGAGATTAGTGTTACTTTTTATTGTGATCTAAATTTTGAATTTCTTCTCAAACATAATTGGAAAATTTTGTGCAAGGAAATTTAACTACATAGGCAAGTCATTCATATTAAATATGTTTGCATTTTATTTATATTATACTAGAAAAATTAGTTCTTTTAATAGTTACTTCGATTTTGGTTTCTTTTTGTGTTTTTTTTTTCAATTTTTTTTCTTAATTCTGTTTCATTATATATCGGCCATGTTCATGCCTCTGCATGATAGGCCGAAAAAAAGTGAATTGTTTTCTCTATGCTCCATTTGTTTGGGTTGCATTTTGCGATGCAATAATCCCGGTCTCATATGTTTTCTTATTAACAACAATAAAAAGGTTACAACGAAAAAAGTTTATTTTTGTTTTTCGTGCCACCAAATCCCAGATTTTACTCAGAGAAGGAGGAAATGGAAAATGAAGAAGAAGAAGAAGAGAAACAGTGTGAGATTGGTGGGGGAAAATAAAATGCGGGACGCCTACCTGCGCATTTGCAGAGCTCGTATTTGAATTGGTCCCTAGAGTTTGTGCGATGGGCGCCTTATCATTGTGTTGGTTATTATAGCATGAATATCTACCCGAGAGTGCAACTACTTGGTACTAATACCTTTTTTCTCTTTCTTTCTCTCCATTCCAATGAACAGCGTCTAACTTGAAATCAGTGAGCAGACAACCGCTACTTGGACAACACGTATTCGTCAGTGGTGCACTCAAGTGCAGAGCATTTGCAAAGTCAAATTGGTACATACGCACATGTGTGTAGCTATGTGAGCCATTTTTCTTTGGCAAAGCCAACTACTAATAACTAAAGTAAACGAAAAAAAAACATTAAAAATAAACTAGTTAAAAACAAAAAAAAAAGCAAAATGGAAAAAAATCAACAAGGTACATCAACAGTTATGGACAGTGGCGGTGATAGTGACCTTGAGATAGTAATATGTGATGAGGAATGCAATCGTAATTTCCAATTAACAAATTCTTCATCTGGACAATTGGATGATACGGTTCCAGAGGAATCACAGGGAGATATACCACCGCAATATCAATCACCGTACATATTCGCGTCGACAATTTTGAACGGCAAACGGAAATATATGATCATTTCGATAGAGAGACCTCAAATTCCGACCATAGTTTTCTTCCCTGAAATTAGAGACTTATTTGGAGAGGTTCGACGTGTCATGGGAACGAACTACTCAGAAATAAAAATTCAAAGGGTTCTGCGGCGATATCTAAGGTAAGTGAAAAACATTTTATATATTTACGCATGTTTTCATTTAATTTCCAAAGTTTTATGCGGGCGGCAACAAGCCCAATAAGGTTGTACACAGGACAACTTTAAGCTCGTACTCCTCATAGCTAGCTGGTTTGAAAAGTCTAGTGCGCCATACTTGTATCGATTTTTCATATAGATACAAGCGTTGATGCTCCTACTCCCTTTTTTCTTATTTACTTTGATTTTTCTCTAGATATAATAATCCGTAGACGGCATATACATGATTCTCCTACAATTGGGTTGCCTCCTAGATTCGGTAGCCAGACATTTTTCCATTGGTCACTTGATATCCTCCTAGTTTTCGTAGAATTCATACTTTATTTATTTAAGAAGTCCCCCTAGAATTTTGCTAATGGCTCGGATTGAGTTACTCAAATCAAAAGCTTTTTCCATGCTTTTTTGACTATTATAATTTTGATTGAAACATCAATAAAAGTATGGGAATCGTAGTGCTTTGATGAACATAAAGTATGAATTGCCCAAGCACATAATATCGTTCCCTGCCGCCATTGTAATTGACGATGCACACATATTAATTACAGGGCGGTTTTAACCCAGAAATTGAGATGCGCACTGCAACAAGTGATTTTTTCTCTAATTCACCTTTTTTTGTTCGTTATTTTATATACATATTCACATATATATTTTCTTTTATTTACTTTCGTACCTGGAGTATGGAGAACAGCTTGCTCTCTATACGCATAAGGTTTGCCATTTATGCGCAGTCCCGGGAAAAGGACTTTGCTGAGTGATACATTACGGAGTTTATAAATATCATAAGCTTCTCCTCTACATAACTGCATATGTATCATTTAAAGAAAAAGTCTTCTGTAATTGGCATATCTGTTGAATTTTCGTTCTAAAAATTACAAATCAAATTACAATGAAAAATTTCGTACCAATTACAATGCGAAAAAAAAAAAGTATAATAATATAGAGTTATTTTTACATAAGCAAGCTTTTGCAGGGATTCTGTGTTAGGTAAAACGCCATTTTGGGCATCTTGATTTATTACATAGAAAGCCATCATGAAACCACTATTGCGATGTTCACCTACCCCCAGGAATATTCATCTAGATGAAGATTCCGTGACCTTTATTTTGACCTTTTCCAGGTGAAAATTATCGATTTTTACACATCTTACTGTTCTTCATCTCGATATTGAAAATACGTGTCATCAAAGTTGCAAATGGGTGTAAGTACTAAGAAATTTAAGTATCTTCACTGCAGATTTTTTAATATAATGTTATCTCAATAAACATTTAATTTTTGTTCTTCACATCATTTAAAATGAATGAAAACTATGTCATTTCTGGCGAATTCTTTTGATTTCTCTTAATTGTTAGTTAATCATTAAATCCGTGTGCACCGCCCTAGATATTTTATCTAAGAAGCTACAGTTTAAATTAGAAGTCGATCCAATAAAAATTGCCCGAGTTATGTTGCACACCAATTTGAGAAACATGGTTTTTTAATTGAAATGAATAAAGTTCTTCACATCATTTAAAATGACTGCAAAATATGTTTTTATGGCGCATTGCTTTTGGTTTCTTTTAATTGTTAATTAATCATTAAATCCGATAATTTTAATAATTTTAATAGATTAAATAGATAATTTATCTAAGAAGCTACAGTTAAAGTTTCAAGTCGATCCAATAAAAATTGCCCGAGCTTGTTCTTTCGACATTAATCGTTAAGAAAAAATGTATTTGAGAAAAAATAAGAATTAAAAGTATACTAATAGATTTGGTGCACTGTAATACATAAAATAAATACTAAATTTTTAATAAAAAAAGCGAGAAATTGTGAAAAAAAATATTGATTTCGGTTTTCCTTGGATTTGCCTGGAAAAAATAATAGAAACAATATAGTTTTTTGTTTGTGTTTCGTGAAGAATTAATTTACAGTAAAAGTGTTTCAGATTCTTGCATAAACTCCCATTTAATAGGCATGTCCTCTTCAGAAAATGGTAGCATAACGGTGTTTTAGATTTCTACATAATCTTTAGCACACATTTTGTCCTTTATAAGAAAAATTGGACCAACACCAGATGCTGAATAGCACCCCCAAATCATTAAATTGCCTCCACCATGTTTCACTGTCTTTTTCGTATACTTTAGATCGAATTCTGAGTTCATTGGTCGTCTGACGTACATTTTTCCATCGTAACCAAACAAATTAATCTTGGTTTCATCCGACCATAAGATGTTATTCCAATTCGCACGGTGGAGGTGTTTTTTGGCAAAAACGAGTCTCTGCTTTATATTTTTCTTGCTGAAATATGGAACTTTTCTGGGACTTCGTCCAGGAAGACCCGCTTCTATTAATCTGTTTCTAATTGTACGACTCGTACAAGGTGCGTTTGTCATTTTTTAATTGCGTTGAAGAAGAAAACGGCTTGTTCTTGGATAGTCGGATTAGCAGTTTGTCGAATCGTGAGGTTGTTTTTCTTTTTCTGCCTCTGGTTTCCATTTTGAGACCTGAATGAAAAGCTGTGAATATTTTTTCCTAGAGCACTTCATTAGCTTAGCTATTTCATCCATTGTTTTTCCGTCATTTCTTAATTTTTTTATCAATTCACGATCGGAACTAGTGCCACGACCCATTTTTACAAAATTTTATTTTTATTGTTTTTTTTTCTCCTTCTTTTTTTTTCTCCTTCTTTTTTTTTCTTCTTCTTTTTTTTCTTCTTCTTTTTTTTCTTCTTCTTTTTTTTTCTTCTTCTTTTTTTTCTCTTTTTTTTCTTCTTTTTTTCTCTTTTTTTTTCTTTTCTTTTTTTTTCTTTTCTTTTTTTTTCTTTTTTTTTTTCTTTTTTTTTTTTTTCTAACAAATACTAAAACAAAAGTCTAACAAATTTACGAAGATTTCAATAAAGACGAACCAGTAGTTTACTTCACAATCACGATTGAAGTCTGTGGTGATGGTTTGTTTCTATTATTTTTTCCCTTTGGCTTGCATTTTTTTACTACTAGGCAAAAACAAAAAACTGATAAGAGCAAATTGATGCACCATATCAAAGTACTGTTAGGTACGGTTCGGGTATAGAATTGGTGTCGAAGAAAAACCAAATTGTACGCAGTTACTGATTGTGGATCGTTATCTAAACCTTTGTTTCTATTAATTTTTCCACCACTGTATGTTGCACACCAATTTGAAAAACGGTTTTTTAATTGAAATGAATAGTGTTCTTTACATCATTTAAAATGAATGCAAAATATATTTTTTATGGCGAATTTCTTTTAATTGTTAGTTAATCATAAAATCCGTTGATCCGCCCTCGATAGTTTGACTAAGAAGCTATAGTTAAAATTTCAAGTCGATCCAATAAAAATTGCCCCATGAAAAACATGTTTTTTTAATTGAAGTGGATAAAGTTTTTCACATCATTTAAAATGAATGCAAAATATGTTTTTGATGGCGAATTTCTTTTGATTTAAAACGGAAAAAACATTTTCTTTTTCGCAATTTGATTCTCTGAAACAAGATTTTAAAAAAGTGGGCGGTATATTTCAATTTAAAAAAGGAGTGTCCTTCCTCTTTACTTTTATTTAAAGCCGATCATCCTTTTTATTAATTGGTAATTGCATTGTAAGAAATCGTTATTCCTTTCTATTTATTTTCTAGTAGGTAACTGTGTACAAGTTTTAAGGGGGTATCTTGAGTTAGAAGGTAAAAAATGCTTTTTTTTTTCTTTTTTTTGAAAAATATATTTAGCTTTTTTTTATATTTTTTTTTTATTGCAAGTTTGAGCATTTATTGTGCATATATATAAATGTTTATATTAATTTTTTCATTATATTGTTTTCATAAATAAGCAAGTTATAAGTAAAAGACATCAGCACAATAGAAATATTTTGTGGCGTGCAGTGTAGAGCCTCGTTGGGTGATCCGTAAACAAAAAAAGAAAAATGGCTTTGTTTAGTTGATTAGTGTAGTTAGTTAAGTATTTAAGGTATTTAAAAAAAAAAGTGATTGAAAAAGTCATTTTTTTTCGAACATTTTCGACTTATTTTTGTTTATAACTTTCAAAAATCAAAATTTTAATTTGTAAAAATACATTTACCAAGTGGCAAATTAATTAACCTTTCATTTAAAATAAATATCATATGAATTCATCTGTAAAATTATGAGTTATCTTCCGCACGCGTTTCAAAAATATTGTTTTGAGAAAAATGCATTTAAGGCTTCCGAACGTCGTACAGTGTGCTCGGGTATGCGTACTTTTCGAAATTGAGGCTTTGGGGGCATATTTTACAAGCGGTATACTATCTATTAAGACAAAAAAAATCTAAGCCGCTACACCAGAATATTACCCCCTTAATGTGTATTATAGTGTCGGAGATGTATCTATAGCTAATACTTTGCTAATATTTTATTTTTTCCATGAAAATTATTTCTTCGTTTTATTTTAAGTCAACAGTAATATAAAATTTAAATTAATTACATTTGCTTGGGAATTATTACTGAAAACTATTAATGAATACGAAAGCAATAAATAATAAAGAGCAACAATTATTTTATTTATAATAATTTTATAGAGAGGCAACAAACGGACTTTATCTTCTACACAATATTTTTATAACTATACTCAATTTCGACTTTATATATTATTTTGTTCTGTTCAACTCCAAAATGTATGAATACAAATCATATAACCAAAAATTAGTCGTACCTTTTTATGAGATGCTTTATTTATATTTTTAACCACAGTATAGTTTTAGAACGTAACTGACTGATAGTTCAAAGTACACCAGGGTATTTGAAAGAAAATGACTGTGTAAATATTTAAAATTTAAAAATATTATATAGGTTTAATTAACGTTGTGTGTAGTATTATATAACTACTTTAACATTTATTACTTATTTACTTACAAAAACTGCCATTGCGATTGCATTTATCGTTATATTATTTACAAGTTCTGTTTACGAATGACGAATATGACAAATAAATTCCATGGCTGACCCTAGAAAATATACAAGATATCTGAATATATTTCGATGCTTTTATTAAAAATATTCTCCTTTAGTTTTACAATACATTTGTTCTTTCTTTTCGCAGCAGGTTCAGATGTTTGAGCAGTTTCTTCATTTGATCCTACCACGTCTCGAACGGCTACTAAGTGATAACTCGTCAGCCTTTTATTGTTTCGTCTCGGTATATAAGGTGCTACGAATTCAATTGCGATTTTCTTATTAAAAAAAGGTTGTCTTTATACATTCTCTTTTCTTTGGTTTGAAGAAGAATATAATTTTTCCACATAATTTGCGATACGATGCCAATGACATGTATAATGTTTTGAATAAATGCAACGATCAAGGACAGCAACACTTTCCTTGGAGTTATAATTTAGGTTTCTTTTCGCTCATATCTACTTCTTTACTATAATGTTTCTTTTTGGTACTTGCGGCGAATAAATTTAAGACCGGCGTTGGATAAAATTATTGAACAAGATAACTGAATATTTTTTTATTTGTTTTTATCCGAAATATTCTACTCTGATTTTGAATACATTTGTTACAACGATTCAATAGTGAATTAAATGATCTAGCTCATTTTGTGGAGTTGTCTCTAGTGTTGTGTTGTAGCTGTTCCGATAGATATACCCTCATTTAATGTCGAACAACGAAGTGGGATTTGGCCATTTAATTATGGATTTTTTTCTGTAACCAGTTGACAGTGCGCGACGAATATATTCGTCAAACCCAGAGTATATTTGATATGAAATTAGATTGCAATGAAATGACATATTTTTTATTTTATTTATTCCGTGTACTTTTATTCATGGTCGAAATGTCGTTAAAAAAATATCATTTCAATTTTGGTAATGGTCAGAAGACGCATGGAGACAAATCAGATGAATACCGTGGCTGATTCAACACACAGACTGGATTTCGAGCCAAAAATTGGCGAAGAATTAGTGGGATAGGACTCAATACATTATCCTGCAAAAGAAGACGACGGATTCTAGCCATCAGGTGCTTCAAAACTTCGAGATATTAAGTGCCCGCAATTATTTGACCAGTTGGGAGGAATTCCCTATGGATAATTCATTTGATGTCGAACAATAAATGTGGAATCGGCCATATAAGGGGTTATATCCATTGAAATTGCCGAAAAATTACACTTTTTTAAGAATTTTTTTCTCCATTACTTATTAAGCAATTATTAAAAATCATTTGAGGGGCTATTCTACACATAATTAGATTTAAAAAGTAATTTTTGTTTACATTTTAAGTACAACACGACGGCGTGGCCGCTAGTCAATTGCAAACTTTTTTATATTTGACAGGTAAAACGGTATGCAGCATAACGAGGCCCCAACAGCACCTAGCATAAAAAACATTTTTTCATCATCTTTATGAGTATTTATAAGGCGATGCGCATGATTATTACAAATATTTATTATTCGCAAGATGCCATTAGTATGACAAAAAAATTGAGTTTCCGATAAAAAATCTACCTTAAATTGTTTATAAAAAATTTAATTGTTAATTAATCACTAAATCCGCGCCCTAGATAATTTATCTAAGAAGCTACAGTTTAAATTTCAAGTCGATCGAAAAAAATTGCCCGAGTTATGTTGCACACCAACTTGAAAAAAATGGTTTTAAACAAGCGTTTAAAGTTTCAGTCAGCTGTAGTCTAGACGCCATTTCAGCGCCTCGTGCTATCTCTTTCTAAAGTAAAAACTCATCCATACGTATTTTATGAAAGTATGACTCACTTGTATTGAATAAAAATTATCGACTGGATTATGATATTCCAAAACGCTGCGAAAAGCGAAGCGGCTTTTCCGAACATTTCGTTGTTGCGGAAATCAGCTTTAACAAAATAGAAAAAAAAATGTCCACATTAAATTCCTTTGGATATCATTATTGGGAAGTTTATACATAATTTAGACTAAAGAAAATGGAAAACAAAATTCTCAATAGATATAACCCCTTAATTATGGATTTTTTTTATAACCAGTTAATTGTTTCGGTATTCTTGGTAAATATGACCGATATATTCGGTGTAAGGCTAATAACCTTGCCCGAAAAAATGTATTATTATCGAAAATTTAACAAGCCCCGAGACTTGCTAAATAAGGCCAAGACCGGATCCCGGTTGTAGTGCCGATGATGATGATGATATATATATATATATATATATATATATATATATATAGAAAAATTTCATATATATCCAAATCCGCTTTCACATAACACATACAATTTTATTCCGAATCTCTACTTCTTTTTGACGGTATGTACTGTTTCCACGATAAACGACCGTTCTACATTAGTAATGACTCGTCAACTTAAATATCCATTTCGGGAATATATAGCTTTACATTTTTGCAAAATATTTTGAAAAACAGTTTACATTTTTGCAACTTTACTAGGTGGATTTATATAACCAAAACTTGTATTGTCTTCGAAATGAAGAAATTTACATAGCAATAAAAATCTATTTCAATTAATTACTTTACTAAAGAAAGGAGTGCTCATACTTTCTCTTGCAGAAAAATACATCTGTGAATTTTTTTTTTTTTTTTTTTTTTTTTTTTTTTTTCCTCTTCTCAATGCCATATAAAATTAATAATGCGATGAAACATCTCATTTCATTATTAATTGTGAGATACCCCTTTCTTCTTCTTGATCGCGGTTTCAAATTTGGGTTGCTTTGTAAGAATTGTTGAGTGTATAGATTAGTTTGTTCAACTATAATATTGGTCAGATGATCTGGCTGATCTAGGGGCGATTAACTGATGTCCAAGATTGGCAGAAAATTCAAAAGGTTCTCTGTTACCTTTTCTTATTCTCCATTCAACATCTTCATTTTCATATTACTTATCACTATCGCTGTTCTCAGAATCATTATCATCAGGTTCGATTTCTGCATCACTAGATTTATTATTATTTCGTTGCACTCGAATATACTATTGGTTTTGATCTGGTGACAGATTGCTACGCACTGATTAATATCTTGGATCGGATAAAAATATTTACTCGATTACCTATATCAAATACGCATTCATATAATAAAATGTTGTGAGGAAATCCGACAAAGAATCATAAAACTTGCAAAAACCTGTTCCCGCTATGTAACCGGCCTACTTAAATACTCTCCTTGCATAAATACGAAATTGCAAAGTATGCACACTGCTGCAATTATCCAGAGTAGGTCCCAACATTACAGACCAATTTATTACGTCGTTAAGTTTGTCCAATAACACAGCATAAAACTCTCCTGTGACTGGCCTTCCCTTTTGCAGGTAACCGATGAAGATTATGTCATGCGCATCCCAAAAAATTGAGGTCATAAGCTTGTGGCGAACGTACAAATTCCCCACAGGAAAAAGGCCAGACCAACTTGAGGTAACGCACTTACCTGGACAACATCACGTCCACAGACGCGATCCCAAGCCCAGCGGGGGCCGCCAGTAACCCAACGTTGAGTCGACACCAGAAGGCAAGGAACTTAACGTCCCCAAAGCCTCTAATACCGAGCTAAACGCTCCAAACCTACGACCTGAAACAAGGAGAAACATTCATGCATCCTTCAACGTGTGCAATCGCAAGCGAAGTGAATGCCAGCACCTCAAGTCGGCAACCCTGAACATCTGCACGAGATGCAGGGATTTACAATTAAAACAATTAACCGACCAACGGACGCGGTGCGGTTGATCTAAACATCAGATCACCCAAATGTTCACCGCGAACAAAGGAGCGCATTCCTAAGCCTCATAAAAACCCAGATGGCGCGAAAAACCAAGCACCACGTAACTCCAAACAATACCTTGTTTGGAGTTTTACGAAGGCCAGCTGCAATAAATAAATACGGCACAGCATTGCGCCGTTGCCACTGTCCGCCAAGCAGAAATGCATCAGCGGAATGTTTGTTTTTCACACCATGTGAAAAATTCTCTTGGATCTCAAATCCAATAGATACCAGCGGACTAGACGTCCAGGCGATCGTCAACACCAGATGGTTGACCTAAACAAGCAGCGTGGGAATAGGATCCACCGTCAACAACGACGGTGAAGCTTCCTTATGTATGCGTGAGAATCTTCTCCTTATAGTAAAATGTGTCTGCACAACTGCAGATACAACAAACACAGATACTGAGAAAACAGTATCGGATAGGTACCAAGAGGGGATTCGGTGATATACAGACAATCCTTCGGGCAGAGAGTTTTGGAATCGTCAACGAGACGAAAAAGTAGTACAGTTACAGAATCCGGTAGACGAGGTCAGCCCGCGCCGTACAGAAGTTGAAAGTTCAACGTACACTAAGTTCCGCGAGTAATTAAAGTATTTGGCTAAACTGCCACCGACGGCAACATCAAATCATATATTCGATTTTTCAACGCGTGCCGGATAAATACCCTCGTTGAGATACGTTGCTACCTTTTGTGCGGAAAGCGATCGTGAAAGCCTATGTGCAATAAATCAGAACAAAATAGAATCTTAAAGTAGAAATACGGTTCGAGAGGTGTCGGAAGTTTTGTGTGTTTTCTGTGAGATATTAACCGAACTATTATAATAACAGGTTTAAAGGAATATTGTGTACTAGAAGACAAAGTAGTGATAAAATAAAAAAAACAAAGGTTAAAACAAAACTACCATCTCGGTGTTTAATTAGTTACGGCATTCGCTCCGGTGTTCTTTTTTTGTTGCTTTCGTGTACAGCGCTGGCAGAGCACAGCATTCGCTCTGATTCGTTGTGTTTTTCTGCGGTAAACCGTGTTCGGCGGAACACTACAACAAGCTACCGCTAAAAGCTACCCGACCGAGCGTTGGTATTTGGCCGCTTTGGTGGCTTTCATGACTTCTCAGCCACTCTGGAGACTATTTATTGTCTCAGGCGTATGGTGATGCACTCACGCTTCCATCGTCACAAAACGTCGAAGAAGTCCATTCGATTACGCTGCAACAACGCCAAACCGGCCGGTGAATCATCAACGCTCTACTGTTTTTGTTCAATGATCAGTAAACGCGGCACTCATCGCCCCGATAGCTTTTTCATCTCCAAAAGAACGTACAAAATGTATCTCACTCTTTGTTTTAAGATGCACATGGCCTCGGCTAACTCACGCAACTTCATTTTACGATCACTCAAAACGATTCGATGCACTTGCTTTACGATTTCCGCATTCGTAGCCATTTTGGCTTTCCAGAGCTAGTGTTAAAGAAATTGTTCGAGACACTATATATGCACACACAGAATGCAAACACACGTAGTTAAATAAAATACACTGCTTTATTTTCGAAAATAACAAAGTCCCTGGACTAACACACAATTAATTTAGTAAACATTACTTTTAATTTTATTTTAAGCTCTGCGGCTTGTTAAATTTAAATTTCACACACGGCACACGACTTTCTTGACGGCACACGTCTAGGTTGACGGGGTACTTCCACTTCGTTTTATTTTTCTATCGAATTTTCACGCGCGGCGGCTTTACCTTTGACTTACGTCCAGGACAACGATTTGTATTCGACTTTATTTGTGAATATCAAATATACAACGCGACGGGTTTTATATTTGAAGTCCGTTGTGGACGATGGTTTGACTTAGACTCTTTATTTATGAATCCAAACCGGACGACGTTCATACATCGACACCCTTATCTCTTTTTCGGTCGTGTAGACCGAAATATCCATTCATCCATTGTTTACTCACAATAGATCCTTTTTGATACCCATGAGGTATGCTTTGCAGTACATTTCTTGAGAATAATAAACATTGAAAATGTTTATGATCTGCGAGATCTGATTGTGTGGATGCGTGTATACAATTTAGAATCTTGTATTTACACAAGTGTTCATTTATGGTCAACGATGGCAAAGATATTTTGTATACTTTATTGCTTCGTTACCATAGAATTATTCTCTGTTTTGAGCAGCACATTATTTTCTTTGTGCCGTCATGAATTTCTCCCAGATGTGGTATCTGGATTCCATGATTTGCCCGTATATGCATTTTGTAGCTAATGCACTTTTACAGGTACTCATTGGGTTGGATATGTTGATTTGGATTAATCAACATATGGGGCTTCACATGAAGGTGAATCCTGTTAATGGTGGGGGGTGGGCCCCCAAAAAGGGTGAGTATTAGGGGAGGGTAGGCGTTGCGTGTAACAATCCTCCCCCCTTTAGAAAATGAGTATTATTCTTAGAAGAGGAATAATACTCTCGAACGGTTTTTAAAGTGGGTACCGGGGCGTGAACCCCTGCGTGAATAAATGTCAGTGTCAGCGTGCGCGTTTACAAAAATTGTTTAAAGAAAAATAAAATTTTTTTTTTTTTTGTGTCCCATATTCTGTCATTACAATTGTTGGGATCATTGTATTTTGTTTACAAGATTTATGTTTTTGTTTTTATTTATATATATACTTTTTGAGCATGTAATGCTAACTTTGTTCGCTAGTTTACATAAGAGTATATTTTTTTCCATTTATTTTTGGACGTTAGTTTACATTAATCTGGTTTGTTTTATTGTAGCTGGGTTGTACAATTATTGTTAAAGTGTATTAAGTGACAAATAAAAGTAAAGTTTAAAGTAAATACATTTCAAAGTAGTATGCAAAGGATCAAATAAATGTTCTTAATTTAGTTCGTAATAAAGAGTTATTTTTCTAATATGTATTTAAGGCACTAATATATATATATTCTTTTTTTTTAAACTTAATTGAAGTAAAGGTATATCTATATTTATTTATTTTAAAAGAGAAATCTTGCAATAGTAATGTATGGGTAATGTGAAGTATATTCTTGGAAACTTCATAATTTCGGTTTTTTTTTGTATTTTTCCTTGTTAGGAGGACCATTAATTATAGGTTAAGTATAACTTTTTGTATAAAATCTGTCTATATATAATTTTTACTTAATTTTTTTTTTTTTTTTTTTTTTTTTTTTTTTTTGTGACTACTAACTAAAAGGAGAGCATATATTTACAATAATAGTACTTATAATTCTAAGAATAATACAGGAATATTAGTGATTATAATAAAACTTGCAATGATTCTTTTATTTTTATTATAAATTTAAACAGAATATTCCATTGCAATTATGAAATAAACAGATTGAAGGTAAACACATAAAGTTATTTTGTATAAAATGTTGGTAAGATTAAGTTTCATTTAATTATATATATAGATTTTTTTTTTTTTTTCAATTTACATGTAGTTGTAGAAAAGATTATATTATTGTTTACATGTTTAAAACTTTGGTTTGAGTTTTTTTTTGTTTTTAATTTATTGATAATAATGATTGCTTAATTTTATGAGGTAAAATATATAATTCTATTATAAGCATTTGTATTACAAGTTCTTTGTTTTACAATTTTCAACTTTTTACTCCTTTCAATTTTGTTCATATTTGTTTACTTTACAGATCTTATTTTATCTACAATATTTACGACACATACAATTCATTTGTGTTCTGCCAGGGAGTTATCTATGATTTCTGAGAAAGGTTTTTGTCCTGGGAAGCAAATAGATAATGTATGTGGATAAGGAAAGGGAATGGGAATATTGGTAGTTCGTTCATCAGGTGTAGTTTGGTTTATTCATAAAATGGCTTCAGACGATTGTTGTGTATTACAACATTTCTGTTGCCTACCTTGATAGTGGTATTAACGGCTCCTGTAATTGATGTAACCACATAAGGGCCTTTCCATATGGGTGTTAATTTCCCCTTCCTGTTTTCGTTTCGTACCAAAACTTTATCGCCCACGTGAAACGTGAAAGGGCGTGTTACACGGTCGTGGTACTGTTTTGACCGCTGTTTGCTAGCCAATAAGTTTCGCCTAGCTATTTCATACATTTTCTGTAATTTGTATTTTAATAGCTTGTGATAACTCTCGTGGTTATACACTGGTTCCGGTGCTCGTTTTAAGTTTGAGGGTACTTCCGGAGTGAAACCATAGAGACAATCCATAGGCGTGAGTTTTGTACCTTCGTGTACACTGCTGTTGTACACGAATGTCGCCGTCCTCAGGTACTGATCCCAAGATTGAGGGTTTTCATCCACAATGCTGCGTAGGTATTCTACGATTGGTCGATGGGCTCTTTCGAGAGCTCCATTCGATTGTGGATGGTATGCTGAGGTTTGCAGTTTTTTAATATGGAGCAGCTTACACACGCTTTTAAATAAGCCGCTGAGAAAGTTGGATCCCTGATCGGTGACTAGACACTTCGGAACACCATACCGAGCAATGATTTGATCGAAAAAGACTTGCGCCACCGATTCTGCCTCTACATTTGGTAGAGCATAGCAATCCATATACCTAGACAAATTGTCCTGAAAAGTTAAAATGTATTGGTTGCCAGTAGGAGTTTGTTCGATAGGACCCACGATGTCTAAGTAGACTTTATCAAAGGGCCTCTCAGCAATGTCAGTCACTACCATTGGCATACGCAGGGCTGGTGAGGATTTCATGGTTTGACATGTTTTGCATACTTTTATGTAGTGCTTAATGTCACGCAACATGTTCCTCCACCAGTAGTTCCTACGAATTTTTTTATATGTTTTAGCCACTCCCTGGTGTCCACCCATGGGAAGGTCATGGTAGTCTTTGAGTATTATTTGGATTTCTTCGGGGTTTGTAATTTCCATCACCCCTATCTCATATGTGCGACTCACCGTTGCATTCTCAGGAGGATCAGTGTCTTCTGGAAGTCCTTGGGTAAGTTTGTCATTTGTATTCGCTGCCTGTTTTTTGGTTTGAGCACGAGTTACAGCATTACATTGCTGAGGGGGTTGTTTTCTAATAGGCATTTTCTTTGGGTGTATGCCTGAAGGTTGTTCCGTTGATATAGGTTGATCAAGGGAATTTTGGGGGATGCGGCTAAGGGCGTCCGCATTTGTGTTGTACTTTCCGGGTTTGTACTCAATCTGGTAGTCAAACTCTGCTAATTTTTGTTGAAATTTTGTTAGACGGGATGAGGGATCCTTTAATTTCAACATTCCTCTAAGAGGTCTGTGGTCTGTGTAGACCGTAAATTTTCGTCCTTGCAAGTAACAACGAAAGTTTTTGGTAGCCCAAACGATCGCTAACAACTCTTTTTCGATTGTGGAGTAATTTCTTTCGGCCTTGTTTAAGGTCCGACTAGCGTAGGCAATAGGTTGATCCTTGCCCACTTCGCCTTGTGAGAGCACTGCTCCTAGTGCTTCATTGCTAGCGTCCGTGGTCAGGTTAAAAGGCCGTGTAAAATCAGGGTAGATAAGAAGAGGTGGTGAAGTTAACAGCTCTTTTATTTTTTCAAATGCTTGCTGGCATTTATCTGACCATGTGAATTTTACCTCTTTTCTTAAAAGGTTAGTTATGGGACGTACTATCTTGGAAAAATCCGGAATGAATTTTCGATAGTAGTTGGCAAGACCTAAAAAGGATTGAACGTTTTTAACTGTTCTTGGAGTTGGAAAAGTCTTTACGCTGGCAGTTGTAGCGGGATTTGGCAGCGCTCCTTTTTCCGAACAGACATGTCCAAGGTAAACCACTTCTTTTTGTAGAAACCTACATTTCTCCGGTTGCAGTTTTAGATTATGTTCTCTTAGTTTGTCGAAGACTTTTTGAAGTTTGCCATTATGGTTTGCCAAATTTTTGCCATATATGACAATATCGTCTAGGTATACAAAACATTGGAGACCTTGCAGTCCGGTTAGGACATGGTTCATGAGTCTTTGGAACGTAGCCGGTGCTCCTTTTAATCCGAACGGCATACGTGTAAACTCATAGTGTCCATAATTGGTGCTGAAAGCTGTTTTTTGTTGGTCTTTGGGGTCTACCAATACTTGATGGTACCCGCTAGCCAGATCGAGCGTAGAGAAATAACGCGAATGACCGAGCTGGTCAAGTATATCCTCTATTCGAGGCAACGGGTATGCGTCTCCGATGGTTTTTTCATTTAGCTTCCTGAAATCAACTACGACTCTCCATCGGGTTTCTCCGTCGGGGCCCGCTTTCTTTGGAACTACCAGAAGTGGTGAGTTCCATGGACTTTTGCTAGGTTGAATAATATTATTCTCTAGCATTTCCCGCACTTGCTCGTTTATTATCTGTTTTTTATTTTCGGGTAGTCTGTACATCCTTTGGTTTATTGGTGCTTGGTCCTGTACCAAAGGGATTTCATGCATTATTGCATTGGTGTACGTCAGGTAATCGCCTTTCAGATGAAATATGTCGTGATATTCCTGGCATAAACTCACAATGGATTGGTGCTCCTCAGAACTTAGATTTTTCCCTAAATTAAGTTCCTCATATAGTTTCTCCAACCGTGTATCAATTGTGGTTTCACCTGACGATTCATTTTCCGAGTACAAGTATTTTATGTGTTGGAGGGTTGCCACCTCCGAAGGGGTTAACTCGGTTTTATCTGCTGACGTACATACTCGCATCCGGAGGCTTTCGTTATCTCGGATATCCAGGGGAATTAATGAGTATTCCCTGGTGGGCAGTAACTCTACTTTTATCCGGTGAATTAATTTGGCAGTGTCTGTTATATTGAGTGCTGCAATCTTTGGCCTCGAAGCATTGTTTAATATGCAATTCGATAGGTATATTCCTGATTGCATTTCTTTGGGCAAACAGATCACTTCCTCTCGGATTTCTATTGGTAACACAATTACCTTTTGTGAACGTCCTGGTATTTCAACCGGTTCACTCAGAATAACTTCCACTGTTTCAGAGTTTGGAGCTGCTGGATCTGTAGTCCTATTTTCTCTGATTATTTCTATAGAAGTGTGAGGCTCTGCTTGTGGGATCGGGGATATTGGGAGCGATGCAGTTTTGCAGCCAGCACTTTTCTTAGAAAAGGCTTTGGAAGAGCTACCAACTATGGGTTGTACCTTTTTGGGTCCCATTTCGTCAATAGTCCTTTTCTCATCGGCTACCCGTGTTCGTCCTGTTTTTCCTCGATTCCTTGCCAAGGGGATGGTAAAGTGTTCGGAGTTGGTACCCATGCGAGGGAATTCTAAACACTGTCCCGGTCCATCCACTTTGCAATTCCTGGACAGAAAATCGTTGCCCAAGAAACCATCTTCTTTGAGCCCAGGCAGAGAGTGTACCACTTGGAATGAGCATGGCACGCTCTGTGCCAACTCGAAGTGCCCCAAACAGCTGCCTCTAGTTTTTCCTGAACCAAAGGGCGTCTGCAGGGTACATGAGTCTTGGCTATCTATTTGGCAATTTGAGTGAAGCGCGTTTTGTTTGATTATACTGATCTCGGCGCCAGTATCTACTACTAGTTTTATTTCTTTGCGTCGACCTATATCCAAAGGAAGTTGGACTATGGGGACACGGGTTAGTGGCGCCTGAGAACAGTTAGTGTTATGTGATTTTAATTCGGTCGGGTTGGGGTATTTGAACCCGACCGTACTGAGTTTCCCGAACTATTCTCCCATCTTTGTTTTTGTCGGCATTCTGCCACCGTGTGATTTCGCCTATTGCAAAATTCACAGGGCTTTCTCCAGCTTTGGGAGGGCGGGTTGGTATTTGAGCGCGTATTGCTGGGCTCGGGTGGGTGGGAGTTTTGCGTTGCCCTTATTCGACGGCGTCGTCGTTGAGACCGATTCCTTGGAGTGTCTCGGTTAGAATTCTGATGCCTTACCTGTTCTTGTTCCTCCGACACCAAGTCCGGATCCACGTTGACAGTCAATGTGACTGTGCGCTTTTGTGGATTTGACCGACGTTGATTATTTTTCGGATTTGATTCCCGAATATTGTTGGAGGCGGAAGTCGAATGACCTGCCTGTTCCCAATTTAATTTGTGGCGGCATTCTGTCCACTTATGGCCTCGTCTGCCACAGAATTCACAGCTGTGTCCTACGCTGTAAACTTTGTAGTTTTGCGTGGGGCGCGCCTGAGCGGAAGTTGATGGTTGAGGGACCTGTGGTGATTGTACCTGGGGTGCTCTTAGATTTGATTGTGGGCGACCGCTTTTTGGGGGCCCATAGTTCCTATATGTTGGTTGGGTTGCGGGTACACGACATTCCCTAATATCATGTCCATATTGCCGACAACCCATGCAGAAAGGCGTATTTCTGCGTTTTAGACACTCCTCATAAACGTGTCCCTTTTTTTTGCAGAAACTGCAAGTTACGCGTGCAACCTGTGGAAAAGGAGAGCGGGTGCTGCTGAAATGAGCTGGTATTGGCTGACTTTCCCCAGGGTATGCAGCTGGAGCCGGTAATTGTTGGGTAGCCACCTGTGGGTTTACAGAATTCCATCCAGGGGCAAGTGGAGAATCGACTGGTGTTTGGTTTACTGCCACCTGTGGGTATGAAACAGAGGCAGAAGGAGCGTTGACCGGTACACTGTTTGATACAGCCTGTGGATATGGAACAAGGGTAGAAGGAGCGTTCATTGGTACACTATTTGACACCGCCTGTGGATATGTAGTTTGTCGCACAGGGGCGGATATATCGTAAGATCCTATGTAGTTCGCCTGTGGCTGTGGAGCAAATTGCACAGGGGCGTGAGGAGAACTTAAATAATGAATATTATTTGTCTCCTGAGGATATGCGCTATATTGCACATGAGGATAGTGATCGAGTCGTGGGTAGTTTAATTGGGTCATATTTTCAGATTGGTTGGGGACTGGGGGTCTACTTTGGGTGGAGTTATACAACCGTATCATTTCCTGTTGTGACTTCTCCATCTGGATTAATTTCTGGGCCAAACCGTCAAATGTGTCATCACCGACCAACACCATGAATTGCCTCAGAAAAGGATCTGCAGTACCACCTTTCAGAGCGGATTTCGCTGCTAAGTCTACCTGCAGCTTGAACGCAGCGCCGTTCACCAGGCCGTACGTTTTGTTTGCTGCATTTTGGCACTGCGCCATGGTTTTCACCAATCTTGAGACGAAACCATTCATCTCTTCTCCAGGAGCCTGTCGTGTTGCTCGTAGCTGGTTCAGCAAGTCCTCGAACGACTCTTGTGGCTGTTGTGAGCTCTGGAAGAGTGTCTCCAATTCTTCAATAGACTCTACTGACTTGGCGGTGACCAACTCATAGGCATCGCCAACCAGTCGCGTGGGTAGTAGTTGGAGAAACACCCGTTGTTCCTCAGCTGGCAAACAACTTATTGCCCTCCTGCAGCTACTTACGAACGCCTTAAGTTCGCTTGCTGCATTTGGAGCCTTAACACCTGAAAAAATTGGCACCGCCCTTGCCAGCAAATCCAAAATACCTCCCAGATTCACCGAACTACCAGGAAACGAGGGGGGAACGGGAGTGGACGCGGTAAGTGGGATTTCAAAATTAGGTTGTTGGGTCAGGGTTTGGGTAAGACTTGTCCCAGGCAGAACATCTATTTTTGTTATGTTTAATTTGTTTGATATATCCATTTTATTATTTTTGTTAATCATTGTTTTAATCTCTCTACTATTAATTTTTTTTAATAATACTTTTAAATTACTCACCACCGATGCTGCAGTTCCTGCAGCTGCAGTTTTCTTTATTCTTCGGGAACGGCGAAGGGGCACGATTACGCGTTGGCCTCCAGGCATTCAAGACTTGCTTGGCTTCTTCTAGTATCCTTGGTGTGCTGTTATTATCCTGTAATGCTGGTTGCGATTTTGTTCCCTCGTTGTTATGTCTGATGTGGTTTTATTACTTTCCTGTCCGTTTTTATTTAGTGTCTGTTGTTTTTTCACTGTCAGTTGTTGCTAAATTGTATTATTTTATGTGTGCTTTAGTCACTTTTTTGTAGATTTAGTTTAGTGTCTTTATAAGTTTGTTTTGTTTGTGGAATGGTTTTATGTTTACACTTTTAAAATTTTTTATTTAGTGCATTTGTGTGGTTAATTAATGTTTTTTTCACTTCACTATTCTTTATTTTGTGTTTTTTGTTTTTTTTTTTTGAAACACGTTTTGTTTTTGTTTGGGAGCTCTGTAAGCTCTTTTAGAGTTAAGGGTTTTCAAGCTCTTATGGGTTCTTAAACTCAGGCTTCCTTAAACTCTTCGGCTGCGCCACTTGTTAAAGAAATTGTTCGAGACACTATATATGCACACACAGAATGCAAACACACGTAGTTAAATAAAATACACTGCTTTATTTTCGAAAATAACAAAGTCCCTGGACTAACACACAATTAATTTAGTAAACATTACTTTTAATTTTATTTTAAGCTCTGCGGCTTGTTAAATTTAAATTTCACACACGGCACACGACTTTCTTGACGGCACACGTCTAGGTTGACGGGGTACTTCCACTTCGTTTTATTTTTCTATCGAATTTTCACGCGCGGCGGCTTTACCTTTGACTTACGTCCAGGACAACGATTTGTATTCGACTTTATTTGTGAATATCAAATATACAACGCGACGGGTTTTATATTTGAAGTCCGTTGTGGACGATGGTTTGACTTAGACTCTTTATTTATGAATCCAAACCGGACGACGTTCATACATCGACACCCTTATCTCTTTTTCGGTCGTGTAGACCGAAATATCCATTCATCCATTGTTTACTCACAATAGATCCTTTTTGATACCCATGAGGTATGCTTTGCAGTACATTTCTTGAGAATAATAAACATTGAAAATGTTTATGATCTGCGAGATCTGATTGTGTGGATGCGTGTATACAATTTAGAATCTTGTATTTACACAAGTGTTCATTTATGGTCAACGATGGCAAAGATATTTTGTATACTTTATTGCTTCGTTACCATAGAATTATTCTCTGTTTTGAGCAGCACATTATTTTCTTTGTGCCGTCATGAATTTCTCCCAGATGTGGTATCTGGATTCCATGATTTGCCCGTATATGCATTTTGTAGCTAATGCACTTTTACAGGTACTCATTGGGTTGGATATGTTGATTTGGATTAATCAACATATGGGGCTTCACATGAAGGTGAATCCTGTTAATGGTGGGGGGTGGGCCCCCAAAAAGGGTGAGTATTAGGGGAGGGTAGGCGTTGCGTGTAACACTAGGTGCGTCTTCGGTGCTTGAATGTCCTATTTCAAATTCATTAAACCACAGATAAACTATTGTTCTCGAAGATGCAAACATTGCAATGATTGTTCAGAAGTTTTTCCGATCAAAAAACAATGTTTGATCAACATGCGATGTTCCTGTTTTTCCATTTTTTAACAAAGGCCAAGATAGTGTCACTCAAACGACTGTAGCTTGTAAACGAATGGACGAAATGTCCTCTCGAAATGAGTCATGTTCATTTTCTAGTGACGCAACCTATTGAAAAATCCTGGGACTTTTCAGCCCATGTAATATTGTAATGTTCTAGTGCAAATAGATTGGTCTCAGCTAGAAATTATAATTAACTTTTCACGTCGGTACTAATACATATTGCGTTGTCTTAACATATAATCATAAGTAAAAAAAGATAATTACGTATAAGTAAAAAGATAATTGCTCTAGGTAAAACCAATCGCCCCCACCACTTTTAGTTTTTAAGACCGTACTAGCGCCAGAGTCAGTAAAGGCGAAATATTGTCGAGATCCAGGCAATAGTTATCCCTTCACTTTGTATCCTGTTAATATTACTTTGCTCTAGCACATAACTATAAAATCAATCAATTGAGCTATCCCGGGCAAAAGCAATTTCACTTCTCAATTCTTACCTTTCGAGAATGTGCACCCTGTATATGGGTCTGGACACTAATTGTCCTTTTACTTTGTATTCTGAAAAATAGAAGGAATTCGACTCCTCAATTCTTATATTTCAAGAATGTGCAATATATCCTATAGATGGGTCTGTGCACTAATTATCCTTTTACTTTGTATTCTGTTAACATTGCATTGCACTAGCACAGAAGTATAAAATAATCAACTGAGCTGTCCGGGCAAAACCAATTCCATCCATCGCATTCTATCCTTGACGACACCGTATTTTGCGTTACTATATAATGACCAGATATGTACAATTGTGCAAGCTCAATGTTTATCCAACGCCTGAAGTATGCAATCCAGTTCGCCTGGGTAACTGATTTGCTCTTATGCATCTCTTCACTTTCCTGAAAAGTATGTTTTGCATTGATATAGCATTTCACCAAAAGCCACTAAATTAAGCTTGCCCGGGCAAAATATATCCCATCCATCACTTTCTATCCTTGATAATGTGCGTGCTATTGCTCCGGCATCGACAGTTGCACAAACTTGCAAGTTCATGTCCTCAGTACCCCTGCTTTCTGTATTTTCTTTCCATACTCCACCATTTTGTTTACTAACTCCTGTAATTTATTATACATATAAACATGCGTATATCGATAAGTTCGCCAATAATTCTCCTATGAATGTGACTCGGCAACCTGTATCAGGGCTTCATCTCTTGCAAAAGTTTCACCCCTGGTCCGGTCACGGGCTGACGTCATTGGGTATCTTGTTGTATACAATCTGCTCTATATTACCACTCGTTTGATTAGTTTTCCCATCATCCACTATCTAGTGCAATTATATATTGCTTCCTATATAACGGAGGTCATACTCTACCCCGGAGAGTGTTGGTCTTTTGGCCGCTTTGGTCGGCTTTCGTGACTTTTCAGACATTCTGCAGACTGTCTATTGGACTCAGGTATATGGTAATGGACCTGTGGCGTTTCTAACAGATACACACACAATACACAAGCAAATAGTGAAGAACACCGAAAAATCGAATAAGAAAATGCATCAGAGCCTTATACCATAGCGATAACATAACAATTCGACATCAGTTGAGTGTACTTGAGTTTAGAAATCGAATTCGTACACACGGCCAGTAGCCAGATGTGTTACGCATTGGTTCAATTGTTGGTGATTCTAACTGTCATACCGTCAGTTCGAATCACACGTTCTTCACTATCATCGCCAAACGCTGTATACCCACGCTTCATCCATCGTCACAAAACGTCGAAGAAGTTCGCTCGATTACGTTGCAACAACGCCAAATCTGTCGTTGAATCGTCAACGCGGTGCTGTTTTTGGTCAACGATCAGTAAACGCGGCACCCATCGCGCCGATAGCTTTTTCATCGCCAAAAGAACATGCAAAATATATCCAGACCGTTCTTTAAGATGCCCATGGCCTCAGCTAACTCGCGCAACTTCACTTTACGATCACTCGAAACGATTTGATGCACTTGGTTTACGATTTCCACATTTGTAACCTCTTTGGGCTTTTCAGAGCGAGGTGCGTCTTCGGTGCTTGAATGACCTATTTCAAATTCATTAAACCACAGATAAACTATTGTTCTCGAAGATGCATATGTGGATAACATTTCTGCAAACATTCCCAATAAAAAAATAATGTTTGATCAACATGCGATATTCCTATTTTTCCATTTGGTTACGAAGGCGAAAGTAGTGTAATTTAAGGGACTGTAGCTTGTAAACGAATGGACGAAATGTCACGAAACTTCATACAAAACTAGTGACATGAGTATGAGTCATGTTAATTTTCTAGTGTTGCAGTTTACGAATAGATTGTAGTTTCAATTACGAGGATAGGGCCATAAGTCCTTAGAAACGTCTACGATGGCGCTCGTAGGTAGCATCGCTAATGGTCTTTTTTCAGTAAACATCATTCCTCACTAGGTATCTGTCAATTTTCAATTTGTTAAATGTTTCAATTTCGCATGATAAATTAGGTATGCAAAAAAATATCTGTGAGATTGGTGCCGCATTTGGTCTCAGCTGAGAACGTTTGGAGCGTATGCGTCACAACCCAGATGGATTTCTGCGCAGATTAGTAACTGTAGATGAAACATGGATACACCACTACACTCCCGAGACGAAAGAACAGTCAAAACAATGGATTGTTAAAGACGAACGGGCTCCAAAGAAGGCAAAGACGGTGGAATCACCTGGAAAGGTTATTGCTACTGTGTTTTGGGATGCACATGATATCTTCATTAAGTATTTGGAAAAGAGACAGACGATAACTGGACAATATTATCCGTCATTATTAGGTCAGCTAAATGTGAAATAAAAGAAAGCCGTCCTTATTTTCTAAAGACTTATTGGCCTACTCTCGTATAATTGCAAAATTAACTGCCAATGGTCATTACTCAAGACGCATGACGAATATACTCGTCATAACACATAATTTTACACTTTTTACATGACGAATATCGTCGTCATAAACAGTTAATTAATTAATAATAAATAATATAATGAATTTTGTGATTGTTATTTCACACTTCGACACTTGATTTTAAAATCCTACTGGAACCACTACGTTTCGTCAACTGTGTACTGGTTTACAAAATGGAAACAAACAAGGAGATGTCTTCTGATCTCATTACATCCGTAACAATTGATTTTGGTTATTTCTGTAATGTATTGAGTTATAGTATTGAGTCCCTTTTCTATATTCCTAATCCCATAAGTCCAGAATCGCGGTTGTTGGAAGAAATGAGTGACCCAACAATAGGAATTTGCGATTAATAACTTTAATAATAAAAGTGAAGTGAACAAGTGCGCATTTTTGACACGTATCTTTGGGTGGATAAAAGCTTACATTAAAATCTTCCTATATATTTGCTCGCTGAGAAAAGTCTTTTGCTCTCTTCACCCTTTTCTGCATACAAGTTGTACAATTTTCTTAAGTTCAATTCAGAACTAAACTATATTCTGCCTGTGTTACGAGGACACAAATAATGGCTTTAATGGTGTGGAAAACTTAGAGGTGATCTTTCAAGACAACCAGTAATCCCTGATCACTCTTTCTGCAAGATCCTTTCACATATGTCTATTCCTAATGCTTTAACTTTGAGAGTTCTAAGTAGTGTTCCTGCAAAAATATCAAATGCTTCTATAAAAAAAAAAACTTTGTTCTAATTGCAACGCTTCACGTTTTCAATTTAAAAAATCAAGTGTAACTACTATCTGTGGCTGATTCTTTAATGTTTTTATGTCGCGATGTAGCGTCTTCTTTTTATTGGTGAGCGATGATAGGTGCACACAATAATATACAGGTAGCCCTCCTATAACACGGCATCTTCCAAACAGTTTCGTCCTAACACGATAGATAAATTGCGAAAACTCTCAAATAACTCCGTTTCGCTCTAACAAGATAAGAAAATTACGAAAACCTTTGTCCCTGGATAACATAATTTTTGTAATAATGAAATAATGACGGGAAGGAATAATGGACGATGTCCTTTTACATGAAAGTGTATTAATAAATTTATAATTTATTCGTATATACCTCTATTCCTAATAAGGAGTCGAAGAAGTTTGAGAGTAAAAGATTTTAGGTTGAAGTCAAAGGAGGTGTGGTAAGAGTTCGCCCTCCGTAATAATCGCGAAATGGGTTCGCTAGGGCCATAAGAGGTGTGATGGGCGGGGCAAGTAGAATATACGAGGGTTACGTAAGTTTCGATCCTGCGACTGTGGAACAAATGGTAAGGGCAATCGGTCTGGCTAGCATTCTAGAAGAGGACGGAGAGCGATCGGGTAACACAGGGGTTAGAGAATTCTTTCGACCTGCGTTTCACAAAACCCAGGGCGGAATTGGCTTTGAGGACTATGTCGTCAATATATAGGTCCCGAATCGATTGTACAGATGTTATCTGTTGGTTAAGTAAAAAATAGGACGACATGAAAGGGGAGCGTTGCCATGAGAAGGTGATTGACATTTGACGATATTTAGTTCGAGGCAGTTGTTTTGGCACCAAACCGAAAAGCTTTCGTGATTAATTTGAAGAAGTGGGGAGTCAAGAGGAGAGCATCGTATTGTAAAGTTTGCCACCATCCGCGTAGAGAAAGAAAGAGGAGTGCTTAATACTGGAGTCTATATCGTTAATGGTTAGAATAAATATGAGGGGACCAAGATGATTGCCCTGGGGAATCCCTGAAGTGGGAAAGGATTGGAGAGGGTGGATCTAAATCTGACACGGTAGTTTCGGTTATTGAGGTATGAAAAAAATCCACTTAATCAGCAGGGGTTCAAAACCAAGGGAAGATAACTTAAACAAAATAACTTTGTGGAAAATGTTGTCGAAGGCCTTGCTAAAAGTTTTAAATAAAAAATAAAAGAACTTGTTTTTCTTTTCCGTGATGTTCCCCGAGAGAGAGTTTTTATTTCTAATTATTTACACATCAACGTGGGGGACATAACGTATCCCCACGGAGTCTATCTTACAACTACAGTACAATATTATAATTTCTTAACTTCTAACTTAAATTAGCTCAAGTAGCTAAAATATACCCAACACAAGATACAAAAAAAAAGGAAAGAGGACAACGATCGGAAAGTGGCTTAAAAACGTGAAACATGATCCACTTAACGCATGCAGGCGGGCGAACGAACCCATGGGTCGCTGGAAACACGTTAGTGATCGGGAAAATACTGATCTTGCACTTCCACCGTCGTCGCATGTACATTGCAACGTTCCGTGTGTATAACAACATCACCCGAACCGATGGACTCAGATCACCTAGCACCATATTAGTTACATTGTGTAATTCGTATTTATGATTCTATTTTATAAAAGAGTCATCCGTGAAAGATTGTTTAAAGAATGAAGCGAAAGATTGGCGATGGTTTGAGGTTGGTTGAAGTAGTCGAATCATAGGAAAGAGAGATGGGATAGACATCAGATTTGCGTTTGTAAATAATAAAGTGGCAAACAGTTTTGGATTCATTAATTAAATTGTTTTGTATTTTAATAGGATAATTGCTGTGGAGTGAGTTATAAAATTTTGTTAATTGAAAAAAGTGACCGAGATAGTTGGAGTAGTCTAGGGAGAACGCCTTCTAAGAAAAATTTTAGCGTTTGCGATGATAGTGAAGTGGGGCAAGGCTAATAACCTTGCCCGGAAAAACAAATTATTATGGACAATTTAACTAGTCTCGGATAAGGACCGGATACGGGTGGAGAGACTTGCTAAATAAGGCCAAGACCGGTCCTGGTTGTAGTGCCGATGATGATGATAGTGAAGAGGTGATTCGAACTGACGCTATGGTGGTTAGAATCACTAAAACTGTTGAGCTAGGACGAGATGTGGATGTGGGATGAAGGTATGTAATATTTATTATAGTGTTGGGGGTGTAGACCGATTTAGGAAGAGGAGTATGGTTATTATTAACTACTTTGGATTTATTATATAGTGGACAGATATTTAGTTGGATATAGGATGTGGAGTTGCAATTGGATAAAGTCATCGTACCATCCTTAGGTATTCGTTGTTGTTCGAATGGAAAACCCATACATATCTGCAGGGGAAAATTATGCGGAAAATGAATTTGTTCTTAGAGATGGGTTACGAGTGACAATCTTTTAATGTAATTATTCAGAAATAATTCCGAAATCATCGGTGTTCGCATATTTAGTGTTGCGGGAAGGCCCACCACACGAAATGGATAGTATAAAATGCGGCATTCTCGTGTTATGCCAATCTGTTACGAAACGTAATCGGTGCCGAAGGCTCACGAATGGTAAGCCCCGTTTTGTTTCCATGGCCTGGAAACAAATTGTCTTAAGAGACTGGTCGGCAGTCTGCGTTAAATCACCATACGTTAAAGAGTGACGCTTCCGTCTTCAATTTCCATTTTCTTTTTGAATCATCAAGTTTCGGTCTTAAGCCACGCCTGATAAAGATAAAAAACAACGTATACAAATCTTGGAATGTCTTTTTAAAGGAAGAACAGCATTTTCACATTGGAAAAAGCTTAAATATAGATGAAACTACACTCCGGACTATCACGAAAAATGAAAAAGAAATAAGAAGTGCAGAATACCAGGTGTATTGCTTTCTACACATTTCGAGCACCTTTATGGCAATTTGTGGATACCACGCCAATAAAACCGGTCGCCTTTTGAGGCAAACCACTCGGAGACCCAATTTTCGACTTCTTTGTAGGAATTGAAATGCTGTTCAGCCAATCCGTGTCCCATCGATGAAAACCAATGGTAGTCGGAAGGAGCCAAGTCTGGTGAATATAGCGGGCGTGGTAACACTTCCCAGCCGAGAGCTTTTATTGTTTCTTTGACGGGTTTTGCTGTATGACTCGGAGCATTATCATGCAACAAAATTACCTTTCCGTGTCTTGTGGCCCATTCTGGTCGTTTGACGATCAATACGTGGTTCAAATTGATCATTTGTTGTCTGTAGCGTTGCGCATGAACAGTTTCGCCAGGTTTTAGAAGTTCATGATACACCATCCCCTTCTGGTCCCACCAAACAAAGAGCATTGTCTTTTTTCCGAACCGATCAGGGTTTGCAGTCGATGTTGACGCTTCTCCTGGATGTACCCATGATTTTTTGCGTTTAGGATTTTAAAATAAATCCATTTTTCATCACCAGTCACAATTCGATGCAATACTGACTTCCTTTCGTGCCGTAGAAGCAACGTTTCACATGTGGTGTTTCGCTTTTCCATCTGCCTGTCATTCAATTCATGTGGCACCCAGTTTCCGCACTTTTGGATGTTTCCCATAGCTTTTAAACGGTCGGAAATAGTTTGCTGTGCAACATTTAACATTTGTGCCATTTGTTTTTGACTTAAAGTGTCATCGTGATCCAATATTGCTTGCAATTCGGCCTCTTCAAACTTTTTTGGTGGTCTTCCACGTTCTTAATTTCGCACATCAAAATCATTATCTCTGAACCGCTTAAAACCATCTTTTGCATGTTGCTTCCGATAGAGCATGGAGCATGATCAACAAACGTTCCCTATCGATACATTTGTATCTTGACGCTCACTTCACACCGGTACACCTGGTATACACATTTTGGAATGTCTTTTAAAGGAAGGAAAGCATTTTCACATCGGAAAATGTTTTAATATAGATGAAACTACACTCCAGACTATCACGAAAAGTGAAAAAGGAATAAGAAGTGCAGTTGCTGCAGGATATTCGATATTCGCAAAATATGCAGCTCTCCGCCAAGTGCCTATTGTTGAGAAAATGGAAAAAGCATTCAGCATTTGAATTGATTGACACCACCCCCAATAATTGCAGTTGGGAATTTGTTTTAATTATGACTATATAAAAAAAAGCTTTTGCCACGACATTCTATAGCGAAATTACTTTGATCACTTTATTAAGAAGTCATGCTCCCTTGAATGTATGATTATAAATGTCGCAGGAGGATATATGATAACGGCGAGGGCAAGTGGAACTCTGGGAACGCACACAAACGCCAGGGGAAAGTTGTTGAAAACGTTAGAGTTTCAATATGTGGGAACAATACTGACGGCCAGTAATGAAATGTGCAAGAAAATTAACAAAAACTGCATTCCGGCAACGCTAGTTGTTATGCAGTCAGCAAACTGCTGAAATCGGCACTGCTATCACGTAATATAAAGCTCCGTATTTACAGAACCATAATCATGTCGATTGTTCCATATGGATGTAAGACGTTGGCACTTACAAAACGAGAAGAGAACAGATATACGCGGAATTGAGAAAAATGTTTTAAGGATTATCTTTGGTGGTGATGAAGAGGCAGGACAATGTAGAAAACTCCACAGCCGCGAATTGGTAGAGATATACCCTAAACCTACAATAGTGAGAATAATCAGGTCGTGAAGGTCAAGATGGACAGGGCATGTAACGAAAATGGGCAATGACAGAACCGTAGGTAGAATTCTTGACGGAACATCAACGGGAATGAAACTGGTGGGAAATCCGCGACTGAGACGGGAAGACAATGTAAGGCGCAACCTTGAGGGCATCGGTTTGGATGGCAAAGCGTGAAAGAAGGGCGCAGAGGACAGGGAACGAGGTCGCAGCCGAGTCAGTAAGGTCTGAACTTCCCAGTTCCTACAGGCTAATAAATAGTAGTAGTAGTAGAAGCAAGATACATATATCTGACTAAAATTACCATTAACTCAATTTTTTCCAGAAGTGGATTTATACTACTTTCAAAAATAGCGGTTCATATGATATTAGCATTTCGCTTTTATCCTACAGCGATGTTCCATAATATAATGGTCCTACAGATTTTTTTTTTATATTATTGAAAACTTGTTATTTACTTAACTTCCTTTTATGTCATAGTGTCATACTATTCCAGGATTAGCACATTAAATGTGGTTATATTTCGCTGCGATTTTACGCATGCAGTGAGTTTTTTTCGTAATTATCGTCGGAGTTTGGTCATTCAGTAAAATCGCAATAAATTGAAAACTAAATCGTTTTTCTCAACGAAACTTTCCTTTTTTTTAGTGCACACTCAAATATATGATTAATTTCGAGGTATAGAACTTTGAATTTGTATAAAACATAAGAAAATAGTTTTAATGGGCACACATTTTAATTTATTTAACCGATATTTGTATGCCATTATTATTTGAATAGGTTTCGGGTATGCGGCCTATGACTGGCACGTACATGGTGGAATCTGGAGGTCCAATTTTCGCTCACTTTCCGGAGCATTTCCGTTCGTTTTTTGGCAATAGCGCGAATGTTGCCTCCCAAGTGATCAATAGGGTCTGGATTATCAGCATAGACAAATGACTTCAGATATCCCGAAAGCAAATAGTCCAGCAGTGTTAAATCACACGAAGGCGCTGGCCAATTGCTAAGTTAATTTCTCGATATTAGTCGTTCACCAAATGTTTCTCTCCGTATATTAATTGTGTCGCATGCTGTATGGTATGCGACCCTCTCTTATTGAAACCGCACGTCTCTGATGTCAATACCATCCAATTGAAGCACAAAAAAATTAGAAAGTGTGTCTCTCTATACGAATTCCACGAACTGAACTATAAATTTGAAAGTAAATTACAGTTTGTAAACGTTCCTCTAACGTAATTCTATTCATTACAAAGTGGCAAATCAAACTAACCAAAAAGAAACTGTCGGCAGTCGGCTGTCCCTCAAAAGAGTGTTGCCAGCTTAAAGATATTCAGCTCGAAATTAAACACAGTATACATGCTCTATGATTATTTTAACTTAAACAAAAAACATTTCGAAGTTTCAAATATATTTTACATAATAAGGAGTACAAATAGCAGACCAATATTTTTTTTACAATATGGCATCGTTTACAAATCGAACACCACAAAAGTTACAAATGGAAAATGTTTCAATCCGTACTTTGTTCGCTGCACATATGCTACATTGTGTTCCTCTCGGCACCAATAATGTTCTCTGATACGTGTCTGTGCATATTCTTCAATAATCATCCATGATGGTCGCCTTTGTACAGCAGATGTGGGTGACTAGCAACACAATCACAATACATACTATGTTCACCATATTTCTACGAAATCTACTGTCTTGCACAAATCTATTAAATACGTACTTTTACGTGACCTGCGCCTCAGGGACATTCTGCGAAAAAAACATAAAAAGACGTCCCTTTGAATGCAATATGTTAATTATAATCGATAGATAAAAATTATCGATTATTTCTATTGGTTTTTAATCGCCATATAAAACGCTGCTACTACAGGATCAAATGTTTGCTATTGATTAATATTTGTTAATGGAATTTGGAATTTGTTATCATTCTCGGCGATTTATTCCATTTTACATTATATGCGTCCTCTTGATTAAAAATTAACTTATTTAAAACATCTCTTGTTAATTTGATTTTATTAATTAGTAATTGCCATAAAAGAATAAGGTAAGTTTCTGTTGGTTATTATTAGTGTTGTAAAATAAACATTGAACTGCAATTAATCGGGTGCACCCGCTAAGTACTGTCAACGTTCAACTAATAATAGCATTTTGTAACATCAGCGGCATCGACTTCACTTATGTAAACTTCGTCTACCAATATTTGCAAACAGCGAAACCTGATATCCTAGCCCTAGTCCTAATCCAAACCCTGATTAATTCGTAAACTGACACAACATGTCTTCGTTGCCCAGAATACGACATACATTCGTGATTTCGGTTCAAGGATAGAGTTTGCATCTTCACCCAATTCGACTTACCTTGCCAAAGAGAAGAAGCATTAGAAACTAATAACTTGGACATCGTTTGAATGAAAATCGTATTGAAGTGTTCTGCCAAATTTCTCTGTTGCCTCCACTGCTTCCTGAATGACGATCGACCAACGACACTTCGAACATCTTTCACTTGTCACCGTCTGGACACAAATCAAACAGTCAGCTCCTGAAATTATCGTTCTTACCGACTTTAACGTACACAAATCCAAGTGGTTTGTACATCCTAACATTGGGGGACTAATGGCGCATTTGTTTTCATCTCATAAATGCTTGGCTCGGATGACAAGAATAGATCTACGGTGTTTGCAAAATCATTCCGGTTATCTGGCACCCGCGTAAGCTCCTCTATCAGTTGAGCCAATAGTTTCGACTAGTCTTACAGCCACGAATTCAAAAGATAAAGCCAATGTCTTCGTGAAGTTATTTCGATGCTGGAACTGTCGCCGTTTCTTAGTAAACTCTTTTGCTTATCTTATGCACAGAACACCTTTTCTATCTGCTGTAAAACCGCTGGGATTAAACCAATTTCAAAGAAGGGGAAAAGGCGTTGCCCACAATTTTACCAGCTGATAGCATTACTGTCGATGTTAGCTAGCTAAGTGATGGAAAGGTCATCAATGCTACGTTCGTTAAATATTGGGAATGTATTCAATCTATGGGGGGCCTTTTCACGTTTATAAACGTTATGTCTGGACGTGTGTAATTAAAAAACAGTCAATCAAAGGTGGTCGCATAGACATCTCGCTTTTGATTTCGTCTGGGACAAAGCGTCATAAGTAAGCTTTGTTCATACGGACGTTCTCAACAACGTTGCGACTGGATGAAGAGTTTCGTCGAAAAACGATCGATTCTGATGGCAAAATCATTCCGGTTATCTGGCACCCGCGTAAGCTCCTCTATCAGTTGAGCCAATAGTTTCGACTAGTCTTACAGCCACGAATTCAAAAGATAAAGCCAATGTCTTCGTGAAGTTATTTCGATGCTGGAACTGTCGCCGTTTCTTAGTAAACTCTTTTGCTTATCTTATGCACAGAACACCTTTTCTATCTGCTGTAAAACCGCTGGGATTAAACCAATTTCAAAGAAGGGGAAAAGGCGTTGCCCACAATTTTACCAGCTGATAGCATTACTGTCGATGTTAGCTAGCTAAGTGATGGAAAGGTCATCAATGCCACGTTCGTTAAATATTGGGAATGTATTCAATCTATGGGGGGCCTTTTCACGTTTATAAACGTTATGTCTGGACGTGTGTAATTAAAAAACAGTCAATCAAAGGTGGTCGCATAGACATCTCGCTTTTGATTTCGTCTGGGACAAAGCGTCATAAGTAAGCTTTGTTCATACGGACGTTCTCAACAACGTTGCGACTGGATGAAGAGTTTCGTCGAAAAACGATCGATTCTGATGGTTGTGGGCGGTGTGTTTTCAAATATATGTTCAAGTGACTCGGGGATCCCTCAAGGTTTTATTTTAGCTCCAATTCTATTTCTGCTTCATATTAATGATTTATTAGAATCAACATATAACAAAATAAGTTTTGCTGTGATAATACACTTATTTTCGAATGGTCGATCGATTAATGCATTAACGTCGAACTAGCTGAGGTGTAGGCAGATCGACTTTCTGAATCGGGATCAGGGTAACATCCTGTAATGGGGAATGATCAATCCCTTCGATTTCAATACAGCAAATATACAACGTTTACAAGTAGACATGGATGGACGGTTCTACAGATGATGATGAATGGTCAGGCCATTAAATCTAAGGAAAGCATGAATTTGCTCGACGTCGCGGTTTGTGGGAATTCATCGGGGCATTAGCACGAATCGAATATCGCTAGACCTGTCTCCAAAAAATTGGCTTATCTCTATAGAGTAAAAAAAAAAAAATATTTGACCCCTACCCAACTTATTCTCCTCTACAAATTTTAAAATTAAGTCCGCACATCGAGTACTGTTGGTATATCTGAAACACTGCTCGCAAGCATACCCTCGACCTACCCGATAACATTCATAGACGCGTAATCCCATCGAAAGTATGAGAAGCACCATTGCCCCTTTTAAAGATATTAGCTCGGAGAATCATGATATCATTCCAGAGAATTTGGTTAGTTTGCGCCCACACGACAATCCGACAGATCCCACCAATTTAAGGTTCATCTCACGGCGACACGTATACTATGGAACCCTCTCCCCGCGCGAGTTTTTCTGGAACGCTACAGCCTGAAACTATTCAAGGTGAACTTCAACAGTTCTTTAATGGTATCTCAGGGCGCTGGCTCAGCGCTATAGGTTCACCTGTCCTGAGAGAAGAAAATATATTATAAAACTATTTCCGTTAAAAAGATTGTCTTGCCGATTTTATTTTACTGAGTAATAGTTGCTATATTGCTATACATGGTAGTGGTGTGGGGGTTCTTTAAGGTGCCCGAAGAACCTCCCATCGGCCTAACCCTGGCAGGGATGGACACGTTCTGTGATGGCCTTATTTGGCGTATGTATTTGTGTTAAAGTGGTGGCCGATGGGAGGTTTCTTCAGGCGCCTTAAAGAACCCACACAGTGTACCTTTTGCTGAATACTAATAGTGTTTTTAAAATGTTATGCCCAGCGATTTATAAAATTTATAATGTAACAGAACTTCATTCTTCTACAGATTAATAAAAAAAGCCGATCGTGTCAACGCTCTTTCTACTGGCTAGCAATTCTACTATAATAAACCACACCTATCTGTTGATTAGTAAATGTTATAAATGACGTGCCATACCCAATAATATAACATCACTCCTCTGTGTTATAAAACAGGATGTTCCTTTTATGTTAATTAATTCATAAAATATACGGTGTCAGGTGCTTCCTTTTTAAAAACTTGTACTTGCATTATAAGAAAAAAAAATACAGTGCTGTGAAAAATTATCGACTCAAACGTAAATTTTCAGTTTTATTGGAATTTGTAATAAACTTTTATGACTAGTTTTGTGACAAAATATTGTCAACCGACACCAACTCAGTGACGGCTTAATTGCCGTTTTACCAGGAATTATTATTATTATATTATTATTTATTGGCCTGTAGGAACCCGGAAGTTCATGACCTCACCGACTCGACTCCGCCATCGTCCCCTGTCCTGTGCACTCTCCCTCCACGCCCGACCATGTGATCCGATCTCCTCAAGGTGAAACCAAATATTGTCCTCCTACTCTCATTATTGTAACGTTTCAATTCCCTCATTATAGGAATGAATCATTAATTAGTAATAATCGCAAGCGTGATTGTTTCCTCAACAGTTTCTTGAACACAAGTGTTGTGATTGAATTATAGCCTAGAGCTTGATTGAAATTTAAATTGTACTTTATTTCGCGTTTCAATTCAATGTGATTTCTTTATTGTTTTATTCTTTTCATTTTCCGTTGAAGAAAGTTCATTGCTTTGATTTTGTTTTTATTTGATGCAAAAATCTTTGTCGGCAAATGTGACTGCTTTTTTTTTTGGTCTGCTGTAGTTTTTTTTTTTCTATTTTTTATTTATTTTACTTCTCCCAGGAGAGGCGAATCTATAGCACTGAGTCAGCGCCCTGAGATATTATTTTTTCTCGACCGGGTCCATCATCCAATCTCCAATTTCACATAGCCTATGACTTAATGGCTGGCGCAAGACTAATGACCTTGCCCGGAAAAAACAAAATCACAATGGAAAATTTAACAAGCCTCAGGACTTGCTAAATAAGGCCAAAACCGGTCCCCGGTTGTAGTGCCGATGATGATGATAATGGCTTAATGGGGTGGTGTTTCACCGGACGGCTGGGCTTTGGAACCCTACCTAGCACACGGTAATTGTGCCGAACTGAACAATAGCAAGAGTCGTCAGTTGAACCTAGGTTTACACAATCAAACGCAAGACACAACCTCCTTACCAACTCAGCCATTGAAGCCGCAGTTTAGTCGGGCTACCACCCCATTTATTGGTTTAATTCAAGCAATATAAGTACTTATATGGTAAAGTATATATAACTTTACAAACTAGCGTAAGAACTAACTTAACCTAAGGTAAACAGGACATATTATGAAGGAAAGAGTAGGTATGGAAGATGAGGGCAGGTTAGAGAGGAAAGATTGGTGGTAAGAGTGGTTTAGGAGGTGGTGCTTGAAAGTATGGGTAGAGAGGTCGAAGTCGAACATGGTGGAGATGGAGTTGACATTTGTCAGCATCCGCGAAAAGGGGTTCATTGAAACCATAAGATGTGGGGTGAAGGGAATGTAGAGAAGGTGGGGATTCAGAAGAATTAAATTACGGAGGTAGGCGCAGTCGTCCGAGCTGGAGAGGGCCCGATGAATGAACACTATGTCAGCCAGGACCCTGCACTCAAAGGTTCTGAGGTTTATTCATTTGAGGCGGTTAATGTACGGGAGAAGGATTAGGGGGGTTTGCCCGGAGAGCGAACCAAAGAAATGCTAGCCCATTCATTGATTTCTTTTAGAAAAGGATAGCATTGGGTATATTTTCTCTTCGGCCTTTGGGCACTCTTCCAGAAAGCATAGTTTGTATTTTTATCTGCTACCTTCTTTGCTGAATTTTTTAAGTTAGATTTCATGTTTAATTAAATTTTAATAGAGGGATCTCTGATTTATTTTTCATATTTTTCTGGATTTTCTCTTTGGTTGAACTGAATATATTTCACTGATCGTTTTCGCATCCTATCGAGCAGGTGCAGAGCAGTTTTGGATGTTTCTGACCAAATATGGGAGTTGAACTCCATTTTGGGACGATATACTACGCCTTCTAAATAGTGACCAGGTTGGATGGAGTGAAGCATCTTTTGCATCTCGTAAGGAACCCCATACATTTGACTGCACTTTGCGCAACTTCAAATATGTGGCCATTCCAATTATGAGTCGAATTACTTTGACTGCCGAGGATTGATATAGTCCCTTGGCATCGTCAATGCAAGTCCCGGTGGCATATTTATTTTGGGGTTCGCCTTTGACCGTAAGAGACAGCACTGAGTTTAAAAAAGTTAAATTGAACTCTACTGTACTACTTCTACTATTAAGCATAACCTGCTGATTTGTAAAGATGTTTGAAAAATTTTGTCGGGAATGTTCGTATGACTATGAGAAACTCAACGTGCTTATCATCGGCAAATGAGTGTATTGGGCTGTGGGTAATGGACAAGAAATCATTTATAAAGATGAGGAAGAGAATGGATGAAAGTGCTGAAGTCTGGAGAGCACCTGCATTAATTGGTTAAAATTGATGGGAGGCAGATTTGACACAATCAAAAACCACTTGAATTAAACGGCCAGAAAGATATTCTCTTATCCATCGGGTCAGGGAATTGCCCATTCCACAGGAATGAAATTTACACAAAGGACACAAAAGGGGTGGATGCCTAACTCTGTCGAAGACTTTTGAAATATCCAATGCGATAACCTTGCTTTCACCGAGGTAGTGTATGAATTGCTCCACTTTTCGGTAAAGTACGCCATCAAATCTACTGTGGACCTGTTGCTACGAAAACCATATTGGCGATTATTGAGGAGGTTTTTTGATTCCAGATATTTCGAAAGTTGACGGTTGATAAGTGATTCCATTACCTTCGAGAAAATACAAGTTAGTGTTGAGGGTCGATAAGAAGGGGGACGATTTATCACCGTTTTTGGGAATTGGTCGAATTCTGGATGGCTTTCATCTACTTGGGAAGCAGATAGTAGAATAAAACAAATGGAAGAGTTTCCGCAGTGGTTTAGAGTGAAGAGGAACATTTCTTCAAGAGAATTGGGGGAGTGCCATCCGGACCAGTGGATTTGTTTGCGTTCAGCTCCTTAAGTGTCCGGGAGTCAACAAAACACGTATAATTGTTTTAACTTAAAAATATGTTTTATTCCTTTTAGAGTTAAAGATATGTTTTATTGGTGATGTGGGTCTTTCTTTGCAAGAATGCAGAGGAGAAGAACGACGTGTTTCCATTGGTCGGCTGCTTTATATGTTGAATATGGTGATAAAACTGTGTCCGGAGTCCCCAGGCTTCTGTTAAGTTTTCTTGGGAATGCACTCCCCGTTGATAAATCTCTGGCAATATGTATAGTTGGGAAGAGCCGTGTGTGTTTATGATTTGCGTTGGGTCATCGGTATGTATTTTTTGGTGATAATGCTTGTTTTTGGTCTTCGATTATTAGTTAGTATGATTACAGTATTTGAGATATATCAAAGGATGGTCAATTTGATATTTGGGATAATAGAGAAATCTTTGGGGTTACAAAAGTTAATGAGACTTATATTATTTGGGGTAACAAAGTAAAGGGTGGGCCATAAATGTTTGCACATTTGAAACATGGATAGAAATAAAACTACAAATGTTATTTTGTTGATCATTTATTTAACGTAATAAACGTTTATTGAAATTTTTTTTAATGACCGTCGAGATGTGCCCCGCCTCGTCGTTGGCATTCCTGCAATCGACTACGCAAACTTTGGATTTTGGATCGTTCCTTACGGAGATTTCAACCTCCCGAATGTACTCATCGCTTCTTCTTGAACGTGGCCGCCCTGTTTGTTGTTTAATATTTGTTGTCGATCACGTTTGCTCGAACTTCTTGACCCAAGCTTTGATTAAATTAACACTTGGACACACTTACACGGCGTAGTCCGTATTCAATTTAAAAAGGCGTCGTACAGTAACATAGGAATCGTTGTTTTTGTAAAATTGTTTTACACAAAAAGCACGCTGTTGTTCCGTGACGCGCTCCATCGTAACTAAAATCGCATGAAGCGACGCACAATTCCCTGCCATTACATTTTTGTTTTTGAAAGGCAATACGCCTACGCAAATCAAAGATGAGTTGGACTGTGTATGGGGACTCTGCACCATCATTTACCACAGTGAAATTTTGGGCAGCTGAATTTAAACGTGGCCGTGAGAGCTTGGGAGACGATGAACGTTCCGAAACTGCAACAACTGACGATAACATCGGTAAAGTTCACCAAATGGTGCTAGACGACCGCAGAATTAAAGTGAGAGAGATAGCAGAGGCTATGAAAATGTTCAAAGAACGTTTTTGTCACATATTAAATCAATATTTAGGCATGAGAAAGCTGTCCGCGCGTTATGTGCCGCGTTTGCTCACGTTAGACCAAAAACATGTTCGAATGAACAATTCCAACGCTCTGTTGGCGCAGTTTAGGCCCAATAAATCCGAGTTTTGGCGTCGATTAATTACTGTCGATGAAACTCGGATACACCATTATACGCCCGAAACAAAAATACAGTCAAAACAGTGGACTGCAAAGAGGAAATCGGCTCCAAAAAAAAAAGCAAAAACTGTTTTTTTTTTCGGCTGGGAAAGAGATGGCGACTGTTTTTTGGGATAGTCATGGAGTTATCTTAATAGATTATCTTCAAAAAGGATAAACCATTACAGGAACATACTACGCATCATTACTTGACCAACTGAGGATTCTGGTATATGTTAATGGGACTCTGGTATATGTTAATGGGCCAACGGTTCATTCATCATCACAAGACGTCGAAAAATGTCCACTCGGTTACGCTACAACAATGCCAAACCAGTCGTCAAGGCGCTGCTGGTTTCGATCGATAGTCAGCAAGCGCGACACCCATGGTGCCGATAGCTTTTTCATCTCCAAAAGATCGTGCAAAATGTATCCCGCCCGTTCTTTAAAATGCCCACGGCCTCAGCTAACTCGTGCAACATCACTTTACAAGCGTTCGTAGCCTCTTTTGACTTTCCGGAGCTAGGTTCATCTTCGATGCTTGTATGACCCATTTTAAATTCACTAAACCACCGATAAACAATTGTTCTCGAAGGTGCATATGTAGATAACATTTCTGCAACCGTTGCAATGATTGTTCAGAAGTTTTTCTCATCAAAAAACAATGTTTGATCAACATCCGATATTCCTGTTTTTCCATTTTGTTACGAAGGCGAAAGTAGTGTTACTCAAGGGACTGTAGCTTATAAACGAATGGACGAAATGTCACGAAACTTCATACAAAACTAGTGATATGAGTCATGAGTCACTATTGTTCTCGAAGGTGCATATGTAGATAACATTTCTACAACCATTACAATGATTGTTCAGAAGTTTTTCCCATTAAAAACAATGTTTGATCAACATGCGATATTCTTGTTTTTCCATTTTTTACGATAACTCAAAACGATTCAATGCGCTTGCTTTCCGTATTCATAGCCTCTCTGGGCTTTCTAGAGCGAGGAACGTCTTCGGTACCTTTATGACCCATTTTAAATTCACTACACCACCGATAACCATTTCTGCAACCATTGCAATGATTGGTCAGAAGTTTTTCCGATCAAAAAACAATGTTTGATCAACATACGATGTTCCTACTTTTCCATTTTTTAACAAAGGCCAAGATAGTGTTACTCAAATGACTGTAGCTTGTAAACGAATGGACGAAATGTCCTCTCGAAATGAGTCATGTTTATTTTCTAGTGACGCAACCTATCGAACGATCCTGGGACTTTTCAGCCCCATGTGATATTGTACTGTTCTAGTGCAAATAGATTGGTCTCAGCTAGAAATTATAGTTAACTTTTCACGCCGGTACTAATACATATTGCACTGTCTTAACATATCATCATAAGTAAAAAAGAAAATTACGTTGCCATAGGTAAAACCAATCATCCCCATCACTTTTAGTTTTTAAGACCGTACTACCGCCAGACTCAGTAAAGGCGAAATATTGTCCAGACCCAGGCAATAGTTATCCCTTCACTTTGTATCCTGTTAATATTACTTTGCTCTAGCACATAAATATAAAATGAATCTATTGAGCTATCCCGGGTAAAAGCAATTCCACTTCTCAATTCTTACCTTTCAAGAATGTGCATCCTATGGATGGGTCGGGACACTAATTGCCCTTTTACTTTGTATTCTGAAAAATATTGCATTGCACTAGCATATAAGTCCAAAAATAATCAATTGAGCTATCCCGGGAAAAACCAATTCGACTCCTCAACTCTTATATTTCAAGAATGTGCAATATATCCTATAGATGGGTCTGTGCACTAATTATCCTTTTACTTTGTATTCTGTTAACATTGCATTGCACTAGCACATAAGTATAAAATAATCAACTGAGTTGTCCCGGGCAAAACCAATTCCATCCATCGCATTCTATCCTTGACGACCCCATATTTTGCGTTACTATATAATGACCAGATATGTACAATTGTGCAAGCTCAATGTTTATCCTTGACGACGCCGTATTTTGAGTTACTATATAGTGACCAGATATGTACAATTGTGCAAGCTCAATGTTTATCCTTGACGACATCGTATTTTGCGTTACTATATAGTGACCAGAAATGTACAATTGTGCAAGCTCAATGTGTATCCTCAAGGATGTTTAATAGTGTGCTCCAGCAACGCCTGTGCAGTCCAGTTCGCCTGGGTAACTTGCTCGTATGCATCTCTTCACTTTCCCGAAAAGTATGTTTTGCATTGATATAGCATTTCACCAAAAGCAACTAAGTTAAGCTTGCCCGGGCAAACTATATCCCATCCATCACCTTATATCCTTGATAACGTGCGTGTCATTGATCCGGCATCGACAGTTGCACAAACTTGCAAGTTCATGTCCTCATTAGCATGTGTGTGCCATTACCCCTGCTTTCTGTATTTTCTTTCCATATTCCACCATTTTGTTTACTAGCTCCGGCAATTGATTATACATATAAACATGCGTATATCGATAATTTCACCAATAATTCTATGTATGTGACTCAGCAACCTGTATCAGGGCTTCACCTCTTGCAAAAGTTTCTCCCCTGGTCCGGTCACGGACTGACGTCATTGGGTATCCTGTTATATACAATTTGCTCTATATTACCACTCCTTGATTAGTGCTTTTCCCATCAATCACTATCTAGTGCAATTATATGTTGCTTCCTATACAACCTTTGCAGCCAATTAAAGGACCCGGACAAGCGCCAAGTAAGCTTGATGTGCAACGAACGGAACTTCCTAGCTTCTCGTTATATGGTAGCAATTTCAAAATGGCTGGCGCTTTATTTACAGTATTTATGTGGAAGTACTTTCCCGGGCGAGTATCCTCCCCACCTGCCCAACTATTGAACCCACGCATTCTGCAACCTCTTTGCAAACTGCATATTGTAGCTGTGTGCTATGTTTATGTACCAGGTTTTATGTCCCAAATAAATATGTCATGTATCTCCCAGGTATCTGTTGTGCATTTCCCCGATACTTCAATACCCCGAATGCGCCTGAGAGGAAATAAAACTTTAATATGGGTACATGTCGGTGCAAATTGTGAACTTTTCGTCGTAGGACATTTATGTGACGTGTTCCAGTAAATTGCTGAATAGCATTATTTGCATAAACCTTGTTCGTGACAAATTGGCCTATAAGACACATTTAGTTGCATGCGATTTGTGTAAAAAGACGCTCACACTTAGCTACATACTTGGTTTCTGGCCGAATGCATGAAATTGTTTATGCACGAATGCTGCTCCAAAACGAAAACTAAATGGTAGTTATTTTTCCACATTACTGCCCTGGCAATTTCGTTTATTCAATATTTAAAAGGCATCACAAGAAAGCAACGGGGTGTAGCAATCTTCGAAAGGAGTTGCAAATGAAAGATAAATACATCTTTATTTGGTGTTGTTGGTCGCTCTCTTTGTACGTTATTTGTGGGGTAATGAACCCTGACACTATCCGGTATCAAGTTAAACACTTATTAAACAGCCTTCGACATGAATTCAGAGCGACCACAAATGTTGATTATCATTCTTAAAATTAAAAAAGACGACAATAAGACAGAATCTTCTAAAGAGGTTGTAGAGCAGTTCAAGCATGCAAATGCAATGTTTCGTTGGGATGTCTTCCTTTGAAGACGTTGATTAATAAATTGCCTGGTTATTCTTTTAAAATTGTAGCAAGTGGCACAACTACACGTACATGCCACCATTTTATGAGTTGCATCAGAACCAGTTGGAAAATGATCTATTTACTCATGTACAATTGTGGACTTTTGAGTGAATTGCAACAGATTGTGATCACCTCAAAGGAGTGTGTTCCGCACTTGTTGCAAACTGTTTTTAAATATTCACTTAACGACATTTCCACCCGATTCAGAGACGATTAATGCTACTTCCAATCATTAACGAGAAAAATCATGGATTTCATAATACAAGTTTGAAGATAAAAAGGTGAGCGCATTCATGAAGATATTCTACTAGTATTAAAAGATGTAGAAATCTAAAGGTTGTGGGACAATTTTCATCTCCACACAACCGCTCAAGACAAACTGTTATCGTCCAAATACAATATACAACTGCAAACTGCATTTTGAAACTCCAACTTTAGCACGTGGAATACATTCTCTTTTATAAAATAAATATTCCGATTTATACGCAGTGAACTGGAAAAGAAAACGTAATAATAGAAATGCAGTAAACAAATAACAAAACAAAACTTAATTTTTAAGGCGTCACAACGAATGTAAGTACATTCACCAATCAAAGGAAAAAATTCAAAGCTGGTACTTTGTTTTGCTTCCCTGTGTCTTTTGAGACAGCATCTTGTCCTCTTGACAATGACCCAATCTTTTAATTCGACAGCCGTCTTTGTTTTCTCCTATCCTTCTAGTAAAGTTAATTTTGATTACTGTGCTTATTATACTGAGTTTTTGGAGCTACTATCACGGATATAGATGGGATTAATGTCTTGGGATTGTAGAGGGTTATCTAGCCATTCCTTTACCACTTGATTCTTTTGATCTCAATTTTGTAATATGTGATTGTAAATTTTCTCCTATATTGACGAAATCGGGTTTGTTCATCGTCTTTTTATACAATAAGACAATTTTAGTTGCCGGACGATTGGTTTATATTCGGTTGTTCAAAAAGTCATTGAGTTTTTATTTGATTTTCAAATGAGTTTATTTAATATATGCAACGAATCAATACTGTATTGAACAGTTTGTTCGATAATCTTCTCCCATGTCTTGGGTAACTTCATAATTCCGTCTTCATACATTTTATTGTGTGTCTCTGCGAAAAACTTCTCAAACTAATGTTTGATAAGATCTTCAGTAGTAAACATTTTACTATTCAAAGAGTTTTGCAAGGAACGAAATAAATGGAAGTCGGCTGGCGAAAGGTCTGGGCTATAGGGTGGATGTGGCAACACATGTCAACCAAGTTGCAAAAATGTTTACCCAGTGACAAAAATTGATTGTCGTTTTGCACTATCGTAATGGGACACCCCCCATTACGATTGATCAATTCGGAACATTTCTAGGTGATGGTATTGTGGGGGTTCCCTACACCACATGGAGAACCAACCCACAATGCCAACCAATCTTGACCGCTAACAGCGCGTTACCTCAACCCAGCTCCCCATTCAAACCTGAAATATACACACATTCGCAACCATGCAAAACCTGCAAGCGCGCCCACCCCAATATGCAACAGCATCCGTCCCCAATGCGCAATAGCATACATCCCCCAATTTACCAGGAACCCATTTCCCAAGCTGAGATAAATGCATATTCCAATTTACAACGGAATATTAATCATCTCCCTCAATTACATCACTCCACATACATTTTCCCAAAATTACTTCGGTCAATTCTTTACTTAAGTTATATTCTTTCCTTGCGACCAAGCAATCTTAATTTCCCCGAAATTCGTATGCTGTAATAAAACGCATATTCAAACCTACAACGGAACATTGACCATCACCACCAACTATACCGAGCCGCATACATTTCCCCGAAATTGATTCGGTTAATATCTTATCTAAATGATATTCCTTGCTTGCACCCAAGCAATTCCAATTTCCCCCGAAAACCACTTCGGTTCATTTCCTCCTTAAATTATACTTCTCGTGTGCAACGAAGCGACAGCTAGTTTTCCACGAAACAATCACAACGATCAAGACCCTTGATCATACTTGGCTATGCCAATTTCCCGGTATACACAACCAATGAATCCAACTCAGCTTATACGGCGAGGATTCGCTGGAACTGAATTCCTATGCAAGCATAGCAATCCCCTTCAAGTTCCTAGTCAGTGGCAGTGAGATTATTTAGCTATGACTCCACTGCCACGACGCGATGAACTTTTTCTTTCCATTTTTTAGTCAGTCGAGTAATACATCCCTGAATAGTCGGGTCATTGAGCTCAACGAATCGTCATCGCCAATTAATGGGCGTGCATTTAAGAGTGCGTACACGCGTACGAGTGCAGTCTTTACGCTGCTTACCGGCTGTTCCCATGTCACCTGGTTCAGAATCCCTACGCGCGACGTTTGTATGCAATATTTAAACGGCTAGGTGTTTGATTAACTACGCTAACGATTATGTGAGGTTGTGACATTTTATTTTTGAATTAATAATTGCTTAAAACTTACCCGAGTGCGAGGAATTCACATGTGAGATTGTGACGTTTTAGTTTTGGATTAATAATTACTTAAAGTTCACGAACTTGAATGGATTTTGTAAAGCTACACGACAATAAATAGATAAACGTTAATTCAACCAACATACCAGTGCTTGACTTTTTTTTACTTTTCCAAAGCCTGCGGGTGAACTTGGTGCCTTTAGCTCTCGCTGGAACAAGTAAATGGGAATATCGATGAACTCGTGTCCTTGCCGACACACATACCTATCCCCCACAGTATTATTTCATTTTTATAAGTGCATAATTGTATCAGAATTAAGCATTTGTTTTTTGGAAACAGCTCACAGAAGACTGGTCGCTTTCAATCTCACTATTGACAGTATTATTTTCTTTTGATGAATAGGATGTATTGACACCATTACTTTCCTTTGATGGATATCTGTCTTTGCTTGCCTCTCCAGTGTCCTATCTCGTATATTCCAACTTTTTTTTTCGGCTGACATTTTTGTAGACAATCCGTTTGTTGTCGCCCGTGATCATGCGCTTCAAGAATGGATCGTATTCTTCGCGTTTGATGAGTTGATCGCACATGTTCACGGGGTTCGTCAAATGAATTTCCTTCAGCCCCTCGGGACCCAGATATCGAGTTCTTTACAAAGCCAAGCGGCTTTAAATGACTATGAATACTTCTAATTGACACTTTTAGGGTACTAACAAGTTTCCGAACAGTTGAAAGAACTTATGTTTGCTTGTGCCAATGCAGTGATTTTATCTCAGTCCTTCTGTGGCAATGTGGGTTCTTCCCTGAAAAATCTCCACTAAAGAATCGGTCGAACCAGTTCTGACAATTGGCGTTTTCCGATCACCTTTCTGCCGTAGACTTTGCACAACTTTTCCCTTGATTCAGTTGCTTTCTTTCGTTTTATTGAAGTAGTAAAACAAAATATGGCAAATATGTTCTTCAATATTCGTACCAAATTTGAAAACGTTAAAATTCGACCGAATCGTGTTAAATTTTTTTTTTGTTGCTAAATATCAACAACAACAGAAAAAAGGTGCATACAAATTTGGCATTTATATCAAGTGCAGATACGAATCCATCGTGGTTGTGGAATTTCCTCCATTGTCCTGCCTCGTCATATTTGCCGCCAAAGATACCCCTTAGAACTTCATTCCCGAATACGTGGAATTTGTTTTCATCCCGTTTTGTGAGACCCCATGTTTCGCATCGGTATAGAACAATCGGCATGGCTATGGTTCTATAGACACGGAGCTTTATATTGCGTGATAGATAGTAAATCATTTACAGTAAATTTTTTTTTAAATTATTTATACGAGGGTTGCCTCTTATGTTTCGGGATTTGGCAACCCTAGTGTTGCAATCCGGCAATTGACACCTCTGTCGTAAAGTTGGACATTTTTGAGGTTATACGCACTCAGAACGTTTTGACATACGAGCGCTATTTGTGTTGTTTACAGTAACTTAAAAGATTCATCTCGGCCCAAAAATGGAATTAAATCGTCAACATTTTCGTGCGATTATTTTTTACAACTTTCAGCGTGGATTAACTCAGCAACAGTGCATGGATGAACTTAATTCAATTTTTGGCGATGAAGCTCCATCAAGGACCAGTGTTTATCGATGGTATGGTGAATTCAATCGTGGTCGTAGTTCACTTCAAGATGAATTTCGTGAAGGTCGTCCAAAATCAGTTGTTGTTCCGAAAACCATTGATGCTGTGCGCGAACTGATATTGGAAGATCGCCATGTGACCTATCCTGAGATTGAGACAACCTTAGGCGTTAGTGGGACCAGCATACATTCAATATTGCATAAACATTTGACTGTCAAAAAAATTTGTTCGCGTTGGATCCCACACAATTTGTCAATCGCCCAAAAAAGGGCTCGTGTCAATTGGTCGAAAGAAATGCTCAAAAAATACGGTCGCGGTGCTTCGAAACACGTCTATGACATCGTGACAGTTGATGAATCGTGGATTTACGCGTATGAGCCCGAAAGTGAACAGCAGTCGACTGTCTGGGTGTTTCAAGATGAACCAAATCCAACAAAAGTTGTTCGCGCGAAGCACTTCCAATCAAATGGTCGCCTGTTTTTTCGGAAAAACTGGATATGTCGCAACCGTACCACTAGAACAACGCAGAACAGTCAATTCTGAGTGGTACACAACCATTTGTTTGCCAGTTGTCTTCCAAGGAATCAGGAGAACCAACCGCCGAAGACGGATCACTCTTCACCACGACAATGCGAGCTCTCCCACATCGGCTGCGACAACTGCATTTTTGAGCACCCAAAACATCGATTTGATGGGTCATCCGCCGTATAGTCCTGACTTGGCACCGAATGACTTCTTTTTATTCCCATACGTAAAAAACAAACTGAGAGGTCAACGTTTTTCGACACCTGAAGAAGCGGTTGCTGCAATTAGAATGCATGTGTTGGAGATACCTCAATCAGAGTGGCAAAAGTGCTTCGACAATTGGTTCAAACGCATGCAAAAGTGTATAGATCTTCATGGGGAATATTTAGAAAAACAATAAAGTGATTTTCGATGATGAATATTTGTTTTTGTTCTCTAATCCCGAAATATAAAAGGCAACCCTCGTATGTTCTATAAAGCATGAGGATAGTATTTGATCGGTCGTGCCACATGTTATCCGGATACTGCGAGGGCTCACTCCAGCCCACTATACTTAGTACACGCCACACATCAAATTGGGAGTGATGTGGTCTACAACAATGATGACTTATAATGCCCACAACAACTATAGTGTCCTTCGTTTCAAATAGTAGGGGATTTGGAGACTGCAAAATAAAAAAAAAAGGTGATCATTGCTAACGAATTCTGTCAACAACTCAATGAATTCATGGGGTTGGCGAGCGCAGCGAGTAGAAGAAGTACTTAGTATTTTCAATAGAGACAAAATTGGCAATGTTGGATAACGCCTTACCCCCTCCTTCCCTCACAAACCCATCCTTGCCTTAGCTATTAAGTTTGTTCGTAAGTTTATTCTTTTATTTTTATATTACATTCACTTGTACTAAGAGAAATAAATGAAGGACCCGCCCCCACTTCAATTCAATTCAGTTCAAAAAACACAGAACTTAACCTAGTCGTCATAATAAGTGTGCAAGTAAAAACTCGCCTCTCAAGTTGGTTGCATTAAAAACATACGTGTACGCATCTAATTTTCTCGTTATTTTGGATATATGTAGCTTAGTCATTGGTGTTTTTGTGACTATTCAATTCAATTCAATTTTTATTAGGTAGATAATTACATTTATGGTATATTTTACAACTAGTATTTAAGAGTTTTAGGACAGCAATTCCTTTACAACTATAATCTTAAATCTATATAATGACAATAGCACAATTTAAATTAATAATAAATAATAAATTAAGGGAAAACTACAAGAAAAAACCCTTGTGACAGTTTTTATAACTAAGTTTTAGTCATTTACAATCGTCATTCCGTGTGCATCAGTTGTATACGAGATAAGCAACATTTACGCCATTGCATTCTATTCTGTATACAAATGAAACAAAAATACTGCTCAAGCTATGGAATTGCTTATTTCGACTTTGTGTAAGTCATTCAACAATAAAAAAGTGGTTTGCATGACTTCGTGAACGAAATTTAAGTCTTGAGGACGTTTCACGTCCAGCTGCGGTAAAAAAATTTGACGACAAAGAACTTCAAATTTTACTGGATGAAAATCCATGTCAAACTCAAGAAGAGTTTTCAGAACAGCTAGCAGTTTCTCACCAAGCAATATCACGTCGATTGCATACAAGGAGAAAGATACAGAAGGAAGGGAAATGAGCTCGTCATAAACTAGCGGAAGGAAACAAAAAACGAAGAGTTTACTTTACATTTGCATGAATTTACGTTCTCGATACAAAAGAAAGAATTTTTTGTGCATAATCGTCACGGGTGTTGAAAAGTGGATTTTTTACGGTAAACCTAAATGTAGTAACGCCTGGATTGATCCAGACCAGCCATCAATGCCAGTTGCAAAACGGAACATTCATCCCAAGAAAGTGTTACTCTGCGTCTGGTGTGATTGGAGAGGAGTGAATTACTACGAACTTCTGGGTCCTGGTTAAACGCTATCAGGCCCAATTGATCGAATTCAACGATGCTATAGAAGAAAAGAAAACCACATATCTGGCCAAGTAAGGGGCAAGTGATGTTGCTGCAATCCTCGTCCATATGTAGCAAAACCAACCCAGGAACTAATCTTTTCTTTAGGCTGAGAGATTGTCCAGCATGCGGCGGATTCTCCAGACTTGGCTCCTTCTGATTACCACTTATTCAGATGGATGTCTTTTTATTTGAAAGTTTTTGCTTCGAAACCACCAAATTTCTATTGCGAAGATATTCATCATCTACCCGATAAATGGCAAAAATTACAGAAAGCAATGACGAAAATTTCGATTATTAATCTTTGTGTAAGTATTCAGTGCTCCTCGATAGTATAGTGGTTAGTATACCCGCCTGTCACGCGGGAGACCGGGGTTCGATTCCACGTCGGGGAGCCTCTGGCGCAAGACTAATGACCTTGCCCGAAAAAAACAAATCATTATGGAAAATTTAACAAGCCTCAAGACTCGCTAAATAAGGCCAAGACCGGCTCCCGGTTGTAGTGCCGATGATGATGATGATAAATATTCAGTGCTACTCGATAGTATAGTGGTTAGTATATCCGCTTGTCACGTGGGAGACCGGGGTTCGATTCCCCGTCGGGGAGCCTCTCGCGCAAGACTAATGACCTTGCCCGGAAAAAAACAAATCAATATGGAAAATTTAACAATCCTCGGGACTTGCCAAGACCGGTTCCCGGTTTTAGTGCCGATGATGATGGATACGTATTCAGTGATGTGAAAATGTATACTCGAAACGTAAATTTTCAGTTTTCTTGGAGAGAGTAATAAACTTTTATAACTAGTTTTGTGACCAAATATTGGCAATCGACACCAACTCAGGGAAAACCCTTCAATGTTTAATTGCTTTTTTACCAGGAATGGAATTTAATTTTCGGAAAAAAAACCCCAAATCTCGCCTGTGGAAAAGTATAAACTCAATACATTTATATTTTAATTTATTATATTATAATTATTTTAATTTTGTATTTTTGTATTATTTAATATGGAATGCTTTGTCCGTTATTTCTTATAATAAAAACAATCTTCATGGTAGACTGGAAATAAGATTGATTAAGTGTTGTCCGGTGTATTATGCCATTATAGCGTTAAGCAAGGATAGTGAAGAAGGTGAATTGAACACACGATGAAACGATTGAAAAGCGAAGCAGTGAAGCATCAGACTACTGACCGTGTTTAGAGTTTGATTTCCAAACTCGACTGTATTCCACTGGTGTGAATTATTTTTTTTATTTATCGCTTGGTATACGGTTCTGATGTATTTTTCTTATTCGATTTTTTTCGTTCGGTGTTCTTCACTATTTTTGCTTGTGAATTGTGTGTATCTGTTAGAATCGCTACACCATGCTCCCACAATTCTTTCTTTAAGTTGTTCTGCGTTTTGAATTTCTGACTTTTCCTCGTAAATCGTCCTTGACAGAATCCCCCACAGGTTCTCAATGAGGTTCATGTCCGGACTTAAAGCTGGCCATCGTATAAGCTTAATTCCATGCTCTTGAAATCACGCAGCTGTTTGTGCTGTATGGATAGGAGCGTTTCCTGTTGAACTATGACATCTTCGTCCTCTGTTGGGGTTATTAAAGGTAAAAGATGCCCTCCAACACTTCTTGGTACTTTTTGGCGTCCGTTGTTCCAGAAATAAAAACTATTTCTGTTTTCAGATTTCCAATGAACGCTGTCCACACCATAACTCCTCCTCCTCTTAAAGGCCTGCGTGACATGATTTTCCTTTCTTTCTTGGGATCATGCCAATAATAAGTTTCCAATAAAGTTGAATTTGATAAAAAAGCCGTTTCTACTTGTAGACGATTGTTTGAATACCAAAAGTCTCTCGTTGATAAGCTTTTTTCTTTCTTATTTCTTTCTTTTTTCTTTCTTTCTTTTTTTCTTTCTATGTTTTTTTCTTTCTTTCTTTCTTTGTTTGTTTGTTTTTTTCTTTATTCTTTCTTTCTTTCTTTTTTTTCTCTCTTTTTTTCTTTCTTTCTTTCTTTTTTTGTTTGTTTGTTTGTTTGTTTGCTTGTTTGTTTGCTTGTTTGTTTCTTTCTTTCTTTCTTTCTTTCTCTCTTTCTTTCTCTCTTTCTTTCTTTCTTTCTTTCTTTCTTTCTTTCTTTCTTTCTTTCTTTCTTTGTTTGTTTGTTTGTTAGTTTGTTTCTTTCTCTCTTTCTTTCTTTATTTCTTTATTTCTTTCTTTCTTTCTTTCTTTCTTTCTTTCTTTCTTTCTTTCGTCAATAGGGGCTCTTACTAATGACCGGTACTTGTGTATAATAGTTTGAAATGTCACATTATGTGACTTACTCTGGTGCCATTGAATGATGTCAGGTTTTCTTAGTAATGGTTGGTGTTAACGGTTTAAATTGTCACATTATTATTAGTTCATTTAATCATATGGCATTGTATGTTCCAAGGATCAATATTACACGTGGAATTGTCAGAACATCACCTCAATTTCGTGAAAAGTAATGACAAATTGCACAGAACGCTCCCGCGGGGATATTTATATGATCTTTTGTTCCACACCTAGTATTATCTATTGTATTTTAATCCGAAATGAAAATATTATCTCTGCCTAATTTATTTGAAAGACTAATTTCGTCGCTCTTAATGAAACATTCTATTGCCACGATCGTTGTCCAACAAAATTCGATAAATGCATGTCATCCCTACAAATACACGATGTTTGTCAGTGCCTACAGGAAAGCTTTTGAAATTCCACATTTTAATACTGTCTTGTCTTTGAGCTCAGCCACGCTATACTATCGTTTTGTAGGGTGTTCATATTGGACCTACCATTTCTCGTCGCCATTTACAATTGATTTCGTGAAACCATAATCACGTTGGGTTGCCTTTACAGATCTTTACAGTGTTTGATTTTCCGTTTTTTTTTTTAACCGCCGGACACTGATTGCTATTTATCCAAGTCGTTGATCAAGAATTCTGTACACAATAGTATTAGGTTATAGTGTTTGGGGTAATAGTGAAGAACATGTGATTCGCACCGACGCTATGACGGTTAGAATCACTAAAAGATAGAAACAATGTTCGACACACACCACGAGCGTTATTCTGAAGTACACATAACTGATGTGGACTTACTATGTTATCGCTGTGCTTATTCGAATTTCTTTTGGTGTTCTTCAATATTTGCTTGGTTACTGTATGTGTATCTGTTGAAACCCCACAAAGTATTTCCGATAACTCCTGAAGAATTGTATAAAAAAACCGTCTATATAATGTAATTTTTTTGTGCGACTTCTTTGCGTCTTTGGTATTCCGTTACGCAGTCTTATACCCATTCCACCATTGTAAAATAAAGTGTATCTCTGAATTTGATATATTTTAGGGGTAATATCTATTGCGGCGCAAGGCTAATAACCTTGCCTGGAAAAACAACTTATTATGGAAAATTCGCGGTTTTAGTGCCGATGATGATGATAAATATCTATTGAGATTACCGAAAAACTAAACTTTTTTAAAGAAATCATTTGAAGGTTCATTCTATACATAATCAGGCATAAACAATTATTTTTATTTTTATTTTAAATATAAAATGGCGGCGTGGCCGCTAGCCAAATGCAAACTTCTTCTTATTTGACAGGACAGCTAACGATCCTCCAACAGCACCTCGAATAAAACAATTTTTTTTTCATAATCTTCATGTGTTTTTCTAAGCCGGTACACATGATTATTACAAAATATTAATTTTTCGCAAAATGCCACTAATATGACACAAAAATTGAGTTTGCGATAAAAAATCGACCTTAAATTGTTTATAAAAAATTTAATTGTTAATTAATCATTAAATCCATGTGTACCGCCCTAGATGATATATCTAAGAAGCTACAGTTTAAATTAGAAGTCCATCGAATAAAAATTGACCGAGTTATGTTGCATATCAACTTGAAAAACATGGTTTTGAGAAAAACACGTTTAAAGTTTCAGTCAGCTGTAGTCTAGACGTCATTTCAGCGCCTCATGCTATCTTTCTTTAAAGTAAAAGCCCATCTATATGTATTTTTTGAAAGTATGACTCACTTGTATTGAATAAAAGTTATCGAACGGATTATAATACTGCGAAAAACGAAGCGGGTTTTTATGAGCCTTCAAAGTTTTTGCGGAAATCAACTTAATAAAATAAAAAAAATTCCTACATTAAATTCCTTTTGGATATCATTTTTGTGAAGTTTATACCAAATTAAAGTAAAAAAAAATATGCTTGATAGATATAACCGCTTTAACGGGTTATGCCCAAACAAGTTTTTTTTTTTTTTTCAAAGACATTTGAGATGAATGAATGGTATACAAATAATAAACATTGGTTTAAGGTAACTGTTGAGGTTAGAAAATAAATTTTTCTATTGGAATCTTTTTTACTAAATGGTGACTGGGTGGCGGTTCTACGAACCACACAAATCACTATAGGTCGAGATGTCGTCGTTCCACCAAGGAACACACTCACTTATAGCTGAATTACACGTGCCCACACACACGTGTCCTCAAAAGTCCTCCTTTCCACCTGAAACAATAGGTGACATGCATCTGGAAGTTGACAACCCCACAGATACGTGGGTCACAAGTCCGACTAACTGCCCTACGCCTGCATGGCGATCGAAGGACAGGACTCAGCATAGGAATTGTGTACCAATCCATTAACTGGATATACACAAGCGGTTGGCACAGATGCGCCAAATATGGACAGACATCGCATCTCCAGCGATAAGCTAATTGCTGGAAAACCACTTCGTCTAAACAATGACCAATGCGATGCATCAGCAATAAACCAAACGTTGTTCCCATGGGGCTATGTAAACAATGAAAATTACATTATCCCACGATCGTCTAATGTAAATCACACATTCGATTGTGTGCATAACTAATGTATTAGAGGTGTGAAATCCTGAGCGCAGAGTGAACTACACCATGCAGACAATAACCTCCGCGTCTGTATGTGTGAGCGCGATTTTCTCTGGTGGATAGATGCTCGATTGAGAGAAAAGTCGCCACCAAAAGAATGTGAAAGGAGGAAAAAGAAAACTATGGGCTGAATGGAGTCATTCCCAGAGAAGTTACCACGGTACAGTTATAGAACCCCGCCGAGGAGGTCAATCCGCGCCAAGCTAATAGTCGACGGGACGCTACGAAAACAGTAAGACACGAATGTAGTTTTAGATGTCGGTAAAATGTTTGACGATCGCACGTTCACGCTGTAAATACGGTTTGGAATTCAGACACGGAAAAGTGCAAGAAATCGATAAATTCGCCCTAAAAAAAAAATTATATCGAATACAAGAAATACCTAACAACCAAAAGAATCTTTAATACTTTTCGTGTCATCAAAAGTGAATGTTATTATTAGATTTTTTTTCGTATTTGTTATCGCCTACAATGTGTTTTTAGACACGATAAGAACATTCTGTTTCGATAAATTACTCGTCATTTATTTCATAAGAAACACAGCGAAACTTATAACATTCAAAATAATAATAGACAACAACAATTAAATAAAAATTCAAAAATAATTCTCTTGGTTTTAAATTGTAACCGTGTTCGCTCTGTGTGTGTTTGTTTTCTCTGCGGCAAGCAGTGTTCGGCGGAAGACTCCAACATCATTACTCAATCGACAGTTTGTAAAACCGCCAAAACTGTACAGTAGTTAGCGTAAACTACTACTTCACCAAGTCTCGTCCAGCTCAACCTAGAAATTAAAAAAAGAAATTTTTTTTTTATCTTCATGAGTTTCTCTACTGAAGTACCCGTGATTATATTTTTAGAAATTTTTTTCGCGAATTGGCCATTGTTTTAACAAAAACTGTTTTTTTTTTTATGGAAAAAATCGACCTAAATCGTTTATAACTTTTTTTTTTGTTAAACAATACTACTGACGATCGGTTTTGAAAACACGATTTAGAGAAAAAGGCGTTTAAAGTTTCAAATGCTATAAATCTTAAGTATCGTAAAAATATGCCAAAAAATAATTTTTTTATCTTCAGTACCTACCATACCATTGTTCTTCTAGGGCTTTATTTTGCTCTTCTTCATCTACTGCTGCCGATGTGGTGCTGCGTCTGGCCTTTTTCGTAATATCGGACATATTATGCTCAGCGATTGGCCTCTGTTTCCAAGCAAAATGAATGCATATTTGGCCCAACCAATCCAAGGGCCATCATAGACGGCAAACAGACTTGGCAAGCCATCATTAAATGTAATTACAGCTATGTCAGTCGCAATGTCAAGCATAGTCTTACAGCTTGATACTGTCTTTGCAGCAATCGACCGCACGACAGCATTGAATGACTCATTTTTATTTTGGGTATATCCACCCAAGCAGCGTGAAAGTAGATCTTCGTAAATCAATTTGACTGCATCGAAAATAGCTGTATGCCTTGGATCCTTATGCTTTATTGCCTTTGTGGCCACTATATACCTTTCCACTCATAGTTAAGTACTGTAAATGTAGTTCCAAATCAAAATGCAGAGCAAAATACGAAATGACACGAGACCAACTGATCGACTAAACACATGGCCAGTGTGAGTAAGCACGGACTATATACCAGGTGTATCGGTCTGAAGTGAGCGTCAATATACAAATGTATCGATAGGGAACATTTGTTGTGAACGAGCCCTTATATTTTTTTATTTGGTTGCTATGACATCTGTCAAACATATTTAGTATGCATCAAGTCATTGTACAAACAACATAATTTTTTTAATCCTGTTAAAAATGTCGAATTTTGTACCAGAAATTCTTGATTTGAAGAAAAGTGCTGCAGAGTCGCATCGAGGCTTATGGTGATCATGATCTATCAGAAGCAACATGCAAAAGATAGTTTAAGCGGTTCAGAGATAATGATTTTGATGTGCGAAATGAAGAACGTGGAAGACCACCAAATGATCAACAACAACAAATGATTAATTTGAACCATGTATTGATCGAAAAGCCACAAGACACGGAAAGGTAATTTTGTTGCAATATAATGCTCCGAGTCATACAGCAAACCCCGTCAAAGAAACAATAAAAGTTCTCGGCTGGGAAGTGTTACCCCACCCGCCGTATTCATAAGACTTGGCTCCTTCCGACTACCATTTGTTTTCGTCGATGAGACACGCATTGGCTGAGCAGCATTTCAATTCCTACGAAGAAGTCGAAAATTGGGTATCCGAATGGTTTGCCTCAAAAGACGACTGGTTTTATTGGCGTGGTATCCACAAAATGTCAAAGGTGGTCGAAATGTGTAGAAAGCAATGGCCAATACTTCGTATAAAATCTTTTTTACTTTCCCATTTATAATTAGTGTTTTATTTAAAAAAAAAAAACGCTCACTTCCTACCGGTGCATCAGACGACATTACCTTCGTAATTTGATGCAACGACATCTGTACTTCAAATTTGAACCACGATATCGATTGTAGGTAACTTCTAGTGATTTCCAAAGCCGCGAAATTCAAAAAACGAGCATCGCTAAAATGGACAAAAATTGTGATTTTGGAGCATCGAAGTTGCTTCGGAAAAATTGATTGTGAGAAATTTCGAATTTAGATCAATATTTGGTTTTGAATCTAGGGATGTTTCGCCATGATTTAAGCCAATAAAAAAAATTAAGCCGGAAATAAATTCTTAAGCAAACATTATGAGGACGACTTCATCATACGAAGCACTAGTTTTCCTACGACATTGCAGGTATTGATGCCCAATCTTTATGGTCACTTCCATTCACCCACACTATGCATTTCAGAGTACAAAAAAAAACTATTTTGTGTGACCGTATTATATATGTTATAAAAAAAGCGTTGGAAGACCATATTTTGAATATTGCCTTCTAATTGTTTCAGGAAGCGAGGACTGTTTCAGCATATCTTGAATTGTCCCAAAGAAAAAAGATTATTGATGTTTACTTCGAGCTACATGCAGACCAGTTTATCTCACTTTGTCAAGGATGTCACTTCCCATGGGGAATTTCACAAAGAATCAGCAGAAAAGTGTTAAACGTGTATGATGCTGCTCTATTTCTGTAACCACGTGTTTACCATAAACACATAATCATGTAAAGCTGAGGTGAAAGAGTTGTTAATCATCGCCACATGTCGCTCCGAAATCACAATAATTGTAGGACCTCTTTCTTCGAAGAGTCAATTATTCTTCATGCTGACACTCCAGCTTAACGGCAATTGATGAATGAGGTGCCTTCTCATGTTTACGTTTTTAATTTATTTAACTCGAATATCCAGTAGTCCTGTCTACTTAGATGGTCATTAAGTGTGTGCCTCATCTGAAAACAAAATGTTGTCGAAAGACTTAAATCGATCAATCAAATAGTTTTCGAATTTGAGCCTCTCGGCAGCATCAGCTGTCTTCGGTTCCTGCTCAATTTGTGACCATATATCCATAAAGCTCTAATTTGTATGTATTATGCGATGTAGGGAACTTGTACAAACTTTAAGACTCCTGCCCTTTTGCCAATGAAGATATCGATGACATGCGAATTAACTTGCGGATCTTTTTGAAGACTTAGGTCGCCATGAGGGACTTATCCATTGCGCCAAATCTGTGATAAAGTGAGTCCTCGGCAATGTCTAATGTGAATTTAGTACAAATTGCAAAATTTTCGCTGCGCCATAGCCACACAATTATTGTTCATTTTAAACTCGCGCACGGTACCACACACGCTTTGTCCGCATGAAACTCTAGGGACTGAATTCCCAGAATCAGCTCGAGTTTTGTACTAGTTCAATGTTTTCAGGGCATGGTGCTTATGTCATCATTATGTTGATTGCCTGCCAAAAGAATAAATAAATAAATTGTCTGAAGAAAAGCTGAATACCAGACAAGCACAAATTGTTAGTCATCAATAAATATATTGGGGTAAGAAGCGAGATTGGAAAAGGAATAGTTATCTAAATACTTCGGTGGGGTTATATAACTTCGAAGGTCGACAGTATATTAAGTAGGAAATCGTTCGAAACTAATTATCCTTGTATAGAATAGTGAACGCAGTTTACATATTTTGATATCTAACAATCTTGTTCAAACATAATAAGTAAATGGTTTACAGTCAGCAGTGGCGTAATTTACGTAAGAGTCCCAAGAAAAATGACGATGAATGGTGTCCGTTTGGAACTGAATTCCTTCACTTGGAATGAAGGACATCCCAGGATAAGTGTGTTTTGAACGTTAGAGGTGGAGACGATTCCGTAGTACAAGATTCTTGAAAAAAAAAAGTGAAAAATGTGAAAATGGGTCGTGGAGTACATTGCATTAGTTCCGATCGTGAATTGATAAAAAAAAAATTAAGAAATGACGGGCAAACAATGGATGAAATAGCTAAGCTAATGAAGTGCTCTAAGAAAAAAAATATTCACAGCACTTCATTCAGTTCCCAAAATCAAATCGCTGTTTCTGCAGTACGTCCAAAGGGGTGTAATATCAAAGGTACGCACCCCGCTGTAAGCGTTAGGCTACGCAGCAATTTAATAAAATAATTATATTAACACTTTGGCACCGGCAGCTCCATACCGGCTACGCCAAGTTGTATTGTTATATTATTTTTAGACGGGTTGTTATCTGTGGGTGTTGGCTTCCGGCTTGTTGAGCCCGTGGGTGAACTGTTCTGGGAGTTGCTCGGCCAAACAGAGTGTCCTGCTGGTCCAGTTGGGTGCACAGCCAAAATTAAAAATAACTGTTTTACTTTGATTGCGGGTGTGGTAACTTGTTTTTCTATTTGCCTTTTTGGTAGCAGAGCGTAGTTGCGGTGCAACGATCAATCTATTAATGCCTGAATTTAGCTTCGAGCGAAACCCTTTTATAGTGCCAAAATCCAAATTTAATTTCATTTTCCTTCCCACGATCACATTGTTCACCTTGAGATCGTTACTCGATGCTAGCTTAGGCGCAGGACATACCAATGACGACAGGAATTGCAACCTTGCAATATTGTCGCCATTCACCTTGAGGCGACAACATTACACCTACTCTCCAAGGCTATGGGAAATTTAGAGAGTGATGCTGCAAGCCAATTTGAAAAACATAGTTTTGAGATAATCGCGTTTAAAGTTTTAAGTTCTGATTTCTATGCTTTAAACTTGAAAATGTATATACATTTTTTTACTGTTAGTCTGCAATGCCAGCACCATACAAATTGACTTCCAAGTGTATATTTGCATATGTATTTTTTCAGGGATCTATATGCCGAGAATTGATGTTTCTCTTACTCGTTTGAATAAAAAAAAAAAAAAAAACTTCTCTTTCATCAGCCTATGGCCGTTTTATTACGATGCTTATAATACTAACATCAAGAAACTACTTACATCTTTCAGATCTTACATTTCTATTTATATCAATTTGTCTGCTTATGCCTTTAATCTTATCAGTATACTTATTCGCTAATAGCATGAGTGAGTCACATGAGTTATCTGAAGAGGCTACAAAGTCTTATCTAGCATGATGACTCATGTTAACAGTGGCATTAGCTACAGAGGGCACATTGAGTTATCTATCTTAATGACTCATGTCAATAGTGGCGTTAACTTTATCTTAATGACTAGTGGCGTTAACTCGAGCGCACCGTTTTTGCAGCATCTGTTACGATTTCTTGGCTTGACTAATTTTCGTTTCATGTTATTCAATCTATAATTGTAACAAATCAAGCCTAAAGGCAACTCCAGGACCTCCATTATCTTCTGTATAAATAAATCCATCCAACCAATGCAGTTTTAAATTCTGTTTCGAGAAAAACAGGATTGAGGTTTTAAACTGAAATCACATTCAGAAAAAAAAAGGTTTTTCCAACTTACATACCGTAGAAACGTCATTTCCGGCACCATAAAGTAAATAACCCAACGGCGATGTCCAGGGCATCCTTTTGCTCTTGCCTGTGACAAGCAAGCAAGACAGACAAACAATATTTAAGCGCTGCCTCAAAATACCTGCGATGCGCTAGGGTACCACCGTGGCCTGAAAGGGGGCACTTCCGAAGGCCTTATCTCTTAGAATTTTCCTGAAGTAAATAAAAAATGAAATTTTTTAAATTTTCAAACCCACCTAACCTCTTAACATTATATTAACTTTGTACTGATAACATTTTTTATAAAAATAAATTTGACTTTTTTTCGTCAATGGTCGGCTTAGAAGTAAATACAAACATTTCCCTTAGTTCTACATATCGGCTAAAATCGCTGCGTCATTCATTTCCCCTGATCAATTTGGGTTTGAGTCGATTTCATGGAGGATGCAATTGTGTTGTGTATTCAGTTCCCGGTGAATGTTGATACAACGTCATTCTGCTGCACGTGCGCTTCATGGGAGATAAAACAAAAAAATTGAAATTTTGAAATTTTCACACCCCTTAATCATTCTTCTGATCACAAACCCCACCCTAATAAGTAACTATTCCCTGTTCATCTACTTATAGTTAGTTGTGAAGCTGTAAGTCCACATTATACTACTGTGAACAAATATGACCAAGTTTTATCAATTTCAATTGTACGGGTACATCGAATTACATTATTTTCTAACTTAGTAACACTGTGACAGAGAGCTGTGTCAAATTTTATGTCACTGCCTCCATTTGTGAAATAGTTTCGTTTGTGCTTTTGTAGACTTTTACAATATTTCATTATAATGAGCAAAGAATATGTATTAACTGCAGAAACATTGGTAATGTTGTAGGAGGCATGTGGTGACCAGACCATGTTAAAAACATGGGCCTATCATTGGCATAAAGTGTTCAATCTATGAGTATATCTGGGCATTCTAAATCTGATTAAAAATTGAACCGAATGTTCACCTCGAGAGGCAAAGTTGTACCTGTTGCCTCGCTAGCGGATTGAGTAATACTCTATGTAAATTAGAGCATTGCACATTTTTTTAAAGGTTGTATTCGAAAACAAATGGGATTGGATTATAATGCGCTCCTAAAACCTTTCAAGTGTTTGTTTTAGGATACGAGAGAAAGCAGTGGTGCTAGTGTTTTCTTCCTCTGATTAGAACATAGGTTAGAATTTATCTTGTCAATCCCTTTTCTATTGACGCTGACGTGGTCTTTGCTTAGCTGAACTTGGTGAATGCATTGCACTTTTTGTGCGATACGCAGCAGTCGAAGAATACGCACTGGTTCTCTGCCTGATAATATGTGTTCTCACCATGAAAATCTTCAGTCATCTCTACCAACTCTCCCTTTTCTTTTACCCTCACTGTACTTTACAGGTTTCAAAAAAAAAAAAAAATTACTTTTATGTGCATAATAAAGGTAAAGTGCAGTGTACTTTAATTCTCTTGTTTTTTTAAAGATACTGAATGTAAATGCAATAATCTCACATAGATAACTGTCGCTCTTGGATGATGCGGTTAAAATGTAAACGATTTGCGATTATCATTTCATATTTTAGTGGCTAACTTCGTGTAAATCGTGGTAAGAAATCCTCAATTGTCTTGTATAAAATCGCTTTTTACGTCATTTGGGGAGAATGAATCCATTCCGAGATAAGATGGTTATTCTTAGTCGTTACCTTACGTAAGGAACATTTGTGCCAACATGATAATCGTTCGTTGTTGAAAATTTAATTTATAAAGTTCATGGAAACACAAAATTGGTTTCACTTTTTGATCATGTCTCGTGCAACTTCATACCAGGTTAGCAGGTCCAATTGTTAAATTCTCGCAGAGCAGAAGCGTTAATTGCGCCTTGTTGTTGGATTGCTGGATTTTGAGACCAATGGTTTTCTCATAGCAGTATGATATAGAGAATAGTTTATATTTGATGAAATCTTAAGATGAACTGAACATGTCCGTATAAGGATGGTATTGAAGGCTTTTTCAGAGTCACACAATCATAAATCATTACAGTTTTTTGTTTTACTTTACTTTTTAAATAAAAAGCTGTTTCGATGTGGCCATCTCGTTTTTCCCAAATCATGCAATTTATACCAAGCTTACAGGCATGCCAACTGGTCCATAAGTCCCCGGTACCGGAGCTCCCTTCAGAACCAATTAGCATAAGCTGGCGCTTTGCCATTTTGCTTCTGTCCATTGTATATCGGAAAGTGTTGTCAAGAGCTGATTATTCAAAATACATTTGGTTTCTGACATCTCAGGAAAAGACCCTGAGACGATATTTGTTTAGTTAGGGTTATTTTTATTTATTTATTTACTTATTTATTTATTTTATAACGGCTCGCTCCATCTGTCAAATTTCGAAGCATGGTTAAAGATTTCTCTCAATAATTTTATGGAACCTATAGTTTAACACTACGTTTACAAGGCTCGTCATTTTGGCGCATTTCAAATTTTATTGGGGCAAATTACAAAAACCGTTCACATCTTTATTTTATCTCTTGTACGTACTTTCATCCGTTTAGCGTCGTAAATATATTGTAGCGAGCTTAGGGTTCGCTGAATTAATTATTTTTAATAAATAAGAGCCGTTAAATCGATTTTGAATTAATGGAACACTTTATTAGTCCGTTAATAACAACCGTTACTTTTACCGTACACTTAACGATTTCTTGACTTATCGCTTCCGTACTTATCGCGTCTTTTACTGCTTACTCCTTACTTACCGCTTGCTTCGCTTTCTACTTCTTACTCATCTTCATGATCTGTGTGCGACGTGTTTATACCGTTTCCTTATTCTGATTCAGCGTTTCGTTTCCGTCCATTCCATAGTCTCGAATGTTCTACTGTTCATAGTCTCCAGTCTTCCAGTACTTTCTAGAATAGTCTAGTACTTTGTTTCGGACTTTCTCGAATATTCTAGTACTGATTGTCATATGCGTCACACTACCCTCCGCCTAGATTAGTTCGTCCCGAACTAAGTTCACTGGTCCCTTCGGCTAACCAAAGTTGCCAGTCGGTCACGATGTACCACTTTCATCTTGGCGTTCGGCGGTGGAAGTTCTTTGACCTTCTTCCAAATTTTCTACTGCTCTCCTCTTCGCGTCAGCTCTGGCCTGCTGCTATTCTTTCTTTTCCTAACGCCGGAATTCCTCTTGCATTTTAGGGATCTCATGCGAATAGTATAAGAGAAAATGCATATGCACACCCATAAGCTCTTCTGGAGTTTGCACATCGCGTAAGCGATCTAGATCTTCATCTTTAATTACAAGCATATCATCTGGTATTGGAGCATCTGTCGATTCCATAACCGTATCCAACTGGTAGTTCCGCATCTTTACTAATAACTGGAGCGGTTTGTTCTTTGGAGCTGACAGTAAACACCAGCGTGCGTCGTAGTAATAGACTTTCCATAGATCGTCACACGTTAATTCTGGTCTCACGTGTTCTTCTCTATAGAACGCAATGAACGGCACCTCTAGCTGTTGATTACGCCTACAATCCAGGGCTTGCTTGATCTTTCCCCTCGTATTTTGTGGCTTACAATAGCGGTCTCTACCTCCATCATCTGTTGATCTCTCATGTTCGGAAACAGTTGATTTACAAAACGCATGTTTGTAAATCCATTCAGCTTCATCTTGTAGTTCATTGGGTCCCTCTGGAACAGGCGTCACCGGAACTTCGTGCAATTGCATTTGCTCAGGAATATCCGTTTTACGGATTTCATTGTCCAAATCTGTAAAGTGACCCCTTTCCAATTCATTAAGTTCGTATTCGGGTTCATATCCATTGTCGTCATCATTAGTGAAATCCTCATAATCGAAATCTACACCGAAACTGTCCGGACCATCTTGCAATGACGCGTCAGTCACTAGAAGTCGTCTTTTCTTCATCTTTTCAGCAATTGGCCTTCCTTCGTCGTTTACAATAAAATCCTCAGCATCAGACTCCGATTCCTCATCATCATTGAAATGTTTTGCCGCCTCAGTTACCCTGTGACTACGTTCAGAGCGGCGTTCAACATCGTCTTCGTCGTCGAATAGCTGTTCGTCTATAGCGTCACGCTTGGGACGCTTTCTGCGTTCGACTCTCAAACCAAGATTCTCTTCAATAAGGTCACAGTCGTCGTCTTCCAGTCGGTCGTCCAACTCGTCCTCATCATTGTAAATCCGTTTCGGGGAACGGCCTGAAGCATCGGCGTCTTCACCATCACTGCCGTCCTCTTCAATCGGGTTATCATCGATGAGATCCTTCAGTTCTTCACGTAACACATCATCGTCATCTTCCTCCTCTTCGTCACTGCTGTCAGCCATAGCTTTGCTCTTCCTGAGTTTCTTCCGTTCATGTACAAGAGTTGCCTCTTATGTTTCGGGATTTGGCAACCCTTGCGTTGCAATCCGGCAATTGACAGCTCTGTCGTAAAGTTGGACATTTTTAAGGTTATACGCACTCAGAACGTTTTGACATACGAGCGCTATTTGTGTTGTTTACAGTAACTTAAAAGATTCATCTCGGCCCAAAAATGGAATTAAATCGTCAACATTTTCGTGCGATTATTTTTTACAACTTTCGGCGTGGATTAACTCAGCAACAGTGCATGGATGAACTTAATTCAATTTTTTGCGATGAAGCTCCATCAAGGACCAGTGTTTATCGATGGTATGGTGAATTCAATCGTGGTCGTAGTTCACTCCAAGATGAATTTCGTGAAGGTCGTCCAAAATCAGTTGTTGTTCCGAAAACCATTGATGCTGTGCGCGAACTGATATTGGAAGATCGTCATGTGACTTATCGTGAGATTGAGACAACCTTAGGCGTTAGTGGGACCAGCATACACTGCCTTTGGGCATCCAATTTTGCATCTCGCGCATCCAGCTTTGCAGCTCGCGCATCCAATTTTTCCTTAAACTCTGAAGCTCGCGCATCTTATTTTGCCTTAAACTCTGCAGCTCGCGCGTCCAATTTTGCCATCATCATCCTGAGCATCTCCGAAATGTCCAACTGTGGCGAACTCTTCTCCGTCACATTGGCACCATCTTGACTCGCTGTTTCTTCTCCATCCGGACAGTCTGGCCTAATAGTAAAAACATATGTGTCGACATCAATACTCTCTTCCTCCATTGCTGCTTGCAGACGCTGCCGAAGAATTTGCTTCTGCCCTCTGCTATCCAGATTCCGGTCCTGAAGTTCCTTCTTCAACTCAGGAACGCGAAGATCCTCCAAATGTCGATCTAACATCGTCACAACACACTTTCACAGACTTATTCACTTCACCAATAATTAATCCCACTTCTGACACCAATTGTAGCGAGCTTAGGGTTCGCTGGATTAATTATTTTGAATAAATAAGAGCCGTTAAATCGATTTTGAATTAATGTAACACTTTAGTAGTCCGTTGATAACAACCGTTACTTTTACCGTACACTTAACGATTTCTTGACATCGCTTCCGTACTTATCGCGTCTTTTACTGCTTACTTCTTACTTATCGCTTGCTTCACTTCCGTACTTATTACTCTCTACTTCTTACTCTTCTCCACGATCCGTGTGCGACGTATTTATACCGTTTCCCCATTCTGATTCGGCGTTTCGTTTCCGTCCGTTCCATAGTCTTGAATGTTCTACTGTTCACGGTCTCCAGTTTTCCATTACTTTATAGAATATTCTAGTACTTTGTTTCGGACTTTCTCGAAGATTCCAGTACTGATTGTCATATGCGTCACAATATGTTAATGCTCTGGTATATGGCTTTGATGATTTCTTTTTCCTATTTTTCCATTATTATTTGGTGCTCTTCCATTTCCTGTACAATGATAATATACGTTGGTCTTTTCTCGATATTATATTTCATCATTAGATGCCAACAAGCAGTCAATCGAGTATACACAAAATCACAATTTAATTACTTTGTTCATTTGTCAAATTGACGACTACCCGTAGAAATAGGTATATAAGAAAAATCCGTATACCTAGTGTTAATGGGGTGGTATTTTTCCAAGCGGTTGGGAATGGGGACCCAATCTATAAAAAAATGAACAGTGATTTATTCATTATGCTACCGCAGGGCGGTGTCTCGGTAATGCCGCAAGTACTTATCGCCTATGAAATGAATGGACTGTTTTTATATTATTTTATTTAGAATTCCAGTTTATTTTGTTTATCCAATCTCCAATCTGTACCACGATCTCTTCACAATGGAAATCCTATTGCGAGAATGTCCACTCACACCGGACGCGCCTCGCTTTATATAAGACAGTCATGTCCCCGTTCGCTTGTCCGCGCCCGAGTCGTGTGTGTGCTGTCCTCGGGCTCGCACGTTACGTCGCCAACGCATTACTTCATCGAACGCCTTAGTGGTAATCTTGATGAAATAAAGTTATAGAATGTAGGCTAATTGGGTTGGTTCTCTCGTTTCCTATTCTTGTGATACAGTGCTGTGAAAAATTATAGACTCAAACGTAAATTTTCAGTTTTATTGGAATGAGTAATCAACTTTCATGACTAGTTTTGTGACAAAAGGGTAAACCCTTTAATGGTTCACTGCTTATTTGCCAGGAATGGTAATTAATATTCTGAAAAAAAAAAACCAAATTTCGCCTGTGGAAAAGTTTAATCTCAATACATTTACATTTTAATTTTTTGTATAATTTATTTAATAAAACAAATGCTTTGTCCGTTATTTCTTGTAATAGTTAACAATCTTCGTGTTGGACTGAAAATAAGATTGTTTAAAGTGTTGTTCGGTGTATTATACCTTGTTCCAACAGTTCTTTCTTTGAATTGTCCTACGTTTTGAATTTCTGGCTTTTCCTGATCGTAAATCGCCCTTGTGAGGATCCCCAACAGATTCTCAATGGTGTTTATGTCCGGACTTGTAGCTGGCCACCATAAAAGTTTAATTCCACGTTTTTGAAATCAGGCTGATGTTGTTCGTGCTGTATGGATATGAGCGTTGTCCTGTTAAAATGTGACAACTTCGTCCTCTGTTAGGGTTATTAAAGGAAGAAGATGCTCTTCCAACACTTGGTACTTTTTGGCGTCCATTTTTCCAAAAAGGAATACAATTTCTGTTTTCAGATTTTCAATGATTTCTAGAGGCCTGGGTAACATGATTTTCCTTTCTTTTCTGAGATCATGCCAATAGTATTTGAAGCCGTCGGTGCAGTCCAGATTAATTTTTTTCTCATCACTGAAGATCACATGAAACCACATTTCACTGTGCTGGATGTGTGTTCCAGCGTATTCAATGTGTACTTCCTTACGTAGCTGTTCGCGTGGTGGTTTGCACAAGTACTTTCAGTTGCTTGAGGTTATTGCCCATTTTCTAATGGGGCTAGAATCGCAGTCCAAATAAAACGTCAAACCAATTGGGACGAAGAAGCTCACGTTTTGGACATTTCACGTAGAACGGCTCGTTTTACCGTTGGCGAAAGTTTTGTTGGTCTCTCGTATCGCTTATTTCTTCCGTAATGTTCAATACCGGCTTGCAGAAAATTCTTCACTACACCGTGAGAGCGGTTTACTTCATTGGCAGTTTGTCTTTGCGTCATTCCACTACTTTGTAAATCGATTATTCTTTGTTCTTCAATGTCCGTTAATTGTTTTCCGCATGGCATATTTCAAATTTTAAAAATATTCACTGCGTAAAACAAAAATCTGTTTATCACTACAGAATATCTGCACTGTTTTTAAGGAACTTTTGTTATACCAAGCTATGTGTTACAACTAAGCCTGAGATCGAAAAAAGATCTGAGTTTATACTTTTTCATAGGCGAAATTTTGTTTTTTTTTTTTTCAGACAATTAATTTCTATTCCTGGTAAAACAGTAACTAAGCCATTAAAGGGTTTTCTCCGCGTTTGTGTCGGCTGACAATATTTTGTCATAAAAGTTTATTACTCATTCCAAGAAAACTGAAAATTTACGTTTGAGTCTATAATTTTTCCGAGCTCCTTAGGAGAGATTACAGTGTTTTCTGAAGCAGTAAAGAACGCGATTCGACCCTCACGCTGAAAAGTTTAGAAGCAAGGCACCGCGGGTCGGAGTTTACCTGTTACTCCGCTCGTCACGTCGCAACTGCTGCATCATTTCATTGAGAATACCATTTGTTACGAACCATGCCTGTTTTGAACTCAGTATGTATTCTATTACTCCAGCTGGAGTAACTGTCCGTCTCGTATGTCTCTCCAAAATCGTTCGTGCGGCCTCGAATCTCACGCACTCTGTGAGTACGTGTTCCGCATTTTCTATTTTGCCTTCGTAATAAAAGCAGTATGGGTGATTCACATGCTTATACTTGTGCAAGTATTGCCGAAAGCATCCATGTCCTGATATTAGCTGAGTCAAGTGGTAATACAGCTCGCCATGTTTTCTCTTCACCCATGTTTCTATATCGGGTATCATGGTGTGGGTCCATCTTCCTTTGGTGGAAGAATCCCACCTTCGTTGCCATTCTCTTAAGCTTGAGAGCTCTAACCGTGACCGTATTCTCCGACGATTTCCTTGGGAGACCTTATGCAATGCAGCGTTTTCTTTAGCTGCAATGTCAAGTGGTGTCCTTCCGGCCAAAATATTTATGGCATCTTCGGATACCGTTCGAAATACACAGTATATTCTTAGGGATGGCAGTCTATGCGCTGAGTTCACTCCCCTCATGTACGACTTATAGTGTGCGGCTTCTGTCCATATGTGAGCTCCATATAGTGGAGGTGTTGACACTGATTGAGTTTCCTTATGTGGGACCGGGGTCCTCCAACATTGGGTAGCAGTCTCGCCATATCTAGCCAGCATTTAATGCTCTGGATTGCTTGGGAGCAAATATTCTCCAGGTCATCTAGATGTTTAGCGACGGCTACTATTGCCAAATCATCTGCGTACCCAATGATTCTAACCCCTTCTGGTACATTGACTCTAAGCACACCATCATACATGATATTCTATAACAGCGGACCTAATACAGATTCCAGAGCAAAGGACATCAGAGGTATGTAAGTCGGCATAAATTCAATTAGAAATGGCTACCCAGGAAGAGCCAACATAATTCGAGACGCAAACGGTTGTCTGGTCACAGAAACCAACAATATCGTGACAAGATGGAAGCAGTACTTTGAAAACCTGCTCAATATACGCACCCATCAACTACAAATAAACGCACCAGGCGTACATGCAGTCGAGCATCAGATCCCAGAGCCCTCTTTCGACGAAATTGTAGACGCAATATCGATTGAAAAACAACAAGGCTCCCGGAGTCGACTGCATACCGGCAGAGCTTGTGAAGCATGGAGGAGAGGCAACCGCTCGAAAGATCCACCAACTCATCAAAACAATATGGGATAAGGAAATTACTCCAGAAGAATGGAAAATCTCAATAGTCAACTCCATTTTCAAAAAAGGTGACAGATCGGACTGCGAAAATTACAGAGGAATATCATTGCTCCCAACCACATACAAAATACTAACAAATGTCATACTGGCGAGAATCACTCCGTACGCAGGGGAGACTACCAATGCGGATTTCGTAGGAACCGGTCAACAAGCGACCAAATGTTCACAATAAGGCAAATGCTGGAAAAGAAGTGGGAATACGGAGAGAAGGTTCACCAAGTGTTCGTTGACTTCAAACAAGCCAATGACTCAGTCGCAAGACAAACACTCTATGGTGTGTGTTCAACCAAGCGATGAACACATATTTCACACACAAAGGGTTGTTGATTTCTTGTGGGCTGGATGCTAGCGTCAGGAACACGATGGTGTCTCCTGGCGTTGGTAATGATGGTTCTAAAAGAATCTGTAAAATTAGCACGTAAAAGGAACAAAAAAATACCTCATGGGGATACCCTAAATTGTGGCAGACAATATCCAATAAAAAAAGTCGTCTTTACTAGTATGATGAGGTCTATTTATTTGGATTACCAGAAGAATAATTGTTGCGTTGCTTTAACAAAAGTCATGCAGAAAACGAGAGTAAACAATGGTTGTCGTTTGACAACCAACAGTATTTCTTTTAAAATGTCAGCTGATTGCTGACAATGATTAGGGTGGTGCCACAGGTAGTATTCAATTGCGAATTCGCCGGTTGTTGGTCCCTGGCGAATCCGCAACACTCTACCATATTGTAGTTGAGCTGGGAGTCCCGAAAAGATATGCCGCCCTCATTCAAATCTGCATGAACGAAAACAAAGGGCGAGTTAGAATAGAAAACCACCTCTCAGAACCCTTTGAAATCCGGGACGGACTAAAACAGGGGGATGGCCTCTCACCATGTCTCTTTAACCTTATTCTCGAGTATGTCATCAGAAAGGTACAAGACGACAACATGGCCGGATCATCCTTGAACGGGGTCACACAAGTGCTCGCATATGCAGATGACATTGCCGTTTTGGGCGATAATCTCGAAACTATAAGTAAAAACAGTGAAATCATCATGCAAGCGGCAGAAGAGGTGGGCATAGAAATAAATGAAGACAAAACGAAATACATGATTATGGCGAGAGCAGGTGGACCTCAGAGAACACACATAAACATCAGGGGCAAGATATTTGAAAATGTCAAAGAATTTAAATACCTGGGAACAATACCGACGGCCAGTAACGAAATGTCGAAGGAAATTAACAAAAAATTACACTCGGCCAACGTTAGTTGGCACACAGTCAGTAAACTACTGAAATCCAAACTGTTATCACGTAACATAAAGTTCCGTGTCTATAGAACCATAATCATGCCGATTGTTCTATACGGATGTGAAACACAAGGTCTCACAAAACGGGAATAAAACAAATTCCGCGTATTCGAGAATAAAGTTTTAAGAGTATCTTTGGCGGCAAATATGACGAGGAGGCAGCAATCGAGGAAGGTCTGTGGGGAGGGACCACATCCCTACAGGTCCACAACCACGAAGACCGATACTGCAAACCTACAATAGTGAGAGAAATCAAGTCGCGAAGATTAAGATGGGCCGGACACGTGGCGCGTATGGGCAACGATAGGACCGTGCTTAGAATTCTTGACGGCAGAGCAACGGGAAAGAGACCGGTAATACGGCCACGACGGAGATGGAAGGACAATGTTAAGTTTGACCTTGAGGAGATCGGATCGAATGGTCAAGCGTGGAAGGAGAGTGCACAGGACAGGGAACGATGGCGGAGTCGAGTCGGTAAGATCATGAACTTCCAGGTTCCTACAGGCCAATAAATAATAAAATAATAATAGTAATAAAATTAAACATGTATAAAATATAAAACAAATTCCAAACTTGAAACATCCATTTGCATTAACATTTCTAAAATATAAAACAGATTTAAAGTTTTCAAATCAAACACATTTAAAATTGACCTTGAGGAGATCGGATCAGATGGTCAAGCCTGGAAGGAGATTGCACAGGACAGGGAACGGCGGCGGAGTTGAGGCGGTGAGGTCATGAACTTCCGAGTTCCTACAGGCCAATAAATAGTAATAGTAGTAGTACATTTTTTCTCCCATTTGATGCTGGTTCTTCACTATTGCTATCGATTGAAATCACCACAAAGTAACTTCCATTTGCTATACTTTCTTCAATTATCGCTGCTAATTCTTCTGACCTCAGTTGCCAGATTTTTCCTTCATAAAGTGCCTGAATTCTAATAAAAAATATTTTTGTTACAATTAACATAAGTTTCCAAACTCTCTCTAAAAGCAAAACTCCACAAACCCTTACGCGTAATTTCACTGCTAACTAGGAACTAAAAAGCGCGTTACCATGTACTCCATCAAAGAAGATGTACTGTTTATAAATGTGAGATAGTCACAAATTTTACTATATAAACATTTAACTAACCACTGATTTGATAATAAGCGTTGGCCTTTTCCCGAGATTATATTACATAATTAGAAGCCACCAAACAGCCCATCGAGTATACACAAAATAGTTACAATTTAATTGCTAAGCAATTTTTTATGAGTTCACGCTTAAAATATAAACTATATATATATATGTTATCGTTTTAATTTATATTCCATGTGACAGACATTTAAATTTTGTTTTTCTTTTATTTTCAGGCGAATGAGAGATTACGAAATGAAGAGTCACAAATTTCCGAACAAATGTCGTATGCTAGCAAAGAACATATGCAGGACAATATATTTGTTCCGGAGTGTATACGATTATTTTGACTCATTATCGGTATTCCACCCTTAACACAATGCCAAACATTGATTTAATGGATTTTTTTCTTTTGTTTTCCTAGCCGCAATTCTATTTCGACAAAATTACAGAACTGGTTGGTATTTACATATTTTTGGAATTAAGAGTTGCCGCAACATCCATAGAGTCCAAGGTTTTCATAGCCGATAGGATTGTGTCTAATTTGTTTATCCATAAACCTGAAGTACGTATGAATAGATTTTTCTATTTATGGTTTTGAATAACAATTTATGAACTAAACTTCTCTTACTACTGTGACAAATAATTTGTGAATTAACCTACCTTCAATTACTGTGATCAAAATTTATGTTTTTTTTCTTTTTACTGATTTTTCTTTATAGAACGAAAAGATCGTAACTTTTGTCTTGAGGGTATTTTCTCATATACCCTACATAAGCAGACAAACGCACATTGTGGATAGAGTTTTCAGGTAAGTACCTTTTTACATAATATTGATTCATTATATAAAATTAAAATTGTTTTATCTGTTAAGTGGATCCTTGTAAATTCTGCCTACATTATTGTTTGTTAAATAAGAAATTGAAATTGAAATCGCAAATAAATTTTTGGGTGTTGAAAATTAATTGATGAACGTAAAATTTTGTTTCTAGATGTGTTACTGATATTTATATTCACTACGGAAATATTGTTCATAGACTTACTCAGTTATGCGCATCGACATTAAGGGAAACATGTTCTTGTATCGTTCATCTTAAATGTATATGTGGGTACTTGTCGAGTAGTCAGCCAGTTTGTAATATAGCAAGAAGCAGTTGCATAGCATGTGTAACTAATTTACCATTTGTGATTACAAGTTTTAAAGGGTCGTATAAGTTGATTAAAGGGTCGTATAAGGTGATTAAAGGGTCAATAGGCTTGTTCTTAGTGGCTAAACATGTATTGCCAAATGGAAGCAAAGCAAAACACCATTTATCATAACTACGTCTATCATCACGTCTAATAATCGACATGTTCGCAATCAATAATCAAAAGATCTCACCTCGACTATTGGTATATTTGGGGCGTTTCTAGATGATACAACACACACGACTAATAATGAAGAACATCATCATCATCGGCACTACAACCGGGACCCGGTCTTGGTCTTATTTAACAGATCTCTCCACCGGTCCTGATTTCGAGCCGATGTCATCTAGTTTGGCACTCCCAAACTCTGGGCGTCATGGTCTATGTTATCCCTTCATCGTCAGGCAGGCTGGTCTTCGCTCATTCGAGCTACGTGTCCCGCTCACCACAGTCTACCGAGCTTGATTTTTCTTACAACGTTAGATTCAAGGTTGTAGCGTCTCCGGAATCGTCCTCCCTCACATACGGGGCCAACAATTCTCCTTAAGACCTTCATATTCGAACGCGGCTAAGAGTTCAGAGTTCCTTTTATTGAGCACCCAGGTCTCGGATCCATACATGAGTACTGGTAAGACCATGGTCTTGTAGAGTAGTAGCTTGGATGTTCTGGATAAATTTCGGGATTTAAAGAGCCTTGATAGACCACAGTAGGCTTTGTTGGTTTTGATCAGCCGTTCGCGTATTTCTTCTTCCATATTGTTATCGGCTGATACTATTGACCCAAGGTAGTTAAAGGATTGCACTACTTCAAATTCGTGCTCCACTACCTTGGTAGTTTGACCAAAGCTAGGTCTTATCTTCGCAGAAGTTGCCACCATGTACTTAGTTTTTCCCTCATTAATGTGCAGTCCCAGTTTTTGTGTCGCCTGCTCGATCTGGGTGAAGGATTCCTGTACACCCGATTCGGTTCTACCGATGATGTCGATGTCATCTGCCTAGGCAAGTATCTGGCAGGACTTGGTGGTAATAATCCCTCTAGTTGTGACGCCAGAGCCGCGGATTGCTTTCTCCAACGCCAGGTTGAAGAGGAGGCAGGACGGACCGTCCCCTTGTCGGAGTCCATTAAAGATGTATAGCGTTTAGAATGATAGTGAAGAACGTGTGATTCATCAGGCTACTGACCGTGTTTAGAATTCGATTTTTAAACTCAAGTATATTCCACTGATGTGAATTGTTATATTATCGCTATGGTATACGGCTCTGATGTATTTTCTTATACGATTTTCGTTCGGTGTTCTTCACTATTTTGCTTATGAATTGTGTGTGTATCTGTTAGAGATGCTACAGATGTTTATTGGTTTGGACAGCATTGCCGCTATTTTTACTTGACTAGTTACGTTGGTCATGGTCAACCTACAAAGTCGTATCAATTTGTTTGGAATGTCGAACTCTCTCATGACATTATATGGTTCTACCCTGGCTATGTTGTCGTAAGCGGCCTTAAAGTCTATGAATAAACGATATAATGGAATCTTAAATTCCTGACATTTTTCCATCGCCTGCCTAAGGGTGAATATCTGATCAATCGCTGATTTGCCTGGGATAAAGCCACACTGATATCGAGCAATGATGACTTTACCGTATGGGGCTATCCGATCTTGTAGGATAGAGGAGAGTATCTTGTGGGCCGTACTCAGCAATGTTATACCCCTATAGTTGCTGTACAGTGTGATATCTCCCTTCTTATGTATGGGGCAAATTATACCACGACGCCAATCTTCCAGCATCGCCTCTTGCTCCCAACGTGCACCACGATCTCATGAATTGCATGATGTAACGCGTCCCTCCTTGTTTGATCAGGTCAGCTCGTATGCCATCAGCTCCGGGGGCTTTATTTGATTTGAGCTGTCTTATGGCTTTGAATGTTTCCTCAGTGCTTGGTGGCGGCAGTATTTGGTGTTGATCTTGCATTGGTGGAGCCTCCAATTCCTCTGTGAGCTGACCATTTAGCAATTCATTCAGAATGCCTTCAGGATCGGTGATCAGATTACGCTCTTTATCCTTGCAGTAAGTGCAGTGTGGTGTGTACCGCGTCATACTGCGGATTATTTGGTAGAACTTCCGCGCCGGGTGTGGACCTCGCTCTCTACTTTTCTTTATTTCGTAGGCCAAATTTTTTTCCCAGGCACTTTTCTTTTGTCTATGAAGTCTTTTTTCAGATATTCTGAGCTCTTTGTATTTCTCCTCGCGTACCCGCGTTATATGAAACTGCTACATATCTCGGTATGCAGCATTCTTACGTTCAGTCGCTAGTGTGCACTCATCATGAAACCAATCGCTCCGATCTCTACGACTAACTGCCTAAGATGGAGTTGGCAATACTAATGACAATATTCTGAAGGCGTATCCATTTCACTTCTACGCCCGGCATTCTGGCCCCAGGACTTACTCTCCCTCCGTCGAGCTCTGCGTGTGCGAGTCCTAGCGCATGGCCAAATGTGTTACTGGTGTTCTCATTGCGTAAGACAACCGTGTTGAGTCGAAGCTGATCCGCGGATACAGTACGTCTCCGTAAGGCAATCCGCGCGGAAACTGTACCAACAAGATAGTGATCCGAGTTGACGTTGGCACCTCGGTACGTTCGTACCGTCATTGGGCTCGAAGAGTGTCGGCGATCTATCAGCACGTGGTTAATTTGGTTGCGAGTGGCTCCATCAGGTGATACCCATGTGGCTTTGTGGATATCTTTACGCGGAAAACTGGTACTTGCAACGACCAAGTTTTTTATGCTGCCAGTTCGATGACTCGTAGTCCATTGTCATTAGTGTTCTCCTGCAAACTATGGAACCTGCGTAGTGCCTGAAAACCGGCTCCCGGCCTATTTTCGCATTCAAATCACGACGAACGATTTTCACATCGTATTTTGGGCAGGGATTAAGGGCCCGTTCGACGTTCTCATAGTATTCTTCTTTTTCGTCGTCAGGGGACTCCTCTGTGGGGCCGTGAACGTTTATGAGGCTTATGTACTTAAACTTACCTTGCACGCGAAGAGTGCATAGCCTTTCGTTTATTGCACTAAAGCCGATGATGACAGGCTTCAGTTTTTGGTTGACTAGAAAGCCTACCCCGAGCACATGGTGTTTGCATGACAGCTGTAATAAATATCATACTCGTTTCTTGGAATAACACATCACAGGGACAAGGATCGCCTTGCCCTTAACCGGGTTGAAAGCAATCAATGACTTTGCCTTGTATGTTCTCTCCCATCCCCCCATGATCCTGTAAATACAGAGCTTTATATTACATGGCAGCAGTCTCGAATTTAAAAGATTTCTAACTGTGTACCAAATAGCGTTGCCGGAATGCAAACCTTTATCGATTGCCTTTGATATTCCGTTACTAGCCAGTATCGTTCCTACATATTTAAACTTTTTAACGTGCTCAAATATCCTTTCCTTGATGTTTAGGTGTGTTCCCTGAGGTTCTCCTGCCGTTGCCACAACCATATAACATATTTGGTCTTGTATCCATTGATTTCCAGACCCACATCTTCTAGCGTTTGCATGATGATTTCAACGACTTTACTTATAGCTTCTAGATTATTCCCCAGAATAGCGATTTCATCCACATTAACGAGCACTTGTGTAACCCTGTCTGGGGTAACTGGCCATGTTATCCTCCTGTACCTTTCTGATGACATAATCGAATACAATGTTAAAAAAACTTGATGAGAGCCTATCCCCCTGTTTTAACCCGTCCTTTATTTTCATTCATTCAGATTTAAATGAAAGCAGCATATTTTTTTCGGGATTCTCAGTTCGACTACAATAGGCTATAGTCTTTGTCTAGCGACAGAGTCGTAAGCTTTTTTAAATCTCAATAATAAGTTGATATTGTATGTATGTGGGTTAATTCGTCTCTAGTTTTCGCAGTCAGATCTGTCCGGGCGATTTCTGAGGTTTTCCATTTTTTCGGTGTTGATTCTTTATCCCATAATGTTTGCCTACTACGTCGTTGAGGGAGCCCTCTGGAATCTGTAAGTTGATCGAATGTACGTCCGGTGCATTTATTTTTGATTGGTTGGTTCATACATTAAGCAGGTTTTCAAAGTATTGCTTGAGGTTTGGACTTAATTGTTCTCTTAAGTTGTAATGCCTTTTGGGCTGTTTGTTTGATTACGTCTCTGATTGATGCCTTTTCGATTTCCACATTATGAGTTTCTTCTACCCCACTACTCTCATTTTCTAGGATGCTAAACTTATTCGTCAGTTTGTCTGGATATTCAACCTTTTTACGGTGATCCTTTAATTTATCAATGTCGAACTTTTTGTTCACTTCCCGTGTTACACGCTAAAATACCCACCTTTAATCATCTAACTCGTTGGACCACCCCCAACATACACGGAATTACCACATGCTGATCAATTTTATTGGGATCATTGATCAATTAATCGAAACAATAAACTCAACCAGTGGTACATAAGCTGGCAAACCCCTGCTGACACAGTTTTCCATTACATTCTACTTTCAAATTACAAATCCTTTACAGAAAATACGGGGCCATCGATAATAGTAATTACCCATGTTTAGAAAGACTCCCATAGCAACAATCGAAAAAAATGTACACACATTCATTGCTGCCTACGTGTTCTAAGAATGTTGACGTTGAAAACTATTCGAAAACATGTGAGTTTCTAGGTAATTGTAGTATTCGGTTCACGACTTATGATAGATGAATTCTCAAGTCGTTCAAATCAAATGACGATTGTTTTCATAGAAAACAAACAAAGTCAATGCCAGATATCCACTCTAGTCTATTAACAAGAAAAAGTCAAGGCGAAATTGTCAAGTAACACGAAATAAAAATGAATATGAAATAACATATTCGGAGAGTTGGGTTTCAATCAAGTCGTCGTCCTCAATGGACATTAAATGTTAAAACCTCTTGCACTTAATATAAAATAATAGAGTTAATCCTTAGAAAAGGTTGTACATCTTTCTCTAGTGGCGGTTTTGCAAAAGCAATCCTTGCAAGACCTTCAGTCGTATGCATCAACCGCACCAGAATCAACTTTAAAAGCTCACCGAGTGTGTAAAATTAAATCTTTTACCCTTGTTTACACACAGGCACACATATATGTATTCGGTCACCCACAATGTTTATTTAAGACCCCGACCCTCAGAGCATCCATATTGATACCTCATTGTGGTACTAAAATGGTCTTTATCATTTCTAAAGATGCGGTAGCTTTGTATTGATTGTTGTGCGCTTGTGGACACACTGACCATAGTGACTTGGGCTATTGGGATAAGAATCACAACGCAATATACGATCATGTGCAAACAATCAAATTCAAATATGAACTATGGGCTCAAGGTAAGGATTTGATAGAGATTGTCCCAGAGCGGAAGTGTTTACATTAGCCTAGCGACACAGGCATTCATGTGAAACTTTTTATAGGCGATCTTATGTAAATGAAACGAGAAAAGAGCAAGTCGCTTGTATTTTTGTAATCAGGAAGGAAATTCAACGGACACCGATTCCATGAATACTTTCTTTGCACTTTTTTAATTACTTGTTTATCGTGGTGCTCCTCATGGCTGAAAGATGATGTTCTTGGTTGAAAGAATACGGGATGAATGGAGGCTACTGTAACTCGCGTTACACCGACTTTATGGTATCCATGTGACTATAATATTCTTTTGTGTTTAAACGTCTACCTTGTCACTAATAGATATTTTGATGCTGCGATGGTAATTATTCAAATTTTATTGTCGCTGGCAAATACATCCTGTCAACAAAGCATCATTTTTTGATTGTATGTATAACCATAGCAACAACCTAAGATATTTTGAAGTCTCTCCTAAACGCCAACATTAAGTAGCCCACTGCTGGACCGCAACAGTCGAATATACAAAAGACGGTTTATTGTCACTACATGCCATAACATCAGCGCGTTCCTCGAACAAAATAAAAATGTGTTGTTCTTTAGTCATAGAGTGTATGTTATATTCTGGTGCCTATATAAGCTGCTAGTCCAACGGATAATTAATGCAGCGGCACACACAGCTTGTAGAATTGCAACGTTAACAAACCCAAGGACCCTTTACCAGATTACAGCCATATTAAATTTAACACCTGCGAAAGAGAAATGCAATGTATTTAAGCATTTACACGTACATCCAGACCAAAAATCGTATACGAAAATAAATATGCTGACATTTAGTGGCTATTATAAATCTTGAACAAAAGTAACGTCCTGAGTTGAGTATAAGTATGCATTCGGGGAATATGCGAAACCAAAGTTGAGCGCAAATAAAGACGTCGAGTCGCGATTCAGAAGATCGTATATTAGTCGAGAAGAAAGAAAGTCGGAATTTTCAGTTCAAGCCTTTTTATGAAGGTATTTCATGGTTGCTCTTTAATGAGTTTTGCTGTCGTTAAATTCAAAAGAGCGAGAGATGCTTACGTCCGAGTTCATCTTTTGCTGATGGAGATAAAAACAAATTAGGGAACAACGTCGATGGTACAAAATCAGACAGTCATAGAGGGAGGTGAGACAGTAGAGGTGTAATTACCTCAGGATCACGTAGAAAATATTATTCATTTGGCTACGACAAAATCATATTCGTTTTTGTGGTTGTTCCACACCACAGGTAACAGATTATATTGCCCATTGCCTTTGTTATAAATTAATCGCAATCGGCTTGCAACACTATGCTATTCACGCCTTTTCCCCACAAGATAAAAAAATAACGCAAGCCAAAGGTCAACTCTTCTATATCCTAAGAAAAACGTATCAATATTCTTAGTATGAAAAGAACGGATCAATAATATTCTTAATATGAATTTACCCTGATTCTCTGTGATTTTACCGTTACAATGGAAAATGTGCACATATTTGGTGTGCTTCGAACTTAATTGATGTAATAATATGTTATACGAAGAATGCAGTGCGATTCAAGTGCACCGCTAACACTATAAGAAAATTAGGCTTATCCCTTCTTTTGCACTGTTAGCAAAATATAAATAAAGTAAATTGCGAATTAAAAGTATCTTTTCACAATCGACCGAACACAGAACACACGGCGATGAATGGCTGAATACAAGTCAAAACCTTGGGTGTCCGAAACAAAATAGTGATATTCATCGGAGAACCGATCTCTGACGATAAGCGACCGTTCTTGGTGCTAATTCTGCATTCGCTCCTTATTTCGAAAGGTGGTTCATATTAAAGAGATGACACTTCTTATAAAATGTTGATAACTTACGATTCATTATCATCATCATCGGCACTACAATCGGGATCCGGTCTTGGCCTTATTTAGCAAGTCTTTCTTGTTTTTCCGGGCAAGGTTATTAACCTTGCCCCAAATTACTTACGATTGAGGGCTTGTAAATAGTCGGAAATATACAGTAGCCCACCATAAAGATAAGGAATCCTTGTAAGAACACTGTTGCCGATAAATTCACTACATGGCTTTTTGAATAAACCTCTCTCAGGAGAGACGAACTTAGGGATTAATTACTTAAGAAGCAATTATTTATGATAGGGTCGTGAGTTATTTCGGTCCTTCAGCTCTAGTGATGTGGTAATGAAAACGACCAAAAAAGACTTGGTTATATGGGTCGCGTGTTCACATACGGACATGCGGGTGTACGAACCGTGGGATAAGTGTAAGGGATTAGCAATTACATATTGGGACATCCAAACTGTCCCTTACTTGATTCCTGTAGTGACACATACACTCGCCCTTCTTCGATTGGTCGGTCACCTTTCGAATCAGGTAATATTGTGCTCGAGGAAATGGAGCTTTGTGGCACTCTTTGGCTAACTCCTCTTTTTCCATGATCTATGCCTGTGTTCTCTTGCTATTGTTACGACTGGGGTACGTGTTGCAGTGACACATCGCGAAATGATATTGATTCATGAGAACAGCTTCTGAAAGCGTTCTTGCTGTAGCGCACACTTCCTTGGCGTTTCGTTGTTGGCCCGAAACAGAATCTCCTAGATTCTGGGCGAACGGCTTCTAACGGTTCTGTGCCTTTTACGTCGGTGGGTGGGAATCTGTTTGGAATTCTGATAGTGGCGAAATGCATACTATTTATTGGCCCGTAGGAACTCAGAAGTTAATGACCTCACCGACTCGACTCCGTCATCGTTCCCTGTCCTGTGCACTCTCCTTCCACGCTTGACCATTCGATCCGATCTCCTCAAGGTCAAACCTAACATTGTCCTTCCATCTCCGTCGTGGCCGTATTACCGGTCTCTTTCCCGCTGCTCTACCGTCAAGAATATTTGCACGGTCCTATCGTTGCCCATACGCGCCACGTGTCCGGCCCATATTAATCTTCGCGACTTGATTTCTCTCACTATTGTAGGTTTGCAGTATCGGTCTTCGTGGTTGTGGACCTGTAGGGATGTGGTCCCTCCCCACAGACCTTCCTCGATTGCTGCCTCCTCGTCATATTTGCCACCAAAGATACCCCTTAGGACTTTATTTTCGAATACGCGGAATTTGTTTTCTTCCCGTTTTGTGAGACGCCATGTTTCGCATCCGTATAGAACAATCGGCATGATTATGATTCTATAGACACGGAGCTTTATATTCCGTGATAACAGTGTGGATTTCAGCAGTTTACTGACTGCATGCCAACTAGCGTTGCCGGAGTGTAGTCTTTTGTTAGTTTCCTTCGACATTTCGTTACCGGCCGTCAGTATTGTTCTCAGATATTTAAATTATTTGACATTTTCAAATATCTTGCCCCTGATGTTTATGTGTGTTCTCTGAGGTCCACCTGCTCTCGCCGTAATCATGTATTTTGGTTTGTTTTCACTTATTTTTAGGCCCACCTTTTCTGCCGCTTGCATGCTGGTTTCATTATTTTTACTTACAGTTTCTAGATTATCGCTCAGAACGGCGATGTCATCCGCATATGCGAGTACTTGTGTGATCCCGTTCAGGGATGATCCGGCCATGTTGTCGTCTTGTACCTTTCTGATAGTATGTCAAGCACAAGGTTAAAAAGACATGGTAAGGGGCTATCCCCTTGTTTCAGTCTGTCCTGGATTTCAAATGGTTCCGAGAGGTGATTTTCTATTCTAACTCGCCCTTTGTTTTCGTTCATCCAGATTTGAATGAGGGCGGCATATCTTTTCGGGACTCCCAGCTCAACTACAATATGGTAGAGTATGTGCCTTGCGACTGAGTCGTAGGCTTTTTTGAAGTCAACGAACAGTTGGTGAACCGTCTCTCCGTATTCCCACTTCTTTTCCAGCAGTTGCCTTATTGTGAACATTTGGTCGCTTGTTGACCGGTTCCTACGGAATCCACATTGGTAGTCTCCCAGTATTTCTTCAGCGTACGGTGTGATTCTCGCCAGTATGACATTTGTTAGTATTTCGTATGTGGTTCGTAGCAATGATATTCCTCTATAGTTTTTGCAGTCAGCTCTGTGCCCTTTTTTGTAAATGGGGACGACTATTGAGGTTTTCCATTCTTTCGGAGTGCCTTCCTTATCCCATATTGTTTTGATGAATTGGTGGATCTTTCGAGCCGTTGCCTCTCCTCCCTGCTTCACAGGCTCTGTCGGTATGCAGTTGACTCCGGGAGCCTTGTTCTTTTTCAATCGATTTACAACTTCGTTGAAAGAGGGCTCTGGGATCTGATGCTCGACTGTATGTACGCCTGGTGCGTTTATTTGTGGTTGGTGGGTGCGCACATTGAGCAGGTTTTCAAAGTACTGCTTCCATCTTGTCACGATATTGTTTGTTTCTGTCATGTTACGGACCGACCTTGAGTTCAGGTCCCCCCAACATCCACTAATTCCCTTTCGTTAGTTTCTCCTCTTTACCTCTAAACGGAGAACAACTCGCCAAGTAGTTAATTTGCATAAACTACTTTATGCAAATTCTACTTGGCAGAGAAAATAATAAAAACCGGCGTTGGCGCCGAATATTAAAAAATACGTAAACGGCGAAAATAAATATGAAATTGACATTCGACTTAAACTATAAACGCGAATACACGTAAAGGATCAAATACGTTGCCTGATATTAAAAAGAACCCAATACGTTCTAGAATTTGCATAAAGTAGTTTATGCAAATTAACTACTTGGCGAGTTGTTCTCCGTTGAGCGGTAAAGAAGGGAAAATAACAAAAGGGGATTAGTGGATGTTGGGGGGACCTGGACTCAAGGTCGGTCCGTAACAGCACTAATCGGCCGATCAATCGAAAAAGAGGAAACAAGCGTACAATCATCCGCAAAACTGAACACTGTTATCCGTCGACTCCAACAAATCATTTATGTGAAGCAAAAACAAGTTTGGAGCCAAAATAGAACCTTGAGGCACCCGGAAATTAACAGGATACAAATCCGAACACTCGCCGTTCGCAACTTCCCGAATCGATCGATGCTCAAGGAAGCTCTTCGTCCAGTCGCAAAGCCGCTTGGAAAGTCCATATGAACGAAGTTTGCTCAGCAATGCCCCGTGCCAGACGCGGTCAAAAGCCTTGGAGACATCCAGTCCGACCGCCCTTGACTCGCCATGCCGCTCAATCGATATCTATATATCGGTTATAAGTGTCAAAAGGTCTCCCGTGGACTACCTGCCACGGAATCCGTATTGACGATCATTCAGAAGTCCGTTGCACTCTAAATACTTAATTCACTCAGCATTGATGAGTTATTCCATCACCTTAGACAACATAAGCAGTAATGTTATCGGACGGTAATTTTGTGGGAGACACTTTTTTCTCCTTTTTGGGATTGGCTGAACTCGAGCGATTTTCCAACAGGCAGGAAATGTTCTCCGTGGATAAGATAAGTGGAAGAGTCTGCCAAGAACCGGCGATAGTTCTGGAGCACAGTACTTAAAGGCTATTGTTGGTATTCCGTCCGGGTCGGTTGCCTTCTTACAGTCCAGTCCGCGTTGAATAGTACGCGGGCGGAACCTCATATCCCGCATCGAGGACCGTACCGGCGCGATCACAGGTGGCTACAAAAAACCGCCATCAAGGGGTGAATCTGCGGAAAATAAATTCGCGAACACATTAGCTTTATCTTTTCAATTGGAGACTAACGCCCCGCTGCACGTTGCTAACGGAAGAAAATAGGAGGAAGCGAAATTACTGCTGACAGCCCTTGCCATTGCCAGAACCAGACGCGAACCTGTTGGGTACTCAAGTAGTTTATTGGTAAATCTGTCGTTGTAAGCCTTCTTGGCGGCATCAATCGCCTGGTTGCACGCGTTTCTGATTCTAACAAAATTCGTGTTATTAACCTCGGTGGGATTGGAGCGCCATTATTTAAAAGCTTTATTTTTTGCCACTGTAATCTGCTCGCATTTTTTATCAAACCAAGGCTTATCAGATGAATTTCGTTCGATGGAATGGGGAATGTAGATCTCCATCCCGAGAAGACTAATCTCTGTGACCGACTCCGCACAAGCGTTAACATTGGCAAAGAAATCTCGCAAATCGTCCCAATTGGCACCCGCATACCTCCATACATGGTGAAGTTGCTTAGTTCCGTCATTCGCTTGAAATACAAGTGGTTGCCCGGCCGATACTAAACAGTGATCTGAGTTTCCCGGTGGCGCAGCAACTGCCACGGTATAAATGGTCGGCTCGGATGTCAAAAACAGATCCAGGGTGTTCGCATAACCTCGGGTATCAGGCACTCGCGTAGGTTGCTCCAGGAGTTGGGTCAAATTGCGGCTAACAGCGAACATCTCCGCCAGCCTCCCAGCCTGGTCGGTTCTGTTAGAATGCACCAACTGGCCGCATTTGTGCACATTAAAATGACCAAGAACGACAACATCAGAAGGCGGGTGGTTGATCTGTATCTAGTCGACGGTCCGAAAAGTGTCATTTGCCGATCGTTATTCGGGGAGCGATAAAGACAACAACGAAATTTAACAGACCACATGATGTCCGACCATGTTATTGGGTTCCAACGCCTCCATCCTCTGGCAAACCAGATCGGACCGCGCGAAGACGCAAACTCCGCCCTTACAACGGAATCTTAAATGTAAGTCGTATCCTGAGCAACGAAGATATGTCGAATTAGTTGACGAATCGACCTGGGTCTCAGTTAGGGCAAAGATATCAGGTTTCGCTGTTTGCAAATATTGGTGGACGGCGTTTACATTCATATGGGTGAAACCGATGCCCCTGATATTACAAAATGCCGTTATCAGTCTAACGTCGACAGAGCCTCGAGAACGAACCCGATTATGCGAAGACGAATTTCTCAAAGTTCGGCTATTCATCACAATATCTGCATGATGCGCCCCCGGACACCCAAATGGGAAACTAGTTTACCTCCGGAATTCGTTATCTCAGAGGGTGACATCATGACTTGTTTCCGTGTCAGTCGGGGCCATCAGACATACATCCTAAACAGTCGAAAATTTCCCCCGACGATCTCGCGAAATATACAGCGTGACGGGATGGCAACTCACCTTGGGACTGACTACCACCTTAACCACCTTTTCTCGAACCGGTCCATCAGCTAAGGTCCGAAAGATGGCCAGGGATTTCTCCCGACCATATCACGAAGCCTGTAGCTTGATGGGGTGGTATTTCACCGGTCGAAAGGGCGTTGGAAATCCACCTACCACTCGGCCGTTGGTCACCTCTTACCGTAAGCAGGACCAGCTGTGAGTAATTTCTAACGCCCTACTTACAGGGCGTAAATCTCTTCTGCGAGCTAACATTTCTTCTAATCCTTGAATTAAAGTTGACTTCTGTAATGGCTTTCAAGGCGTGCAGCGATTCGATTTTTAATCTCCTCAAGAAATTGTCTTGGGATGGTCTTCTGAGTTCAGGGGTTATCCCACTGTAGAGACCCGAAAACCGACCACTTCTCTGTCGCTCTTTTGAATTTAACGAATATCTTCTTAAAGGTTTGAACTGGAAATTCCAACTTTTTTTCTTCTCGACTAATATATGATTTTCTGAATCACAACTCGACGTTTCTACTAGGGCTCAACCTTGGATTCCCTTAGTCTCCGAATGCGTTTAGTTATATATTAAAAGTAAAACATTATGAACACCAAATTATAATAAGTGAATTAAAAATAACTGTATTCGAATAGATCAAATTTAAATATATACAGTTCTGTTATGAGAAATTCAAATAACAAATGTGATTATTTAAGTGCTTTCGTCATTGGAGTATTTATTTTTATGGTAGAACAATTTCCTTACAAACACGTCAAAGAAACAGCAAACAAATACGCTACATCGTTATTTTAGACATTTCAAATGTGTTCATTATTCAATTCCACTTTCAATTTGCGGGAAATTGATATTTTGAAACTGGGACAAAAGTACGAAAGATATGAATTTACGATCTACATAAATTAATCTTTAATATCATTTTTTATATTTAATCGAATATTATTTTTATTATTATATTGATATTTCATCTTATAAAAAGTACCATTTTTACCAATTTTTTTTTCAGGCTACTGATTCCAGATACGGCGGTATTGTCTAGAGAGGAACTCACTGATCAACTCTACGCACAATATCTGATCGCCTTCCACCACTGGAAGGACTGCCAACTAAATTTTGAGGATCAGCTACGAGTGATAACGTTGGCTAACAAGTTCATGCAGCCACCGGACACGTTAAAAGAGAATATGCTTTATATAAGACACCTACCGATATACGATGAAAAAGAAGATGCCACGGAGTATTACCTGCATAACTTAGTCTACGTAAATGATATACGGAGGGTAAGTAATGTCTTAGTATTATCTTATTTGGTTGTATCGGGTGGTTCGCTCTTCTATGTAATGCGTTTGTTACTTAAAGTTTTTATGATGATCTGGATTTTGACTTTTCTAATGCAGCAAATCAATATTTATATTCACTATTCTATTAATTTCAAGCCTTGCAATTCATAATTCCAAGATTGCTTATTGTTCTCTACCCTTAAAAGCCGATTTGAATTTAATTTTTAGTTTAATGTATGATGAGCTACATTTAATACAACACCGATCACCATAGCCGGGGGAGCTAGCTCACACACAGATTGAGAACAGAAAGCGACGTATTCGAAATTTCTAGAAGGTCCTAAATAATTGATATGATCTTGTATTTCTGACTTTCGCTGTTTACCAATGTTCGTATACTGTTGAAAAACTACGAGATGCACCGTTCAGAGAGAGAGAACATTGAAATTTTACGGTGGATAAATTTAAAATTTAGAGACGACGTGGTTAGAGTCGCCATGGTTTTACCTTTCAGTGACGTGGTCGCTATATTGACAATCAATTCTGTTCAAAAGGATATTCGGATTATACGAAGTTGTGTTCACGTTGTGGTAGCAAGTCAAATAAACTTATGATAGTGAAATTATTATTTATTTCAATGACTTACGATGGGAATTTGATATGTCAGTGACTTTTTGAATGAAAGATATTTTTTCGGCAGATAAGCATTTTATTTTTCAACAGAGTCTCCTTTTTCCTCGATACATTTCCAGAGTTTTTACAATTTTTTTTTATTCCCTCCAAATAGTTTCCTCAAGGCCTTGTTGCAAAACTTTTGCACAACATAATTATTAAAGGAAATAAATGGTTTTCTCAATGGGAAGTAGTGGAGCGAAAGATGGAACCTGTATGATCTGACTAAATGAAGTGTCCTGCGGGTTTAGAGCTGATGCGGTCGGTCGGATGAGAGTCGTGGGGGTCGTCTGTGTTAATTAATGGCTGGGGTTGAAAGCCGTGGAGTCGACTGAAATATGGCCAACCCCGGCCGAGCTTCCCAAGAAAAGGAAGTTGCACTGTGGCATGATCTCCTTTTGGGATCGTTCTACCTGGAGGAGCCTGGTTGTTATATCATCGAGAAGACCATCGTCAAATGCCAGCAAATAGTGCCGGAAGTGGTCCCCTCTAACGGACTTCGTCATCCTTTCTATCTGGATGGCGAAAGCGACCCCATTCGCCTGTCTGTACGAATGTTTCGCCGCCTCATCTCAACGCACAATAGCCTGCTTCACGCGGGAAACAAAGCCGGTGGTATCTTCGCAGGGAGTTGTCGCATTACGAAGAGCTGTGCACACAACTCTTCGTAGGACACTTGCGGCTGGAAGGCGTTCCTTAGGCGGTGCTCCGGCTCCAAGAACGTCCCGGGTTGCGCCTTACTTATCAGGCGATATACATCACCGCCCAACCTCGTGGGCAACCACTTAAGAAAGCTTTCTTCCTCTTTCGCTAAACAACTAACAGTCCTTTTGCAACTATCGATGAATGTTTGGACCCTTTTGCCCTGAGAACACTGGGATCGTCTTTAAGACGAGATCAAAAATTCTGTCTGCATGCATTGGTTCATTACTTGGCGGGTGTCAGAGGAGCTATCCGGGAGTGTCACACCTAACATTATCCGTGGAGGAACTGGCGGATGGATTGGCTCCAAACTTTCAGGTGTGCCCGGTGCATTTGAGGGAGTGCGCTCGTCCCTTGGTGTACTTTTATGAGGCCAAGTGGGTAGCGATGCTGACGAGGTAGTGATTTGCTGGTTTCCTTTCAGCTGCTTCCTTGTTTTCATCAAGGTAGCGGGGTGTCCTTACCTTCAATTCTTTGAGGAATCAAGCGAGCAGCAAACACTGGGCAGCGGAAAGAAATACGTGAGAAAAAAAAAAGAAAACTGAATAAACTTAACGGCCTGGGGAACCTCGTCGATTCCCAGACTGAATAAAAAAGAAAAAGGGAAAATCCACAAAGGAATGAGGGGCTTCGTCCGTCTCTTGACCAAGCAAAAGAGGACAGACAACCCAAAAAGAAAAATGAAGGACTTCGTCAGTCCTCTGGTCAAACGGAAAAGAACGAACTACGAGAGAGAATTTAAAAATAAAAATTAAGGACCTCGTCAGTCCTTTGGGTGAAGTTGGAAAAACCAACAAACGCAACATCCGGGGAGCCTCGTTGGTTCCCAACCAAGAAGAAAACAACGAGCAAAAAGGGAAAAGAAAGAAACCAACCTCAAGAAAAGGAAACAATCGTGGTAAGGGACTTCGTCAGTCGCCAAACCGAGGAAAAAAAAGAGAAACGCGAATGGGAGACCTTGTCGGTTCCCAAACCGCAAGGAAAAGAGCAAAGAGATTTCCACTACATACGACTATGAAGAATTCGTATCGACGTGGTGCATCGCCAACAGTCTCCCCGCAGTGCGAAGCACATCCTCGCGTGACGGCGATGTCATCGCGGAAACCAATACTATGACTCGGCGTGTTGGTCTTCGCAGTGCTCCCTAAGTCGTCCTCACGTCCAGGACACATCCTTCCGTCGGGTCTGGGATACACAGCTTGTACTTGGCAGTGAAGAATCGACCACCAGGACTACGTCTCCAACTTGTGGGTCGGTGGTATCTCGTCCGGAGATCCTTCTTGGCGTCAGGATGGGCAAGTATTCTTTAATTCATCTTCTCTAGAAATGGTCCGTCAGCCGCTGCGCTGTTCTCCAACTCGCCCTACCCACAAGGTCGTGGTCATCGAATTCAACAGGTGCTATCGCACCGCAAGAACGCCCCAACAGGAAATGGTTCGGTGAGAGGCTTTCTTCGTCGTTCGGATCCTTGCTAACGTGGATAAGTGGGCGCGAGTTGATGTCATGTTCCACTCGGTCATCAGGGTGTATAGCTCTTCTGATGCCATCCTGGAGCATAGAACGGCACTTAAGGCTGTTTTTACTGGCCGCACGAGCCTTTCCCATGCTCACTCCATATTAGGACACCCAGGGGGAGTGATCTTCCATTTGATCCTATGTTCGTTGCTCGATTTCTCCAGATCGTTGCTCGCCCCGGTGAAGTTGGTCCCGTTATCGCTCTAGATTGTCCTTGGAGTTCCTCTTTTAGCGGGCATCCACCGTACAACCATGATCATGGAAACGGCACTGAGAGAATTAGCCAATTCCAAAGTGTACGGCTCTTGGGGTTAGCACGTGAAGAGGACTCCCCAGCGCTTCTCGCTTCTTCTTCCAACGGTAACCCGCATTGGCCCGAAATAGTCCACCCCGGCGGCAATGAACGGCTGTTGATGGTGGTGCAATCGTTTGATAGGTAGATCTCCTATGGGCGGCACTTGAGGGGTGCTTTTATGAACTCTGCACCATTGACATCGATGTATCACTCCTTTCGTCGGTGTTCGTAGCCCCAAGATCCAGTATCTCTGCCGAATCTCTCTCATTACAGTTCGGTGTTACCATGAGCGAACTTCCTATGGTAGTAGTCGATCAGGAAGCGACTCAGCCGAAGTTTTCCGTCCAGCACGATGGGATTTGTGTTCCAGGCGTCGATTTTTATTTTTCTCGTTCGAGACCTTAGCTGTATCACGTCTTTTTCATCAACATAAACATATATTCTGTGCAGTCGACTCGAGCCTTCTAGTGGTATTCCCTCCCGCAAGCGAGTCACATCACCTGCGAAACTGTTTTGTTGGCTTATCCTGATCAGTTGCTCTTCAGTCCTGTCTAAATATTTGTTATTCACGGATACGAATGTATTCTGGTCGTTGGCTTTAGGCCATGTGGATGTTTGTTGCCATCGGGCCTTTGAAATTTCGGCTGACTTTCGCGATTCTCTCTTCTCTTTCAGCGCGTCTATAAACTGAAACACGCGTGCTGTAGTTCTCAGTAGATGCAGCCAATCGGAGAATCGTTCTAGGCTCAGTATGCAAGGTTCCCGATTTTATCCACTGAAAAAACCGTGCTGGAATCGGTCCAGTGCCATTTCTTCGATATTTGGAGTCTAAGCTCCTCTATCGTAGTCGCCAATCTGCTTCCCACCAAGCCAGCTTGTAATTCTAGTCTGGGCATCGACACGGACCTTGTCGGTGTTACTCGGGATTTACCAGCGATCAAGGTCAGGCTCACTCTCCCATCGGGTTCCGCCGTTCTCCAATAAACTGCCGCTCCGTACGCCTCTTCGCTGGCATCACTGAAAGTGTGCAGTTGGTCTTGTCCCTGACTGCTCGACAAGACCCGGGGAATTCTCAGTCTTTTAAGGATGGACACCTCCTTCCGGTAGTTAATCCAAGCGATCCTGTGTTCCTCGGAGATCTCGTCATCCCATCCGATATTGGCGCGCCAGATATCCTGTATCAGATTTTCCCCTGTATGAGCACTGGCGTTGCTAATCCCAGTGGGTCAAAGGTTGACATTGCCGCACTGGTGAGTTCTCTGTTGGTAGGCACCCATTTCCCGGTTAAAACTTCCGAGGAGGTGTTGCGAAACTCCACGTTGAAGGCCAAGGTGTCTTCCGTCATTAGCCATCTGAGCCCTAGGGTCTTCTCTTGTATATATATTGCTACTCCACCCCTTGAGTCGGAATCCCGCCTTTGCATGGATCTTTTCCACTGCCTTAGTTGTATTTGTGGCCTCTTCTACGGTCGCGAAACTCTGTAGGTAGTTACCCATGTAGTGGTTTTCACGGATGGCTCGCGCCGCTGTCGGCTGTTCCTCCGCGTTTTTATTCATCACGTAGATTGCAGTCGATGGTGATGATATCTGGCTCCAAATACCACGGGCGTCATGCGATATTCTTCAGACTTGCTCTCCGTGTCTCCGTCGCGCCAAAGAAACCTTAAGCAGTCATAGCCGGCCTCGCGCATGTGGATTTGGGGGAACATTTCCTTGATGTCAGCGACGATAGCGATTGGTCTTTCTTTGAATCTGGCCAGCGCCCCCAAGATGGATTGGAGGAGGGCTGGTCCGCGGAGTGGGGCGTGTTATGGCTCTTGCCGTCAAATTTGGCTGCTGCGTCGAATAGTATTTGCGGCTTCTTTTTAGTCGGGTGTATTACTGCGAAGTGTGGTAGATAGAAAGTTCTACGGCGGTTGTGTTCGCCAGCGCTTTTTCTGCATACCCGTTTTCTAGCAAATTGTTCATTTGCTCTGTGTACATTTCCTCCTAGTCCTCATGTTGGCCCAGTTTCCTCTCGATATTCAGGTGGCTTCGATATGTCCGGTTGTAGTTGTAGGGCAGCACTTCGTCGTCGGTTTTTCATAGAAGCCCCTGCCTCGTATCTTTCATTCGGCAGTCGTTTCGAGGTTTTTTCTAGCAACTCCATGGTCCTTCTGTCGGCGTCGTTCTTGGGACGTCGTGGTTGCACTCCTTTTGCTTCGATTTCGATATGACATCTAACGAACAATTCCGTATCGCGTTCCTTTGACCTGCCGTAGTTGACAAATCTCACTGGCGCGCTATTCTTGGTCTCCCACTCGTGCAAAACCCATCCCAAACTGGTAAGTGAAGCGACTGGTTCGTTCGGTGCTTATCCCCTTCCATAAACCTCCTTGTAACTATCAGGCCCCAGTTGTCCTGATCGATTAGTAATTTAGGGTGGCTCTTACCTCGATCAAACTTCAATTTCGGCTATGGGCTCCCCTGATCTGCACTTGGACTCTTTGTGTGCAGTCCCAGTTTTTGTGCCGTGTGCTCGATCTGGGTGAAGGAGTCCTGTACAGCCGATTCAGTTCTACCGATGATGTCGATGTCATCTGCATAGGCAAGTATCTGGCTGGACTTGGTGACAATAGTCCCTCTAGTTGTAACGCCAGAGTCACGGATTGCTTTCTCGAACGCCAGGTTGAACAGGAGGCAAGCCAAACCGTCCCCTTGTCGGAGTTCATTAAATATGTTTATTGGTTTGGACAGCATTGCCGCTATTTTTACAACTAGTTACGTTGGTCATAGTCAACCTACAAATTCGTATCAATTTGTGTGGAATGCTAAACTCTCTCATGCTATTCGATCTTGTAGGATAGTGGAGAGTATCTTATATGCGGTAATCAGCAATGTTATACCCTTATAGATGCTGCACAGTGTGATATCTCCCATCTTATGTATAGGGGCAAATTATTCCACGACGCCAATTTTCCGGCATATCTTCTTACTCGCATACATGCACCACGATCTCATGAATTGCGTGATGTAACGCTGTCCTTCCTTGCTTGATTAGGTCAGCTCGTATGCCATCAGCTCCGGGGGCTTTATTTGATTTGAGCTGTCTTATGGCTTTGGATGTTTCCTCAGTTCTTGGTGGCGGCAGCATTTGGTCTTGATCTTGCATTGGTGGAGCCTCCAATTCCTCTGTGAGCTGACCATTTAGGAATTCATTGAAGTGCACTTCCCATCCCTCCAGAATGCCTTCAGGATCGGTGATCAGATTGCCCGCTTTATCCTTGCAGTAAGTACAGCGTGGTGTGCACCGCCTCATCCTGCGGATTATTTGGTAGAACTTCCGCGCCTGGTGCGGACCTCGCTCTCTACTTTTCTTTATTTCGCAGACTAAATTTTTTTCCCAGGCACTTTTCTTTTGTCTATGAAGCCTTTTTTAGATCTTCTGAGCTCTTTGTATTTCTCCTCGCGTACCCGCGTTCTATGAAACTGTTACATATCCCGGTATGCAGCATTCTTACGTTCAGTCGCTAGTTTGCACTCATCATCAAACCAGTCGCTCTCATCTCTACGACTAACTGCCTAAGATGAAGTTGGCAATACGAATGACAATATTCTTAAGGCGTGTCCATTTCTCTTCTACGCCCGGCATTCTGACCCCAGCACTTACTCTCTCTCCATCGAGCTCTTCGAGGGCGACTCTTAACGCATGACCATAGGTGTTACTGGTGTCCTCATTGCGTAAGGCAGGCAGTCGTGTTTATCCGAACCTGATCTGTGGATGCAATAGGTCTCCGTAAAGCAATCTGCGCTCGGAAAACTGTACCATCAAGATCGTGAACCGAGTCGACGTTGGCAACTCAGTACGTTCGTACCGCCATCAGGCTCGAGGAGTGGTGGTGATCTATCAGCACGTGGTTAATTTGGTTGCGAGTGGCTCCATCAGGTGATACCCATGTGGCTTTGTGGATACCTTTACGTGGAAACCTGGTACTTGCAACTATCAAGTTCTTTGATGTTGCCAATTCGATGACTCGTAGTCCATTGTCATTAGTGTTCTCCTGCAAACTATGGAACCTGTGTAGTGCCTGAAAACCGGTTCCCGACCTATTTTCGCATTCAAATCACCAAGAACGATTTTCACATCGTATCTTGGGCAGGGATAAATGGCCCGTTCGACGTTCTCGTAGTATTCTTCCTTTTCGTCATCAAGGGACTCCTTTGTAGGTCCGTGAACGTTTATGAGGCTTATGTTCTTAAATTTGCCTTGCACGCGAAAAGTGCATAGCCTTTCGTTTATTGCATTAAAGCCGATAATGGCAGGCTTCAGTTTTTGGCTGACTAGAAAGCCTACCCCGAGCACATGGTGTTTTGCATGACAGCTATAATAAGTGTCATACTCGTTTCTTTGAATTACACTACTCCCCGTCCATCTTATTTCTTGTAATGCGGTTATGTCACCCTTATATTCGGACATGGGATCGGCTAGCTGCTGTGCAGCCTGAGCTCTGTATAGTGAGCGGACGTTCCATGAGAAAATTCTCAAATCGTTTAGCCATTTTCGTGTCCGTGGACGTCGTCGTGTATCCGGTCCATATCCGGGGCTTGTTAAATTTTTCATAATAGTTGTTTTTCCGGGCAAGGTAATTAGCCTTGCACCAACCCTTCTCAGGATGTCGCTGCATGCATTGGTTCCCTACTTGGTGGTTGCCAAAGTAGCTATCCAGGGGTGTCACGTGGAGACTGCATGTCAACTTGGATTGAACAGGGACAAGGATCGTCCAGGTTTTCACCGGGTTGAAAGCAATCAGCGACTTTGCCCTGTATGTTCGCTCCCATCCCCCCAGGTGTCCAAAACTTGCCTTTTCATATTCCTTTCCAACATGGAGCTTGTAAAGGTGATGTCGATTTTGGGCTGTCTCAGCGCTATCATTAAGTAACACCACATCTAGGACTGTGAAGGCTGTGAGTAGTGTCTAGCCTCTACTGTTAGCCCTGGCACGTCTGTATTCTACCGCCCAAACGTTGAAATCTCCAGTAATTATGAGGGGGCTCTTAGCTCTAGCCTCTTGTGTTACTGAGCGCCAAAAAAAAGCATTTGAATTCTTCTATTTCCCACCGTGGCGGAGCGTAACAACAGTAGAAATGAATTCCTAGCTTAGGCGAATTCTTCCCACCGCTAGACGTTTCGGTGTTCTATGGGGGAACTTCCAGTTGTGCAGATGGCCGCTGTTTCGGTGCTGTGTGCTTCCCATGTAGTTGTGTCAGTGCCAGGCACCCTGTACTGCTCATTGATAAGTACCACGTCGGCACCATATTCCTTAACCGTTTGGGAAAGAAGATCTTGTGCGGCTCCAAAATGGTTAAGGTAAATTTGAATGCATGCACTGTTCATTTTCATCCAGAAAATTGGCCATAGCGTTTTTCAATGCACGGCATTTGTAACTCCCTCTTGAGTGTTCGTTACCGCCTTCGCACCTTGATTCACAGAACATGTATTTGGGTTGTGCTTCATACCCAATCCCTTTGTGGCTTTCTTCTCTGCATTTCAGACAGTTGTTCAAACGATCTTATCAGATTAGCAGGATTTCGACCCATGTCTATATTGCGAGTATCTGAAACATCGTAGGAGTGTGATGTGTTCTCGTAGTCTGCATCTCACCCATCCAATCCGTAGAAAACCGGTGGACAAGACGCTAGCCCTTTCTCTTGATAGACGTATCATAACAGCCTGCATGCCATCTGGTTTCCGTCTTGAACTCTTTACCGCTTTCTTTGGGATCGCGTTCAGTGCAGGGAACTCTGTAGCGATCGCTGTCGGAATTTCCCCTACAGTGGTAACCTCATCCAGATCACAAGACTCGACCATGATTTCCTGTGTCACTGTTTTCGATCTGGCATCTTTCTTTAATACTTGTACTTTTTCTTTCAGTATCTCAGTGGTAGGCTGTGGTCGGCGTTTCAGCTCCTAGCAGCAATTTCTCTTGTGCTGTCTTTCGAACCTAATTCACGCTATTTCCGAGTTCACTTAGTTCAGGCTTTGCTTTCATGAACTTCAAATCATCCGCATATGATTTTCGCTGGTTTTGGATATTATTATAACGTCCGGGCATAGCATTTTTTTTATAATGTTGGCATTCCCTATTACTTTTCTTTTGAGCCTCTTCCCCCTTTGACCTCGCATCACTCTTCTTTCCTTTTTGGGCAAATGTGGACCATGACTTTCACCAATCTGCCCCATTTCGTTAGTGTAATCTCGTCCGTATGCTAAATAAATAGTTATTATTCTACATCCATTCGTGTGACAAGTTTTGTGCTGAGTCCAAAGTAAAAAGGAGGGAATCCCCGGGCTTTTGATTTTGCATGGGAGGACTACCAGTCCATTTCAATAGCATATTTTTCTGTTAAGCCCCTCGTACAAAACTATTTTTTAATGATTTTAGGTCTTGAGACGGTTTATGATCTGAGACTAACTAATAATATTTGTAAATGAAAGTTGGGATGAGAAATTACTTCTAAGATTCGGTGCAGATATTGCTATCAGAGCAAATCTAAAGCGCCCTTTCATTTAAATATACATCCCAAGCCGAAGCGGTGTTAGTCTTGTGAAAGGACCGTTGGAATGACATAGGAGTTCCGCGTCGACCAGTGCAAGTCCGTGATTTCAGATGCAAATTCTCTCCATTATCTGCCCATATAATCAATCATTAATCTCTGGTACTGATATTTCGACAATATTCCCCAATATATATTTGGAGTTCGAGTTCTTAAGGATTGCCTGTTTGTGATTCCACAACACATATGTAGGTAGGCAAAACTCTCCGCCAAGTCGAAGTTTAAAGCACTAGCATTGTAGCATGCGTTATGGTCATGAATGTAACATCACTCATCGGATGTCCTTAATGGCGTCGTACCCATGTCCCTTCATTGTCCATTTATATGGGGAGACCAACGACAAGTCTTTTGTGACACCAACTCGCCGAAACATAGCATTGCAGTGAAGAATTTCAAACGTAAGGGATTGTGAGTCACACTGCAACGTAATGTCTGTTCTCTTCCCACACGTCGTGACATAGTTGTATATTAGTTTGGAGAAAATGTTTACGACTTATTAAAGTAAATTAGTTTTATATAACCTATTCACTGGCAGGCAAATCTAGAGGCTCTTACTTTGTGTGCCAAGATTTTATTTCGAGGAGAACTTGGATTTGATTATAAAAATATGAAATATCTTTAAAAAAAAAAGTTATATAAAATGTTCATTCATCTTTTCTACAATAATATTCCCTAGCTCAATCAACTATAAAGTTATTACGTGAACAATTGAAAGTAATTTAAGTTCGTAACGCAAACTACGAGATATCTCGTAGTTGGCAGTGAATGGGACAATCACTCTTCATTTTCCGCTTGGACCATTGAATTTTTATTGTAAAATTCCAGGATTGTGTTGTTGAAGTGCTGTCGCAAGAGCTTTTCATGGTGTTCTTTTGAGGTGAATTTGATGTCAGGAGGAGAGTGTTGCAGGGAACGAAATGAATGATATTATGCAATGTCAAGAGTATACTATGGATCCAATGCATCAAAACTTCTCAACCGAGATTTCAATTTTCTCCGGTGCGTCCAAGAAAGCACCATTACTGCTCATCACTTTCGGCCTCCTTTTCAAAATACTGTATTAACTATATTAACTTGCTGGCAGGAATCGTTTTGCCAACTCATTTGGATGATGCACTCAAAAAACCATCAACAAATTTCCTCATTTGACATGGTTTGTTGTATTACTCCTGTTGGAGTATATGTCCATATGTCCGCAGGGTGTTTCACAGGGTTTGATGCAATGAAGTGACAATTTTACACAAAATACAAGCCTTAGTCAATTTTAATTAAGAAATATGACATCGGGCAATTTTTTGTATGTACTTCTATCAGGAGAGGCGAACGTATAGCGCCGACATGGCGCTCCGATGTCGCACCAAATAATCGTTGCAGTTCTTCCTGAACAATTCCAGGTTGTAACGCTCCGGGAATTCCACCGTTTCCCACTCTAACAGTACGAGTTCTGATGCAGGGATGTTCGCACCGTCGGCAGATGAACCGCAAATTGTTGTGATCTGTCGGATTGTCTTGTGGAGCGCATATAAACCCAATTGCGAGGAATAATACCACGAATCTCTGAAGAACAGTACCCGTGATAATATCTGTAAAACAGACAGAGGTCAGCTACGCGCCTTCGATGTGATAGCTACTGCACTCCCGACGTCAGCACCGTGTTCCCCGATCAGGCGGATCGCTCGTCTCTGTATGCTCTCAAGTAGGTTGAGGCTATGTTTAGGAGTGGAGCTCCAAACATGGGAGCAATATACGAGCACAGGTCTAATTTGGGATTTAATCAGCCGATCACTCGAAAAAGAGGAAACAAGCGTACAATCATCCGCAAAAACTGAACTACACGGTTATCCGTTGACTCCAACAAATCATTTATGTGAAGCAAAAACAAGGTTGGAGCCAAAATAGAACGTTAAGGCACCTCGGAATTAACAGGACACATCTCCGAGCACTCTCCGCCCAAAACAACCCGGATCGATCGATTTTTGAGGAACCTCTTCGTCCAATCGCAAAGTATTTGGGAAAGTCCGTATGAACAAAGTTTGTTCAGCAATGCGCCCTGTCAGACGCTCTCAAAAGCCTTGAAGATATCCAATGCGATCACCCTTGACTCACCATGCACCTCAATTGCAGATGTCCATATATCGGTTATAAGGGTCAAAAGGTCTCACGTGGACCGCCTGCCACGAAATCATTATTTACGATCATTCAAAATTCCGTTGCACTCCAAATACTTAATTAATTTGGCATTGATGACGTTTTCCATCACCTTAGATAACATAGACAGTAATGCTATCGGTCGGTAATTGTGTGAGAGGCGCTTTTTTCCCCTCTTTGGGATTGGAATCGAGCGATTTTTCAACAGGTAGTAAATGTCTTTCGCGCATAAGATGAGCGAAAGTCTCCCAAGAACCAGCGACAGTTCTACAGCACAGTTCTTAAGGACTATTGCTGGTATTCCGTCCGGGACGGTTGCCTTCTTACAGTCCAGTCCACGTAAAATGCGTTGAATAGTACGCGGGCGGAACCTCATATCCCGCATCGAGGACCGTACCGGCGCGATCACAGGTGGCTACAAAAAAACCGCCATCAAGGGGTTTATCTGCGGAAAATAAATTCGCGAACACATTAGCTTTATCTTTTCAATTGGTGACTAACGCCCCGCTGCACGTTACTAACGGAAGAAAATAGGAGGAAGCGAAATTACTGCTGACAGCCCTTGCCATTGCCAGAAACAGACGCGAACCAGTTGGGTACTCAAGTAGTTTATTGGTAAATCTGTCGTTGTAAGCCTTCTTGGCGGCATCAATCGCCTGGTTGCACGCGTTTCTGATTCTAACAAAATTCGTGTTATTAACCTCGGTGGGATTGGAGCGCCATTATTTAAAAGCTTTATTTTTTGCCACTGTAATCTGCTCGCATTTTTTATCAAACCGAGGTTTATCAGATGAATTTCGTTGGTGGAATGCGGAACATAAATCGCCATGCCGAGCAAAATAATCTACGTGAACGACCCCGAGCAAGCGTTAACATCGGAATCTCTTAAGCACATCTCCGACCACGGAAAGGACGCGAAGAAATCTCGCAAATCGTGCCAGTTGGCACCCGCATACCTCCATACATGGCGAAGCTGCTTAGTTCCGTCATTCGCTTGAAATACAAATAGTTGCCCGACCGATACCAAGCAGTGATCTGAGTTTCCCAGCGACGCAGCAACTTCCACGGTATAAATGGTCGGCTCGGATTTCAAAAACAGATCCAGGGTGTTCGCATAAGCTCGGGTATCCGGCACTCGCATAGGTTGCTCCAGGAGTTGGGTCAAATTGCGGCAAACAGTGAACATCTCCGCCAGTCTCCCAGCCTCGTAAGGCTGACACGAAGAAATTTAACAGAATTCCTCACGACCCTTAACCACTTTTTTTTTTTTTTTTTTTTTTTTTTAGTATTAATGATTAGACTTCTCTACTAGAACCTATAGCGACCCGAGATGCCATCAAATAACTGTTGCAGTTCTTTTTGAACAGTTGCAGGTTGTAACGCTCCGGGAACACTCGCGTGGGAAGGGAGTTCCACAGCTTCCCCGCTCTGTAACGGAACGAGTTCTAATGCAGGGATGTTCGCGCCGTCGGAAGATGAACCACAAACGGGTGCGATCCATCGGATTGTCTTGTGGAGCGCATATAAGCCGCATTGCGTGAAACAATACCAAGAATCTCCGAAGAACAGTACCCGTGATAATATCTATAAAACAGACAGAGGTCGGCTACGCGCCTTCGAGGTAATAGCCACTGTAGTCCCGACGTCAGCGCCGAGTCCCCGATCAGGTGGATCGCTCGTCTCTGTATGCTCTCAAGTAGGTCGAGGGTATGTTTAGGAGCCGAGCTTCAAACATGAGAGCAATATTCGAGCGCGGGTCCAATTTGAGATTTATATAGGAGAAGAAGTTGGGCCGGAGTAAAATATTTCTTGGCTCTAAAAAGATAACTCAGTTTTCCTGAGGCTGATCTGGCGATACCCGATACGTGTTTATGCCATGATACATTCCCACAGACCGTGACGCCGAGCAATTTCAAACTTTCCCCAGCCTCGAGGGCCCGGCCACTCATCATCAGCTGTGGAACCGATGATCCAGTTTTCTTTGTGAATGTTGTATACTGGGTCTTCGTTGCATTGAAGTCGACAAGATTGGCCTTTCCCCACTGCAGGACTTTATCCAGATCCCGATTCAGAGAGTCAATCTGTCTACATCTCAGCTGGTGTGACGTTGATACACCAAAACAAGCGTACTATATGTTGTCCATGCTATTGGCTTCCAACGTCTCCATCCGCTGGCAAGCCATATCGGAAGACGCAGACTCCGCCCTTAAATCGAATATAAGTCGTATCCCGAGCAACGGAGATATGTCGAATCAGTTTACGAATCGACCTGGGTCTCGGTTAGGGCAAAGATAGCAGTTGTCACTGTTTGGAAATATTAGTGGATTACATGATGACCAGCTGTGGCTACACAAGACTCTAGGCGTTTCACCGGATTTTCGATCACTTTATTCGTAACTGCTGGAGGATTTCATAGATTTCATAGCGAATTTGATTTTTTCCAAGCTTTTGGTACCCTCTCAAGTCACCTATGAACCTGTTGCTACGAAAGCCATTTTGCCGGTCATTAGGGAGGTCATTTGATTCCAGATATTTCGAAAGTTGACGGTTAATCTGTGATTCCATTACCGTCGAAAGAACAGAAGTTAGTGCTATGGGTCAATAAGAAGAGTGGGACGATTTATCACCCTTTTTGGGAATTGGTTGAATGTTCGCTGACTTCCGTCTATTAGGGAAATGGCCATTAAAATAGGAAAAATGGAACAGTTTTCGCAGTGGTTTAGCGAATAAGGAGGGACAATTCTTCAAGAGAATTGGGAGAATTTTTTTTTTTTTACACAAACGCGCCGGCAAAAGGGGAGTACCCTTAAATGTCAGAGCACAGTGCGAGCAGAAGGAGGGAAGGTGGATTAGGAAAAGAGGTATCGATGTGCATTGGTCTTAAATGCCTGGACTTTACTATGACGAGGAAACACATGATCAGGTAGAGTATTCCACATTCGTGTAATTCGGCTAAAGAATGACTCTCTATGTCTGTTTGTGCGCCTGAAATTGACTTTCAACATGAACTGGTGCGCATTCTCAGATTGACGGGTGTCGCGAGAAAATGTCTGAGGGGGCGGAACACATCCAGCAAGCTCAGTTGAGCAACGACCGTGATAATACCTATAGAAGAGAGATAGACACGATACGTTGCGCCTATGTTCTAACGAGGGAATTGATCGACACACAGCTGGGTCCCCAATAAGTTTCATTGCTCGTTTTTGCCTCCTATCGAGCACGTGTAGTGCAGTTTTGGATGCGCCTGACCAAATATGGGAGTTGAACTTCATTTTTGGACGAATATACGCCCTGTAAATAGTGGCCAGGTTGGATGGAGTGAAGTATTTTTTGCATCTCTTAAGGAACCGCATGGATTTGGCGCCATTTTTGCAGCTTCAAATATGTGGTCATTCCAATTAAGAGTTGAATTAATTCGAGTGCCAAGCATTGATAGTTCCCTGGCTTCGTCGATGGAAGTGCCGTTCATCGACAGTATATTTACTTTGGGGTTCGCCTTTGACGACAAGAGACAGCACTGAGTTTTTAAGACATTGAACTCGACTCGGTTAGATAATCCCCATTGATATATCTTGTTGAGGTCGGAACTCAATGTATTAAGTATAGCCTGCTGATTGGTATTGACATTGGAAGAGTTTGGCCAGGAATGTTCGTATGAGTATGAGAAACTCAACGTACTATCATCGGCAAACGAGTGGATTGTGTTGTGGGGAATGGACAAGAGATCATTTATAAAGATAAGGAAGAGCGTGGATGAGAGTACTAAACCTTGGGGAACATTTGCATTAATTTGATGGGAGACAGATTTGAGACCATCAAGAACCACTTGAATTGAAGGGCCAGAAAGATAGTCTCTTATCCATTGGATCAAGGAATTCTCCACTCCATATGAATGTAATTTTGATAAAACGGCTGGATGCCAAACTCTGTCGTAGGCTTTCGAGATATCCAGTGCAGCAACCTTGCTTTCTCCGAAGTAGTGGATGGAATGGCTCCACTTTTCGATAAGGTACGCCATCAAATCTCCTGTGGACCTGTTGCAGCGAAAGCCATATGGCGGTCATTGAGGAGGTCATTTGATTCCAGATATTTCGAAAGTTGACGGTTAATCAGTGATTCGATTACGTTCGAGAGAATAGAAGTTAGTGCTATGGGTCGATAAGAAGAGAGGGATTATTTGTCGCCCTTTTGGAAATTGGCTGAATGTTCACTGGCTTCCATCTATTTGGGAAACGGCAGTCAGTACAATAAGACAAATGGAACAGTTTCCGCAGTGGTTTAGCGAATGAAGAGGAACATCTCTTCAAGAGATTTTGGGGAATGCCATCAGGACCAGCGGATTTGTGTGCGTTTAGCTCCATGAGTGCGCGGGCAACAGTACCCGTTCGAAAGTGAATCTGGCTCATGGTGTGCTGCTTATGCTCAAGTGCTCATGAACCAAATTCACTCTCAGACTCGTACTGATGTCCGAGTACATAACGAGCTTTATCGGTCACATGTCCGTGATAGGGTCCTTGTACTCCTGAAGAGGTGCTTTTTTGTTTGTTTGGTAAGTCTCAGCGAAAGTTTTTACCCCTGATCTATTCGATTGGACAATTCTCAAATAGAGAACAGTCAGCGAATATATAACCTAGGACAATCATTCACCTTCCTCTTCTTATCAGTGCACTCTTCTGAACCCATAGATTCGCAATCCCAAATTGTTAAGGAGTACGTTGCCGACGTGGTACTCATCAACGAGTAGCGGAATTCGTTTCTATTGTTGTTACGCTCCACCAAGGTGGGAAATAGAAAAATCCAAATGTTTCTGGAACCGGGTAAACGAAGAAGCCAGAACTAGGTAAGAGCCCGCTTATAATTGTTGGAGATTCAACGCCTGGCCATTAGAATGGGTAAGTACTAGGCACTAACATCCATTCTATCGAAGGTTATGGAGCCATTAACCATCTCTAACGCGAGAAATATCTTCTTAGCCGCGGCCAATGTGATTTTCGCTGTAACTTGTCTACTGGAGATTTAGTGGGCTAATTTCTCGGGAAAATGGAATTAATTGATGCACTATTCCGTCGAAAGCATTCAACAATTACTTCAGTTTTATCGAAATTGGACTCTGAGATTGCCGTATCTTTCTGAATGCTCATTAGTCTAGCACACTTCGACCATTAATCTGCATTACAAATTTAGATAACCTTTTCTCTGAATTCTTCCCATCACATCAGTATAGTAGGCTGGTGCCTTCGTTAATTGCTCGGCTGCAAGTTATTTGTTCAAGAGTAGGAATATTATACGAGCAGATCCAAAAGCCATATCCCTTATCTGTAATTCGCACTTAATATGAGTGTTTTTGGTTCTCTTCCATTCTGAGATCATGCTCCTTGAGCAACTCTGACTACATGATGAACATTTCAAATAATTGTTTTCTTTATTTACAGGTGGATTTAAGCGACTGACTACTTAATGAACATTTTAAATAATTGTTTTCTTTATTTACAGGCGGCTTTAAGCGACGGAATCAAAATAGTAATTCCAGACAACGTGAGTATTTCTTAACTCTTATATATTAAAAAGTATTGGAAAAACAAGCAGATTGTTCGCAGAACTTATTTTTGTTTAGTAATTTTTCGATTCCAATTTATCGCGTCTATCAATATGAAATGTCTTTCTTTACGAAAAGTGAAGAAGGTGGTTTATGAATGAACTCTTTCTTCATTAGAGTGAAGAAGGTGGTTAATTAATAATCATCATCATCATCGGCACTACAACCGGGAACCGGTCTTGACCTTATTTAGCAAGCCCTGAGGCTTGTTAAATTTTCTATAATGATTTGTTTTTTCCGGGCAAGGTCATTAGTCTTGCGCCAGAGGCTCTCCGACGCGGAATCGAACCCCGGTCACCCGCGTGACAGGCGGGTATACTAACCACTATACTATCGAGGAGCCCAATTAATAATAGTTATACATATTATTCCCCTTTTTTCGAGTTATTTGTGGGCACCGCGACAATAAAAATGCTCCCCGTTGGAGAACCATTCATTCATTCATTTCTCAACTTCGTTGTGCAAACCAAAGCATTGCCGAGTAAGTGCGCGACTCATCGATTCAAGCAAATGAGATTTGTTAAGAGTTTTGCAAGGAGTAGCACTTCCCAGATGAGTTCTTCTAACGCCTTGCGAACCAGTTTTGCTGTATGCATTGGAACACTGCTATTGAGAAAAATGACTTGTCTTTATTGATATTATATCTTTGTTGTTTTTTGAGCATGGACTCGTTCGAAAGGATAAGTTTTGTTAGCAGTGTTCAGTAGCAACCGTTTCCCCGGATTTAAAACCTCATTATAGATCATATCCTTTGGTGCTGCCGAGCACATCATTATCTTGCTAAGTGATTCAGTTTTGGATGGTACACCTGGCTCTACCCACGATATTTTGAACTTGTGCTTCTCAAAATAAAGTCATTATTCATTTAGTCTTTATAAGACCGTTGATGTCGAAACGGAAAAATGTCTCTGGTGGAATACGGGCATTCGATGCACTTTCTCGTAACACATGGTGTTTGTGTAATAGGCCCCGAAAATTAGATCAAATCATTGATCTCGAAACTTGTCCCCAGATCAGTTTGGTCATAAAGAACGGTCTCATTAACCATCAATGTGTGGTTGCAGCCAATTATTATACTTCCATTTGCCGCTTGTCCAATACAAGATCCCTATTTTTGAGATGTCGTTTGTAAGCTAACTGACACAATGTTTAGTCCTTTGGTTCATTTGCTGTGTCTCGTATCGTAAATGTCAGATTAATTATTGATCACAACTCTCGATTTCCAGTAATGTTCTATGGATGGCATTATCAATTTTTGTTGACAGTTTAATTTAACGGTGTGCCAGCTGTATTTTAATAGTATTCCCTATTATAATGGGGGGGGGGGGGGGGGGGGGGGGGGGGGGGTAGCCTCACTAAACTTAAACTTAAGTTAAACTATTCATGGGCGGTACCACTGCTTCTGTGTAATACATTTTTCTTGGAACAGGATTCAATCGAAACTATACCACCACGGGTGGTTTTAGTACGTAACAACAGTACATTGAGTATCACGTACTCATTCGAACATACTCGAGTACGGCTTAGATGTTTAGAGTTCTGCTCCTATTGCCAGCTATTCCCAAAGGCAATACAACGGATCTCACCAATTTGTGGTTCATCTCTCAACGGCACATACATACATCTCTGTACTGAACTCGTGTCGTTATAGAACGGGAAAACGATGGCACTCCTACCCTGCGTGTGTTTCTGAACTTGTGGCAACTCTAACAGATACACACAATTCACAAGCAAAAATAGTGAAGAACACCGAACGAAAAATCGAATAAGAAAAATACATCAGAACCGTATACCAAGCGATAAAATAAAAATAATTCATATCAGTGGAATATAGTCGAGTTTGGAAATCAAATTCTAAACACGGTCAGTAGCCTGGTATGTAACGCTTAGGTAAAATTTTATTCGTGATTCGAGCTGTCATAGCGTCAGTTCGAATCACACGATCTTCTTCACTATTATTTCAAACGCTATAAACTGCTACAATTTATAATTGTCCAAGTAGAACTCGAGCGGTTATTTAATGATATCGCTGGATGCTGGATGCTGACTCAATGTTCGTTCTTGAAGAATCATATAAAAAACATTAATTCAGGTTTAATTCTAACGACCTTGTTTTTGATTTTGCACAGTGTGAGCAAACGTGTGGGGTTTTGTAACAGAAGCAGAAAACCTTCAATTGTCCAACCTAGCCACAATTTACAAAGTTCATATTCGTTTTAAAGGGAGTCCAATTTCCATATTTGGTAGATGCATCTAAAATAGCACAGCACGTGTAAAATGAGCAGTGAAACTTTTTGGGCCGAAGTGCAATAGTTCCAATTCAGTCATTAGAATAAATGCTGCCTATCTCTGCTATAGTCATTATCGCGTTTGTAGATTAAGAAATTGGTGAATAGACTCCGCCTCTGCAATTATTATTCCGTGAACCCTGTCGATCAGAGACTCCGCACAAGCTCACGTGAAACACTAATTTCAGAAGGACGGATAACCACAATCAATTATCACCCGAACTACACGAATGTTGAATACTCTATTTGGTTATGTGAATTCAAGCATTCGAATCTATCAATTTGTTTTCCTTATCGTGCAAATAAAAACGGATTGCTCTGGGGATGTTGATTCTGCGACATATCACAAAAACATTAGTCGTAATAGTATAACTAATATAAGAGTAATGGGAGGAATTTGGAGTCCAGGGAAATATTATCGATCCACATTCAAAAATGTTCCAGGGAACTTGAGATAATGAAAGAGGAAATACTGCTTTTTGATATGTTACTACACGTATAAAACAGAACGTTTTTTTATAACTACCAAAGGTCGTAACATAGTTAAGAGTCACACAAGATCAATCGTTTTTTCCTGAAGTGATAGACGCAAGTTACGTTTTAGAGCGTGGGGTAATCTGGCTTTTTCTCCATGTATATTAATTAGTATTATATACAAAGCTCCTATTATGTTATAGGTCGATGTATTTTTTTGTAACAACTTTTAAATGGAGTACACGGTCTTCAACATTGTGAATGATGTACGATCAAGTGGCCGCCTCTGGTCGTGGCGTGGGGTCGAGATCTTTTAAGCACATTTTTTTATAAACATTTTGCAGGCTGCTCGTGCTATTTCAGCACTTTCACTTCGAATGTTGCTTGAATAATCGAGGCTAGCGTCAATTTGTTGGTGCAGACCTTTGCCTTCAATTGTAACAAATTATAGGATCGCGGGAGCCAATCGATATCACCACTTTGATTTTATTCGGGTGGTAAAAATCTGTGTTTGATGTGACAGATTCTTGTTTGGAACCAAATGAAAGAAAGTTTCCCAACATGTCTTAATATCAAAAAGTATGGCCCAAATGGTGCACCATGCAGTTGCTCTACCACAGTTTATTGATCTTATGTATATCAATTGAGGGTTTTCGAAGCCCCAAATATTGTTTATTCAGTTGATTAACAACACCAACCAAGTCAAAGTATGGTAAGTACCCACAAAAACGTAAGTTCTCTGCGTATTTGCAATTGAACAATTCTATTCTATCTATTTATTGGTCTGTAGGAACCCGGAAGTTCATGACCTCACCAAATCGACTCCGCCATTCTTCCCTGTCCCGTGCGCTCTCCATCCACGTTCGACCATCCGATCCGATCTCCTCAAGGTCAAACCTAACATTGTCCTCCGATCTCCGTTGCGGCCGTCCTGTCGGTCTCCTTCCCGTTGGTCTACCGTCAAGAATTCTATGCACGGTCCTATCGTTGCTCATTCGCGCCACGTGTCCGATCCTTAATCTTCGCGACTTGATTACTCTCACTATTGTAGGTTTGCGGTATAGCTTTTCCAATTCGTGGTTGTGGAGTTTCCTCCATTGTCCTGCCTCCTCGTCATATTTGCCGCCAAAGATACTCCTTAAAACTTTATTCTCCAATATTCGGAATTTGTTTTCTTTCCGTTTTGTGAGAGCCCATGTTTCGCATCCGTATAGAACAATCGGCATGATTATGGTTCTATAAACACGGAGCTTTATATTACGTGATATAGCAGTTTGGATTTCAGCAGTTTACTGACTCCGTGCCAACTAGTGTTGCCGGGGTGTATTGTATATGTATAAATTGAACAATTACCTAATTAAAATATTTCATTACTTTTATCACGCTGAGACGTTAGCTACTCTAAAAGAAATTGATATCAATATAACTGATAACTGACAAATGTCATCCAAACCGAAATGGCGGCCAAACAAAATCACCTTAGAATATAGAACCACCCTGTATTAGTGTACATCGGTAGAGCCAATGAAATGGGGTGAAAAATCGTCGATTACGGATGTCTGGGCAAAGAAATTCTTGAATCTAGGTCAATATATTAAATCATTTGATGCGTCGGCACGAATATTTTGACTCCTAAAAATTTGTATTTTGTGGCGGTATTGATGTTAATTAGTACAATAGAATTCCTTCATTGGTCTATGATTACTAAGTAAAAGGGTTGATTTTTTAGTTGAGCCGGTATTAAAATTCGTTACTGAGTTACAATACTAGAGTTCCTTTTAAAAATGTTAACACCATTAATATGAGACAATTTATTTAGGTAATTCAAATTGATTTAGTAAATTAAATTTTATAACATGTACATTTTTTTAAATATGATTCCAGGACCAACCAAATATAATTGCAGTTGTCGCACTAGATGGAATTGATCTAGGCGAGGAAGTTGTAATACATGAACGGCGTAGTGTTGATATACCAACAATTGATTTAACAGAATCGAATGAAGATGCTGCTTGGTTAAAAAGATTAGCAAGCAAGGTAAAAAATCCCGGAAACCGTGTACCACCTATTTTGACTGCTACTTCAAGAATTTATGAAACCGTTGACATATCAGATTCTTCTGACGATGAAGTTGTAGAAATCCCTATCACAGGAACAACCACATGCAGAAAAGTGATTGCATCAATTGTAATAGACGAAGAAGAAGATGATATTCCTACTGAAGAACCAGGTTCTTCAGTAGCAGCACGAACTTCATCACCATCGCCAGCCCAGACCATGCAGCCACCACCAACGCCAATGAAAACAACAGAGACCATGGAAGTAATGGAACCAATACACCAAGTAGAGTCAGTAGAACCAATGGAGGCACCAATACAGCCAATGGAACCAATAGCATCAATGGATCCACAGAAACCAATGCAGCCAATTGAATCAATAGAACAACCAATGCGGTCAATGGCATCCATGAAATCAGTGGAACCACAGCCAGAGAAGCTAATGGAACCGATACAATCAATAGAACCATTGGAAGAAGTGGAATCATTGGAGCAAACGGAATCAATGCAGACAGTGGAATCAGTGCAGTCAGTGGAATCAATGCAGACAGTGGAATCAATGCAGCCAATAGAAACAATACAGGAAATGGAGCCGGAACAACCACTAGAATCGTTACAACAACTGCAATCCCTAACACCATTACAAGCAGTGATAGGAGGAATAACTGATGAAAATTCCAATGACGCTTTCTTGAAAGAAATAGCAAATCATGTTCAAGATGATGCCAATTTGCCCCGAATATCATGTGCTCCATTTAATACTCTATCAGAGAACACTGAAACTATATTAGTGGCCGTACCATTGGATGAAGATGAAAGAACCATGTCATGTTTGCACAAGGATGACAATTCAGGTATAGAAGCAACTTACATAATAAGTGATCCAAATATGGATAATGAAAACTCTTATGAAGTTCCCCAAGAAGTTTCTCAAATTCTGGAAATAGAAAGCACATCCCTGGAAGAACAAATCTTTGAGGATGACACTGAAGTTGCTGAAATTGAAGTAGGAGGTTTACTAACTACTGATCAGGTGGAAGGTGATGAAATTTCATCAGAAGATGAAGCAGGAGATCTGATTGATGACGAAGAAGATCAAGAGAATAAAGAAATAGCTGGTATAATATCTAAAGTAAACATGCTTCTAGAAAATACATCAAGTTCAGAAATACTTGATACATCGACTTCAGAATTAATTGAAGTCGTACCCACTTGTCCAGAAGACACGGTATCTGCAATCGACGACTCAAACAATAATCTCGATGGTAGGCGTGAAGAATACCGAGTTGGGCTTCAAGCAAATATTGTTCCTAATATTTCTTCGCCATTAGTGATCTCAAATGTTGAAAGTCAGAATAGGGAAAATGTTCACATTAGATGTGAAGTAACACCTTTGCAAAGCGATCAATGCTCGAGGTACACTCCGATACCAAATTATTTTGAACAACCCGAACACGTCGGACAAGTAAGAAGCATGCCGAAGGTCATATTTAGTATGCAAAATCCTCTTGATCAGATGTCTTCGTTGCCTTCAACGTCATCCAGGAACGACGTCAATCATTTTGATAATGTATTCTTTGACGGTGATATTTCACCTACTCCAGAAGACCAACACAAAAAGCATTCGGTGAGTACAATTAAGTATGAGTAATTTATTAAATATAATTTACGTCTTAATTTTAAATATTATTTATATTTTATTAGTTTTTATATTATATTTTATGGTATTTATTTTGTTAATATTTATTATTTTTTTCTTTTCTTTAATTTATTCAAAATATTAATTGTTCAATCAGGACTGAGCAGTATTTAAATTAATTTTTTTTTTAAATTTATATTAACTTCGTAAACGAGATTATACGTTTTCAGCGATTAACGGTATCATGTCAGTGGAGGTTTTTCATTTCCCTAATTTTCATGGCTTTGTTTAACAATTGAAAACGGATTATCAAATTTCCTATATCAACAAAAGCGAACGAAAAAAAAGGTCAGAAATGTTGACCACAGAAAGGATAAAAGGAATGCAGTCAGTCCACATGTCTGTGTTTCACATGCCGGGAAAACAGTAGAATAAAATCATTACAACATATTCTCAACATGTTAATCGGAAAACCTTTGTTTCAAGAATATATAACAGTAACACAAAATACAGAAACGGTTATGTGGAACCAAAACTGAAAGATTTTCATCATATTATACAAATTGTTGCAGGAACGGTGTTTGTAGTTTAAAACGAATTTTCTGGCCATCTAACTCTACATATCTAATGGAGAAGCTATGGAGATATGGGAATCAATAAGAACGGATAAATGCCAATCAATAACAAAAAAAAAATGCATCATCGACTTCTACAATTTTACAAGGTCAAACAATTTTAATCGCATGAAGTTGGCAATTAATGGCATACATAAGATCAGCCATTTAACTAAAAATTTAGGGGAAGGCGAACCTAGAAATATTCGCGAAGCCACCGCCTGAATGTAACTTACAGTATAAAGGGTTGTATTTTCATCGATTCATTAAATGTTCATCACATTAAATGATAACCTTTATTGCTGTGGAACTACCTTATTATTTTGGACCGGCAGTATTTTATTCCTAAAATGATTGTTTTGGTGTTGACTTAACTCTAAAAAAGAAAATTACATCTTGGAATTTACGGGGGCAGTTTGACAAGTCAGTGACTTTTCGAATTTCCAGCGCAGTAACTTTAAGTGTCAACTGCCTTCTATAAATAGTCTACTGTCAAAGTTTGAGTAAGCTGCGTCATTTAGTTTGTGTTTGACAGCAATTGAAAACAGGCAACCTCGTAAATTTGGTCGAAAATGGATAAAAGCGGATTTTGTGTGCTGATTAAACATAATCAAGCAAAATCCATAAATTGGCATCCCCCATATTCTCCAGATTTAGCCCCCCTGTGTCTATTTCCTGTTTCCAAACATGAAGAAATGGTTGGGGGGTAAGAGATTTGGATCGATTGAAGAGGCCATCACATAAACTAACGCCTATTCTCCAGATTTAGCCCCCTGCGAATATTTCCTGTTTCCAAACATGAAGAAATGGTTGGGGGGTAAGAGATTTGAGTCGATTGAAGAGGCCATCACATAAACTAACGCCTATTTTGAGGGCCTTGAGGAAACCTCTTATTTGGAATAGATAAAATTCCAAAATCGCTGAACTAAATGTATCGAGCGAAAAGGGATCTATGTTGCGAAATAAAATACTTATTTGGCTAAAAAAATATCTCTTATTCAAAAAGTCACTGACTTATCAAACTGCCCTCGTAGATTCCAAGCAATGCAATTGTTCTACTTACAGAAATGACTAAAGACTGCAGTGAATACGATTTGAGCCATGCGATTATTACACTTTGTATTGTGCCCCCGACTGAGAAATACAATTTGCTACAGCATAATAGCTACATTGAAAGACTTGGTCAAAGAATACTACAAGTAAGATTTTAAACAATACGTCGTTATGCTTAAGCAAGATTGAAGCGTCTTAGAGCAAGATTAAAAACAACGGAGAAATGTCGAGTAGGAATAAAATATGAAATATCATGAACGCTTAACGTGGATGTATATAACTTGTAAGGAAATTCGAAATAATTGCATAACTGAAGGAAGTGGCCAAAGGGGACTAGAAATAAAATGTAGGCATGACAGTAAGAATCACTAAAAATGGAACCATGTATTTAAGGAAACGATAATTAGGAACAGGGGTCAAAATACCACAACTGTTTTGCTTCAAAGGATAATCACACATGAACAAGAAATAATATTTCAAACAACTTACTTTGGGGAAGTCGATTATCAAACTTAAGAAAGTCACCAAAAGTGACTATGAATAGAACTACTGTTATTCCTAAAGAGGTGGTCTAAACATACTACAAAAAATATTTCAGATAAAACGACTGGGATACTTATGGAAGTGACTAACTATTATTAGACAAACAACCCAACTTTATGATTCGACCAGCCAGCTAGGAATATGATTACACACAATGCAACTATTGTATGCAACACTGGCTAGATATGATTCGGGATAATATTGGAAACACGTTTTTGTATAATTAAGGCAGTGACCAAGGATAACTAGAAATAAAATTTGTAACAATACGTCACTTATTCTTGAGGGTCAGGCTAGACATGATTAGGAAAAAGATTTGAAACATTGCCACTATTATACTTTGGGGGGTGGCTGTGAATACAATGGTGACTGTTAAGCTTCAGGAGAATGCCCAAATATGACTAAAAATATCGTTTCGAATTATACGACCAAGTGATATGGAAAAAAAATTAAATACAATGCGACAGTTATATTTAAGTACATACATATGTGGCTGTGAGAATTGAAACAACACACCACAGTTAAAGTTTGTGAGCCGACCGAAGGCACCGAGGAATTAGATTAAAAACAACACAACAGGTATTCTTAAGTATCTGGATTTGTTACACCACCACAGTTAAAGTTAGTGAGCCGATTGAAAGCAGCGAGGAATTAGATTTAAAACAATATGACTGTTATACGAGGGCGAATCAAGTATAGACGGTAATTTCCCTTATGTATATGTATACACTTATTGAATAGTGTTACACACTAACTATACTATCAACATTTTTCAATATAGTCGTATAGCGTTTACGACGAAAGTGAAGAACGTGCGATTCGAACCGACGCTATGACGGTAAGAATCACTAAAAATGGACCAATGCTCAACAGATGGCCTCTGCCGCATGTGAATTCGATTTCTAAACTCAAGCCCACTTAACTTCCACAGCAGTTTGCTATGATATTGCTTAGTATACGGCTGATGGTTTTTCTTATTCGATTTTCTTTCGGTGTTCTTCACTATTTGCTTGTATATTGTGTGTGTATTTGTTAGAAACGCACAGTCTCCTGCGTCATCTACACACTTTCGCCACCGATTTGGAAGCTTTAATATCCCTTGTACGGAGAAACATTGTGGGCAAGTTCTTAGCTGATTGCGCACGTGCTCCTCAACTTCATTGTTTTCAAATTTTTTTCCTCCAAATGATTCCTTCAAGGGTGCGAACAAAAATAGTTATAGGGTGACAAGTCTGTACTAAAGGGGGGTGTTCGGGGGTTTCCCGGGCCATTTCTTCCAATGTAGCCTTTGTCAAGGACGCGGTGTGAGCCCTGGCGATGTCATGAAGAAGGATGGCATTTCGAATGGGCATACCTCGTCGTTTGCTTTGATATGCGGCTTATGCCGACTGCCGATGAGATTTCTCCACAGGTAATTGGTGATCACTTGCTATAAGCTCTCGAACGGGACAGATGTTGTCATCTGTACGACTTGTTCTTGGGAGTCGATCACGGTTTTCGTTTTCGATACGTTCTCGCCCACGTATACACACAATTCTGAGACAGTGTATCATCACCAAACTAGCCTTCAATCGAGAAAAAATGTTCGAGGGTTTAACGCCTTCATTGGTTAAAAAATGTATAATAATCCATTGCGCAACAGACGTACCAGGTGTACCGGTTTGAAGTGAGCTTTTTTTTGGGAAAGTAAAAAACATTTTATTCGAAGTATTGGCCATTGCTTTGTACACATTTCGACCACCTTTCTGGCATTTTGTGGATACCGCGCCAATAAAACGGGTCGTCTTTTGAGGCAAACCATTGAGAGACCCAATTTTTGACTTCTTCGTAGGAATTGAAATGCTGCTTAGCCAATGCGTGTCCCACCAATGAAAACAAATGGTAGTCGGAAGGAGCCAAGTCTGGTGAATACGGCGGGTGGTGTAACACTTCCCAGCCGAGAGCTTTTATTGTTTCTTTGACGGGTTTTGCTGTATGACTCGGAGCATTATCATGCAACAAAATTACCTTTCCGTGTCTTGTGACCCATTCTGGTCGTTTTTCGATCAATACATGGTTCAAATTGATCATTTGTTGTCTGTAGCGTTGCGCATGAACAGTTTCGCCAGGTTTTAGAAGTTCATGATACACGCCCCCTTCTGGTTCCTCCAAACAGAGAGCATTGTCTTTTTTCCGAACCGATCAGGCTTTGCAGTCGATGTTGACGCTTCTCCTGGATGAACCCATAATTTTTTGCGTTTAGGATTTTTAAAATAAATCCATTTTTCATCACTAGTCACAATTCGATGCAATACTGACTTCCTTTCGTGTCGTAGAAGCAACGTTTCACATGTGGTGTTTCGCTTTTCCATCTGCCTGTCATTCAATTCATGTGGCACCCAGTTTCCACACTTTTGGACCTTTCCCATAGCTTTTAAACGGCCAGAAATTGTTTGTTGTGCAACATTTAACATTTGTGCCATTTGTTTTTGACTTAACGTGTCATCTTGATCCAATATTGCTTGCAATTTGGCGTCTTCAAACTTTTTTGGTGGACTTCCACGTTCTTCGTTTCGCACATCAAAATCATTATCTCTGAACCGCTTAAACCATCTTTTGCATGTTGTTTCCGATAGAGCATGATCACCATAAGCCTCGACGAGCATTCACTGCGACCCTGCAGCACTTTTCTTCAAATGAAAACAAAAAATTAATGCTTTCCGCAAATCATCATTTTCTGGTCCAAAATTCGACATTTTTAACAGGATTAAAAAAAAAAGATGTTTGTGCAATGAATTGATGCATACTAAATATGTTTGCCAGATGCCATAGCAACCAAATAAAAAAAATATATGTGCTCTTTCACAACAAACGTTCCCTATCGAGACATTTGTATCTTGACGCTCACTTCACACCGGTACTCGTGGTAAGGGTGTGTATAGCGTTTAGGATGATAGTGAAGAACGTGTGATTCGAACTGATGCTATGACAGTTAGAATCACCAAAAATTGAACCAATGCCTAACACATCAGGCTACTGGCCGTGTTTAGAATTCGATTTTTAAACTCAAATATATTCAACTGATGTGAATTGTTATGTTATCGCTATGGTATACGGCTCTGATGCATTTTCTTATTTGATATTCGTTCGGTGTTCTTCACTATTTGCTTGTGTATTGTGTGTGTATCTGTTAGAGACGCCACAGGTGTTCGGGGGTTTCCCGGGCCATTTCTTCCAATGTAGGCTTTGTCGAGGACGCGGTGTGAGGCCTGGCGATGTCATGAAGAAGGATGACATTTCGAATGGGCATACCTCGTCGTTTGCTTCGATATGCGGCTTTTGCCGACTGCCGATGAGATTTCTCCAACAGTTAAGCGGCGATCACTTTCTATAAGGTCTCGAACGGGACGGATGTTGTCATGTTGTCATTGTTTTGTCCTTGGGAGTCGATCACGGCTTTCCTTTTCGATACGTTCTCGCCGACTTATACACACGATTCTGAGGGTGTATCATCACCAAACTATGCCTTCAATCGAGAAAAAATATTCAAGGGTTTAACGCCTTCATTTGTTAAAAAATTTATAATAATCCATTGCGCAACAGACGTATGTACCTCTTACTCGCTCATCGTTGTACTGACTACAAAGTCGAGCGCGACCGCTAGCCAAGCCGGTTCCCCTACTCTCCATAAACCAAACAACAACCACGTACAAGATTATCTAGCTCGCAACTTGCAACTAAGCAAAGAAGTAAAATTACCGCTAATATTTGATTCACTCTCGTATTTAAGAAATATTCCTTAACACAACTAGGTATAAGATTTCAAAGGGTACGACTATTACCCTGAAACGAGTGTTTAGCGACGATTAGTAATATGATCAGGAACAGTTATACTTAAGGAAGTAGGATACAATTTGAAACAGCATGATATATATATAAAGGTGTGGATAGAAACGTTTACGAATAATATTGAATACAATACGATTGGTGAAAGCTTGGACGGCAAAGAATTCCTTCGACACAATACAACAGCTGTCTTTAAGGAAATATTCAAAGGGGACCATAGTAACAAAACATGAAATGTCGTCTTCCTAAAGTAGAATACTTGGATGAAGTGTGAGCATGTCTCAAACATATTAACTAGTCCTTTCATCTTATAAGGAAGTTTAAAACTCATTCGAGGAACAGTACGAATTTGTAACAGTGCGTCAAAGTATTGCGTATCTTCCAATGTCGCCATCACATAAAACAAGAGATAAAAAGGAATCAAGAGCGTAAGCATCGAGAGAAAAAACATCCTGAGAAGATAAATGAAGAGGAGTCTTACAAAAAGAAATTAATAAGGAAAAAAATATATTGAGAAATCATGTTAAAAAGAACCAGTTTACAAAAGAAAATATCATGATGAGAGATAACTGGAGGAAACTTTATAAAAAAAGATTTATTCACAAAGAAATACATTAGGAATGAAGAAGTTTGCAAAAGTAACGTAGGAAAACAACATCCTGACAAGTCGTTGCAAAAGAAAATACATTAAGAGTACAGGAACCGCGAAACAAAACACGAAGATAAGAGCACAAAGGAAAACCTGATCTGGAAAAAAGACACCAGATCAGATGATATTGAAGAAAAATAAAGGAAAGATATATTAAAATAAAATAGTATTAAACAAATAGTGAGAAAAAAGCTCGCCGTGATAAAAGTTATCTGGAAAGAAACTGTCATGTGAATTGCCTACTTGAGAATGGATAGATAGAAAAGGTATTTAGTGGAAATATGTGGAGAAGAAGTATGGCAGATAAACATGAAGTCGGAAAAAAGAAAGGCAGGACAAAAGGATAATTGAGACATGATTGCAAGGGAAAAGAAGATAGTTGGGAGAACATCCGTTGGAGGAAAGGAACGGGAAAAAAATCATTGAAAGAGAAACTATTTGTTAATATTTCGTCCGGAGAAACCATATCAATCGGATATGATATAAAGGAAAGTATCCTTAGAAATTTCTTTCTAATGTTCTGAAAAAAAGTATTCTTAGGAATTTCTTTCTAATTATCTTATAAATTATCTGGGAGAAGGTGGGTGCGGGGGAGATATGAGAAGATATGCTATATAAAAGTAACCCTTAGCATAAGAAAATATCTAAAGGAGAAGCACGGAAGAACGAGATATGTGGAGTGAAGAACATTTAAAGGGAATGCATTAGATAATATTTTGTTCTGAAAAACGAAACACCATAATGAAATACAGCAGAAGGAAAATAGGAAGCAGAATAGACAACTGGAGACGAAACACACAGAAGAGAAAAACGCCCGAACGGCGGAATGAGAATTTGTGTATAAAAGTAGAGAAACAGTTTTTTTTTGTTTTGATTATATATATCACATGTGTGCATCAACAATTTTTATATATGTATATATATATATGTATATTAATTTTTATATATTTTTATATATACGAATGAAATATGAGGCAAAAACTTGAAGAAAAATAGAGGACCCCATTAAAAAAAACGAGTCCTGAGAAATGGTATTTAAAAAGAGAAAACAGAAAAGATTTGGGCGAAAAATATAAATATAAGAGAGATTAGGTAAAAAACCAGATAAGTGATATAAAAAGCAATTACATGTTGGTTGTCAAAATATATCTGGGTAAAGAACTGTGGAGATAAAATGTGATGAGAAAAGCATAAGATTAAAACATCTGCCTGTTTTCAGTGCGTACATCGTCGAACGCGAAACTGAAAGTTACTTATTTTATTTAAAACATAATTTATTTAAAACCTTATCGTTGTTATAATCAAACAAGAAGCCTTCTTTTTAGGGAATCAAGGAATAATTAAAATACAACTTGATGAACTGCAAATTTCTAAATATAATTCTAGCACGATCTTACGACACGTTCAGTTCTTGCGTTGAGTGGCTGGAACCGACTTACTCATAACATGAACAATAACAAAAACGGTCGGTATCGGAATTTCAAGAGAATTCCAATGGATTGGCGCGACTTTGCTGCTGTTTAGTCCTCTCTTGCAGTGTTTTTTTCTCGGTCTCGAATCTCAGGCACAGTGAGTACGTGATCCGCATTTTCCATTTTGCCTTCGTAGTATAAGCAGTATGAGTGATTGACATGCTTATATTTACTTGTGCAAATATTGCCGAAAGCATTTATGTCCTAATATTAGCTAAGTCAAGTGCTCGCCATGTTTTCTTTTCACCCAGGTTTCTACATCAGGAATCATAGTATGGGTCCGTCTTCCTTTGGCGGGTACATCTTCTTTGGACCGTCCATCTTCTTTTGGTGGAACCGTCCCACCTTCGTTGCCATTCTCTTAGGCTTGACAGCTCTAATTGTGACCGCATTCTCCGACGATTCTCTAGTGAGACATCGTGCAATGCAGCGTTTGCTTTAACTGCAATGTCAAGTGGTGTCCTCCCGGCTAAAAGATTTATGGCATCTTCGGATGTTCGGAATGCGCATCATACTCTTAGTGATGCCAGCCCATGTGCTGAGTTCACTCCCCTCATGTACGACTTATACTGTGTGGCTCCGGCCCATATGTGAGCTGCATACATTATAATGGAGGTTTTGCCACTGGTTATGAGTTTCCTTATGTGGGGCCGGGGTCCTTCAACATCGGGTAGGAGTCTCGAAAAATCTTGCACACTCTTGCCGGTTTTTCAGTCGTTTTCCTCAGGTGTTTCATGAAGGTCAACCTGTTGTCGAGTATAACACTAAGATATTTAATATAGGGTCTGGATCTGATTGTTTGTCCCTCTATTTCCCAATCATGGTGTTCAACTTTCTTGTGGCTAGTTTCCGTCTAGCCATATCTAACCAGCATTTAATGCTTTGGGTTGTATGGAAACAAATATTCTACAGGTCATCTAGATATTTAGCTACGGCCACTATCGCCAAATCATCTGCGTACCCAATGATTCTTACTCCTTCCGGCACATTGACTCAGAGCACACCATTATGCATGATATTCCATAATAGCGGACCCAATACAGGTCGCTGGAGGTATACCCGCTGTTATTTTACATCCCTGTGGTCTCCCATTAGTGTCATAGAGCAGTCTTCTATACGAGAGAGTGTTTGGTATTATAAGCACCGACTAGGGTGAGACTTGTGGATCGCCCAACGCTTCTAGTCGGACACTATAGATGATGCCTTACCGGTTGATCTATCTTTCCGGAACTCATACTGTCATTCAGAGAGCCCCGATGTCCCCTCATTGAATTGTTCCAGGCGAGTGGCAATTACTTACTCAAGCAATTTCCCTGTTGTTTCCAGCATGCAAAACGGGCGATAGGACAACAGCGCTTCTGGATTATTGACACCTTTTGGTACAAGCACAAGACGATGTTTTTTCCATCGTTTAGGAAATTATCCTGTTTGAAGGCAGCTTGTGAAGAGACTGCTGAAGATTTCCGGCTTTTTTGTTAAAGCAGTCTTCAGTACAGCGTTAGGGATACCATCGACCCCGGGGGTCTTGTTTGTTTTAACAACCCTTGCAGCCAAGAGCACTTCTTCGGTGGTCACGGGAGGTATCTTCTTCAGTGAAACTCCACTCCTCTTGCATTTTCAACACCTCATCATACTGCGGGAAAAGGACAGCAATGACTGTGGCCATGTCAGTTTTCCCTTTTTACATTTGACTACTGTTGTTCTGTAGTCTTTTCATGACTATCCTATACGCGCTGCCCCATGGGTTGTTATTTAATTCATCCCTTAGGGAACAGAACGCGTCATATTTACTTTTGCGGATTACATTCCTCAACTCTTTCCGTTTGTTGACGAATTCCGCATGCAACTCTGGGCAGGTGTTACGGTTTCTTGCACTTTGTTGCAAGCGTCGTAACCTGTTGCACTCCGATCGTACATGGGCGATTCCTGAGTTCCACCAATACACTGGTTTGATAGTCCCTGCTGGTTGTCTTTTTCGTGGCATAGAGCATTACATGCATAGAGCATTACATGCGGTAGTTAGTCACTTCATGACTTTTCCAGTCTGTCTGTTCGCATCGGCTTATGCGTCATACTGTGCGATTTGGTCTTCCAGTATATAATCGAGCAGATCCGCATCGAGGTCCTTCTCTTTCCAGCCATTTTTCTGGGCTTTCTTCGCCAATTTGCCAGTGATCACTATGGGTGTAGGTGTCCAAAACTCGCCATTCCATACTTCTTGCCAACATGGAGCTGGCAAATGTGATGTCAATTTTGGACCGGCGTCTCTCGTTTATAAGGTGTCATTAATACCATCATTAAGTAACACCACATCTAGGACTGCGAAGGCTTCAAGTAGTGCCTGACCTCTACTGTTGGTCCTTGTGCTTCCCCATTCTACTGCCCACGCGTTGAAATCTCCAGCAACTATAAGAGGGTTCTTATCTCTAGCCTCTTGTGTTATTCTGTCCAAAAAGCTTTTGAATTCATCTATTCCCCATCTTGGCGGAGCGTAACAACAAAAGAAATGAATTCCTCTAATCTTAGAATAGGCGAATCCTTCCTGCCGCTGGGCACTTCTGCATTCCATGGGAGAATTTCCAGTTGTCCAGATGACCGCTGTTCCGCTGCTGTCTTCCTCCCATGTAATAGTCTGCGAATGCGCATCAGTTCACTTTGAAAGTGAACTTCAGTCGCACAAATAAACAGAAAGAGTCATTCTTTAGCCGAACTACACGAATGTGGAATGCTCTACCTGTTCAGGTGCTTTCTCGTCGTTGTGATGTCCAGGCATTTAAGACCAATATACATCGACACCTTGTCCGCTTCCTCTCCATCGCCCCACACCAGTGCATTGACATTAAATGGTACTTCAAAATCCCTTTTTGTGCTCGTGCTAGTGTAAAAAAAAAAAAATCCTTGTAGCATGCCAATATTTCGTACTTTCCTGGGCACTAATAGGCGGCATAGCATCAACCTATCGATGATAGGTTGCTATTATTTATCCCATGTGATTGTACAATGTTGCTAGGATGCAAACCCAATTGTCTGAATTGCATACGTTTTTGACACCATGTACACAGTCAATTTTGGCACCTCTTCTTCATGTTCCGGCCATGTAACGGGCAATCTCATGTTTATTTATTTTTCTACTAATCACATTGTTATTCAGATAGACGTGGTTGAGTCGTTTGTGAACTATTCTAAACGTGTAATAATTATTTCTTCAAGTACTTTTCCGTGTTTCCAGTATATGCAACATCCTTAACTGTTTGATTCCTTTGCATATCACCAAAAGCCATTAATTTTTCCCATCCTGGTGGGAACAGTTTGGTCACAGCTGAAAATTGCTGATTTTTCAATTGAAACAGTCATCGTCCCTGCATTAGGATTCCCTCGGCTGTTATTGCTTTTAATGACTTTTGTCGTTTTATACCTTCCCACAGGTTAACGGAGGTATTGAATCTGGACTGCTGTTATTCATGTAGGAAATCCTTGCCTTTCCTTTGCGAACTGAGTAGCAACGATTCAACGATTTACTCTTTAGCATTTCGCTGCCGTTGTTGTGTGGTCTTTTTAATTGTCACAATGTCTTGCTTCTTGTTTAAAGAATTGCGATCTCTTCAAACTTTCGTTTGACGATTAGTGCCGGGCGGAGATCGAACAACATAAACGCTTCAGAGTGATATGATGAAGTCAACCCAAAAAGGTAAGCGACTATTCGGAAAGACACAACGAGACTTTTCAAACAGACAAAATGCGAATGGGAGAAGATTCGGAACGAAAAAATTCTAAAAAATACCAGAGCAAAGAATATCAGAGGGATGTATGCCGGCATAAATTCAATTAGAAATGGCCACCGAGGGAGAGCCAAAATAATTCGAGACGCATATGGCTCCCTGCTCACAAAAACGGACAATATCGTGACAAGGTGGAAGCAGCACTTTAAAAACCTGCTCAATGTGTGCACCACAAATAAGTATACCAGACGTACATACAGCCAAATCACAGACCTCTCATTCAACGAAGTTGTAGACGGAATAAATCGATTGAAAAACAAGGCTTCCGGTGTCGTCTGCATACCGACAGAGCTTATGAAGCATGGAGGAGAAACAACCGCTCGAATGATCCACCAATTAATCAAAATGATATGGGATCACTCAGGTAGAATGAAAAACCTCAATAGTCACACCTATCTTCAAATAGGGCGACAGATTTGACTGCGAGAACTACAAAGGAATATCATTGCTTCCAACCCCATACAAAATACTAACAAATGTCATACTGGCGAGAATCACACCATATGCTGAAGACATATTGGGAGACTATCCGGGTGAATTCGGTAGGAACCGGTCAACGAGCGACCAAACGTTCACAGTAAGGCAATTTTTGTAAAAGACCGGTAATGCCATCAGCTCCGGGGGCTTTATTTGATTTGAGCTGTCTTATGGCTTTTAATGTTTCCTCAATGCTTGGTGACGGCAGCATTTGGTCTTGATTTTGCATTGGTGGAGCCCCAATTCTTCTGTGAGCTGACCATTTAGCAATTCAATGAAATGCACTTCCCACCGCTCTAGAATGCCTTCAGGATCGATGATCAGATTACCCTCTTTATCCTTGCAGTAAGTGCAGCGTGGTGTGTACCGCGTTATACTACGGGTTATTTAGTAGAACTCTCGCGCCGGGTGCGGACCTCGCTCTCTACTTTTCTCTATTTCACACACAAGTTTTTTTCCCAGGCACTTTTCTTTTGTCTGTGAAGTCTTTTTTCAAATATTCTGAGCTCTTTGTATTTCTCCTCGCCTCCCCGCGTTCTATGAAACTGCTACATATCTCGGTATGCAGCATTCTTACGTTCAGTCGCTAGTTTGCGCTTATCATCGGATCTCTACGACTACTGCCTAAGATGGTGTTGGCAGTACTAATGACAGTATTCTTAAGGCGTGTCAATTTCTCTTCTACGCCCGGCATTCTGGCCCCAGGACGTATTCTTCCCCCGTCGAGCTCATCGAGGTCGAGTCTTAACGCATGACCAAATGTGTTACTGGTGTTCTCATTGCGTAAGGCAGCCGTGTTGATCCGCGGGTGCAATACGTCTCCGTAAGGCAATCCGCGCTCGGAAAACTGGAACATCAAGATAGTGATCCAAGTCGACGTTGGCACCTCGGTACGTTCGTAGCGTCATCAGTCTCGTGGAGTGGTGGTGATCTATCAATACGTGGTTAATTTGGTTGCGAGTGGCTCCATCAGGTGATACCCAGGTGGCTTTGTGGATGTCTTTACGCGGAAACCTGGTATTCACAACGACCAAGTTCTTTGATCCTGCCAGTTCGATGACTCGTAGTCCATGGTCACTAGTGTTCTCATGCAAACTATGGAACCTGCGTAGTGCCTGAAAACCGGTTCCCGGCCTATTTTCGCATTCAAATCGCGACGGACGATTTTCACATCGTATCTTGGGCAGGGATAAATGGCCCGTTCGACGTTCTCGTAGTATTCTTCCTTTTCGTCGTCAGGGGACTCCTCTGTGGGTCCGTGAACGTTTATGAAGCTTATGTTCTTTCGTTTATTGCATTAAAGCCGATAATGGCAATGCTCCAGTTTTTGGCTGACTAGAAAGCCTACCCCGAGCACATGGTGTTTTGCATGACAGCTATAATAAGTGTCATACTCGTTTCTTTGAATTACACCACTCCCCGTCCATCTTATTTCTTGTAATGCTGTTATTCCAGCCTTATACTCGGACAAGGGATCGGCTAGCTGCTGTGCAGCCTGAGCTCTGTATAGTGAACGGACGTTCCATGAGAAATTTTTTTAATTGTTTAGCTGTTTTCGTTTCCGTGGACGTCGTCGTGTATCCGGTCCATATCCGGGGCTTGTTAGATTTTCCATAATAATTTGTTTTTGCGGGCAAGGTTATTAGCCCTGCGCCAACCTTTCTCAGGATGTCGCTGCATGCATTGATTCCAAAGTGCCAAAGTACCTATCCAGGGGTGTCACGTGGAGACTGCATGTCAACTTGGATTGAACAGGGACAAGGATCGTCCTGGCCTTCGCAGTGTTGAAAGCAATCAGCGACTTTGCCCTGTATGTTCGCTCCCATCCTCCCTTGAGTTTCTCATACTCACACAAATACTCCAGACCACACTCTTCCAACCTCATTACCAATCAGCAGAATATTCTTAACACGTTGAATTCCGACCTCAACAAGATATACCAATGGGGATTATGTAACGAAAAATAATTCAACGCAGTGTTACCTCTTGTCGTCAAAAGTGAAAATCAAAGTAAATATACTGTCGACGAACGGCACTTGCATCAACGAGGCTAAGGAATTATCAACACTCGGTACTCGAATTGATCTGACTTTTAATTGGAACGACGACATAATTAAAGCTGCGAAAATGCGGCCAAATGTATTGGGTTCCTTAAGAGATACAAAAGATACTTTACTGCATCCAGCCTGGCTACAATTTACAAGGCATATATTCGTCCTAAAATGGAGTTCAAATCCCATATTTGGGCAGACAAATCCAAAACTGCACTATACGCGCTCGATAGAATGCAAAAACGAGCCGTGAAACTTATTGCGGACCCAGCCCTAAGTTCTTAAATTCCATCGTTAAAATGAACATGAGTGCATCGTATAAAAAAAGACAAGAGAAAAGCGTAAGAGCAATAAAAATAGGTACTTTTGATTCCGCGGTAATCAAATTCTACCTGCTGTTGGTTTATTGTGGTTTTGTTGGTAAATTATAATCCATATGGCTGGTATTCCGCTGGTGTCTTTTCCCAAGTATTTGTAGTGCTGATTGACATCTTAAACTACTCGTTTATGAGTTCTACTTCTACGTTATATTCCTTCACCGTTTGTGGGAGGAAATTAAATTAATTTGTATGTGTTTAAAAATGCCTATTTTTATTTAGTATACTAAACATTGATTTTTTTGAACATACCCATTTGTAATTCCCTGTTGGAAGTATGTTATCGAAACACTCTGGGTCATATATGAATATCGTCGATGTGGTATCCTCTTCCCAGCATTCGATCATTGTTTTCACGCTAACCTCCTATTACATTTAAATATGATACTCACGACTTAAACGAATGAAATTAGGAATGATCACGTAGTTGGAGATATATTGTCTCTTTGGTGGGTTAAGCGATGTTGCTCCGAGAATGTGGAATCTGGGAACAGATATTGCAGTCGCAGCAAATAGCTGGATGGCTCGTGTGCGATATTGAGACAACACTGCCACTCACATCCTCTCTGCCATTTCATTTCATTATATGCCCGCTCACGAGAATAACCAAATGATATTGGGTCATACCATTACCATTTAATGGACAAGTTTCAAAGTATTCCCTTCACGATTCCTTTGAGCGATGACAGGTCAGACTGTCATTTGGAATAATGTCCTTGCAGTGTGTGCATATTGCGAGGTCTAATAAGTGAAATGGTGTATTGAAAAAATACTTACCTATCGACATTTGGGAATTCTTTACATATATGACTAGGGTATAGAAGGAATCATTTTGTTAGCACCACATTATATGTGACTTTGTTTCAGCTTTGTCAATTCGAAAGTCCTCTAACATGTTTAAAGGAAATTTTCGTATAAAGGCAAACCAAGTTTCATACCTTCATTCATTAATAATATCGTTGTTACTATTGTATTACTACTGATTACTGATCTTTTTTTGTTTAATTTTTTACCAGACTACGAAAAAAACTGGTGTCTCGTTTGCCGACACCACAGTAGTGTACGAATTCAATCAACGCAAACCAGTTGCTATGCACGATCATCCATCAACATCCCACAATTCAACACCATCAAGCAACATTGACAACAATCAACATTTAAACCCATTGCCAAGATGGTCCCCACATGATTCAAATATTAATAACAACAGCAATTATGTAAACCCTCAAAATACACACGGAAACAACAATTTATTAAGAATGCCTAATTCGACGACAACAACAGATACAAAAGGGTTTTCAGGTATGAAGTCCAGTTCTTATTCTAAGAATTTATCCAGTTTATTAGTTGTAAATAACGTTAAAGAAACTCAAGCGAGAAGTGAGCTACTAAACAGTAGGGATCATATTTCATTGCCCCACCCAAGTGAAAATATACAGAAAAAATGTACTCCCCATTTTATTAGTAATATTATCTCTAAAAATAATGTTCATGAAAACCCGCGTAATATTTATAATACCCCTGCCCAAAATACACAAGAAGTTGAAACAAATAACGATAATCAGTTAGAGGAGATGCTGTCAGCAGATGACACACCAATAGTCGGCTATATGTCGCCAACGATAGAACTTCAAAACACAACAATACCATCAACTATTGAATATATGTCATCAACACCAATTGACAGTTATTCTCCATTACCAGATATGAATGAAATTGACGAACGTTCTTATTCACCAGAAATGCAAGAACATTATCTACCTGAAATGCCCGAACAAGAAGAGGAGGTTGTTGTAGACGCACCGGAAGTATTTTCTGATACATTTAATATGCCACAACCTACAACGAAAGATTTGTCCAATTTTGGCAATGATTTAGATTTTGAAAGGCTTTATGGGGACCAATTTCCCCCTACTAATGCAAAACGATCAATTCATGGCGAATTCTCCTCGCTACCCCTTAAAAAACGAAGAAAGTTATCAGATTACAGTGAAGAACCATTCGTTTATAGAGAAGTTGATGAAACCGCTGAAGCGGTCGATATTGATTCTGTGTTGAATTTATCCAAATCCTCAAATATTGAAAGATTAGTTCAAGTGGAACCACCTCCAGCTTATGAGATTCCACCAACACCCACACCACCAGCTTATCCGGCTTATGAGGTGCCACCAACTCCGACACCTCCAGCTTACCCGGATTATGATATACCACCAACACCAACACCACCACCACCACCCCCGCCGCCACGTAGATCAATGGTTAAAACGCCAGGGCAATTAAAAGAAATTTCTTACCCATCAGAACGAATGCTCAGCATTGCTCATTTCGAACAAACTGAATATATACGAAAAGTAAAGGAAGCTATGTCACCACGTGAAAATAGATACCCGTCCGCTCCGCCACGTTATTCCGATATCGTACATGATTTTCCCCCAATACATCAGCCACCACGCATACGTTCCAATGAACAAACCCAAACGATGCAACAAAATATGCAACAACCAAATATTTCTGGTGGACCTGCAATGCAGCAAACGCAGTTGCCGTCCGTACAAACGATCAATATTGTCCAGCCACACCCTGCGACAATTGTTAGTAGTACCACAAATACAAATGAACGGCATATTCACACCATCAATATAATTGAACCACCAGGCCCAACGCCAAAAAATCGAACAATAAATATTGTTCAAGATCCTAATACTGATGTACATACAAATGTATTCCCAAACTCACAGCCTGTCAATTTGAGCAATGTGAATGTCGGCTACACAACAACAGCAGCCCTACCATCTTACGGTTCCCCAAACTCTATACAATATACCCAGACATTTCATGCCCCACAGCAAAATTGCTCCTCAGTACAGTTCAACCTCCAGACAAGACCAACAGAGCCCCGAACACCAGACCACATACCTCGGGGGTTTAATGTAAATGATTATATAAAATCACATCACTACAAAGTAAAACGACGAAAGCTACGGAATTTGTTTCGCAACAGTATTCATTATGAATTGGGCAGCGATGGTACTTGTGCTCTCTTGGAAGATAGTCTTGATGAGTTGGAACCGCTGGAACACTACTGTCAGGCAACAGTTACCAGACAGGCTGTCATTCCTAAATGTGGCTTCTGTCGACGGTGCCAAATCAGACTTTTTGCTGCAGAACTTCGAGCATTAAGAATTAAAAAAGCAGTAGCAACCCAATCTACAGAAACGGAAATCGCAACAGCTTTAACCCTTACTAAAACGCAACCATCCACGCCAAAACGTCGAGGCCGTCCACGAAAACAAAATTCGGAAACTACATCAACCAGAGTTACAAGGAGCACCAATAGGGCTGCATCGAACAGGAGGAGACCTGATCAACCTGATCAATTGGCATTAACTGTAAGTGAATCAAGAACTTCGAATACAAAAAAACGTAAAACAACTCAGAACAATCGCCCGAAATGAATATAATCATTTGTGTTCAAATTGTGGCAAAAAAAGTTAACAAAAAAAATTAAAAAAAAAACAAAAAAAAATGAAAAAAAACAACATACAACCTTCAGATTATATATTGCGCGTTAATTATTAATTTATTTTGTTCGCGTTTATTTTATTGAATTTAGACAAATATTTTCAAATTTACACTTTTCCAAATTTTTTACTATTTTTATCTTTGGTTTTTACGTACAATACATTTTTCAATTCCATTAATTATTAAAGAAATTGATTCTATACTTTAAATATTTCGGAATGATTGTTGAATTTAAATCTAAAAAATAATATAAATTAAATTGCAACTAAAAAACTACCGAACCTTATATTAGAACATCAATCAACATCACGATCAACAATCAACATCTACAATCAACAATTTAGAACCCTCAACTTCAACAGCAACATTGAACAACTATCAACCGTCAACTTCGCTAAATGTAAGGAACGACAATACTCGTAATAATTCCGTTGGAAAGTTATCCTTACGCGTCCGATATCGTCTATGGCCTCATTATAATAAGAAAGGCAAATTAACCAAGTATCCATACGCTACCGTAATGGAATCCGAAAACAGTAAAAAATAATTACTTCTTATAGGTCACTTTTAGTTTCCTCACCACTGGTGAATCAAACAATTTGAATGTTATTTTCACAATCAATCTTTTCCCTCATGATTGTTCTCTATATTTTATTTGCCTATTTAAAATTTTTCAAAAACAAACAAAGCATCTTTCGGCGCAAAAAAAAAAAAAAAAAAAAAGACAACCAAATTGTAAATCGGGTATAAAAACTTTTATTAATAATCGTAATTAACTTTAGTCTGTTTTTGGTTTAGTCTTCCAAAAAATAATGATAATTAAACAAAATTTACGTAAAATTGAAAAGGTTAAAAAAAAATCATTTGAAAGATTTCATAAAAAAGAAATTAGAAAAAGGAAAATAGATTCAAATCGTGTGGGCAAAACACTAAGTGATTATTGTTATACATTTGTTATTGGGTTGGTTAATGAAATATTTTATCCTATTGTTGTTTATGAAGCAGTTTAACAATTTACTTATAACTTGTGACAAACGTGGTAGATATGCACCCATTAAAAATTTTTCATACAAATACAATTGGCTTCATCCGATAGCCTACAAATAAATATAATTCTAATTAGCCAGACATCTTGTGTGTGGCGTTTTTTAAAATAAATATACCTTCACGAATTGTTGGTAAGATAACTTTACGATTACGTATACGTAATATTTCTACATTTGTAAATATGATTTAATTTAAAAGTCAAACAATTATTTTCAGTTTGCATATCGCCATATTTATTACTGTATATCTATAGTAACTTCTTCGTTGTATACGTTTCACTGTCGCAATTTGTAATTAAATTGTTATAGTATAAAAACTACAATTGATATAACGAATATTTTTTCTTTTACTTTTCTTCTTTTTATTTTCAACGAAATTTAATAATTTATTTTATCTAAAATTATTTCATTCAGTAAACAATCAGCTGTTGCTCTGTGTTTTTTTTTCTTGTACTGTTATTAATTGGTCTTCCTCTGGTCACCCTGTACCAGTTTATGATTAAATAATGTTAAATATTTTTTGTTGCATCCGAATGCATCTACTCGTAAGAGTTTGATGGTCTTATTACGTATAGATATGTTTTTTGTTTTTCGATGTCATATTATGGTGTTTATCTTGGTGTCATGTTTAATTTATATATATGTATATATATATTTATATATGTTTATATGTAATAATTGTATATATAAATATATGTTTCAATAAGCAATCGAACACACTATAAACCGTAAACTATAAATGTCGTAGTGTACTATGTGTTCGTGATCGAAAACAAAAACAAAACAGTATCTTAGATCGAGCACGGTATCGTTTTCATTTGTTTCGACGTTATTATTAATATGATTTACCATTCAAAGGGGCTTCATATTTAAAAGCATTTAATTCATACTTTTAAATTTCCTATTGATTTTCTCCTTATCACCCGAGATCCTTTAATCAGGAATCGCTTATTTCATCAAGTATTGTTTTCCCCTTCCATCAAAAATGACTGCATAATCTTGAATGAGAAAATCGATATCCCAAAAAGCAGTCGAACACCATCCATTTTCTTATTTTTATTTCTATATAAAAAATTTACTTTTATATATATAAATATTAATAGTAGATGTACACTTGTGTACACTTGTGTATACAACTGTTTGTTTGTTGAATGAAATATAGTGTTTTGAACACACGATTACAAAAAAAAAAAAAAAAAACAAAAAGAAGAGAAACCAAAAATAATTATTTGCTTTTTATTGTATGTTGTTATGATTCCAAATATATACAAACATGTTTATAGCTTTAAATTGTTATGTCCAATGACAAAAAATTGTTGAAATCAGATAACTTTTTTTTTTTTTTTAATACATTTTTTTAACCTAATTTCCATTGTGTCTCTCATATAACTAATGACCTATTGATGAAGTAATTTTTAGATAACTAATGAGTTATTGATGAAGTGATTTTAAGTTCCTTAGACATTTTTAAAATGAACTTAGATATATTTTTACATATATTAAATATTTTATAATAATCTTAAAATTCATTATATATTCATATACATATACATTTTTTATCAATATTTATTAGGTTAGCTCCAAATACTTTAAGTATATCAGTATTCTACACTAAATCAGTATTATATTCAAATAATACATCAGTATTCTAAACCACCACCAAACAATTCCATATCAGTATTTAAAGAACTTTAATAATGCCAAACTATTCAACTCCACAACTGTCACCGTATTAAGGTGTACTGTTTAAAAATCCGTACTCGTTCCTAATTATCAAATTGCCAATTGAAATGAGTGAAATTAACTACAACTTTGTAAAATCTTATAAATTGTAGTGAAAGTGCATGTCTGTCGAATTGGTGGATCAGATAAAACGCTTCAGGTAGAGTTGTACTCAGTTATTAGTTCTCTAGAAGTGGAGTTTTTTCCGCATTCTCTAGAACGTGACGCTAAATTCAGAGAGTTGTGGACTTACGTGGATAGAAATTTTTTCTTTGTGTCTAAGTTTTGGACATCACCCGTCGAACCCTCGGGGATAAATGCGGACGCCTTTTGATAGTGGCAAACGATTTTTCCTTCTATTCAACTCATGCTAAATTGTTTAAAATGTATGTACTAAGGTGTGCAACTTTGCAACTCTAAGATCAAAGTAATAGATACATTAAACTGACTAAAACACCCGTTATTTTTTAGACATTATTGAATAAATATATATTATCGAATAAAACACTCGTCATCTACTTACCGCACCAACGTACGCATTTTTCTCCTCCGCTCCTTGTCATCGACTGACTTTTCTTCTTTTCCTACTACCTAACCGGCAGTCTCTCCTCATTCAGCTCGTCGTCCGGTAAGGTTGTTAACATCTGATTTCTTTTGGGAAGTGCTGCCACAATTCGGCCTTCCTGACAATTGATCTTCCCGATTATACCATCACTTTAGTTTGCCCATGGTTTGATATTAGCCACTTCCCAAATTCCCTTATACGGTATCTGACTAATTTGAAAACCCTCAACATCTTTCAATAAGTACCTATCGTTTGCCAAGACCTTTGCTATTCTATATGTTCCTTTAAACTTAGGAGCTATTTTCCTACAAATGCCAGGCGTACTAATGTAGTTCTTGACCATTACGTAATCTCCTTCTTTATACTTTCTTTCCACTCTCGTTCGATCTTTAAGATTTTTATTATATTCCTGTCCTTTGTCTATCTTTTGTTTCTCTGCCATCCTCGTCGGTTCCAAATCTCGCTCTTTCGACGCACTTTCGTTTCCCGAACTTTCCTCTAGAGTTTCCTTTAACAAGTCTATTACCGTTCTCTTTTGCGCGACCCCGAACAACAATTCACTGGGGGTAGAATCGATACTTCTATGAGTGGTATTATTCATTGCGAACTCTATTCTAGGTAAAACTCCGTCTAAGGTAGATAAAGTGCCAGCACTTGTCATTTTAGCGATCATCGGCGATAGAGTTCTGTTAACTCGCTCTACTTGTCCGTTAGACTGAGGCGAACCCGTTGCTATCTTTATGTGTTCCACGTTATTTTCTTCGAGGAATTCCGCAAAATTCTTTGAAGTAAAAGCACTACCTCTGTCGGACACAATCAATCTCGGCCTACTGTATGAATTGAAGTAATTCCGTAAACAACTAATCACCTCGGAAGTTCCAGTTGTTTGAGTTGCATATAGTCTAACGTATTTAGTGAATGCATCTACAACCAGAAAAACGTACTTTTTCTTTCCTTTATTTAGTGTTACATGTCCAAAATGATCGATGTGTATTGTTTCGAAAAGCAGGTTCCCTTTAGGAATATTATGCTTTCCTTGTTTCGAGGAGAAAACAATATATTTCACACAATTGGCGATATGCGCCTTGACTATATCCCCCATTTTCGTATAGCATCGACCACTTTGTCACACCCCATATGACCCATTTCATCACGATATAGCCGTATGACATTCGTTTCCATTTTGCTAGGCACGTAAAACAGATTATTATCTTTCATTTTCCTATGAACTAGACCATTCCTCATTTCGTAAAAACTACTCTCCTCATTTTCCAATCTTTTTCTAATCGCGTTTATCTCATTATCATTATCACACTGCGAGAAGAGGACAGCAACGATTCTTGTTGTGTAGTCTTTTTATGACTATGCTATAAGCGCTGCCCCAAGGGTTGTTATTTGATTCATTCATTAGGGAGTAGAACACGTCATATTTACTTTTGCGGATCACGATCGTCAACTCCTTCCGTTTGTTGACGAATTCCGCATGTAGCTGTGGGTAGGTGTTACGGTTTCTTGCTCTTTGTTACAAGCATCGTAACCTGTTGCATTCCACTCGCACATGGGCGATTTCTGTGTTTCGCCAGTACACTGATTTGATAGCCCATGTTGGTTGCCTTTGTCGTGGCATAGAAGCATTGCATGCATCAGTTAGCCTCTTCATGACTTTTCCAGCATGTCTGTTCGCATCGGGCTCTGCGTCGAATGGTTCGATATGGTCTTCTAGTATATAATCGATCAGTTCCGCATCGAGTCCCTTCTCTTTCCACCCTTTTTTTTTTGTTTTTGGTCTTCTTCCTCAATCTGCCAGTGATGGATCCTCTATGTGGGAGTATTTTGTACATCACGGTTTGGTGGTCGCTATGGGTGTAGGTGTCCAAAACTCGCTACTCCATATTTCTTGCAAACATGAAGTTGACAAAGGTGATGTTAATTTTGAACCGGCCTTTTTCGTTTATAAAGGAGTCCCCAACACCACATCTAAGACTGTGAAGGCTCCGAATAGCGCCTGGCCTCTACTGTTGGTTCTGGTGCTTCCCTATTCTACCGTCTAAACGTTGAAACTCAAGTATAAGAGTGCTCTTAGCTCTAGCTTCTTGTGTTACTCTGTCAAAAAAAATTTGAATTCTTTTATTTCCCAGCATGGTTTTTTTATTTTACGTCTCCCAGGAAAGTCGAACCTATAGCGCTGAGTCAGCGCTCTGAGATGCTTTTTTTTTTCTCGACCGGTCCATCAGCCAAGCTCCGAAAGATGCTCAAGGATTTCTCCCAATCATATCACCAAGTTTATAGCTTAATAAGGTGGTATTTCACGAGGTTGTTGGACTTTTGGACCCTACTTAGTTGAGTAGAAATAAATTCCTAACATAGGCGACTCCTTCCTGCCGCTGGACACTAGAATATTCAGTTGTACAGATTGCCGCTGTTCCGCTGCTCTCTTCTGCCCATGGAATTTTGTCAGTGTCAGGCATTCTGTACTGCTCATTGATGAGTACCAGGTCGGCACCATATTTCTTAACCGTTTGGGAAAGGAGACTTGTGCGGCTCCACAATGGTTTAGGGTAATTTGAATGCGCTTAAACCTGTAGTTTTTTCAGAAAATTGTCCATCGGGTTTTTAATTGGTCCGCATTTGTAAGAGTGTTCGTTACTGTCTTCGCACCCTGATTCCCAGAACATGCATTTGGGTGTCCTTGACAGCCCATCGCTTTGTGACCTACTCCTCTGCATTTCAGACAGTTGTCCAAACAATCTTCTCGGATTACTATGTATAGAGAGAAAAAAATGGTTGACTTATTGTATAGAGAAATTATTAGTTTATATTTGTTTATCCTTTTGTCCATTATTTAACGCTTTTTATCCTTATTACTTAATCTATTAATAGTCAAAAAAGTCCGAAATATTAGAGACAAAAGTTATGTATATCTTTCATAGTTGTCTCTGGTTTTTAGTTGTCTTACGACAACCACCCACCGGGAAGCTAAGTTCAAATTTATCTAAGATGGTAAAGATTATTCCACATTGATCATTTTCTATAGACTTCCTATAGAGACTTAACTCCAGTTATAAATGATAGAGAGGTTTAATAAGAAGGAAATTCCGATCTTGGACCCTGTGAAACTCAATTGTTTTATATTGTACATTTTACCCATCAACATTTTTATTAAACCTCTACTCCCTCTCAATTTTCTATCTTGCTTACTGGAATTTATTTTGTCTCAATGTTCGCCTCGTTTATTCGCTTTCCCATGTTTGTTTTTATTATTTTGTTACATGCATTGTCTTCCTATTACTGAATTTGTTACCTATGAAATGTTACATTTACTTCATCCTTTGGTGCTTTTCAATTTCACTTATATTTTCTGTCTCATTTAGTAGCAGTCATATCTCTCCTTCGTGTTTGTATTCTTATTATTAATCCTGTTAATGATCTTTGGATTAATTTATACGAATCGCGCACACAAAAGAAAATTAGAGTTACCTTTCAATACTAAAGCACAGTGGAAGCAGAACAAAAGAAAGAGGACTAGCAATCAAGCTGTCTTAAATGCATAGTCCTTTTCTTCCACTTCTTATTTGTCAGCCCTGTGTGTTTGAGATATTTATTTATATTATACTTTGAAATCACTTTAATTATTAATATATATATATATATATATATATATATATATATATATATATATATATATATATATATTCATTAAAGTAATCTTTCTACTTTGGTTACAAATTAACTCTACCTAATTCTTAAACAAAAAGCCCGCTGTTCCATTGCAACGCTGCGACCTTTTGCTTGATTACTTAACTCTAACTCTCTTCGCTTTGCAACCACTCTTTTTATACCAAAATGTATACGTTGCATCCAATTCTTCTTCATTCAGGATGACCTCAAGCGCAAGTCATTTACCCTGTTGCAGTTTCATTCATTCGGGTTTGACTCATTTTGAGTGCAATTGCCCGGCACGAGTCATTTGCTTTGCTTAACTGATAATTGCCACTTAATCGATTCACTTAAAGTGCAATGGCCTTGGTTCAAGCATTCGTTTTGCTTAATTTGATATTACCACTTAATTGATATTCCCGGTGGCGTTTCGTTATTATCCATGTGCCTGTCTTTCGTAGGCGTAAGCGGTTTTTTTTTTTTTTTTTTTTTTTTTTTTTTTTTTTTTTTTTTTTTTGTGAATTCCCTTAAACGTTATCACGACATCGCGTACGGAGGTCGTCATTACGTTGCAGTTTTGCAGGCGCCGACATTTGCCAGGGAATCTCCCATTCCAGGTCTGTCGTTTGCTTTGGACATGAACGATGATACGCGATACGATGCAAGAAATGTACTCATAATTAGATAGCATGTAGGATCTGAACCCACCTGTTTTACATTATTGTTTGTTTCAGAATTTTTTATTCTATTTCCTTGGTGTGTCAGAGTCGGTGACTGAGTGAAGATATCACCTCATACAAGCGGCCATTCAACTGACGACTATGTGCAGTCAACTTATTTCTTCCTCCAGAAAAACGGCGACAACATGAAGTTATTTTCATGTTCATATCTTTAATATTTACGTATATCATTAAATCCTTTTTTTGGACAGTAAACTTGCTCCTTAGATTTGGCAATTATTTTCAGGAGGTGTTCTAGTCCTTTATTCATATTTAGATATAGATACTCACATAATCCGCACATGTAGGTGTGTTTTGTGTAAAATTAGTTTCGGATGTTTTTCGCTTAACTGTGGCGTTTTAGATGATTACATTCTTTTTTTGTGCGTGCGTATTTTATAGAAAAATAGAAGATTATTGTTCCATCATTTTTATTTAACCCATTATAGGAAAATTATAAATAGGGTGTCCACTTATTTGTGATCACATTTCTCTTTCTCTGTCTCTCCCTCTCCGCATCTCCTCCCTCCCACTCAGCGGCTATGCCTATCTATTACAGGCCTGTGGTAATCCATCTTCGAATATGGATCTGCTTTACGCTCTAACTTGTTCCCTCTTCTTGCATCTATTAAATGCTCACTGTTATAGGCAAGTTTATATTTTCCAGAATTTTTACCACCCGCCAGACGGATGAATTATCTAATATCTCGCAGTTTCATCTTAACGTAGGTTATCAAATATGTCCACTTTCAAAGTGGTTTTTTGTTAATTGATGTATCTACAAAGATTTCGTTCTCCCTTTTTATAACACGTCATCGCTAATTAGATCCATTTGTTTTATGGTATTTTCTCAAATGACTTACCCAATAAGTGCCCATGAGTTGTTCATTGTGAAATATTCACTACCTTCACATTTCTTCGGATTCATCCGTTTCATTATTTAAAAAGAGTTAATAGCAAAATAGTCACTACTACACAGCTAACTTGTTACAAACTCTAATCCTACCAATGTTCACGTCTAGTAGATCTCTAAAATTTGCAACTTATATAAGGTACAATATTTGGCGCAAGGCTAATAACCTTGCCCGGAAAAACAAAATATTATGGAAAGTTTAACAAGCGGTTGTAGTGCCGATGATGATGATGATGATAAGGTACAATAGCCTTTTAGTTGCACAAACTTCTTTATCCTTCTCCACCGACTGAAAACAAATGATTCTTGTTCAAATCATCTGTAAATACTGTCTTCTTGTTTCCTATTCACCAGCATGTCTTGTGGAGTGATAGGCTACAGAGCCTATCAAGAGTTTGTCTTTTCTCACAATGAATTTTCATAAATGTATTGCTGTTGCAATAAGCTGTATCCAATAATAGTTCACAAGACCTCAGAAATTTCCACCGTTTTCCCACTTCCTTGAATTTAGAAGTCTTTAACTAATTGTAATTGGTATTACAATTTATTTTTTATATAAGTGTACTAATAGATTATCTGAAACTAACTGCAATTGCTGATGTAATCTTTGTGGTTGCTAAATATCGTATTCTCAGTCACATTTGAGCTCATATCTCATCTCATCTGCGACGATCACCACTATGGCAACATAGCCGCCTCTTTTTCATTCAAATGTTTTTGTATCCAAATTTTAATTGCCTGATATAGGTCCATACATACTGAAACATATTTTCCATTGTTAAATCTAGAGGCAGTTTTCTGGAATAAGTGTAAACGTTTTGATTTTAATTCTAATTTTCTTCTGGACGTAGTTTTGTTGAGCTGAGTTCTCGCATTCTAAAGCTTATTGCAGACTCATTAATCTGAAAGTAGCGTTTTCACATCTGGAACTAGTGTCCTAAAATTCATTTCAAGTTCCTCAATCTGAAAGTACACTTCTGGACAGGTTCGCATATTTATTAATTCCACTTTCCTATATCTGAAAGTAGTATCCAGGATGTAGGTCCACGTATTAATCTGACATCGCCTACTGCGATTGTTTCTAAGCTGGGTTCCCAAGGGTAATTTCGCGTTCTTCACTGTCGAATAAGTTTTCTGCTACACCCCCTAAAATTAATTTTGTTTTGTTCAATCTGGTAGATATTTTCTAAGATAAGTCCACGCTTTCTGAAATTAATGCCAGGTTCCGTGTTCTAAAGGTAGTTAGCTCTGCAAAGCTCACTCATCCGAAAATTAATTTCACTCTCCTCAATATTCAAGTACTATTGGAAAAGCCCATGTGTTTTGAAATTGATTTCACTTTCTTCATTCTGGAGGTAGTTTTCTAGAATCGGTAACATCTTCCACTTTAAAATTAATTTTAAGATCTGCACTATTGGATAAGTGGGCAAGTAATTTTTCATAATGTAAAATCTGTTGAAATAATGATATAAGTATGTTGAAATCAGTTGTACCAGACATTATTCTCCTACATAAATCAGAGTTTTGTATTAAACATGAGTAGTTGATATGTATTAGATTGTCGGGAAGACAATATAATTTGAAAAGCAACAATGTCACATAAAATGTGAACGAGTACTTTCTGAACATTGCAAATGGTATTGTATTGTATTCTGAATTTTTGCATAACATATTTAATTGTTCAATAATTGCTACTCAGCGATTTGCATCAAGTAATCGTTTTTTTCTTTTAGTCTTTATCGATAACTGACCTGGTGCATTTAATGTCAACATTTCCCACATCAATTTTGACGAGTGACGTCTATTTCGTCATTTCGTCGACGCCTTTTCTTTATACGTCATACAACTTTATTGTCGCTCCGAATAGTAATATCCCGGTAGAAGTAAGACAGTGGAATGTGTTAGCCGTGTTTTTATTGCTTTTTACAGAGAAACAAAGAAAAAGCGCCCGAAAGTTAAACGAATATGAGTTATATAATTATAGATTAGTATGAAGTTGGCTGGCATAAAGTGCAATGGACGTAAAGAAGACCAAATTACTTTCTGTGTAACCCAAAGTTCTTGTTTTGTGACGTGCACACTAAATGGTTTATTACCTGTCCTTGATATTAAAAGATACCGCCTGGATAGAAAAGACTGGAAGAGATGGTAAGAATAGAAAAATAGAAAGATATTTTATGTATTTGTACGGTTGTACGCAAGTACTCTTGAGGCAGTAGACTTGGTTAGTGCATTATGAAACATATTTTACTGACGTCCATTGGAAGGCCAATCACAACAACAAAGTCTCACAAAACTCTAGATTCTTGCATACCTACCTAATACAAATTGTCATATACCTTCAATTCTAAGGATATCCTTTAATATACATTCAAGATCTGAACAAATGGACTCATGACTTATGATCCCTAATTCGATATAGAGTCTAGTCTATTCGGTGTTATAGTCTGGTCTTTGCTAACTAGCCTGCATCTCCTAAACGGAGCCATCACATGTGACGTAAAATAACCAAAAACCATGCGATGGATTTATGTACTTCAACGTTTCTGAAATGTTGACAACTTAACTCCTGAATAGCAGCATTATTAATCATTTCACTACAAATAAGTAGAATACGTGTATATTAGAACGAATGTAGAATACTGCGTTAGATCTCAAGGCAACTATCATGGCAAGTCAGTGCCATTGTGGATACACTCTAACGACAAATTGCATGGGTAAATATTTAGAGACAATTACTTTTATAACACCACAGAAACAGCTTGATTTTAGGAAAATAGATTATTTTTCTAACGAAGCTCGAATTTTTCTTCTATTCATTCTGGCACCAGAGCCTCATCCTCCAGTCCATCTTCCGTACGCGCAATGGTATCGTAAAATTCCTTCCATGTGAATCGTAAGGAACAAAAAATAAAACTAGGGTCCAGTTTTTGTCTTTTCTCATAAAGTACTACCATGATGATTCTATTATTCAGTCAGAGTCGAGACTCCCATATATTTTCGGAATATGCATTTGTTTCTGAAAATTCGATTGTACTGAATTCCACATTAAATGACAGTGTATTCTTAGCAATATCTTTCCCAAAATATTTCCTTTGATAGTTTACTGGTTCAACTTCATAAATAGAACATTTATTTGACTAAACGCTAGTCTTTATTTGACTCATTTGCTAGTGTAACTTGTGTGTAGACAGAAGCTTTATGAGATTGATACTAAGGTGTACAGTTTAGTTTCATAACTATAATCACAGCCCCTTTTACAGTAAATGATAAGTTCACTATACCGCCTGTCAACTGGTTGTGACACCCCCGATTTCGTCGTTGGTTTTTTTTTTTTTAAATGTTGTTCCGTGTGTACTGCAAATATTGCTGTTAGGCAATCTTTACCAATTCCTAAAAAGGTTCTAATAACCATCAATCCTTCTTTCGGCTTAATTTTCTTGGAATTTGCAATTTGGCCCTAATTACCCGCGACAACCGGTTGAGACTGGATTGGGTTTTTGAAGTAAAAATAAAATTTGGAGTGTTATTACAATGGTTTAATTGTTTTCCAGTAAATTGTTCTTTCTCCCTTTTTATTTACAATCTCTAACATTCTTGATCGAATAGTTTTCAGTTTTAATGGCATCTTTACGGTGTCTTACGTTATTGAATTGTCGTCTGCATTGGCATACAGCTCTTGAAAGATACGTTCTCCATACGTTCTCAATTATGTTGAGGTCTGGAGACAGTGCTGCCCAGTCAAGAACAGAGACGTTGTTACGGCCGAAGTACTCTTACCTTCCGGGTTGTGTGAATTGCTGCATTATCTTGTTGCAGATTTTCTTGGTTATAATGCACGATCTCTTCATGAGATCTTAAGGTAGTCCTCACTATTCATCATGCCTTTTACCAAGCGGATATTGGTCATATTTTGGTATGATATTTCTGTCCAAACCATAACTCCACCTCTATCTTGTTATCGTCTTAAAAACAGCTTGTCCTTCCTCAAATCATGAAAATAATGAAGAAATTCGTCAGGCCCATTAAGGCAAAAGCGTTTCTCATGGGCGAAGATACAGTTCGCGAACGCTTCTTCCATATTAAATGATTTCTGTCAAAGGTCTCAAATGGGCATCTCGATGACGTTGTAGTAGAGCGGATTGTCTTTTCAAACCCTTTCTTTGAAGATATTCCGCTTCAGCTAAAACACACTTACAAGTCCTTAGTTGTTTGTTCACATTTGAAATCCCTGCTGATACGGCGATTTTCCTTGTTGTTGGTGGAGAATTTGACGCTTCTCATAGTACGGGCCGCCGATCTGCGGATATCAAACTACATTTTTATCCAGGTACATATCTTTTCATGGCCCAAGGCTAATAACCTTGCCCGTAAAAATAAATTATTATGGAAAATTTAACAAACCTCGAGACTTGCTAAATAAGTCCAAGACCGGATCCCGGTTGTAGTGCCGATTATGATGATGACATATCTTTTCCCGTCGTTTTCTGGATCCTTCAAATAGTTTGAGAAAACCGTACGACGGCGGCCCAAAGTTTTTCAATTTTGTTGACAGAATGTCCATCTTGGCGCATTTTTTGAATGTCCTGCATCTCGGTTTGGTTTAACATCTTTCCAGACCCCTTTTTCACGTCTAAGACGTTTTTTATTTTTAATATTTTACTACTCGAAGGAGCGTTGAGTCAGCGCCCTGAGATACTTTTTTTTCCTCGACCGATTCATGCGCCAAGCTCCGAAAGATGCTCAAGGATTTCCCCCAACCATTTCACGAAGCATGTAGCTTAATGAGGTGGTATTTCAACGGGCGACTGGGCTTTGGACCATACATACCACTCAGTCATTGTGCCGGACTGCAGAATAGCAAGAGCCGTTAAACCTAGGTTTGCGCAATCAAACGCAAGCCACAACCCGGTTGTGGCCTCAGCCATTGAGGCAGTGTGTAAATACTTTCTTTTAAATCAAATCAATAAAACTGACCAACTCACACTGCGAATGGAATCCGCAACTGAATTTCCAAAGTATTTATACCCTTTCCCAACGGCGTGCCGCGCCGCCTTCAACAATGGTTTAAAACGACTGTGGCGTTTTTCAATTTTGTTAGAAAATGTATCCTGGTGGAATTTTTTTTCTCCGTTTGGTTTAACATCTTTCCATACCCCATTTTTAACTTTTTTACTTCTAAGACGCCTTTAAATACTTCCTTTTCAATAAAATCACTAAAATTGACCAACAACTCATACTGCGAATGGAATCCGCAACTGAAATTCCAAAGTATAAGCGATACATACGTCTCAACCACTTGTCGCTGGTAATTTGGAACAAATTGCATATTCCCAGAAAATTAAAGCAAAAAAAAAAAGAAATGATGGTTATTAGAATATTTTTAGGAATTGCTAATTATTACCTAACAGCAATATTTGCAATACACACGGAACAAAATTATCGAGAAACGCTGAAATCAGGGCATGTCTCAAACAGTTGTCATTTTTAACTCTTCTAAAGAAATTTGGAACTTAGTCTGTGTCGTCAAAACAAGTGTTTTTTTGAAAGGTATTTCTTTATGAACTGACACTGCTCATATAGATAATGCATGACTCACTTAACTTTTAGATTTTGTGGTGTTCTCTACCTACACCCAACTCATGAGCGTCTCCAATTATTCTGAGTTTTGGTTACTTGTCTCTTTTTGTAGTGAAATTTGTGAACCCTCAAACTGCCTCTAAATTAATTATCTGCTTTTAAATTCAGTCAAATTTCCAGTCTGAGAACTATCTCCATTCCATTCAATCTCATGGTTTTCAATCTGTAAATAGGACTTATCGCCAGGGTTTTAAAGAAGATGTAACCAATCAGTCTAACACTTCCAATCAGTGAATTATTGGGTTGCCGTCAAGTACATCTCTGAATTGAGTACTATTATATGTTGGGTCTTAGAATGACAAGTTGTGGGATTAAATTATACAATCTCCGTTACTGAGTTTATCAAACAAATAAGCAATATCATTCCACTGATTCGGCACTATTGTTTTAAGACCAATGTTTATCTGCTCATGCGCAAATAGATTCAGATGCACGAAATATTGAAATGAGTGAGGTATTCACATCAAAATTTAATCAGATGTATGAGTTACTTCTGCTTCATACATGACGATAGTGATTTAGCACACAAGAAGTCATTTAATTAACCAAGTTTATTATTACAATTTATCGGCTGGATTGAATATTTTGGTTTTTTATTGCATTTTATCGACATTTTATAGTTATCGTATGGTTAAGTATAACCGATTCGTAATAATATAAGTTAAAATAAATAATAAAATTAATAGTATTAATAGCCGAAAGCCATCGTCAATAGCACTGATAAGATTTGATTTTAACAACAGTTAAACATAGCATAGGGTTTTCATATTTTTGAAAAGTATACCATATTTTCTGCATATGCGAAATAATGGATACACATATAACTTTTGATCTAAAGGGGTAACATCACCGTAGAAAGCTAAACTAGAGCGGTTTTTGCGATTGTTTTGTTAAAAGAGGATAGGTTATAGGATAACAGTACGAGAGTAATCCCAGAAGTATCTTACCTAACAGAGAAACCAAAATATTTGGGGAAAATGTCTTTACTTCTCCTTCTAACTCGTTTTCCTTTTCTCAGCGGTCTCCAATAGATTCGATACTCTGTTTATGGGGAGAATCATTGAGCTTCTAAAAATAGCCATCAGTCGTAGACTCTGTCCCTTCATTGTTGGCAAATCGTTTACCACCAAGCTTTTATTATGGCTTGGATACGTGGATACGGAAAATAAGCGAAGGGCGATAGACGAGTAGAGTGTATGAGGACGCAATTCGAATTTTAACTTATTGATTTGGACCATCGGGATGACGTTATCTCGATAAAATAAAACTTCTTTTCGCCAAATTCCTTCGTCCTTTCTGACGAAAATCAATCAAAATTATATATCCCGCATTCCTTAACAAGCGACACCATCACCTTGTCTGCAAACGAAACTACCGCCGCCTTCTCTGGAGGCAATCTGCCATTTCCAGTGTATTGTCTCTACGGTTCATTCGTGTTAAATGTGAAGTGTCATCGCCCCATGTTCGTCCATGGAGACAAATTGACCCAAGAATTCGGCTTAATTGTCAAACCCTCGATTGAAGCCTCTCCACGAATCTGTTCTTATTTCATTGTGACTAAACTATCGTGCGCATAGCTTTTTCATGTACAAATTTTTAGCCAGTATGTGGACTTTTGAAATCCCCACCATATTTGCTGCCAGTTCGCGCACACGAACTTGCAATTTTTGTGAATTTTTTTTATCATTCCTGGCGCAGTCATTTCATTTGGTCCACCACTGCGATGTTCGACTTTCCAGCTTGTACGGCTTCATCTAAACTCGGATACCCAATATCTTACCATTGTAACCGAAGTAGTAGACATATTCAGAGTAGACTTCATCTTTGTTTTGACATTGGGTGGAGTGAAGCCTTTCAATTAAATGTTTTGTATAACAGACCGGTGACGAATTTTTTCCATGTTTAAGAGTACACTACCAGCGGTCGCCATGAAAGAGTGTTATAAAATATAAAATAAACAACGCAGGGATGAATGCGTTGATTGTCAAATTTAAGCTTTATTGGGGTCATATTCTCACCATAGTCATTCTTTTTATACTAAACCTAGTCTGTATACCTGGTCGGTTATTTCTGAGACTACCCTTCAATATTATATCAAGTAAGCTTCACTGTCCGAGGAAATGTTTATATTAAAATTATAGCTAGACTAGAGCCAATCCCTGCGGCAGGTAGTGTACGTGTCGCGAATTTAAATCTGAAACACCCTTAAAAAATAAAGGTTTTTGCCTTAACCTATATCTCATGTATTATAGGTACCGAAATATGTAGGAAATGTAAAACGAGACACCTAAGAGAAAATTGATTTGAAAATGTCAATTTCTGAATATCAAGTAAGCTTCACTGTCCGAGGAAATGTTTATATTAAAATTATAGCTAGACTAGAGCCAATCCCTGCGGCAGGTAGTGTACGTGTCGCGAATTTAAATCTGAAACACCCTTAAAAAATAAAGGTTTTTGCCTTAACCTATATCTCATGTATTATAGGTACCGAAATATGTAGGAAATGTAAAACGAGACACCTAAGAGAAAATTGATTTGAAAATGTCAATTTCTGAATGGTTAGCGGGCAAGTGAAAAAAAAAATGATCTTTGTGAAAAAAATCGATCTTTTATCACAAAAATTGTTGATAAGAAATCCACAAGTCAACTTATCAGCAAAACCGTACGCATTTTAGAGTGGAATATAATTTCAAGTATGTAAACCATTTTATATCGGTTGAAAGAAAATTGTTATGTGGGTGCCGTTTTAAAAAGGCATGTTTACTAAAAAGTGTGTTTAAAAATCTGAGTAATTGTTTCAGAACAATGCAATACACTTGAAAACAGCTCGGAAATTCACCGAAAAAAGATTTGTGCAAATATATAAAAATATGTTTTCCATTTATCGACAAAGTTCAAATTATCTTTTATGGTCATAAAAAAAAAACATTTTCTGAGCATCGCGCAGTGATGTTACCTCTTAAGAAAACATTCCTTAAATATTGTTCTCGCTTCATAATCAATAGATATATTTACAAAATTAAATATAGTTAGATACTAGGGTCGTGTTGTCTTTAACACGAAAGAGGGGTTGTTTATAAATTCGGTATATAAAACCCGGATTCATATTCCGGTTGTAAAACATGAAGGATAAAAAAAAACATTCACAATAACTGCAAAACTGTTCATTAAACCGAATTTACTTTAGTTAGTCGAACAATTTTCCTTAACCCGAATTTACATAACTTAATAAGTGTTTGAATGGTTAAAATTAACTGTAGTTGAACTTGAAAAACAAGAAACCGAGTTTATTAAACTTATTCTAATTTTTTCAATCAACAATGATAAAATTATTATTGAAGTGATTTCTTTATTTTTTAGTAGTAGAAACAAATATAATTACCACAATATAAAATAACATTCGATTCAATCAATAATCATAAAATGATTATTGAAGTGATTTCTTTATTTTTTAGTAGTGGAAACAAATATAATTGCCAGAATATAAAACAACATTTGAAATATGATTTTCTATTTTCATTGTTTTTATATTTACAAATATTTGTGGAATATAAATAACATTCATAATATTACTTCATATTATTATATCGCATTATTTTATATTATTATATATCATATTTAACATTTAAGAATACTTCAAAATCTCCTTTTGTGCGCACGTTAGTGTAAGAAAAGTATATAACATTACTTTATATTATTATGTAATGTTATATTATTATATTACGTTATATTATTATATTACGTTATATAATTATATTGCGTTATATTATTATATTACCTTATATTATTACATTACATTACTTTATATTATTATAATCGAACGTAACAAATGGTCAAATACAAAGTAACATTTTGAAACATAAAACAACCCCCACGAAAAGTAAAATTATATTCCTAGATTATAAGATTATTTTACAAAATATAAAAACAGGTCGAATATAAATGAATAACAGTCTTGGAATACAAAAACAAAAGTTTGTAAAACATAGACTAACATTTTAATATACAAAAATAATTTTCGAGGGATATAAAATGTTTTATATATTATCTAATAATCAAAAACAGCTATAAAATAGCAGAGAAAATTCTAGGGTAGCCCTGGACTTTTAATTAAATTAAAATTAAAATGTCTAGACTTTTATTCTTAAAGGGAAAGTTAAACATTAAATCAATCTTGAACTGTCGCTTAACTGACATTAAAATATAATATTTTAATTTAATAAAGAGAGAAAATATTGAGGTTAGAAAAAATGGCTCGTATCAAAATAATAACTACGAACCAGTATATATCGAAAATCAAATTAAACTTATTTTTCAAACTTAAAAACAGCAGTAAGTGAAATATTAAAAAAAAAACGTTAACTATTGTGGTCTTCAACTTATGTGAAACTATATTTTTGATAAAAGTATAGAGGTTTATAGAACCTATATGTTTATGAAAGTCTTTTTAATGAAAAAGAAACATTTATCAATAACAATTTTATAATTTAAGCAACTAAAACCAAGGTTGAGTCTCAGACAATTAGATTATAATTTAAGTTAAATGTTTAAAGGTGTGGGTTTAGGTATTTATCAAAAGTAGTTCTTTAAGAAACTATCTCGGTGGGTGGTATAGGCACGTTCAGTTGATTATTAGTTAGGCAGGTGATTGGAAAAGATTAATTACCATCTTGGGAAAATTGAAGAAAGTCTCGGACCTTGGAGCTTTTAGGTCTTCATCGGCTGTGTTGCAACTGTTTTCTATTACATTAAGGGAAGAGTATTTGGCTCTTTTTTTAATTTCAAAAAAATACAATTTACACAATATTTTCCTGTTTTTGACCACTTTTTGCCGTTTTTCGGTTAGGAAAACAATTATTCCTTTATTGTAGAAAAATGGAGGGATTTATCTCTGTGAAATTTATGTAGTGCTATTCTCAGTGTCCTTTTGAAGTTAAAAGATGAGTGTAGCTTAGCGTTTCCATGGGGGATACAACATTTTGTCATCAAACCCGATTTTTTTTTCTTAATTTCTTGTTTCCGCTACATTAATTGCTGGCACTAGAGATTAAAGCCAAGCATTTGATGAGGCATTTCCCGTAGTATCCCACAACGGATGATACCATACCGCTACATTAACTGCTGACACTAGAGTTTAAAGCCAAGCATTTCAAGAGGCATTTGCCATAGTATCTTACAACGGATTATACCATACATCTACATTAATTGTTGATACTAGAGTTTAAAGCCAAGCATTTCAAGAGGCATGTGCCATTGTATCTTACAACGGATTATACCATACAACTACATTAATTGTTGACACTAGAGTTTAAAACCAAGCATTTCAAGAGGCATTTGCCATTGTATCTTACAACGGATTATACCATACAACCACATTAATTGTTGATACTAGAGTTTAAAGCCAAGCATTTCAAGAGGCATTTGCCATAGTATCATACAACGGATTATACCATACCGCTACATTAATTGCTGACACTAGAGTTTAAAGCCAAGCATTTCAAGAGCCATTTGCCATAGTATCATACAACGGATTATACCATACCGCTACATTAATTGCTGACACTAGAGTTTAAAGCCAAGCATTTCAAGAGCCATTTGCCATAGTATCTTACAACGGATGATGCCATTGGGATCTCTTCAAATACACTTACTTCTGAATTTGGGTTTGGCGCCGTTTGTGGAACTTTTTTGACCAAAGTCATTTTTATATAGCATTATTCTATGTGATCCATTTTTCATCCATCGCTAGCTTCAAGATAATTCAAAAACATCTTGGTTTCGTTCCGTTTGATGAAGGTTCAATTAATTTTTTCATTAAATTTATGTGCCTCCCAAATATCGAGATTACTGTGATTAATTTTTTATTACACTTCCTGAATAACTTCATTTCGTTCCGTTTCAACAGCGATTCGCGGATGAAAGTTCATTGTAATTCATTTTCCTCACTTAGTTCATAATGTCCAAGTATCGAAATCATTTTGTAATCAATGTTATGCAAATTGTTTTAGATCTTTTCTTGCCCGATATTAACTTCCTTTAAAATATCGTGACTGCTGACATGTCGGCTTACTTGAACGTTATCCATAAATTCAACCGTTTTTCCAAAGACAACGAAAATAGCGAGGAACGAAAGGTAGTAGTGAATCATTTCTAGGCAGTCAATTGCCATAGAGTACCTTCACCAAGAATATCACAAATCTCTTTACAAGTCTTCGCTTTATCACAGTAAAATTGAAAAATATAGCGATTTTTGTTTTCATCTTTGTATTATAATATCTTTTTTGGCGCAAGGCTAATAACCTTGTCCGGAAAAACAAATTATTATGAAAAATTTAACAAGCCTCAGACTTGTTAAATAAGGCCAAGACCGGATCCCGGTTGTAGTGCCGATGATGATGATTACAATATCTTTTAACCCAACCCAGTCGCAATAAAATGTTCACCAATAATCTGTGGCATATCAAATGAAAATAAGTTTTGATAGGGTTACCTGATCCAAAGGTAGAACACTTTAAAATCAATGAAATAAAAAAACGCCAAATACTTTTACCTTAACGTAATATAATTCAAGTTCAACTTTTAAAGTCGCATGTTTACGTGTTTATTACAATTAGTTCTTCAGGCGTTTTCCTAGTATAACACAAATTCAACTTATAAAGTTACATATTTAGTCCTTCAGGTGTTTTCCTAGTATACTTCAAATTCAACTTATAAAGTTACATATTTAGTCCTTCAGGCGTTTTCCTAGCATAACACAAATTCAACTTATAAAGTTACATATTTAGTCCTTCAGGTGTTTCCCAATTCAAATTCATCCTATAAACCTACATGCTTAGTCGTTTTTCTGGTATAATTGAAATTCAAGTTACATGTTTAAATGTTTATTACATTTAGTTTCTCGGGCATTTTCCTCAATAATATGCGCATATTTGTAGATGGAGTTCAGTACTTATTTCCTTGTGTAGAGGGAAGATATGGAGCTCAGCCCAGAGATACTTACGTATTTAGTACAATTAGACCTCCAGGCGTTTCATTTTTAAACATTTTTTTTATTATCTTTTTATCTTCTAAGTTTCTAAATTACATGCTAGACAAAAAATGCTTATTTTAGCTTAATTATCTTATATTATAATTCACTCGTCCTTCGCAAACGCTCTAAGCTAAACATTACTTTACAATTGTATAATTTTCTTTTCGGCGACAGGGCCTCCAGGCGTGTTTCTACTATAATTGAAATTCAACTTATATGTGTCGTTCTTCAGGCGTTTTTCTAGTATAATTCAAATTCAACTTATAAAATTTCATGTCTAGATGTTTATTACCTTTAGTTCTTTGAGCATTTTCTTCAATAATATGCGCATATTTGTAGATGGAGTTCAGTTGGTAACTTTTTTTCTTGTAAAATTGAGGGAAGGTATGTAGCTCAACCTAGAAATACTTACCGCATACCAATTGTTTATCATTAAAGTCAAGATCTCCCCGACAGTGGACCCCACGGTATTGAATAACATCGTAATTTTCAATGCAAATTTATCATTTCAACGTCAGTTTGTTAATTCCACAGTGATATTCGATAAAGCATGTGAAAGCACTTTGTTTGTCTGAATACCGCATTTATTTTATAAAAAAATACAATGTTTGCAACGTGAGTTTAATCTATTTTTACAATATATTTGTATTCTCTATAAAAACTTACTGCTCTTCACGAGCACTCTAATTTTCATACTAAATAAGTGTGCTAGATGCCTTTCATGTTAATTCTACCATTAAAAACTTACTGCTCTTCACGAGCACTCTAATTTTCATACTAAATAAGTGTGCTAGATGCCTTTCATGTTAATTCTACCATTAAAAACTTAGAATTAAGAACTTGACAAAGAAGCAAAAAGCAGGGCCAGTGTTGTTTTAGTATAGTATATCAGAACTTTTGTTATTTTACCTTGGGAAACAATTCATATTAACAGATGGTTGATAAAAGGTTTGGAAAGACCCGAGACCAACATATCGAAGCATAGTGTTTGGCAAATTTATTGAGCAACACATTCTCTACCTAGAATGATACAGTCCGTCCAGTGCCGTTTTACCATGTATATACCCTTTTTGTAGGACGATTTGTCCAACCGTTCAAAATTCTCTTCAATATTAGCGATCATTTCTGTATCGGGGCGGTAACCCTTTTCGATGAGCATTTTTTAAAGTTTGCGAATAGGTAATCATCGCTGGTCAAACTACTCTAATGTGGTGAGTTTGGGGGCAAATCGAGATGGAATTATTTCGGTTTTGCCAATGTTACAATCGATATGTGACAAGGTGCGTTTTCTTAATCAAAGGGTATTTTTTTTCCTACATAAAAGTCTGTATTTTCGCGATAACTTTCTGCAATCGCACCTATACCACCGTTCAATATTCGTTATTGATAATCTTTCTCTTTGCAAGACAATCGATGAATGTTTACGTACCATGCAAATCATGAAATACCGACGCCTCATTACGTTATTGGTCGCTTTGAATGGCTATCGCCCTTTATTGCCCAGACAACTGACTACTGACGACTTCCGAGTATAGCACTAATCCCCGATCTTTCCATTGTCACATATCGCATGAAAAAAATCTTTTTATTTCTCTTAAACGTTTCCAAACACCGATCTGAATAATCAGCATGATTCTTTTATTGGTCAAATGCGGACAGTAATCGACTTTACATATCTAAATACTCGTGTAATATATGATATACACATTCTATTGATAACTTTACAATGTCAGCCATCTCAGACATTGTTCGGAGAAAACCAAAAGCTTCATCACTAAAGATTCAACATTCCGATGTTTAGTGATAGAAATGTCATCAAGCTTTTACACTTATTGGTTTGATAGTTACTCAAAATCGTAGAGATGTGTTATTAGAGCCGCCATCCATGTGTCGTTCTCGGGACTTTTGAAACAATCTGTTGTATGAGTCTTAACGAAATTTGTTAACTTACAACAGAGCGATGCACTCGAGTAATGAAATATTTGAGAAAATTAAAAAAAAAGCGAAAGCGCTCTTGGAAAACCAGAGGTGGTTATGAGTAAAAAAAATAAATAGTAAATATGTTCAGAAAAATTTTCCTATTTTAATTATATATTTACAGAGAATGAGTCGTGGATTTAATCAAACTTGTAAAGAAATCAAAACAATCGAAGTTTTAAGTTCCTGCAAGAATTCAAATTAATTTCGTGTCTTGTAGTTCAATAGTAATAGTTGTAGTAGTCATTTTTATTTCTAATATAATCATATACATTCGAATTTTACAATAAATATGACAGATACTATCATCTTAAAACAATATATATTATTATTATTACATTGTAAAGTTTAACAGAAACATAACCAATTTAATAGAGCAAACAATTCGGCAATATAGTTTTAGTTGGAGTTGCTTGCATCATTACGAATTGATCAAACTATTTTACTTATTGTGCCACTCAACGATTGGAATAAATCTCTATATAAAAAAAAGGAAAGAACAAACAATTGTAAATCAATCGAACTTTAACCAACAATTTTAATAAAATCTATTGTTATTTAACCTAGATTTAAAATATATATTGGAATTTAATTTATTTATGAAATTCTGACTTCAAAGAGACATTATACAGCGTTACTGGCTTGATTATTTGATTTCTCCATTAGGAAATTCCTTCACCTCGAGACCTAACAAATATAAGATTTATTTATTTTTCTTTATTTTGAAATATTTTGTTTCACTCTCTGTTTCGCATTCTGGAACTGTATCAGCTCTTTACGTTTAGGTCCTGGAACTACCTACACATTATTTAACAAATTTCCTGCAGATTTTTAGAAGTTTATATTCACTTCGATGTACACTATTGGTTCAGTAGGGGTTTTTTCAAGAATACTCTGGTGGTCGGGTTGTCCTGCTGTTTTATCACCTACTCGATTTTATTTATGGGTTTCATGCAAAATTAGTTTTAGGATTTAACGCCTAGCATTTTTAGATCTGAATATCTAAAAATCAGGAAATTTCTGCAAGAAATTGTTTGAAGGCAGTTCTTTTAAGGCTCATTTTTATTACAATTATAATTTAAAACTCATCCCATGAATGAGTAGGTAAAACATGCAATAGTCAAACCAAAATGCTCAAAAAAAAACTTTATACAACAAAGATATTTGTTTTGAATAAAAGGCGAGGATTCTGATCTCCCGTTTACCGCTCCTCAGACCAAGTACATTGATGATTACCATTCTTTTGATCCAAATTCCGTGGAAATTTTCTCGAAAAATTTCTTTGATTTATTTATCTTCATATTTCAAGGTTTAGTTGACTCTAATATTTTTATTTGTGATTTTCTCTTGACGGATCAGAATGTGCAATAGTCGAAATGAAATCCTAAAAAACTTCGGTCTTCGGGTTTGGTTATCCTAATTTTTGGATATCAGAGATTGTGAAATTCTTTGAAAATCAATCTCCCCCTTTGCTTCCTTCATCTCCTCCAGGACAAATTGAAATGCCAGACCAAAGAAACTTTTAAATAAAGTTGGCCCTTCTATTTATATTTTTATCGTCGGTGCCCATCTTCTGGGGTGTCTAGGGTCTTCAGGTTTGCCATCACAATCTTTCTTCCTTTTACCGTGCCTTTTTGGAAGGGAGTTAAGGCGACACAAATTGTTAAAAAAATCCGTCTTCTTATTTTATTTGTATTAATACAAAAAAAAAACCTAAACATCCCAACATCAGGGCACAAAAGAGCGTGAAGTTCTTTAATTTTCCGCAGCCAAGCTCTCGTTTCTCGTATTACGTCAACAAGTACACTTTCCTATTGTATTTGTACTAATAAAAAACGTTGACTTCTTGAATCCAATATTAAATATCGGATCTTGTGAAGTTCTTCGATTTTGTTTAAAGCTAGCCTCTTCATTTTTTGTTCCTTCGTCTTCCCTACGTCAATTTGAAAAGCCTTACCCCTTGGAATTTTATTATATAAATAAAATCTGTTCTGTAATATGAAGACGTTCAGGTTTGCCACTACGGCCTTTCCTCTTTCAGCGTGCTTCGTTGCCAATAAATTAAGCCGACACAAATTGTAAACGAATTCCACCTTCATATTGTATTTGTATTAATACAAAAAAAAGGACTTTAACATTCCAACATTAGGGAGTGTGAAGTTCTTTAAATTACTGCAGCCAAGCTCCAGTTTCCGGTATTACGCCAACAAATATACTTTCCTGTTGTATTTGTACTAAAATAATGTACTAAATAAAAAACGTTGACTTTATCATTCCAATATTAAATGTCGGATCTTGTGAAATTCTTTGATTTATAAAGACAACCTCTTCATTTCTTCCCTACGTCTATTTGAAAAGCCTTAGCCCTTGTAATTTTATTATATATATAAATAGTATCTGTTCTGAAATAAGAAGACGTTCGGTTTGCGACTACAACCTTTCCTCCTTTAGCGTGCTTCGTTGCAAGCGAATTAAGCCGACACAAATTATTAAAAAATCCGCCTTCATATTGTATTTGTATTAATACAAAGAAAGGAACTTTAATATTCCAGAATTAGGGTATCAGAGAGCGTGAAGTTGTTTAAATTTTTGCAGCCAAGCTTTTGTCTCATATTATGTCAACAGGCATACTTCCCTATTGTATTTGTACTAAAATAATGTACTATAGTAAAAAAAAAAAAACTTTGACTTTATCATTCCAATATTAAATATTGCATCTTTTGAAGTTCTTTGATTTTTTTAAAGCCAACCTCTTCATTTGTTATTCTTTCGTCTTACGTCAATTTGAAAAGCCTTAGCCCTTGTAATCTTATTATATATATAAATAGTATACGTTCTGAAATAAGCAGGCGTTCGGTTTGTGACTACAACCTTTCCTCTTTTAGCGTGCTTCGTTGCAAGCGAATTAAGCCGACACAAATTATTAAAAAATCCGCCTTCATATTATATTCGTATTAATACAAAAGAAAAACTTAAACATACCAACACTAGGGTATCAGAGGGCGTGAAGTTCTTCAAATGTTTGCACCCAAGCTTGCGTTTCCCGTTCCTTGGCTCCTCTAGGGCAAATTGCAATGCCTCACCAAAATAAATTCGGATTTATTCCATGTAGTTTTTGTATCAGGCAAAGTGTTTTTTATGTTGTAGGTTGATTTTTGTTTTTAATAACTGATGGAATGCAATTTTAATTTTGGCATAAAATGTCATAGACTTCTAGTATTTTTTTTAGTAAATTCTGATTGGTTTGTTCGTGCATCACTTTGCCTTAACGTACCCCTAAAGAAAGAAATCGGTAGGGGTCGAGTTGCCAGTCGATATCACCACTTTCTGATATCCATCATCATCATCGGCACAACAACCGGGATCCGGTCTTGGCCTATTTTGGCAAATCTCTCCACCGGTATCCGGTCTTTATCCGAGACTTGTTAAATTGTCCATAATAATAGGTTTTACCGGGCAAGGTTATTAGCCTTGCGCCAACTTACTGATATTATTCCTCTGAAAAAAATGTTCACAAAATTTGGAACCAAATATTCTGTAGGCCTGATTGATCCAATTCTACGGTATCGATCGAAAAGTTGCACTTTTCCAGTACACATATGTCTTTTAAATATGTCAAAGTTAGATATATTATAAACTTTAAAGCCTTCACGTTTTTATTATAGTCACAAAAAGGGGCTTATGTTGTAATACTTCGAATTGCAGATGGAAAATCAATACCTTCTTTGAATCTCCGTTAATATTTTGACCATTTTGTCGTTCGTTTACTGTTTTATTATAGTAGTAAATATGAGTTTCTTGATTTTTAATTTTTCGGCCATTTTGTCGTTCGTTTACTGTTTTATTATAGCAGTAAATATTGTTTTTATCGATTTTTAGGTAGCATCTTTCCTCGTTTTCTTCGCCTGGTGTATGTCTGCATAAAAATCCGAAAGTCGAATATATTATAAACGTAGTACCTTACCCTTCACTATTTCATTATAGTGGGTTGAAATGATATTCTTTCTTAAAGACAAACTTTCACTTTTCTTTCATTTCCTTGATGTGACCTATGTTTTATCCTAAATCGTTATAATTTACGGAAACTATAGGTTCCACTATTTCATTATCATCATCATCGGCACTACAACCGGGATCCGGTTCTTTGCCTTATTTAGTCCGGCTTGTTAAATTTTCCATAATAATTTGTTTTTCCGGGCAAGGTTATTAGCCCTGCGCCGTCCACTATTTTATTATAGTGGGTTGAAATGATATTCTTTCTTAGAGAGCAAACTTCCACTTTTCTTCCATTTCCTTGACGTGACCTATGTTAACCTAAAATGTTATAATTTACGAAAACTAGAGCCTCCACTATTTTATTATACAAATATTTTGCTTAAGTTTAAGTTGTTAACTTAGATGACGCACTTTCATCTTGATCTGTCTTCTGTTTTTTGTCTAGTTTATGTCGAATTAAAACTCGAAGGCCTAAAAAATTGAGACGGCCTTTGTATTTTGTGATTTTTTATTTACTATCCTGGCTGAGGATGAGGAAAAACTTCTTTTTTCTCTGTGGAGCAGGTCAAATGCAATCAAAACCTACAAAAAGATAAATGGGAATGAAAAACGCTCTTGGGCTTCTTTTTTATTACAATGCAGTTATTCGAACTCCTTTGACGAGTTCTCCCCCTTCCTTCCTTCTTCCATTTCATAGTGTCGTGTAGCTCGTAGTCTTCAGGAAATCCATAAAAATGTCGAGTAACAGCTTCACTATTCTAATACTTGGGTGTCTCGGATTAAGTTCGTCCAGCTTTTGTTACAAATTTTCGACTTCCTTCTTTCGCATTATTTACAAAGTTTGTTCTGAAAATATACAATTTTTTTTTTTAATAAAATTATCAATTTGGGCACAAAGACCCATATAGTTCAAAGGGAAGTAAAAATATCTCAACAAGGTATTAGGTTACAAAGATGGTTAAATATAATACGAACTGAGTCATTAAATCAGTGCGAAAAGTATCTTTTAAGCACTAAAGAGTGGGTTAGAATATGCAACCAGAAAAAGAGCAGGTGATTCATGAAAAAGGAGGGTCTCACTAAATATTAGAAGAATATTTAGCATACACAGTTATAAGAAGCGGAACTGGATTATAAAAATAGTAGAATAAAAATATATTAATAAACGTAGAAGCATAGGTTAGAAATTGAAAAAAGAGGAAGAAGTAGAGCAGGATATCATCCATAGAAAGATGATCACATTCGATAAGCAATTACCACAGCTCACACCTTTTGATATAACGAATAAAAGAATAGCTCATCTTAAGTCATTTGTATTCTACTCTTGAGGACCAACTGTTCCTTATGTTTTCAAAGTACTTAATAGGAACCCGGTTGTAGTGCCGATGATGATGATGATGACTTTTAGTCGCATAAAACCAGAGAAGAGAACACATATAAAATTACAATAAGCACTTTGCGTTGTTATATAATCCTTAAACAATAGAAAATGTATATGCTCAGGAATTTCTATAAGAACAGATTTTTTGTTTTATAATCAGAACTAAATTAAATCTAAGGGCTTCCACTGTCTAGTTTGATTCCATGAGAATAAAGTATTATTCAAAGTCAATATATTTTCCACTTTTGTACTCTACATTCTAAACAAGTAGTCTTCGTAAATCTCTAATAAGTAAACGTGTGTTGGAGGAGATGTATAACAAGTCTTGACTTTTAGATTAATTTATAAACATTATTATTTTTTTGTTCAATTGATTGAGAAACATTGTTTGTTCTTTGTTTGGATTAAACACTGCTTTCTAGATTAACTTAATTACAAGGCAAGGTGAACATTTTATTATAAACATTGGTTTTTATCTCAGAACGCTCTGTCACCTACGTAACCTTTGAAGTCGACTGGGTTTACTTTAGTAGATTTCTTATAGAGTGACTGGGTTTACCTGTTAGTGGGTCTCTTTTAAAGTGACCCGGTTTATCTTTCTATTACCATCCGATATTCATAACATTCTTTAATTATTACATTCCGATATTCGTTCAGGATTCCATTAATGTCTTTTTCAAGAGTCATTTTTTGAATGTATCTCCGAATTTCTTTCCAATTCAATTTGTCTGACTTCGCTCTATCATCCGATATTTATATTATTCGGCGGTCTTATTAGCCAATATAGAACTGTTTCCCAGTCGAATGATGTCCACTGACCCCGGTTTCAATTTCCATGTCACGAATGTACTTTTCATTTTATGAATGTATCTCTGAATTCCTTTTCATCTTCCGTCAATTTGACTGACTTTGCTCTATCATCCGATATTTATATTATTCGGCGGTCTTATTAGCCAATATAGAACTGTTTCCCAGCCGAATGATGTCCACTGAACCCGGTTTCAGTTTCCATGTTACGAATGTATTTTTCGTTTTATGAATGTATCTCCGAACTCCTTTTCATCTTCCGTCAATTTGACTGACTGCGTTCTATCATCCGATATTTATATTTTCCGGCAGTTTTAACCAATGTAGAACTGTTTCCCCGTCGAAAAATCTCCACTGACCCCGGTTTCAGTTTCCATTTTACGAATGTCTGTCTCTTTATTTCGTTTTGGTACAAGTGATTTGTCGGAGTTGAACAGGTTCCCCGTTTTTAAATCATCATCATTCGCCTATTTCGTGAAATTGCTTCATTCTTGTCTTAGTATAGGATATAGCAAATATTCATTTATGTATTTTTACAAAAAAATAACAGATTTCAAAGCCCTAGATACCACTACTTCCAGCTCATTTAGCAAATATTATCGAGGGTGTTGTAATATAAAAAACAAAGCTTTAACCAATTGAAATCGACCACCTCTGGTAGAATATAGAAAAGCATCAGGACTTGTAAGGTGTAAAATATAGGACAGCAAGGAGACTGTTATCATGTCGAAGGCAGGATAGTTTTGAAGCCAGACTAAATGTGAGATACTATCAAGCCTATTATGATAGAATAATATCAAACTAGTGAGATATAGAAGATTGATCACACAATCTAAGATAGTAACAGGGATATTAAAATTGAAAACACAGGATAGAATCAAGACTATTAAGTAATAGTATCGATACTAATTCGATATAGGAAAATTATGGATACTAATTGGATATAGGAATAGTATCGATACTAATTCGATATAGGAATAGTATGGATACTAATTCGATATAGGAATAGTATGGATACTAATTTGATATAGGAATAGTATCGATATTAATTCGATATAGAATATATATATATATACAGAATGTACAATAGTATCGAGTCTACTAAGATTAAAAGACAGGACAACTTCGAAATAGGTATGACATAGAAGATGATATATATATATAGAATGTAGGATAGCGACGGAAATATTAAGATCTAAAGGACAGAGATACTATCACAATATCAAAACTACTAAAATATACTGGAATAAAGAATAGTTTCGAGACTATGCAGCTATAGAAAACAGATTACTAAAATATCGGAATCAGGAGAGGATTGAGATTATTAATAATGAGAAAAATGTAGAGAATGATGAAGGAATATCAAAACTGTTACGATATAGAAAACTATATGTGGAATGTGGGCCAGTATCAAGACTATTAAAATATTGAAGTCATGCCAATATCGACACCATTTAGATGTCGATTATATACGGGTTGTGGGATAATATCGAAATATTAAGTTAAAGAAGAAGATACACACGATTTAAGACACATTCAGGTTATTAAAAAGATAGAATCACAATATATACAAATCTATTAAAAATAAGGAATAACAATGTGTACAATTCTCAATCGAGTCTCTTTTGATATATAATATATATAAAGTAATCGAACCACCATTTCGAAGACAATTGTGTTCCTATTAAATTAAATACAACCACCGAGACAATTCAGACTTTGTCTAAGGTATATCAGTATCAAAACTCTCAACAATTGAAAAATGACTGCAGGATACGAAAGTTATCGAAAATGTTATTATACACATACAACAGAACCAATACCATTAGAATACTGCAGGATTATTGAGTCCATTAAGATAGCGTCAGTATAAAATATATGCCATCACCGATGATATTAAAAAATAACTTAAATAGCACAGGGGATCGAAATTGATGTAGTTAGATTCATGTCTAGTAGACAGAGAGATATAGAAAAATAAGAGGAACAAGAATGAAGAAAGAACTAATAAGAGGAAAAATAATGTGGAAAAAACCAATACGAGAAAAAAGAATGAAGGAAAAACTCATAGGACAAAAAGCTATAAAATACTAACGAGACAGAAAGATGTAGATAAAAAACTAAAAGGTACAGAAAGCTAAGGAGGTATATGAGACCGTTCAAGTGGTCTGGTGCTAAATTTCAAACTTCTAATAGGTGTACAAGTAGAAACTTGGAAATTGGAACTCTCAAGCTGGTTGCATTAAAGCTATACATGAACGTAGCCAATTCGTTCACCATTTTGGATATATGTAGCTTGGTCATTGGTTTTTATGACTAAGTTTCAGTCATTTACAAGCTGTCATTCCATGTCCATCAATTGCATAGGAGATGGCTGTCGATAAGCAACACTTACGCCATTGCATTCAATTCCGATTCCAAATGAAAAAGAAAGCTGCTCAAGCTATGAAATTGGTTAACTTGACTTTGACATCAATTGTACAAGAGATGGATGTCGATAAGCAACACTTACGACATTGCATTCTATTCCGTTTTCAAATGAAACAAAATAATTGCTGCTCAAGCTATGGAATTGATTCATTTTTGAATTCACTTCTTCACTTTGCGTGAAGATTCTCTGAATTCTTCAAAAGTAAAAAAAGTATTTTGCAACATTTCGTGAAGGAAGTTTTAGTCTTAAGGACCCTCCACGTCCAGATGCAATAAAAAAATTTGACAACGAAGAACTTCAAGTTTTACTGAATGGTAAATCCATGTCAAATTTAAGAAGAGCTTGCAGAACAGTCAGAAGTTTCTCACCAAACAGTATCACTTAAATTTCATAAAAAAGTCGAGTTTCTACGTGCACACCACTATAACACTAAAATTAAACACTTACTTTGTAGACGGCGCTGCCCTCTTCAATGAATAAGTCTCTTCAGTTAGCTGGGATGCTAAATTATTGCACCAGGTTAGACATTCATGTCGGCCATTTCCACTTATCCGCCGCCACACCAAGTTGAAGTCAAAGATTTATCGGGTTATAGACCTAAAGTACGAAAGTTCGAATTATATATATAAGTAACTAATAAACAATGTTTTAATAGCAAATATTATTGCTGTTGAGCTCCCAAATTCTGGTATTAAAAAAGATATTCTTATTTAAATGGTGGTTTTTTCTTAAAGAAAGGGACAGGACATTCTGTATCATATATATTCTTCTAAAGAAAAAACACACAAGAGCAGTTTTGACTAATATAAACCTTGATGGTGTGGGAAAATGGGGCATGATCATTTTTTGAGACCACTGGTTGCATCAAAACTTTAGAATGTAGAAAGAAATAGAAAGGTAGAAAACACAAAAAAAAATACAGGAAGTTAAAACGACGGTGTATTGTAAAAATATCTTTCACGTGTTACAGTCTCAGTCCTTGTAATAAACATAAATTTGTTTATTAAAACACCGATATACGCTTAATTAAGAAACAGGATGTTTCTTTGACGTATTTCCGTGTATTGTCAAAGAAAGCAGCTTTTTAGAATCTGTAGCATTTTTTGTTTTTGTATTAAAAACCTTGTATGGTCAAAAAAGGCAGGCAGCGTTTAGGTGTTGCAATATTTAAAAAAAAATAAACGGGACCTTTTATAATAAAGGGTTGGGGTGTTATAAAAAAAATCGTATGTATTAAAGCATCGGTATAGAAAAAGAAGACAGGATTTCTTGTATTGAATATATTGTAAAACGAACACCGTTTTTTTCGTAGGCCTTGTAATAACTACCATCGTATGTATATTATTACAAAGGGAGAATATTTTATATGAATATAAAATCTAAGTTGTCAAGAAAACAATATTTAACGTTTCTTAACATCGGGTTCTTGTAAAAAAAAAAAAACGACCAGACTTCCTAGATTACAACTTGAGTATATTTTAAAAAAAACAGTGTTTACACACTCAAGCTTCGGTGTTTATAATAAATAGGATTCTATTTATTGTAACGTCGATATATTATTAAAAAAAACCAAAGAGATTTTTTTTATGAATACTTGAAAGAAAACAACTCTTTAGGTTTTGCACGATCGGAATGTCGTCAGAAAACGAAGCAGAAATTTATCTTTTAAAATTCCAATGGATTTTGAAAAAAACCATTATATTTTTGTGTTAACTTCAGCATAATGAAAGAACAAGAAAAAGAAAAGGATTTTATTAGATTTGTACAGTTTAAATTGAATGAATTAAGTAAAAAGTATTTTGAAAATACTCACGGCAAACCTATCAAAACATAATCTATTAGGGTTGTTTTATTATGTTATATTATTTATCTTTATATATTTATTTGTATTATGTATATTTATTTATCTTTTTATATTTATTTATTGTACGTCAAAGAACCATTGTTTCGTTATAAATAAATCGCAATAGTTAATGTATACAAATTCCTACGACAGCAACAACCTCGGCTTTCGGCTATACTTATTTAAGGCAACAAAAACAGAAACATGATCAACAAAAATATAATCAAATATTCCTTAGAAAGTAGAAATTATTAGATATTTAAAAGGTTTAAAACGACTAACCATCTTCACAGTTGATTTAATTTTTTAAGTTTTATTCAACAAAAAAAAAATCAACAAAAACAACAATGTTTTGTCAAACATAACAATATAAATGTTTTTTGAGTTTTTTTTTATTTACTCTTTATTTTAACGAACGCTTTTAAATGAGAATGCATATTAACGTAAGCACATTTCATTTCGTGGGAGGATTCGAGTTGTAAACTTTATTGTTAATTAGTGTATTAGAAGAACAAGATAGACGAACCCAATATATATTTTTGTGTCATTTCAGATGTTCTGTGTAAATCAATGTTTCCTGATTTGTTTATTTTTAAAGGAATGGACACTAAGGAGTTTAAAAGGTTATGTAAGGCTGTTCGTTTGAGAGGATTAAAAGCGAATAAAGAATTGGAACTCCAAGCAAAGGAGGAGAAAAAGGAACAAGACAATACCACAGCTATAGAAAAGCCTACAAAACATCGCAAATCCTCAAAACCACCAAAGTTGAGTGAGTTCGATAAATATCTCATGAATATGAGAAAAAAAGACGAGAAGCGCAGCAAGAAAGCGCAAAGTGCCAGGAAAAAGGCCAAGTCAAAGTCAAGGAAAGATGAGTCAAGAAAATCAAAAACCAGAAAGTATATGAAGCTTCTTAATGGAAAGAATAATAAGAGAAGATCATTTGATGATTTAATTGATGAAAAGTTAACAACTTTAAGACCGACTGTATCCTTGCAAAAAGTGGATACGATTTACAAACTGGATGCTAATGGAAGAACCAGTCACATTGTAGAGAGTAGTCCAAATACCACCATAAATGGGCGGTCTTTGGCAACCGCCCAAACAGCTCACTTCGATATTAAAGTTTTCACTTTAAAGAAGGTTAGAGTGCGCGTTAGGCAAATGGAAATTCCCCCACTAGCAAAATCGAATACAGAAGAAAAAAAAACAAAGACTAAAATGAATAGAGTACGGAAAGTTACTAATGCCGGAAAACGTGTAAATAAAACAGATATTGCCGAAAATATGCCAAAATCAAGAAAAAGATTCAGTGCAGCAAGAAGGAGAAATCTGAGAAGCACAGAAGTTTATCCTGCCACAAGAAATAGTTTTAGATTACCACGTAATCCAGCAAGCAATAGTACAATGACCACGAAAAGATTCATCATTTCAAATGAGCCAATGGTTGTTTTGCCAAAATCATCAATATCCATTGGTCAAATTGAAGAAGTTAGGAACGAAACCTCAAACACCACCAAGCAAACATCAAAGAATAACAATTTGAATAGCATTGCAATGTTCGAGGAAAAAGACCACGTTAGTCAAGTAGCAACCGAATCGTCCAGTGTTTCAATAGGAACTAATGAATCATTTGTCCAGCCATTAAAAAAGAGGAAGCTGCATTTACATGATGACGGCAGCACCGTGATTACACCTCCGCCCAGTAACATAGAATCCAATGAAGAATCATTGAATGAACAACGGGTAGATCAAACAGTAGTTGAAACACCAGTAATACCTGTGCCCAACAGACAACTCAAAATAAGACTCAGAAAGTCTAGTTTATCAGGACTTAATGCCTACTTTATAGTATCTAATTCCATGATAAACAATTTAGATGAGGACAAATCACAGAGAATTGTCTCCAAATGGAAATCAGCATTTGAGCGTGTAAAAGCTTCATTAAAACAAGATAAATTAGCGCGAGCAAGAGCGACCAAAAGGAAACTGGATGAGCATAATAAGGACGACGCAAAGAATTCTGGAAGCGACACAATTGAAACTCTGGACGAAATTGCTACTTTAAATTCTAATCAATCTTCACTACCGTCTCCTACACAAAAGCAACAAACTGATGAAGTTGTTACGTCTTCACAAGCGGAGGTGTTTATTCAACCACCACTGCCCAAAACTAAAACCACTGAATCAGAAAACTTACGTCAGCCTTCACAACCTACTCCACAAAGTCCATTCTCAAATCAAGATTCAAATTCAACACTAACCTATACAATCTTATCAAGCTATCCATCGCTAAACCGACAAATGGTTGAAGAGTTTCGAGTACATGCAAATGTACCCGAAAACGCCGATACAAATTTCAACTTTCTAACGTCGTTTCACAAATACCTATCGGAAAGGGTGAATCCAACACCAACTGAGGAAGTCGAAAAAGTTGAATCTCTACTGAAGACATTGAGTCCCCAAATGAGAAGAAAACGACTTGGCTCATGTATCACATCACCAGCAACCATATCGCATCCAAGTAATTCGTACTTGGCACAACCAAATTGGTTATCGGACACAAATTCAACGGATAAATCTCTATGGAATGGCACTCCGTATAAGCGGAAGCGCAGAGCTTTGGAATCTCCTAAGTTAGATCATGAAACCCAAGCCACATCTACAATAACAACTCGTAGAACACGACAAAAACCTACTGCAACAGTAACGTCTTCAGCAATCAACACACCATCGAGTGAGTTATCAGACATAACCCCAGCGATCCGAATTAATATACCGTCTCCCGACTTATTTTCCGACACACCGGTACTACCAATAGAAGCAGAAAGCATAAATACATCAACTCCGATTTTATCAAAGACAAATGAGGAAAATGAATGTGACACAAATTCAATGCGTACTGAGTGCGATAGCCCCCCAATTTTGCGTCCATTGGTGGTAAGTCGTACATATTTAAACTATAACATGGTCCAGCAAGTCTTTGTGCCTCCAGAAATCGAAAAGTGTCTCCAGGACGAAGAAGACACAGCAATGCTTGCCGTCGACACCGGAAACTCCGTCAATGAACTACACTCGTCACAGAAAAAAACTCGATGAAAATGAAACTCCGACAAGTAGTCAAAATCATAACCCCCGTTCCTGGACAACCAGAATCCTACAAACGACGAAAACAATAGCTACTTCGATGAAGCTGAAGACAATCAAAAAAGCTAAAAAACTAAGGAGGTGATTAGGAGATTTAGTACTGATATAGTGTATAAGAGATTTCATAAAATGGGGAATTTGAAAACCTTTATAGATATATTCGTCATTTCGTTTTAAAATGAGAATTAAAAAGAATAAATAAAAACATATTTATGTCATAATGAAAGCTAGATTTGGTTTTGTTAAGTTGAAGTTATTTATCTATTTTTTTTTTTGTAAAACTAAACAAGTAATTTCTTCTCTTAAAGGCAAAAAAGTAGTTGTAGTAGAATTCAATATAGCGCAAAATGTATCAAAAACAATATGTAATTGTTGTTTTGATACGATCGCCTGACTGAATAGATTTAAAACAGGGTTTCCTAAAAGAGAAGAAAAATAAATAAAACATAATTGTGATATAGATATAAGCTTTGAACAGCAAAATATATAAAAAAGATATAAAATATAAATCAGTTTTCATAAATTATTCTCAAACAAACAAAATGAAATGACTGTAAAGAAAATTTTCAAGATATAAAGTAGGGTACAACAGTAGCTCACTTTAACGCAACACTAAATATTCGTATAAATATTAAATAATAACCTAACCAAACAACGTAAATTAATCTAACCGAACACATTACAAAGTAGTCTTCAAATGCGCAAATCGCTATTCATTAGATCAAATTCAATTCGACGTCACTTCTCTCAAATCACATAAGTATCTATTTTAAATCTAATTCAGAAAATTATATTATTCCAATTATCCAATTATACAAATCGTATTAGATGGATTTTAAATATTAAAAATTGGTAAAAGTAAAATTAATTAGAGTAAAGTAATTAGCAAAAAAAAAAAAAATCGTAATGATAAAATACAAAAAGAATGCTTAATATTCATTTCAAACAATAAACAATTCAATATTTAAAATAATTATTCAACAGTAAGTATATGACAAAAGACAACATTTTAATTTTCCTTGTATTTATTATGTGTGCATTTATCTTTGCAGTTAAGCAGACCACCGATCCAGACACATGTACATCTTTTTGTGTAAGGTACGAAATAGTATTTCTTTATTATTATTCTTTATACTGTATTCTATTTTAAGATAGGGATACATAAGTTTGTAGTTTATTAATATTTGTTTTAAACTTTTACTTATGAGTCCTTGCTCATATTATATTTGACTATTTACTATTATAATGTTTGGACCTCTGAGGACTTGCTTATATTATTATATTTGAATTATTTACTATTATAACGCTGCATGAAATCATTACTTAATAACTGTAGTGTAAATAGTTAAGTAAATAAAAATTAGTACGCCGGAATAGAGAAATAAATGTCAAACTTATAAACAGTGTTGCCCTGTCATCGTAATGCGTGCATATCGACATCGATAATGACAACAACGCCGATGACAACTTGTCTTACTTAAAAAATGTCATTTTGAAGAAAATCTGCATTTCGCGACAAATAAAAATCAGCTGTCCGCCTTCAAAGACGCGATATTTTTGAGTGATATTGGAATATCAATAAATCAGATAAGATCTAAAAGGTGTAAAATATAAATTATCCACAATTTTGATTATATGTATAACTAGAATGTTATTGTATCTGTTTTCTCTTTCACTTCTGAATTATTTCGAAAACATACCACTGTAATTTTAAATGTATATGACAATTTTATAATTTAGCAATTAAAATAGACATCATTCAGACTTTTTGATGTTCTTTTTATTGCATTTGTTTTTTTATACCTAGACCGCGCATAAAATCTTTTGATATACGCGAAAGTTCGGGAAGAGGCCTGAGCGGATAAGGTAATCTTGGTATCTTGAATACTTGGAGGTTATATTGACAAGGAAAACTGCACGAACAGATACAGCAATTTCACATTCGATGTACACTGGTTTTAAATGTCTGGAGATTATACGAGGTGGAAACGGAAGAACAGGTATAGCATTCCACATGTGTGTTAGCTTGAATATGAACGTTTATCTCAACACTTAAATTTTCAAACGTAAAATGATATTTACTCTTTGATTGAGTGGGATTCGTGGCAAAATATTTGGAACGACGGAATGCATTCTGTCCATATTTAATTGAGCAATGATCTATAGAAATAAATTGCTTGGAGGCGTTACGTCGACGCTCAATAGGGGAATTGATTGAATGCGGAACCCCCATTTTTTATTTAGCTTACTGCAAGCTTAGAATTAACTTAACAATGAACAGGTGTGCTTGGCTTGCTATACATACAGAACAGAGATAAGCAAGATACCTTGCGTTTATATTCTAATAATGATGTTGCCAATTTTACACCTAAATCGCCAAGGAATGTCTTATTCGTTTTTGCATACTTCGAACCACGTGCAGCACTCTTGCAGATGCACCTGTCTATTTATGGGAATTGTATTTCACTTGGCATGAATCTATGCCTTGTAAATTGTGACCAATCGTTGTGGGGAAGAATTTCCCTGCTCTCTCAAGAAAGACCATGCATTTGGCCGCAAGTTTTACAGCTTTGAGTATAACGTCGAATTAGTTCGAATATCAGGAATTGGTTGTAGGCTTCGACGACGAGGAGAAGCAGTCCTAGGTTTTGCCATTGAATTATACTCATTAGATAAGGTAATCCAAAGTGGCTTATCTTGTTGAGGTCAGGATTCAAGGAGTTGTTTAACAACGAGTACTGACCGAAGGAGTCAGTCGAACTTATTCGACGAAGTATCTCAAACTCAACGGTGCTACTTTCAGCACACGAATAATGTGGCGTCTCTAACAGATACACACACAATATACAAGCAAATAGTGAAGAACACCGATCGAAAATCGAATAAGATAATGCATCAGAGCCTACCATAGCGATAAAATAACAATTCACATCAGTGGAATATACTTGCGTTTAAAAACCGAATTTTAAACACGGCCAGTAGCCTGATGGGTTGCGCTTTGGTTCAATTTTTTGTGATTCTAACTGTCAAAGCGTCAGTTCGAATCACACGTTCTTCACTATTATCCCAAACGCTATAAATACATTGGACAATACATCGTTTATAAAAAAATAGGAATGAAGCGGGTACATAATTTGGGGTAACCACAACATTAATTTAATGAAAATCTTAATTAACGCTATCTACTAGAACCACTTGAATTGGACAGCCAAAAAGATAACGTACTTTCCAATGCAACACTAAGACCGAGTGTCTAACTGTATTGAACGCTTTTGAGATATCCAGTGCGACAACCTCCATTCACCGAAGCACTCGATGGAGTAACTCCACTTATCCATAAAGTGTAACCTTAGGGACTACTATTAACGTGTCACCATGAAAACCAAGACTGATGACCCTGCCCGGAAAAAACAAATCATTACGGGAAATTTAACATGCCTCAGGACTTGCTAAATAAGGCCAACACCGGTCCCCGGTTGTAGTGCCGATGATGATGATGATGATTGCGATCATTTGCAATTAAATCAACTTTTGTTCTGATCAATTCAGGTAGTTGAAATGAAATCTACTCTTACTTCTCTCGCGAGAGGCGAACCTATAGCGTCGAGTGGGCGCCTCGAAATGCCATCAAATAACTGTTGGTTATTTTTGAACAGTTGCAGGTTGTAACGCTCCGGGAACACCCGCGTGGGAATGGAGTTCCACAGCTTCCCCGCTCTGCAACGGACCGAGTTCTGACGCAGGGATGTTCGCGCCGTCGGGAGATGAACCACAAACGGGTGCGATCCGTCGGATTGTATTGTGGAGCGCATATAAACCGAATTGCGTGGAACAATACCATGAATCTCCGAAGAACAGTACCCGTGATAATATCTGTAAAACAGACAGAGGTCGGCTCCGCGCCTTCGATATGATAGCGACTGTAGTCCCGACGTCAGCGCCGAGTCCCCGATCAGGCGGATCGCTCGTCTCTGTATGCTCTCAAGTAGGTCGAGGGTATGTTTAGGAGCCGAGCTCTAAACATGAAAGCAATATTCGAGCGCGGATCTAATTTGGGATTTATATAGGAGAAGAAGTTGGGCCGGAGTAAAATTTTTCTTGGCTCTAAAAAGATAGCTCAGTTTTCCTGAGGCTGACCTGGCGATACTCGACATGTGTTTATGCCATGATACGTTCCCACATACCGTGACGCCGAGCAATTTCAAACTTTCCCCAGCCTCGAGGACCCGGCCATTCATCATCAGCTGTGGAACCGACGATCCACTTTTCTTTGTGAATGTTGTATATTGTGTCTTCGCTGCATTAAAGTCGACGACATTGGCCTTTTCCCACTGCAGGACCCTATCTAGACCCTGATTCAGTAAGTCAATCTGTCTACATCTCAACTGATGCGACGCAGAAGCACCAACGGCCGAACACTCGAAAAGGAGGAAACAAGCGTGCTATCATCCGCAAAACTGAACACTTTGTTATCCGTTGTCTCCAACAAATCATTTATGTGAAGCAAGAACAAGGTTGGAGCCAAAATAGAACCTTGGGGCACCCGTGAATTAACAGGATACAGATCCGAACACTCGCCGTCCACAACAACCCGGATCGATCCATTCTCGAGGAAGCTCCACGTCCAGTCGCAAAGCTGTTGGGAAAGTCCATATGAACGAAGTTTATTCAGCAATGCCCCGTGCCAGACGCGGTCAAAAGCCTTGGAGATATCCAATGCGACCGCCCTTGACTCACCATGCCGTTCAATCGCAGATGTCCATATATCGGTTATAGGTGTCAAAAGGTCTCCCGTGGACCGCCTGCCACGGCATCCGTATTGACGATCATTCAGAAGTCCGTTGCACTCCAAATACTTAACCAACTCTGTATTGATGACTTTTTCCATTACCTTAGATAAAATAGGCTAATGCTATCGGACGGTAATTTTGTGGGAGGCACTTTTTTCCCGTCTTTGGGATTGGCTGAACTCGAGCGATTTTCCAGCAGGCAGGAAAGGTCCTCCATTGCTTAAAAGCTCTATTTTTTGCCGCTGTAATCAGCTCGCATTTTTTATCAAACCAAGGTTTATCAGACGAACTTCGTTTGTTGGAATGTGGAATGTAGATCTCCATACCCGGAAGAATAATCTCTGATACCGACTCCGCACAAGCGTTAACATCGGAGTTTCCGAAGCACATCTCGGACCATCGAAAGGATGCGAAGAAATCTCGCAAATCGTCCCAGTTAGCGGCCCTATACTTCCATACATGGCGAAGCTGCCTAGGCCGGTTATTCGCTTGATATGCGCAAGTGCTTGCGCGACAGATACCAAGCAGTGATCCGAGTTTCCCAGTGGCGCAGAAATCTCTACGGTATAAATACTCGGTTCGGATGTCAAAAACAGATCCAGGGTGTTCGCATAATCGCCTCGGGCATCCGGCACTCGTGTTGGCTCCACCACGAGTTGAGTCAAGTTCTGGCTTACAACAAACATCTCCGCCAGCCTCCCAGCCTCGTCGATTCTGTTAGAATGTTACAACCAGCCGGAATTGTGCACATTAAAATCGCCAAGGACAACAATTTCAGAAGACGGATGGTTGATCTGTATCCAGTCGACGGTATATGAAAGATGTTCGAAAAATGACCCCGGCGATCGTCATTCGGGGAGCGGTAAAGACAACCAAGAAATTTAACAGAATTCCTCAGCACGACCCTCAACCATATGATGTCCATATTATTGGGTTCCAACGCCTCCATCCTCTGGCAAGCCAGATGGGACCGCGCGAAGACGCACACTCCGCCCTTAAAACGGAATCTTGAATGTAAGTCGTATCCTGAGCAACGAAGCTATGTCGAATCAGTTGACGAATCGAGCTGCGTCTCAGTTAGGGCAAGGATATCAGGTTTCGTTGTTTGCAAATATTGATGGACGACGTTTACATTCGTATTGGTGAAACCGATGCCCCTGATGTTACAAAATGCCGTCATCAGTCGAGCCTGGGCCGAGCCTCGAGAGCGAGCCCGGTTATGCGATGACGAACCTCTCAAAGTTCCATTATTTATCATGATATCTGCATGATGTTCCCCCTGACATAGTCCCCTCCGGAGATCCGAATGGGAGACTAGTTTACCTCCGGAATTCTTTATATCAGAAGGTACCATCATGACTTATCCCCGTGTCAGTCCGGGCCATCAGCCACACATCCGAAACACCGTCGAAGATATCGAAGATATCGCGGAATGTACAGCGTGACCGGGTGGTATCTCACCTTGGGACCGACTACCACCTAACCAACCTTTTCTCGAACCGGTCCATCAGCCAAGCTCCGAAAGATGGCCAGGGATATCTCCCGACCATTTCCCGGAGCTTAAAGCTTGATGGGGTGGTATTTCACTGGGCGACAGGGCGTTGTGACCCCGGCTACCACTCGGCCTTTAGTCGCGTCTTACGACAAGCCGGCCTAGCTGTGAGTATATTCTAACGCCCTACTCACAGGGCGAATCATGATTCATGATTATCATCTTCTAGACTTTCTCTGCTTTCCAAAAGATGCGTATGCCATAGAAAAACGTGCTATATTAAAGCGATCATGGCTGTACACTTGCTGGATCAAGTCAGGTACTTCTGATGCATTTTTACCAAGTTTTGCGTGAAATGTAATAATTGCTCTTAGTCCACGTTGTTTTCGGAGATCTATCGTAATTTTTTTATTTGTCAACCGATTAAAGCAAAATTGATGATTGAAGAATGTCACAGTTTTCAAACATCAGTCTGAACACATAGATGGGCCTACTAGTTATTCAGAAATGATTCGAGTCGAAATTACAAGCATACGATTGTCCTGAAATGTTTAAAGTGGGTCGAAAACACGTTGACGATGAACTACATCCAAATAAAATATCAACTCATGGACAAAACGTTCAGGAAATCAAAGAGTTGGTGGGCAAAAATCGCCATAAGAGACGTTAGTAATAGTATTGGCATTTCTGTTAGAGCAGAAAACAAGATTGTGAACGATGTTGTGTCAAACCTCTGTTGATTCCAAAAATTGGCTATTTTTACAATGTTGAGCAATGAATTTGCATTACATTTCGCGTGTGTAATGAGGTTTCTCCCACAGAAATAAATAAAATGTTGCAAAAGGCCATCGGTGACCGGACTACACAGTGTGGCAAATAAGTTTCGAGGGCTGCCCATGGAAAACATCGCTGAAACAATTTCACTCCATTTTTTTTTTTTACACTAACGCGGGCACAAACGGGGATTTTGAAGTACTCTTAAATGTCAGAGCACAGTGCGAGCGGATGGAGAGGAAGCGGATAAGGAAAGGAGGTGTCGATATATATTGGTCTTAAATGTCTGGACATCACAACGGCCAGAAAACATGATCAGGCAGAACATTCCACATTCGTGTGGTTCGGCTAAAGAATGACTCTCTATGTTTATTTGTGCGTGTAAAGTCCACTTTCAACGTGAACTGATGCGCATTCACAGATTGACGGGTATCGCGGGAAAATGTCTGAAGGGGCGGAACACATTCAGCAAGTTCATTTGAGCCACAACCGTCGTAATACTTATAGAAAAGAGATGGCATGATACGTTGCGCCTATGTTCTAACAACGGAATTGATCGACTTACGGCTGAGTTCTCAATTAGTTTCACTGCTCATTTTGTTGAGATATCCTTTAATGTTTCAAGACATTTTGATGGTTGTTCAAGAACTCTATATAGCCTGTAATAGAGTGGAAGTTATTGTTAGTAGTCAATAGAAAAAGGGAAACGATTTATCATGCTTCTCCGATTTTTTTTCTTTACCCTAACTGTGCGGAAGGAATAGGGAAGGGGGAGGTATCGAAGTATATTGGTCGTAAATGCCTGGACATTACAACGACGAGGAAACACACAATCAAGTAGAGCATTCCACATTCATGGGGTTCAGCTAAAGATGACTCCCTATGTTTATTATCTAATGCGCATTCTCAAATTCACGGTTAGATGTCTGAAGACGCGAAACACATTCAAGTTCAGTTGAACAACGACCGTGACCTATAGAAAGGAGACAGGCATGATATGTTTCGGTTCTAACTACGGAATTAAAGGACTTACGGCTGGGTCCTCAATAAATTTCACTGCTCATTTTTGCATCCTATCGAGCACGTGTACTGCAGTTTTGGATGATGCGCCTGACCAAATATGGGAGTTGAACTCCATTTTGGGACGAATATACGCCTTTGTAAATAGTGGCCAGGTTGGATGGAATGACGTATCTTTTGCATCTCTTAAGGAACCCCATACATTTAACTGCACTTTTCGCAGCTTCAAATATGTCGTTATTCCAAGTAAGAGTTGCCAAGGGTGCCGAGGATTGGTAGTTCCTTGGCTTCGTTTATACAAGTGCCGTTCATAGACAGTATATTTACTTTGGGGTTCGCCTTTGACGACAAGAGACAACACTTAGTTTTAAAGCATTGAATTCTACTCCGTTAGATAATCCCCCCCTGATATATTTGTTGAGGTCTGAATTCAATGTATCAAGCATAAGTTGCTGGTTGGTACTGACTTCCGAAGAGTTTGAACGGGAATGTTCGTACGAGTATGAGACGTGCTATCATCAGCAAACGAGTGAATTGGGTTGTGAGTAATTGACAAGAAATCATTTATAAAGATGAGGAAGAGAGTGGGTGAGAGTACCGAACCCTGGGGAACACCTGCATTAAGTTGATGGGAGGCAGATTTGATACCGTCAAGAACAACTTGGATTGAACGGCCAGAAAGATAGTCTCTTATCCATTGGATCAGGGAATTGTCCATTCCATATGAATGCAATTTTTTAAAAAGGGCTGGATGCCAAACTCTGTCGAAGGCTTTTGAAATATCCAATGCGACTACTTTGCTTTCACCGAGGTAGTGGATGGAATGGCTCCACTTTTCGGTAAGGTACGCCATCAGATCTCCTGTGGACCTGTTGCTACGAAAGCCATATTGGCGGTCGTTGAGGAGGTCATTTGATTCCAGATATTTCGAAAGTTGACGGTTGATAACAGATTCGATTGCCTTGCGGAGAATAGAAGTTAGTGGTATGGGTCGACAAGAAAAAGGGATGATGTGTCACCCCTTTTAGGAATTGGCTGAATGTTCGCTGACTTCCATCTATTTGGGAAACGGCCAGTAGAATAAGACAAGTGGAAGAGTTTCCGCAGTGGTTTAGAGAGTGGAGAGGAACATCTATTCAAGGGGATTGGGAGAATGCCATCCGGACCAGCGGATTTGTGTGCGTTTAGCTCTTGAGTGCGCGGGCAACAATACGCGTTCGGAAGCGAATCTGACTCATGATGTGCTGCTTATTGCTCAAGTTGAGGTGGAACTGATGTATCAGGCAGCGTTGAGTTGGTTGCAAAATGTGCAGCAAGTAGATTCACTTTCTCTATTGCACTGGTAACTGGTCTATCAACGGATATTAGCGAAGGAATGGATGAGGAGACCAAGTTTTTGATGTTCTTTACACATGTCCAGAAGTTTCTACTACCTGTGGGAGAGTGTAGTATTTTTTGTCTTACTATCTGGTCATGCAAAACTTGGCGCGTTAAATATACGCATTGCAGTCATTCCTAGCTCTCTTAAATCTTTTCCGGTTTTCCCCAGTATTGTTTGATTTATACAAACGGAAGCTCAACTCTTTGGCCTTAATGGCTTCTCTGCACCCAGAATCGAACCACATATTTCTCTTGGGTTTGATATTCTTTACTCTTTGTGGAATAAAGGTTCGCATGCCAAACAGAATCGTGCCCATCAATGTGTCCGCTAGAGTCAACATCGTTATTGAGGAAAAATAACGATCAATTTAACCTTCCAAAAAAGTCGTTCAGACCTTCCCAGTTGGGTTTCTCATAGAACCATACTGTTCTTTTGGGAGCTTTCTCATTAACGTTACTGTTGGTTAGAGGAAATTTAGCTGATACGACACAGTGGTCGAAGAAACTTCAATTGTGTATTTGTTTGGGTGCGAGGTGAGGAACAGGTCCAGTGTGTTGGCGGAATGACCATATACATCTGGTACCCGTGTTGGCTCACTGACGAGTTGAGTTAAATTGTTTGAAACAGCAAAGAGCTGGACGTATGGACCATCCGGTGTTGTGTGTCCGGAGTAGCGAAGCCATTAAGAGTTATGCACATTAAAATCACCCGCAATAACGATTTCAGTGTGCGGATATACGGTCAAGATCCTATCGATAGAATCAGACAGAGCATCAAATTCGTACAAGGATGCGTTTCTATCCAAGTTTGGGCTTCTGTAAAGAAAGCAGTAATGTATGATATGCTTACGAACGTGAAGTTTTAGCCAAGAGAAATTAAATTTTGGGTTGGAACAGAGCCCATTTGAGGCAGAAGCTGATAAGCAATATCATTTCGTATGTATGTGGCTATCCCACAAGGATAGTTGGCTTCTGGTTAGAAAAATGGGCAGGCACAGAAGAGAAATTGGATCTCAAGCCGCGAATGTTACACAAATCAACACGAAATTCCCGCTCCAATTGAAATTGCCCTACACAGAAAACCAATACCGCCTCGGGAAAGGATGCAAGTCGGGACCAGCAATAGATAAGCGAAAGCAACCACTACAGGTGTTATGCCCTTGTAGTAGGTGCCCCACTAGATCCGTGCCGAAATCCAAGTCGCATCCCTTCCATGATGAACATTATGCCACTCAGACACAAAAAACTCTCCAAAAATTATAAATCAATCAAGAGTATCGATGCCTGAGGGACGCAAACAGAGGTGCGAAAAAAAGGAAAACAGTCACAAGGGATGGAAGGGGTAGAGGGTTTTCTCGCACTGCACATCACTCGCGTGTATATTCTCGCATTTTTCCGTTTATTTGCATAGGATCGCCAGTAATTTCCTCTATTTTCAATGCACTTGTCATCACAGCTTCAACAGTGATTCAAATTCGAATGTTCAAGGTCATTTTGTGGAATTGCCGCTAGTGCTCGTGGTTTGGCTGTTTTCATGGTCGAAATGTCATAAAGAAACATTCTTCCAACTTCGAATTCAATTTTGGGAATAGAGAGAAGTTGCATAGAGCCAAACCGGGGAAAACAGCGCTTGTGGTGTGGCTGTTTTGATAGTCGAAATGTCATTAAGAAACATCCTTCCAACTTCGAATTCAATTTTGGGAATAGAGAGAAGTTGCAGAGAGCCAAATCCAATTCGGGACCAGCGATAGATAAGCGAAGGCAACAGGTGTTAGGCCCTTGTAGTAGGTGCCCTACTAGATCCGTGCCGAAATCCAAGTCGCATCCCTTCCATGATGAATATTACGCCACTCAAACTAAAGCTCTCCAAAATTAGAAATCAATCGAGAGTATCAATGCCCGAGGGACAACAGAGGTGTAAAAAAGGGGGAAATAGACGCAGGAAAGGAAAGGATAAACGGTTTTCCCGCACTGCATCTCACTTGGACGTATATTTTCACACTTCCCACAGTACTAAGACGCGTGTGTGGGTACTTTGATTGCTTTGGAACCCACAGATAACACTGCTCTGCACTCGGACGCGTATGTAGAAATCCGTTTGTTTGCTTCAAAATCCCTTTCATTGCTGACTTCATCCAGAGAAAGATAGATTTAGTTTATGGATTGCTGGTTTATAGTAATCAAAATGAGGGAAGATACAGAGGAGAAATTACATATTAAGCCACGTATATTACATTGAATGGTGCAAAACTCTTCTGTCATTGGAACGGTCTGGCACAGAGAACCAATAATGCCTCAAAATAGGTTGCAAACTGCCATCCGTACTGAATGCTGAATGTAAGCGACCACTTAGTTTCATGCCTTTATAGCAGCTGCCCTATTGAGTCGGTGTCATTTTCATTATGAATTATTTGCCTCTCCTACACCACAAACGCCCCAATGATTAGAAATCATTCAAAAGTTTTGATTTATGCAACAGCCACATCCGTTTTAGGGCGAATACTACGTCACTCTCACACCAAAAACTCCTCAATGTTGAGAATTCATTCGAGAGCCGCGATGCTTCAGTGACGGAACAGAAGTACTTAAAAAAACGTAAAGATATTAAGAGAACGATAGGGAGTTTCCCTGTATCGCACCTCACTCGCCTGCAAATTTCCCATCCAGCCACGCTTATCACATGCCCTTAGATGGGTGCGTGGACATCCGTTTGTTTACTTCGGATTCTATAGAAAACTGGTCGCGCGAACCGATAATTTCAATTCGGTAACTTGTTATTACTCAAAATACTCGCAACCGAAATGCCATAGTAAGGATTTCGAGGTAGGAGCTGCCTCGGGTACATGGATCAATCGAAATGGTCCAAAGTTCTATCAAGGGAGTTGAATAGAGGATCGAATCCATGCATGTCTAACCCAAGTCGTATAGTACCCCTACAATGGCGAAATTTAAGTCATGAGAATTTAAATTTTGAGGTGGAACAGAAGCTGATGAAAAATACCACTTAGTGCGTATGGTAAGATATAAAAAGAACAGAGGCATTACCGCGCTTATATCCACGCAACTTGAAATCTGACAAATTGGTATCAGTTATTACCTGGATTTCGCTTAGTGTCAGGTTTATAGTTAAACACATGAACAGACACAGAGAAGAAGTCCAATTTTAACCCACGAATGTTGTACTGGTTGGCACAGAATTGTTATTTCAACAGCGGGGTACGAAAGTCCAATATCACTTTGGAATAATATGTAAGCCAAGATCTACAAGGGATCATCGAAAGCGAAAGATTATAGATGTTGTGGTTTATTGGCGGGATGATCATCTATGCCTGGTACCCGTGTCACTTCATTTAAGATATGAGTTAAATTATTATATTTGGCAAAGAATTGAACATTTTTGGGGTAGGTGGTTTTAGGATGTAACACTGGAGAAATGTAGAATGACAATTGTTGGCAATGTTCCTAATGTTATGTTTTGAGCCAAACATTTTTTTGGACAAGAAGAAAAACAAAAAAAAAAAAAATAATTTGGCCATCGATTCAACAGCATGAGCCTTCGGAAAAGTCTGGAACGACAATTTTCTACAATGTTTCTGGGGCTTTGTTTTAGACCGCAAATGTTTGAGTTTCGGTCACCAACTGTCTGTTTGTATATTTTGGGAATTGTAAACTTTAGTTAAATTGGAGTGGATGAAGGAAGTTGATTTTAAAAAACCATACAAACAACAGATAAAGGAACGTATTCACATTTCAGCTATAAGATCGTAATTTTTGGATAGCTTTTCACCTCGTGTCATGTAAATTTTACCAAATCTGATATTGTAAATTGGGCTCCTCGATAGTATAGTGGTTAGCATACCCGCCTGTCACGCGGGAGACCAGGGTTCGTTCCCCCGTCGGGGAGCCTCTGCCGCAAGACTAATGACCTTGGCCGGAAAAAACAAATCATTATGGAAAATTTGACAAGCCTCAGGACTTGCTAAATAAGGCCAAGACTGGTTCCCGGTTGTAGTGCCGATGATGATGATGATATTGTAAATTGAATACCTGTGGACCCCGAGCTTTCAGCTATTTCTTCGGCGGATGACCTTTGCCCTCTAACAACGCAACAATTACCGAAAAGGAACTAAGTATAATAAAGATCAATATATGCATTGATTGGTGTTATCGCTGCGGCCTAATTTGGGTGAATATTGTGAAATTTGCTCTGCCTATCCTATTGCACTAAATATCGCAAGCTAAATTATTGGTCTGGATTTTCGTTTCGTGTGCGATTATTTACGTATTACCAAATGCGTAACCACTCAACCCAAAGGTGTCTCTTCATTAAAAACTAAACACAACATATAATACTCGCATATAGGGATGACATCGTTTTAGGCGACTACGTGGCAACTGTAAGTAAAAACAGTGTATTCATGATGCAAGCGGCAGAAGTTGTGAACCTGGAAATCAACGAAAACAAGACAAGATATATGACCACGGCGAGGGTACGTGTGCCTCGGGGAAGAAATATAAAGACCATGAAAAAGAAATTTGAGAACGTTAAATATTGGAAACAATAATGACGACTAGTAATGAAATACAAAACTCCGTATTTATAGAATCATAATCTTGGAAAACTGTGGAATTCCCTCCCAGCGCGAGTGTTTCCAGAGCATTACAACCTGCAACTGTTCAAAAAGAGCTGCACCAGTTATTTGGTAGCATCTCAGGGCGCCGAATCCGCGCTACAGGTTCGCTTCTCCCGAATGAAGTGTAATACAAAAAAATGTTGATTGTTTCATACGGGTAGCGAGACACGGGCATTTACAACACAAAAAGGGAACAGATTCCACAAATTCCGCAATAAGGTTTTAAGGAGAATCTATGGCGTTAAACATCATGAGAAGACGGTACAATGGATTGTGTATTGAAATTGAAACAACCAATAGTGAGAATCATCAAGTCGTGAAGATGAACATTGCCGGGCATGCAACGAGAATGGGTAACGAAAGAACAGTCCGTAGAACTCTTGACGGAAGATCAATGAAAAAAGACCGTGGAGAAGGGCACGAGGAACAAGGGGAGAACAATATAAGGCGTGGCCTTGGGGAACTAGCATCAGATGGCGAAGCATCAGGGAAGATGAATAGGACAGGAAACGATGGCGGAACCGAATCAGTGAGGTGACGATCTTTTGACGTCCTACAGATCAATGAATAGTAAAAATACCAAAAAAACTTAAAATCTCGGTCTCGTCATGCATTCCATCGCTTATAGTCGATGGCAGATCACTCACCAGTACAACAGAGAAAGCGAATCTACTTGCGGCACATTTTGCAGCAAACTCGATGCTGCCTGACAACACATCAGTTCCATCCTAACTTGAGCATAAGCAGCACACCATTAGCCAGATTCACTTCCGAACGAGTACCGTTGCCCCCGCACCCAAGACGCTAAACACACAAGAAATAAAATTCAAGTTAGACACAAAACGGAATTTTGAAAACAATGTGAATATTAGATCTAGAAACGAAGCCGGTGCAATTGTCGAAGGGGACATTATTGTGATTTCCGAGCCCGACTGATTTTTTTTAAGACGAATCGACTGTCAGCATAGAAAGGGAAGTTGGCCCGAATAAAGTGTCGAGGTTTGGACGCCAGCGGCACGCAGTTACAAGAAATCTTCATTTAAATATGTGTTCGTGGCGAACGTTTGCTAAATACAAACGATATTTTGGATACAGTCGTAATGTGTTCATTTTTCTCCATTTCTGGATGATTGAAGTACACTATTACATACATACACTTCTGTCATACATTTTTGTTCTAATTTAAATTTTCGAGCATATAATTACATACCCGTAACACACAATAATTTCTTTAAAAAATAATGCAAAGACATTCTTATAAAAACTGGCTGCACTCTTGGATGAATATATAAGCACACTCTTTGTGAGTTATCAATGTACGTCTGCAACTCCTTTTCCCGAGGGAAAGATGGTTACGCATTCGAGGAATATGTAATCGTTTCTAAACTCCTGCGATCTACCGCCTCCCTCTTCCCACCTGTTCATATTATGTATCATTGATCGTTCTATCAAAGATCCACTGCCATACAGTATGGATAATGATGAAAATCCGAGGGACCATGGATAACTGCAGTGCACAGATTCAATTCCCAAAGTTCTTACATGATCAGAGAGACGGACAAAAACTACAACAGTACTCAGAAAGAAGTTGAGTAGTTTGAGAAACATTAATATATAACATAACCGATTTAGAGGAAAAGAACCAGTTATACTAAACAGAGAACATTCCGCTAAAACGTAATATTCTGGCCTCATCATCGGCACTACAACCGGGATCCGGTCTTGGTCTTATTTACCGTCAATACGGATTCCGTGGTAGGCGGTCCACGGGAGACCTTTTGACACTTATAACCGATATATGGACATCTGCGATTGAGCGGCATGGTGAGTCAAGGGCGGTCGCATTGGATATCTCCAAGGCTCTTGACCGCGTCTGGCACGGGGCATTGCTGAGCAAACTTCGTTCATATGGACTTTCCCAACAGCTTTGCGACTGGACGAGGAGCTCCCTCGAGAATCGATCGATCCGGGTTGTTGTGGACGGCGAGTGTTCGGATCTGTATCCTGTTAATTCGGGGGTGCCCCAAGGTTCTATTTTGGCTCCAACCTTGTTCTTGATAACAAAGTGTTCAGTTTTGCGGATGATAGTACGCTTGTTTCCTCCTTTTCGAGTGTTCGGCCGATTAGTGCATCTGCGTCGCATCAGTTGAGATGTAGACAGATTGACTCACTGAATCAGGGTCTAGATAGGGTCCTGCAGTGGGGAAGGGCCAATCTCGTCAACTTCAATGCAGCGAAGACACAATATACAACATTCACAAAGAAAAGTGGATCATCGGTTCCACAGCTGATGATGAATGGCCGGGCCCTCGAGGCTGGGGAAAGTTTGAAATTTCTCGGCGTCACGGTCTGTGGGAATGTATCATGGCATAAACACGTGTCGAGTATCGCCAGGTCAGCCTCAGGAAAACTGAACTATCTTTTTAGAGCCAAGAAATATTTTACTCCGGCCCAACTTCTTCTTCTATATAAATCCCAAATAAGACTCGCGCTCGAATATTGCTCTCATGTTTGGAGCTCGGCTCCTAAACATAACCTCGACCTACTTGAGAGCATACAGAGACGAGCGATCCGCCTGATCGGGGACTCGGCGCTGACGTCGGGACTACAGTCGCTATCACATCGAAGGCGCGTATCACGGGTACTGTTATCCGGAGATTCCCCTTAATCCTGCCCCATTAACCACATCAAAACCTTTAAGGAGCGCAGGTCCGTGGCGGACAGAGTGTTCATTCATCGTGGCCTCTACGGATCCGTCGACTGCACCTACCTCCATAACTTGATTCATCTGAACACAAACCCTCGAAATTCGCGTAATCTCCGCCTTCTCTACATCCCCCATCGCCGCACCTCTTATGGTTTCAATGAACCCCTTTTGCGGATGCTGAGAAATATCAATTCCAACTCCACCTTGTTCCACTTCGACCTCTCTACCCGACACCAATCTTAAGCGGCACTTTCTATACTTTCCTCTCTAACCTTTCTCCATATGGCTTGTTTATCTTAGGTTAAGTTTAGTTCTTACGTTCTTAGTTTGTAAAGTTATATATATTTTAGCTTATAAGTACTTATATTGTTTGAATTAAGCCAATAAATGGGGTGGTAGCCCAACTAAACTTCACTTCAGGGGGTCTCAACACTCGCGTTTCCTTACTTTTCTGACATACTTCGATTTGACATAAGGGCATGAAGATGGTGTCGTTGCTAACTTTTGGAAAAAATATTCTTCTCTGATCATTTGTAGTTGTCAATATGTTATTAAACATCCTATCGCACTTCAGGGAGAAATGAGGATGGGAAAAACGCACATTTGATCTTCATTTTGAAGAGTATACATGAAAATATTCCTTGTCCGTCCTTAAAAGAGTAATGTAGCTCTGCAAGAAAACCAACAGAGATGATCTAAACGACTATTTTAGACAAGTAAATTGGTCATTGTTCTTTATCGATTGCGCTGTTATCACTATAGCTGGTTCAAGAACATGTATGATTTACTTAACACTAAACCTACCAGAGCGGTCAAATGACCGCTTTTGAGAGCCCGAAAAATAAATGTTTTATAATTATTATATGATAATTATTTTGTGTTTATTATTTATGCTAAATTCTGTATTAATTACAATCAACTGGAAAAGACTATAATGTTTATTTCAAAAGCGGTGATTTGACCGCCATCTGTAGAAATAAGTATATATAATACGAAGGTAGGTTTAGTGTTAAAATGCGGACGTTTATCCCTCGCTGAGAAAACAACATTAGACCAAAGCCAAATACGTGATTCGAATCCAGTAAAAGCGAGTATATTAGAACCTAAGGCTTATGGCTTATGGTTCTACAAATCAAACTGAGGTAGATTAAAGAGGAGTAGAAATAACTTCAATGCGTATACTGCAATGTAGTATTGCATGACAGTTAATGAGACATGAAATACTACACTCTGAAGATAATAGCAAGTTCTGGACTTTTGCCAAACAGAATTCAATCCCCTCATCCATTTTTTTTTTCACTTCTAGTTGAGTGCAATTCAGCCATCAACGCAGTAGAAAAAGCCAATCTTCTTGGTACCCATTTCGCCGCACATTCTTGATACGTTAGCTGTTAAACCGCAGGCAACACATCAGGAGCCAGATTCGTTTTCGAACTCGTATTGTTGTCAGAATACTCAAAGAGCTGAACATCAACTAATCTCCAGGTCCCGGTGGCATTCCGTCTATTCTTTTGAAGAGATATTCCTCTTCATATTTTTAATCGAACGACTTCATTAAATCTACAACAAGTCTTCCAACCGTCGGCCAATTGCCAAATGGATGGAAGTCTGCGAATATTCAATTAGTTCGCTAAAATTCGTTCTAGTGACTTATAGCATGAACTCCTAACTTCTATTCTACGGATGCTCCTCCCAATTGTAATTTCTATTCTAGGGAAAGTAAGTCACTGGTTAACCAAGAATTTTGGGAACATTTGGAAACAAGCGACCTTTTCAATGAGTCAACATAGGTCTGGTGTCAAAAGGTGGATGAATGACCTAATGAAGCCTGTCGGTTCACTACTGTCAAAGCACGATTGCCGCACATTCGACAGAAGCTAATCCCAGCACCGTTGTTGAAATTATATTTCTATATTTATGTTGTTGGGCGTTTGCGACGATAGTGAAGTGCTATTTGAAACAACGCTTTCACTGTTAGAGACCCTGAAAGATAGAACCAAAGCCTCAACATATCACCGCCGCGTCTACGAAAGCGACCGTTATTCTCACTCAACTGAAGTGGAATGCTAAGTTAATTCCTCTGGTGCACGGTTTTGATTATTCGAATAAATTAATTAATTAATGATAGTATTCCCCACAGATCAGTACTCCCACATCCATTCTATTCTTCATTTTAAATGACCTCTTTTCAACTTAATTCATTATTTTACAGATAGTTGCACATTGAGTTTCTCTCACCCCAATATGCTCGACCAACCTCCCCGACTCCATTACCAACGGACAGGATATACTCTTCTAGCGACATCCAACGTTAATAAGATTTACCAATGGAAATTATCTAACCGAATAGAATTCACTGCCTGTAAAACCCAGTCCTATATCTTGTCGCTAAACAAGAATCGCAATGTTGAGACTCCATGCATGCACTTGCATCGTCGAACCCAATAGACAATGTTTGCTCTTTCTAATTGTAACGACTACATACGAGGGTAAAGCAATAAGTTTTTATAAAACGCGTACGATTTTCTTTCATTTCTCATTTATCTGACCTAATAATGACGCATAATACCGTCTAGTTATCGTCTGAGCCCTTTTCCAAATAGTCAATGAAGATAATACCACGTGCATCCCAAAACACGGTAGCCATAATCTTTCCAGTCTTTGCCTTCTTTGAAGCCCGTTCGCCTTTAACAACGCAGCTGTTGACTGTTTTCTCGTCTCGGGAGTGTAGTGGTGTATCCATGTTTCATCTAGCTTTTTTGAAGTTAACGAACAGTTGGTGAACCGTCTCTCCGTATTCCCACTTTTTTTCCAACAGTTGTCTTATTGTGAACATGTGGTCGCTTGTTGACCGGTTCCTACGGAATCCGCATTGGTAGTCTCCCAGTATTTCTTCTGCGTACGGTGTGATTCTCGGCAGAATGACATTTGTTAATATTTTGTATGCGGTTGGGAGCAATGCTATTCCTCTGTAGTTTTCGCAGTCAGATCTGTCACTTTTTTTGTAAATGGGGACGACTATTGAGGTTTTCCATTCTTTCGGAGTGACTTCCTTATCCCATATTGTTTGGATGAGCTGGTGGATCTTTCGAGCGGTTGTCTCTCCTCCATGGTTCACAAGCTCTGCCGGTATGCGGTCGACTCCGGGAGCTTTGTTGTTTTTCAATCGATTTATTGCGTCTACAACTTCGTTGAAAGAGGGCCCTGAGATTTGAGGCTCGGCAGTATGTACGTCTGGTGCGTTTATTTGTGGTTGATGGGGGCGTACATTGAACAGGTTTTCAAAGTACTGCTTCCACCTTGTCACGATATTGTTTGTTTCTGTGACCAGACAGCCGTTTCTGCCTCGAATTATATTGGCTCTCCCTCGACAGCCATTTATAATTGCGTTTATTGCGTTTAAAAAGTCTCATTGTCTCTTTCCGAATCGTCGCGTATCTTTCTACGTTGACTTCATCATATCTTTCTAAGTGGATCCTCTGAGACGTTTACGTTCTTCGATCTTCGCCCTGCATTTATCGTCAAACCAAACTTTCGACTTAATTCTTTTCTTAGATCCTAATACCCTTTTGGCTGTTTGTTTGATTGTGTCTCTGATCGATATCCATTTAGTGCCCACATTATTGGCTTCCCTCTTCCTTACTACTTCCGTTCTCTAGGATGCTAAATCTATTCGTTAGTTCGTCTTGATATTCGGCCCTTTTGCGCAGGTCTTTTAGATTATCAATGTCGAACCTTTTGCTCGTCTGCCGTGACTGCCCATGTGGGTTTGCTGTGAACCGACTTCTAATTTTGCCCATCACTAGAAGGTGATCAGAGTCTCAATATGCTCCTCTATATGATCTTACCTCAAGGATATTCGAGTGGTGTCTTTTGTCTATGAGGAAGTGGCTAATTGGGTACACGTTACGCCGTCTGATGATATCCATGTTGCTTTATGAATTTGCTTGTGCTTGAACATCGTGCTTTTCACTCACTACCAGATCTTTTCACACTGCGAACGTAATAATTCGAATTCCATTATCATTGGAAACGTCGTGTATACTTTCTTTACTTATAGTTGGTTGGAAGATATCTTCCTTTCCAACTTTCGCATTGAGTTCCCCGAGGAGGATTTTAACATCGAATGATGAGATCCCATCAAATACTTCCTCTAGGGTCTCGTAGGACGCGTACTTCGTTTCTTCGTCCATAGATTCTGTTGAGGCGTGTACGTTTATAAATACATGATTGTACCATGGGGCCTGTATTTTTAGGGGGCGTAATCTTCTTGCTTATGATGAAGCCGGTTCCGAGGTTATGTGTATCGGTGCCTCCACACGCCTGTGTAAACCCGTTGGTTTCGATTACTTGATGTGGGAATCGGACTTCCTGAAGCGCTACGAAGTCCATTTTATATTGTTTCGTGTTTTCTACGACCGTCTGTATCGCGCCTGGTTTATATAACGTTCGCACATTCCACGTGCCGGCGCGAATATATTCCGCTTTTTCCCTACGTCTTCTTTCTGCCGAGTCGGTGTTTTCTTGATTTGAAACATCAAACAAATTGCAAATTTACAAATACCTAGTGAGGAATCATCATCATCGGCACTACAACCGGGAACCGGTCTTGGCCTTATTTAGCAAGTCCTGAGGCTTGTTAAATTTTCCATAATGATTTATTTTTTCCGGGCAAGGTCATTAGTCTTGCGCCAGAGGCTCCCCGATGGGGAAACGAACCCCGGTCTCGCGCGTGACAGGCGGGTATACTAACCACTATACAATCGAGGAGCCACCTAGTGAGGAATGGTGCTTACTAAAAACAGACCATTAGCGATGCTGCGAGCGCCACCCTAGGCGTTTCTAAGGACTTATTGATTTACCCTCGTATTTGAAGATGTCAAAACTGCTGTCAAACGTATCGGATTTCTTAAAAGATGTCGGAAACATATCTTATCCAACCTGATCAGAATTTAAGGGCCCGGCCTATTTATTTGCTCTAGGCTGGAGTTCAATTTCCTTACTTGGTCAGGTGTATTTAAGCAACTCTACATCTGTAACAATGAACAGTGTAACAGATCAATGCATGTGTGCTTCAATTTTATCTTTAGAATATACACATAATGTATCCTGCATTTTTCGTTTCTGTATATGTTATTATAGTCCTTGTTCAACTGAACTTGCTCCATCTCTCTTGGAGTTCCGCTTGAAAGTCAATTCATACAGATATATGGTAGAAACACTCGTTTCTTAACCGAACTACACTCATTTGGAATGCTCTGTGTTTCATCGTTATTATGTTTTCTGGGCATTCAAAAGTAGTGTACACCAACATATCCTTCCATAGCTCCCTCCCTCTTTCCTTCGTACTGATCGTCTTTGACATTTTAGGGTAACTTGAAATCACCTTTCGTGCAGTCGTTATGTGTAAAAAAGAGAAATGTTCTCTACAGAATCGATCACTGTAATGTAGGCTATAGAATCTATCACTCTAAGGACATCCGAACATCTGTTGCATGCGTACAAGTAAATAGTCGCCAACGTAGACCAATTTACTTAACATAAAAGATGATTTGTTTTTTATCCGCGCCCACAAGGGGTTTTGTGGTATCCCCATATATCTACGCCTTTCGTGCATATTTTGTGTAAACGAGGAGGTTAACAATTATGCCTGGTCTATAGAAAGACATAAAACGTCTCAGTGGGCGGTATGCGAATTTAAAAATATCCCTACCGTTAATAAATATGTGGGGTTAAAGAATCGTCAATATATTTTGTAGTTTGCAAACAACTACCCGAGTTTATATGGTGTCTGTGTATTTTATTGCTCAGTGTAATATTGACCACTATTCTATGACCCCAGTGCATGTTAATTTTTATGTAGCATAAATTGTATACATGAAATATGGGGCAATAGAAATAACTCTATTTAGGAACTTCTTTTTGAATAATGTGTGCACTGTAAGTGGATTTGTGGCGGTTCCGCCAAACCCCACGGCCCAGTTACCTGAAAAACCCCCATAACTGCTACCCAACTTCCTTAAGTTCGCTAATGCAATTACATTAGCACCTTAAATGCTTTACGCATTAAATAGAGCAAATTTACAATCTAAAAGTCCATGTAAAGAATTCTTACCTTTCATGCATCTCTTCGCATACAAATTCCATGTAAGAATTCTTTCCTAACTTATCAGGAATTCCAATCTCACCAAGTGCATTTCCCCCTAGACGAATTCCTGAGAACAAAATGATTTGGTTTACATATAATGTAACCACCATAACAGGGACAACCTTAAGGCATCAATTAATCCTACAGCATAAGCAAATGCAAATAGGAATTGAATACCTACCCGTACCAGCGATGCCATAAACCCCATTTCCCGGTAAACAAGCTAAAACCAATTAGCACAATGTTCATGATGCATTGCGGCTGTCAATACAGCTGCTATGCATATTGAAGACAACGATCATCAACGGTCCCTTTGTCTTACATATTCCTGGATCCGTTTACCATTGATCTTCTCACATAAGCAAACACAAACCCAATTAGCATCCAATGAGATTCGGCTTGTTTGCTTAGCCGAACTCACATCTCATGGATGCACATTTTCCCTTTCTTTGTTTTAGATTCGTTCCCATGGCTTTGATCCATAAAAGAATCAATGTACACACGTACATGTGTACCGTGACGATCTTCTCTATGAGATCTGTTTAGTTACCCCAAAAAGAGACTTTACGTCTCTTTTGGAATAGGAGAATGCACCCCTTAATTAAGAGAGCCAGTTTCACTGGCCGAATTTCTTCTGACAACGAATGAATATCGTAGAGAGAATTACATCAGCCGACCAGGCCGGTCGATTCAGCTTCCGCTCCTCGTAGCACGCCGAGGATACGTTTATACCCGGAGTCGAGTATGTGCTAAGTTCCAACTTCTAATTTTTAACCGGTTGTGTTTCAGTGCGTGGTATCTTCACAGTAAAACGGAAGTTATCGTAGTTACGACATTAAAATTAAATAATAGAAAAAGAATAAAAACAATCACCACCAACAATCGAATGTGTTTTCCTTCCTTTCAGACTTGCAGCGTTTTGGTTTTCCTTTGTTGCTTCTCCCGTGTAACCTCTTAGTAAACGAGTGGGTTGGTGGTAGAACTCTCGCCCATGCTGGCGTCGCGGCCATCAACCCCACAGACTATTGTCTGTGGATTGAGGAGCTTCTTTCTATAGACCCATAGCACCAACTAAATAAAAGGGGGTGTCTAAAACCAATAAACATCTATAATGGACTCCGACAAGGGGACGGTCTGGCCTGCCTCCTCTTCAACCTGGCGTTGGAGAAAGCAATCCGTGACTCTGGCGTTACAACTAGAGGGACTATTGTCACCAAGTCCAGCCAGATACTTGGCTACGCAGATGACATCGACATCATCGGTAGAACCGAATCGGCGGTACAGGAATCCTTCACCCAGATCGAGCAGGCGGCACAAAAACTGGGACTGCGCATTAATGAGGGAAAAACCAAGTACATGGTGGCAACCTCTGCGAAGAGAAGACCTAACGTTGGTCAAACTATCAGGGTAGTGGAGCACGAATTTGAAGTAGTGCAATCCTTTAACTACCTTGGGTCAATAGTATCAGCCTATAACAATATGGAAGAAGAAATACGCGAACGGCTGATTAAATCCAACAAAGCCGACTATGGTCTATCAAGGCTCTTTAAATCCCGAAATTTATCCAGAACATCCAAGCTACTACTGTACAAGACCATGGTCTTACCAGTACTCATGTATGGATCCGAGACCTGGGTGCTTAATAAAAAGCACTCTGAACTCTTGGCCGCGTTCGAGAGAAAGGTCTTAAGGAGAATTGTTGGCCCCGTATGTGAGGGAGGACGATTCCGGAGACGCTACAACCATGAGTTGTACGCAATCTACCTTGAAGCTAATGTTGTAAGAAAAATCAAGCTCGGTAGACTCCGGTGGGCGGGACACCTAGCTCGAATGAGCGAAGAGGACCCTGCCCGGAAAGTCCTTTGTGGCAGGATGTATGGAAGGAGACAGCGCGGCAGACCTTGTCTGCGATGGAGGGATGGCGTAGACCAGGACGCCCAGAGCCTGGGAGTGCTAAACTGGATGACATCGGCTCGAAATCGGGACCGGTGGAGAGATTTGTTAAATAAGGCCAAGACCGGATCCCGGTTGTAGTGCCGATGATGATGATGATGATGATGATGTCTAAAAGGTTTTCTCCCTATAACCTCAATAAGTTAAAAATCAATTAAATCTTCCACAAGGAAAAATTAAAATCTTGAAGGCTTTGGTTGAACGCTCTGCTAAAAACTTGAATGCTTTAACTATTGTGCGTGAAATCAATCTTGTTACATCCCCATTAGAGATGTGTATCCCAAATCCAGTTGATACGAATCTATTAACAAAACATAATCCCCAGGGTTTAATAGTAGCATGAGCTCGGCCTTTAATTTGAATAGCCTTATTTTAGAAGGCACTACATTTTCAAGATTTCTTAAACGAAATAATATTACCCCAATACAGACTGCATTACATTCGAGTGAAGTCGGAATATAACTCCCATGTTTGCAAGGTGGGGGGGTCCAATGTTTTCGAACAGCGACCATGACGAAAATATTCAATTCTATGCCCAACATATCCAGTATTCTTGGTAAACATAGCTTAAACCAACCCCAAAAATAAATTCCACCTTTTCAAATATTTGAGTCATTCATCAATTAGAGAACCCGATACATTTAAAAAAAATGAATGCTTGAAGTCGCACTTCAGTACAGAAACCGCCACACAGTTATGTTTTTCCTGCTGGTTCCAATATCCAGGTCTTTAAGGTGTAGTTCAAGGTGTAGTTCGACATTAAAATACAAACAAAATGCTATTTGTATGCATATTAAATATAAAACCAAAAAAAAAAATATATTTTTTTACATTTTTATATGCTGATCCATGTTACTTCCATTCGGAATGCTACGGAATTACAAAAACTTGCTCGGCTACCGCAACCAACATGAAACTCTTACCTACTATCTGCCTCAAATGTGTGTAGTTGTTACAAAACATCGTTTCTCGAACTAACTTTATAAAACTACATCACTTTATCTTAATGAGACTTCACTTAAATTATTCTGCACACAATTTGACATTTGTCAAATATTTTGCCGGTTTTTTTTTGTGACATCTGACAAAAAAATTGACTATTAATATGACAGATTAGAAGTAATAAAATATACTAAATGAAATGATTGATAGCACATAGAAATTGTTAAAATTCTAATGACGGCAGTACCGAAACCTGCATTAAATTAGAGAGGACTTGGAATTTAGTACTACCCATATTCATATGCTGCACAATTTATTATTTTTTTCTTTTTTAGTTATAAAACTGAATGGTGGATGCTTTAAAATCCATACAATTTTCCTCAAGGCGGAGCACAATTGATGAACAGCTGCATGGTCCACATAAAGCTGCTTCTAGCCCAATAACTGAGATGTTCGTTAATTAAAGATGTTTAGACAAACTAGTATTGTGGATAAGCGAACTCATGTAAAACGCACAAGAACAATAAAAGTATTGCCCTGGATCAGAAATCACTGTACTCTCAACCCCGAGAACTGGGTATATCCCACATTTTTTATTAATACTGAAGTTATAAGATTTACAAGGTTTAATTAAAACAAACATTGTACCCAGTGTAACGTCATAAAACTATGTCAGGGGGAACTATTACTACTATACTATTTATTGGGCTGTAGGAACCCGGAAGTTCATGACCTCACCGTCTCGACTCCGCCATCGTTCCCTGTCCTGTGCACTCTCCTTCCACACGACCATCCGATCCGATCTCCTCAAGGTCAAACCTTACATTGTCCTCCCATTTCCGTCGCGGCCGTCCTGCCGGTCTCTTTCTCGTTGGTCTACCGTCAAGTATTCTACGCACATTTTCATCTTAATCTTCGCGACCTGATTACTCTCACTATTGTAGGTTTGGGGTATAGCTCTCCCAATTCGCCGTTGTGGAGTTTCCTCCATTGTCCTGCCTCCTCGTCATATTTACCGCCAAAGATATCCCTTAAAACTTGATTCTCGAATACGCGGAAATTGTTTTCCTCCCGTTTTGTGAGAGCCCATGTTCCGTATAGAGCAATCGGCGTGATTATGGTTCTATAGGCACGGAGCTTTATGTTACGTGATAGCAATTTGCATTTCAGCAGTTTACTGACTGCGTACCAAATAGGGTTGCCAGAGTGTAGTCTTTTGTTAATTTCCTTCGACATCTCATTACTGGCCGTCAGTCAGGGGAACATCATGCAAATATTTTAATAAGTGACCGAACTTTAAGAAATCCGTCATCGTGTAATTGGGTTCGTTCTTGAGGCTCTGTCGACGCTTGAATGATAACAGCAATTTGCAACATCAGAGGCATTGGTTGCACCAATACAATTGTAAACGCCGCCCACCAATATTTGCAAACAACGAAACCTGATATCCTTGCTCTAATGAGACCCAGGTCGATTCGTCAACTGATTCGACAAATCTTCGTTGTTCAGGATACAAATTAAATTCGAGAATCAGTTTTAAGTGTGAAGCCTGTGTTTTCACGCGATCCGATCAGACTTGCTTGGACTTCAGGTGGTTGAAGGCCGTGCTAAGAAATTCTGTTACATTTATTTGTTGTCTTTACCGCTCCCCGAATGACGATTGACTAGTGACTTTTTTCTAAGATCTTTCACGTACCGTCGTCTGGATACAGATCAACTACTCGGCTTCCGAAATTGACGTCCTGGGCGACTGTAACGTACACAATTTAGGCTGGTTGATGCATTCTAGCAGAACCGACCACTCTAGGAGGCTGGCGGAGATATTCTCTGTTAGCCGCAATTTAACTCAACTCGTGGGAGAACCTACGTGTGTGCCGGATATCCGAGGTGATTATGCGAACCCCCTGGATCTGTTTTTGACATCCGAGCCGAGGGTTTATATCATGGAAGTTGCTGCGCCACTGGGAAACTTAGATCACTGCTTAGTATTGGTCGCGCAGCCACTTGCATTTGAAATGTATAACCGACCTAAGCACCTTCGTCATGTATGAAGGTATGCGGATGCCAACTGGGACGATTTAGGAGATTTCTTCGCATTCTTTCCGTGGTTGGAGGTGTGCTTCGAAGACTCGGACGTTAACGCATGCTCGGAGTCGTTCCCGTAGGTTATTTTGCTCGGGATGGCGATTTACATTCCGCATTCCATCAAACGAAATTCATCTGATAAACAGTTTGATAAAAAATGTGAGCAGATTACAGCGGCAAAAATAGAGCTTTTAGGCAAGGGTACTCCAATCCCACTGATGTTAACAGAACGAATTTTGTTAGAATCAGAAACGCCAGCAACCAGGCAGACTAACCAACAAACCCCTTGAGTGCCCAACTGGTTCGCGTCCCTTCTGGTCAATGGCAAGGGCTGTCAGCAATCACTTCACTTCCTTCTTTTTTCTTCCGTTAGTGTCGGGCAGCGGACGTTAGTCACAAATTAAAAAGATAAACCTAATGTGTTCGCGAATTTATTTTCCACGAATTCAAACATCGATGCCGGTCTTTTGGAGCCACCTGTGATCGATGCGGGGTGTGGGGTTCCGGTTGGACTGGCCTGTAGGAAGACAACCGGCTCGGAGGGAATACCGCCAATAGTCCTTAAGAACAGCAATAGCTCCAGAGCGATCGCCGGTTCTTGGCAGACCACATAAATGATTTGTTGGAGACAACGGATAACAAAGTGTTCAGTTTTGCGGATGATAGTACGCTTGTTTCCTCCTTTTCGAGTGATCGGCCGATTAGTGCATCAACGTCGCACCAGCTGAGATGTAGACAGATTGACTCTCTGAATCAGGATCTGGATAAAGTCCTGCAGTGGGGAAAGACCAATCTTGTTGACTTCAACGCAACGAAGACCCAGTATAGAACATTCACAAAGAAAAGTGGATCATCGGTTTCACAGCTGATGATGAATGGCCGGGCCCTCGAGGCTGGGGAAAGCTTGAAACTGCTCGGCGTCACGGTCTGTGGGAGTGTATCATGGCATAAACACGTGTCGAGTATCGCCAGGTCAGCCTCAGGAAAACTGGACTATCTTTTTAGAGCCAAGAAATATTTTACTCCGGCCCAACTTCTTCTTCTATATAAATCCCAAATAAGACTCGCGCTCGAATATTGCTCTCATGTTTGGAGCTCGGCTCCTAAACATAACCTCGACCTACTTGAGAGCATACGAGACGAGCGATCCGCCTGATCGGGGACTCGGCGCTGATGTCGTGACTACAGTGGCTATCACCTCGAAGGCGCGTAGCCGACCTCTGTCTGTTTTACAGATATTATCACGGGTGCTGTTCTTCGGAGATTCTTGGCATTGTTTCACGCAATGCGGCTTATATGCGCTCCACAAGACAATCCGACGGATCGCACCCGTTTGTGGTTCATCTCCCGACGGCGCGAACATCCCTGTATAAGAACTCGTTCCGTTACAGAGCGGGGAAGCTGCGGAACTGCCTTCCCACGCGAGTGTTCCCGGAGCGTTACAACCTGCAACTGTTCAAAAAGAACTGCAAGAGTTATTTGATGGCATCTCGGGGCGCCCACTCGACGCCATAGGTTCGCCTCTCCCAAGAGAAGTCTAATAAAAAAAACGACTTCCGAGAACCTCTCCCACCTGTTGGAAAATCGCTCGAGTTCAGCCAAAAAAGTGTCTCCCACAAAATTACCGTCCGATAGCATTGTTGTCTAAGGTGATGGAAAAAGTCATCAATACTGAGTTAATTAAGTATTTGGAGTGCAACCGACTTCGAAATGATCTTCAATACGGATTCCGTGGCAGGCGATCCACGGGAGACCTTTTGACACTTATAACCGATATAAGGACATCTGCGATTGAGCGGGATGGTGAATCAAGGGCGGTCGCATTGGATATTCCAAGGCTTTTGACCGCGTCTGGCACGGGGCATTGGTGAACAAACTTCGTTCATATGGACTTTCCGACTGGACGAAGATCTTCCTCGAAAATCGATCACTCTGAGTTGTTGTGGACGACGAGTCCTCGGATGGGTATTCTGTTATTACCAAGGTGTTTCACATAAATGATTTGTTGGAGTCAACCGGCACGATAGTACGCTTGTTTCCTCTTTTTCAAGTGTGCGGCCGATCAGTGCATCTGCGTCGCATCATCTAAGACGTAGCCAGATCGACTCTATGAATCGGGATCTGAATAAGGTCCTGCAGTGGGGAAAGGCCAATTTCGTCGACTTCAATGCAACAAAAACACAATATACAACATTCACAAAGAAAATGGGAAAATCTGTTCCACAGCTGATGATGAATGGCTAGGCCCTCGAATCCAAGGAAAGCATAAAATTGCTCGGCGTCACGGTCTGTGGAAATGTATCGTGGCATAAACACGCTTCAAACATCGCTGGGTTCACCTCTGGAAAACGGAGTTATCTTTTTGGAGACAAGAAATATTTTACGCCGGCCGAACTTTTTCTTCTGTATAAACCGTAAATTAAACCGGCGCTCGAATATTGCTCTCATATTTGGAGCTCTGCTCCTAATCATACCCTCGACCTACTTGAGAGCATACAGAGACGAGCGATCTGACTGATCGGGGACACGGAGCTGACGTCGGGAGTACAGTAGCTATCACATCGAAGTCGCATAGCTGACCTCTGTCTGTTTTACAAATATTATCACGGGGCCTGTTCTTCAGAGATTCGTGGTAGTATTCTTTGCAATTGGGTTTATATGCGCTCCACAAGACAATCCGACAGATCGCACCAATTTGCGGTTCATCTCCCGACGGCGCAAACATCTCTTCATTAGAATTCATTCCGTTACAGAGCAGGAAAGCTGTGAAATTCTCTCCCTGCGCGAATGTTTCCGACGCGTTACAACTTGTAACTGTTCAAAAAGAACTCTACTAGTTATTTGGTGGCATCTCGGCGCTATATGTTCATTTCCCGACGGCGCGAATATATTTGCATCAAAACTTGTTCCCTTACAGAACGGGAAAGCTGTGGAATTTACTTCCCGTGCGAGTGTTTTGGGAGATTGCAACAGTTATTTGGATTTTACAAAGATTAGTTGATATTTCCCCGATGAGAAAGCCCTAACAGTTTTTCGAGCTCTTCTTGAGTTTAACATGAATTTTCATCCAGTAAAACTTGAAGTCCTTCGTCATCAAATTTTTTTACTGCCCCTGGACGTGGAGCGTTCTTAAGACTAAAATATCCTTCAGTAAATCTTGCAAACCACTCTTTTACTGTTGAATGACACAGAATTTTCACCCAAAGTTGGATTTATCAATTCCATAGCTTGAGCAGAATTTTTTTTTCATTTAATAACAGAATGCAATGGCGTAAATGTTGCTTTTCGACATCCACATCTTTTACAACTGATGCACATGGAATGACAGCTTGTAAATGACTAAAATTTAGCCATCAAAAAAGCAATGACTAAGCTGAGTCAATGTCCAACCACCGAGAAGTCAGCACGTGCGCTTCTGCTTCGTGATCCGTACCATCGGAATAATTGGTCAATCCGTTTTGGGTATCTTAAGCAAACACAAGATATTCAATTGCACTATCGGTTCGCCTGTCAAGTCTTCAGTGGAATCCTAAGTAAACAATCGGATCTCCACACACGCATCCCAGTGCGGTGCTGTGTTATTTATGGACTCCGAATTAAACAAACGGACCCCTGAGTGCGCTCGAGAATCCTTCAACAGATTCACAGAATCTTCACGCAAAGTCTAATTAATCAATTCCATAGCTTGAGCCCATTGTTGATGGCATTTGAACTATTCTGCACGGAGTGACTAGTTCTTCCATTACCATCCAGTTTGTAAATCAATTCCATAGCTTGAGCAGCATTTTTGTTTTCATTTGAACACAGAATAGAATGCAATGGCATCTATGTTAATTATCGACATCCATCTCTTATACAAGTGATGCACACGGAATGACAGCTTGTAAATGACTAAAACTTAGCCATAAAAATACCTATGACTAAGCTATATATATCCAAAATGGCGAGCTAATTGGATGCGTTCAAGTATTATATGTTTTTAATGCAACCAACTTCAAAGCCGAGTTTCTACTTGCGCACCAATTAAATTGGCTTCCGACATACGGATAAATACAGAGAATCGTTCTTTAGCTAAAACGATATACAAGAATATAATATTCTGTCTGATAATTTGTTATCTCGTCGATATAATATCCCAGCATTCATAACCATCGTTACCTCTTTTCCTTAACGTATCCACTTTCGTTCACAACTATGTTTTGGCAGTTAAGAGTGGCAGACAATCACGTTTGTGCTCCCATTTTGTATTAAGAACGTATTAGCTACATAATTTGTATCCATAAAAACACCCACTGCGCAGAAAAATAAGTATCTTGGATTGTTCTACAAGATGATTTGTATTTTTTTTTATATATGCGCACAAGAGGTTGTTTTGATACCATTAAAAATCAATGTCAACTGCAAATGGAAGAAGGTGTTCACGCACTATGATCTTGAATGCCTTTAAGTAGTAACCGCAAATGCACACAGGGACGGAGGACCACCACATCAAGTTCACTTGAGCTACGTTCAGAGGTCGTCAAATAAGAAACGTTCTGTTGCCGTTTGAATGAAGTGTAGCCCCTTGGTCTTCACATTCATTCCTCGATTGGGTATGTGCAACTCTTGATGGTCTGACTAAATGTGGGAATTAATTTCCAGCCACATTCGCCCTAATTGTGGTTTGATATTTTAGGGTATCCCGAAATTCACTTTATGTATGTTTCTAAAAAAGAAATACGATGTACGATGCGACCAGAAAAGTGTAAAAAGGAATAATTGTGACTTATAGATGGACTAGCCGCTGTGCGGACAGACCAGCTTACGATAGGTCATTACAAACAATGTTTTGGATTCACCAGGAAAGCTTCTCAATAATGAAGCATACTCGATCCAAGCATTATACTATTAAGCAAAAGTGAAGATCTTCCAGTTTTTTAAACACAAATGGTTGCAAGTGTTAGCCTGTTTCACACATTGTGTTGTCCATCCTACCAAACAACCATTCTTAATCCGCTTTTTGCCCACAGAAGGTTAACCCTAAATGTCAAGCCTCAATGCTGGCGTAAACAAAAAACTTAGAGGATAGGGATAGGAGGTGTTAGTGTAAATTGACTTTGAGTACCCACAGATGACGAGGAAACACGTAATCAAACAGAACAATCCGAGAATAATTAGTTAATTAAATTAACGGCAGTTAATTTTAGAACCGATGAGTACTCTTTGACTGGTGGGTTATGTGGGTAAATATTTGGAAACGGAAAGCAGCGTGCACAAAGTTCGATTGAACAATGATTTAACGTAAGGGGTAAAGCATAAATGAGGAAGAGAGCTCACAATGCTCAAGGAAAATAATCATGCGATTGGTTTATCGAATCTGATATTTTTGAAACAATAGACATTCAGCATTATATCGCTTTTTTCAACAAACCGACCCAACGGCAGCTGTATTCTAAAGCCTTACACAGATACACCAAAAAAAAAAAAACAAGACAAGCAATAATACAATCTTGTAAAACTAAGTAACTGGGGGTTAACGTTTGTACATTTTTGGGATTAAATAAACTATTGTTGCGAGCTTAGGGTTCGCTGGATTAATTATTTTTAATAAATAAGAGCCCTTAAATCGATTGTGAATTAATGTGACACTTTATTAGTCCGTTAATAACAACCGTTACTTTACTTAACGATTTCTTGACATCGCTTCCGTACTTATCGCGTCTTTGACTGCTTACTTCTTACTCTCTGAACTGCGTGTCACGTATTTATACCGTTTTCTCATTCTGATTCGGTGTTTCGTTTCCATCCGTTCCATAGCCTCGAATTTTCTACTGCTCATAGTCTCCAGTTTTCCAGTACTTTCTACAATGTTTTAGTACTTTGTTTTGGACTTTCTAAAATATTCTAGTACTGATTGTCATATGCGTCACACTATAATACAATTGATTTGTTGTATTGCAGTGATATTTTTTCGATCAACTCAGTCTAAATGTTAGTCATATTGATCTGCATGTCAATACAGTTGGTTTAAGGCTCTCTTCTATTACTTGGAGGATACCGATTTACTAACGGGATTTAGACATTTTGCATATTGTTAATAACATTAATTGAAGAACTTGGAAAGATCAGGATTATTTAAGAAGTTTATGATAATAATTATGGAGTTTGGCGACGTGATAGTAATAGTAGCATGCTTCTGCATTTGAAAATAGTGAATAAATCTGTATTAAAGTTTATAATTTCTACAGTATATATTCACTTATTTTATCGCATAGCCATTAAATAAATAATAAAAGTAAGTCAACAAATTTGTCTATTTGTATTCCATTCTTTGATTTCATTAAGGGGATTTTTTGATATCCTTAAGGGAGATCACATTGAGTCCGACTTTTTCATCATCATCATCATCGGCACTACAACCGGGATCCGGTCTTGGCCTTATTTAGCAAGTCCTGAGGCTTGTTAAATTTTTCATAATGATTTGTTTTTTCCGGGCAAGGTCATTAGTCTTGCGCTAGAGGCTCCCCGATGGGGAATGGAACCCCGGTCTTCCGCGTGACAGGCGGGTATACTAACTACTATACTATCGAGGAACCGACTTATTTCAAATTTTGGCAAAACTTTGAAACAATTCTTAGAGCGAACATGGAAGTCATTATTTTTAATATTATTTCAGAATTATATAAAAAGTAATGAAGGATTTGCTTCCACATAATCATTCAATTCAGTTCAAACATTACTTGCATATGTAGTATCCCACTACATAAACACCATTTAACATAATATTCATATCGCACCCAATGCTCTCATAATCGCTTTCTCTTTAATTACCCACCTGTGACGCACAATCATACCCCAAGCTACACGTTATCCAATTAAGAGTACATTTTTGTATCGTATCGCATATCGCCATTCATTCCGCTCGCGTTGTGCTCTGACGTTTAAGGGTACTCCAAAATCTCCTTTTGTGCGCGCGTTTGTGACCAAAAAAAAAATTCAAAAGCACAAAAATGCAACATGCGTATATTGACAACCGTCGTACGTCAGGTGCCTCAGAATTTCCTTTAAAATGCTTATGGCTGCGAGAGTAAGGCATATGAATAATTACGAATCTCCACCGGTGATTCGGAACGACGAAACGAATACTTGAACCAAGGCCACTGCACTTTAATTGGATCGATGGGCAGTATTAATTACTAGCCGCAACGCTTTTCTTCCCCATCCGCCATTCTAATTATTTCTCTTATTTTTATTTATTCAATGTTGTTTATTTTGTTTCGTTTTCAATTTTTGGCAGCCAATCAACAAAAAAAAATTTTTGAAAAATAGAAAATGTATACATTGCAAAAAAAGCACTAATTTACAGAGGAATACCTCCTACACCTAGACTACTATTACTACTATTTATTGGCCTGTAGGAGCCCGGAAGTTCATGACCTTACCGACTCGACTCCGCCATCGTTCCCTCTCCTGTGCACTCTCCTTCCATGCCCGGCCATCTGATCCGATCTCCTCAAGGTCAAACCTTACATTGTCCTACCATTTCCGTCGCGGTCGTCCTGCCGGTCTCTTTCTCGTTGGTCTACCGCCAAGAATTCTACGCACGGTCCTAACGTTGCCCATTCGCGCCACGTGTCCGGCCCATCTTAATCGTCGCAACCTGATTACTCCCACTATTGTTGGTTTGTGGTATAGCTTTTCTAATTCGTGGTTGTGCAGTTTCCTCCATTGTCCTGCCTCCTCGTCATATTTGCCACCAAAGATACTCCTTAAAACTTTATTCTCGAATACGCGGAATTTGTTTTCTTCCCGTTTTGTGAGACCTCGTGTTTCACATCCGTATAGAACAATCGGCATGATTATGGTTCTATAGACACGGAACTTTATGTTACGTGATAACAGTTTGGATTTCAGTAGTTTACTGACTGTGTGCCAACTAACGTTGGCCGAGTGTAATTTTTTGTTAATTTCCTTCGACATTTCGTTACTGGCCGTCGGTATTGTTCCCCGGTATTTAAATTCTTTGACATTTTCAAATATATTGCCCCTGATGTTTATGTGTGTTCTCTCCTTCCACACGACCATACGATCCGATCACCTCAAGGTCAAACCTTACATTGTCCTCCCATTTCCGTCGCGGCCGTCCTGCCGGTTTTTTTCTCGTTGGTCTACCGTCAAGAATTCTACGCACATTTTCATCTTAATATTCGCGACCTGATTACTCTCACTATTGTAGGTTTTGGGGTATAGCTCTTCCAATTCGCCGTTGTGGAGTTTCCTCCATTGTCCTGCCTCCTCGTCATATTTACCTCCAAAGATACCCCTTAAAACTTGATTTTCGAATACACGGAATTTGTTTTCTTCCCGTTTTGTGAGAGCCCATGTTTCGCATCCGTATAGAGCTTTATGTTACGCGATAGCAATTTGGATTTCAGCAGTTTACTGACTGCGTGCCAACTAGCGTTGCCGGAATGCAGTCTTGTTGATGTCTGATGACATACTCGAGCACAAGGTTAAAAAGATATGGTGAGAGGCCATTCCCTGTTTTATTCCGTCCCGGATTTCAAATGGTTCTGAGAGGTGGTTTTCTATTCTAACTCGCCCTTTGTTTTCGTTCATGCAAATTTGAATGAGGGCGGCATATTTTTTCGAGATTCCCAACACAACTACAATATGGTAGAGTCTTTGTGTTGCGACCGAGACGTAGGCTTTTTGAAGTCAACGAACAGTTGGTGAACCGTCTCTCCGTAATCCCATTTCTTTTCCAACTATTGCCTTCCTGCGAACATTTGGTTACTTGTTGACCGGTTCCTACGGAATCTGCATTGGCAGTCTCCCAGTATTTCTTCTGCGTACGGTGTGATTCTCGCCAGTATGGCGTTTGTTAGTATTCTGTATGTGGTTGGGAAGCATTGATATCCCTCTGTAGTTTTCGCAGTCCGATCTGTCGCATTTTTTGAAAATGGGGACGACTATTGAGGTTTTCCATTCTTCCGGAGTGACTTCCTTATCCCATATTGTTTGGATGAGCTGGTGGATCTTTCGAGCGGTTGCCTCTCCTCTATGCGTCACAAGCTCTGCCGGTATGCAGTCGACTCCGGAAGCTTTCTTGTTTTTCAGTCGATTTATTGCGTCTACAACTTCGTTGAAAGAGGGCTTTGGGATCTGATGCTCTTCTCTATGTACATATGGTGCGTTTATTTGTGGTTGATGGGTGCGTACATTGAGCAGGTTTTCAAAGTACTGCTTCCATCTTGTCACGATATTGTTTGTTTCTGTGACCAGACAACCGCTTGCGTCTCGAATTATTTTGGCTCTCACTCGGAGGCCATTTCTAATTGAATCTATGCAGGCATACATACCTCTGATGTTCTTTTCTCTGGCATTTTCTATGATTTTTTCGATCCGAGTTTTCTCTCATTGGCGTTTTTTTTGCGTTTGAAAAGTTTCATTGTCTCTTTCTGTGTTGACTTCATCATATCTTTCTAAGTGATTCACTCCGAGGTGCTCACGTTCTTCGATCGTTGCCCTGCACTCATCGACAAACCAAGGTTTGGACTTAATTGTTTTCTTAAATCCTAATAACTTTTGGGCTGTTTGTTTGATTTTGTCCCTCATCGACGTCCATTTAGTGTCCACATTATTGGCTTCCCTCTTCCTTACTACTTCCGTTCTCGAGGATGCTAAATCTATTCGTTAGATCGTCTTAATATTCAGCCCTTTTGCGCAGGTCTTTTAGTTTATCAATGTCAAACCTTTTGCTCGTCTCCCGTGACTGTCGTGAGTTTGCTGCGAGCCGACAACTGATTTTGCCCATCACTAGAAGGTGATCGGAGTCGCAATCTGCTCGTCTATATGATCTTACGTCAAGGATATCCGAGTGGTGTTTTTTGTCTATGAGGAAGTGGTATATTTGGTTACGCGTTACGTCGTCGAGTGATATCCATGTGGCTTTATGGATTTGCTTGTGCTTGAACATCGTGCTCTTCACTACCATATCTTTTGACGCTGCGAACGTGATAATTCGAATTCCATTATCATTTGAAGCGTCGTGTAGGGTTTCTTTACCTATAGTTGATTGGAAGATATCTTCCTTTTCCAATTTTCGCATTCAGGTCCCCGAGATGATTTTAACATCGAATGATGAGATCCCATCAAATACTTCCTCTAGTCTCGTAGGACGCGTACTTCGTTTCTTCGTCGGTAGATTTTGTTGAGGCGTGTACGTTTATAAATACATAGTTGTACCATGGGCCCTGTATTTTTAGCACCGACATTCGGTCATTAATAAATTGCACATCTTTTACATGGGGCGTAATCTTCTTGCTTATGATGAAGCCGGTTCCGAGGTTATGTGTATCGGTGCCTCCACACGCCAGTGTAAACCCGTTGGTTTCGATTACTTGATGTGGGAATCGGACTACCTGAAGCGCGACGAAGTCCATTTTATATTGTTTCGTGTTTTCTACGACCGTCTGTATCGCGCCTGGTTTATATAACGTTCGCACATTCCACGTGCCGGCGCGTATATATTCCGCTTTTTCCCTACGTCTTCTTTCTGCCGAGTCGGTGTTTTCTTGATTTGAAACATCAAACAAATTACAAATTTACAAATACCTAGTGAGGAATCATCATCATCGGCACTACAACCGGGAACCGGCCTTGACCTTATTTAGCAAGTCCTGAGGCTTGTTAAATTTTCCATAATGATTTGTTTTTTCCGGGCAAGGTCATTAGTCTTGCGCCAGAGGCGCCTAGTGAGGAATGGTGCTTACTAAAAACAGACCATTAGCGATGCTGTGAGCGCAACCCTAGGCGTTTCTAAGGACTTATTAATTTACCCTCGTATTTGAAGATGTCAAAACTGCTGTCAAACGTATCGGATTTCTTAAAAGATGTCGGAAACATATCATCTTATCCAACCTGATCGAATTTAGGAGGCCGGCCTATTTATTTGCTCTAAGCAGGAGTTCAATTTCCTTACTTGGTCAGGCGTATCTGAAGCAACTCTACATCTGTAACAATGAACAGTGTAACAGATCCATGCACATGTGCTTCAATTTCATCATTAGAATATACACATAATATGTCTCGCCTTTTGCGTTTCTGTATATGTTGTTATAGTCCTTGTTTAAACTGAACATGTTTCATCTCTCTTGGAGTTCCGCTTGAAAGTCAACTCATACATATATATAGGGTTATTATATAGGGACTTGAAAACTTTGAATTTAATTTGTGAACGCACCCTTTCACTAATCATCGAACTGTCACTGTCACTGTCAATTTATTCAGTAAACTCAACATTTTCATCATGGTTAAGTACACGAACGAAGAGTTTCGTTCGCTCTTTTTTGCATCTTATCGAGCACGTATAGTGCAGTTTTGGATGCGCTTGACCAAATATGAAAGTTGAACTCCATTTTGGGACGAATTGTAAATAGTGGCCAGGTTGGATGGAGTGAAGTATCTTTGGCATCTCTTAAGAAACCGCAAACATTTGGCTGCACTTTGCGGAGCTTCAAATATGTGGTCATTCCAGTTAAGAGTCGAATTAATTCGAGTGCTGAGGATTGATAATTCCTTGGCTTCGTCGAGGCAAGTGCCGTTCATAGACAGTATATTTACTTTGGGGCTCACCTTTGACGACAAGAGGTAGCACTGAGTTTTTAGGGCATTGTATTCTACTCGGTTAGATAATCCCCACTGATGTATCTTGTTGAGGTCTGAATTCAATGTATCAAGCATAAGTTGTTGGTTGGTAGTGATGTTCGAAGAGTTTGGACCGGAGTGTTCGTATGAGTATGAGAAACTGAACGTGCTATCATCAGCAAACGAGTGAATTGGGTTGTGAGTTATTGACAAAAGATCATTTATAAAGATGAGGAAGAGAGTGGGTGAGAGTACCGAACCCTGGGAAACACCTGCATTAATTTGATGGAAGACACATTTGACACCATCAAGAACCGCTCAGATTGAACGGCCAGAAAGATAGTCTCTTATCCATTGGATCGGGGAGTTGCCCACTACATATGAATGCAATTTTGACAAAAGAGCTGGATGCCAAACTCTGTCGAAAACTTTCGAAATATCCAATGCGACTCCTTGCTTTCACCGAGGTAGTGGATGAAATGTCTCCACTTTTCGGTAAAATACACTATCAGATCTCCTGTGGATCGGTTGCTACGAAAGCCATATTGGCGGTCATTCAGAAGGACATTTGATTCCAGATCACCAACATCCTTGCATCAGAACTCGTTCCGTTACAGAGGGGGGAAGCTGTGGAACTCCCTTCCCATGCGAGTGTTCCCGGAGCATTACAACCTGCAACTGTTCAAAAGGAGCTGCAATAGTTATTTGATGGCATCTCGGGACGCCCACTCGGCGCTATAGGTTTGCCTCTCCCGAGAGAAGTCTAATAAAAAAAAAAGAAGATATTTCGAAAGTTGACGGTTAATAAGGGATGCCATTACCTTCGAGAGAATAGAAGTTAGTGCTATGGGTCGATAAGAAGAAAGGGATGATTTGTCACAATTTTTGGGAATTAGCTGAATGTTCGCCGAATTCCATCCATTTGGGAAACGGCCAGTAGAATAAGACAAATGGAAGAGTTTCCGCAGTGGTTTAGAGAGTGAAGAGGAACATCTCTTCAAGAGGATTGGGGGAATGCCACCCGGACCAGCGGAGTTGTGTGCGTTTAGTTCTGGAGTGCGCGGGCAACAGTACGCGTTCGGAAGCGAATCTGGCCCATGGTGTGCTGCTTATGCTCAAATTGAGGTGGAACTGATGTGGTATTAGGCAGCGTTGAGTTGGCTGCGATATGTGCAGCAAGTAGATTCGCCTTCTCTATTGCAGTAGTGACTCTCTTTACTCTGTGTGGAATAAAGGTTCACATGCCAAGTAGAATTGTGTCTGTCAATGTGTCCGCTATAGGGTCAACATCGTTATTGTGGAAGAATAACGACCAATTTAACCTCTCAAAAAAGTCGTTCAGACCTTCCTAGTTCGCTTTCTCATAGAACCATACTGTTCTTTTGGGAGCTTTCGCATTAACTTTACTGTTGGTTAGAGCAAACTTGGCTGACACGACGCAGAGGTCTGAAGTGCCCAAGGGCGAAGAAGCTTCAACTGTGGATTTGTTCGGGTGGGAGGTGAGAAACAGATCCAGTGTGTTGGCGGAATGACCATATATATCTGGTACCCGTGTTGGTTCGTTGACAAGTTGAATTAAGCTATTTGAATCAAGACAAAGCTGGACATATTGACCTCAATATGGGTCAAAACCGAATGAGTGAAATTGCGGCAGGGTAAATGACTTGCGCTAATTTGCGTATAAAAGGAGTGGTTGCAAAGAGGATAGGAGTGGTAACAAAGGGAAAAAGTCTTTTATATATATCTAACTCTCCGTTTACTCGCTCTTCCCTCTCTATCGAGGAAGTACGGCGAGATGCGTAACACATAGAATTCACGTTAAACTTACATTTTTGAAAAAATTGAAAATATAATGTAGTATATAATTGAAACAAATTTCCATTGAACTTATGTTCTATTTATAAACTCTTGCAGCCTTTTTAATGAAAGCCAGTACAATCTGCGGAAGTGTGGAGCACGACAAGCCAGAAGAATACATGTTCGGTGAAGGTACGACGTGTACCAGGACGCACTTCTGGCAAAGAGAATAATTGCGCAAAGAGACCGGACTTAAGCTCTGTAGCAAAATAAATAGGTACGTAAACTCATGAAAACAATTGCAGAACAATTCAAAACAAACTTTTACCGGAATTTTATCATCCATGGAAATATTATAATTACTGAGCGTGCTGCAAGTTAGGCATGTTATATGTCGGCGTCTGTTTTCTGGTCCTCAGAATTATTTGGACCTTAAACCCCTTAATTAGCAAATGTAGACATTCTCACGTAGAATGCAGTGGTATATTTAGTTTTTATTTTAATAAGAAGTGTTATGATTACCTAGGTGCACCCGGGGCCAGAACTTCAAAATTAATGTCAAGGATGTTCTATCTTTGTTTTTATTTGATGGAGAAAACCAAAGCGCAAATACTACTATCATGTGAGGAGTTTGTCGAAGCCGATACAGATCAAATTTCAGTGTAACTAATTTTATAGGACGGAAGAATATACTATACTGGAAATTCAATGAGTTTTGTATACGTTGTTTAGAGATTTGGCCCGCACAATGTGTGACAATTGACAAACAGTCTAGACTCACCATTTTTCAGTAAAAGGCTAAGCATAGTGCAGTCAAGGTTCGAATTTTCTTCTACTTTCCGCACTTGGATCGTTCAGTCTACTACTTTTTCCTCAATATAATCAATAACTGACCTGACGACAAATGCCTCTCGCTCAAATGGACTTGTGAACATGAAAACAAGTGCATATTCTATGGAACTGGACATGAATAACTTTGTAAGAAAGAGGGGATCAACTAGCAGCAGCGGAACCATCTCAACCGAATATATGAAGTCAAGAGGTGGGCAACATTGAATAATAAACTTAAAATAAAATTAAAAAAAAAAAAATTAAAAAAAATCTGAACAATAAAAGTCATTTTAGCACGGATTTTTTAAAGCTTGTTAGAATGTTAAATCAGTCGTTATTCCTCCTTACTAACAATGTTAACCCTATAGCTAACTCAATAACAGAAATGATCTTACTGATACCATTTTAATTTCACACCCAATAAAGAGTATGAAACCTAAGTCGAATATGTGATTCGAGTCTGGGTGCATCATCACCATCAAGACTAGATTTAAGTTTTCCGTGGTATAAATTAAACAATTCAGAGGGAAATTGTAGGTGATTCTAGAGAACAAGGAGTGATTGCGTACATGGAAAGTACAAAATGCTTACATGGCCATAATGTAAGACACAAGCTGGTTCAAAAGTTGTGGCAATCTCTGGGCATTTGTAACGAATTCAAAAACTTTATCCGGTTATCCATTCCATTACAAATAATAGATATCTAGAAAACGGTTGGATTCTTCGTTCAACCCAATTGAAAAAATAATTCTACATTCTATCAAGAAAGTACTGGGAATTTTTGAATAAAATACACGAAATTTATTGGCTACCATTCAAAGTAAGTTCCATTTGTAGCAACCCACGTAATGCCATTGTGTTGTCTAATTATCGTAGGAATTCTTATAGGCGCTTTCCGAGATGGTCTTCAGTTCCTACGTCGATCTTTATTTTATGGCTTCAGTTGATTCGAGACCGACACTCAAATGCGGAAATTTCAGTTTTGCGAGGAAAAAGAAGTTACACAGAGTCAAAATAGATCACAGCCACTCGGAGCTGAAACACTATCGTCGTGTAACATCTAAGAACCATTCGCCCACAAATCTGGCCGTTTTTTTGTGGATACGCAAACGTTTCATAACGACTAGATAATATTCTTTTTTGACCATATAGATCCATGGAACGAATTCATAGAGCACCACACCACGGAATCGGGGAAAATAGTGACCATCGCCATGACTTTTGTATGGCTTTAGTGTGGAGTTTGCGGTTTCGGCCCATTTTTGTCCATCCCGATGCTTCTTAGTTTATTTACATGTGGCACTGGGGCGTGTCTAACAGATACACACACAACACAAGCAAATAGTGAAGAGCAACATCGAACGAAATTCGAATAAGCAAAAAGCATCAGCCGTATACCATAGCGATAGCATAACAATTCCACATCAGTTGAATGTACTTGAGTATAACGATTGAATTCGTACACGCGGCAGTGGTCTGATGTTTTCAGCATTGGTTTTAAATTTTTGTGATTCTAACCGTCATAGCGTCGGTTCGAATCGCACGTTCTTCACTATCGTCGCAACACCATAGCACTCATAAACCCATGTTTCATCATTAGTTATAATGCACTCCATTTACGTACGATCGGAATTACAGTGGACTAACATTTCCACAGAAAACTATTCACGAAATTCAGGTCCAAATTATCGCCAAAATCGAACGAATGTTTCATGAGTCCGGACAGGTTAAGTTTGTCAGATACTTCTCTCAATGTGGAATCAGTCAATCCTTCATTTCCTAATGTTATCTGTGGGTCAAATTTGCCGGAAGTTGTCCAGAACGAGGCCAACTTCCTTGAAAGCTTTATACCATTCATATGGATACTGTTTTGATTATGCTACTAATCACAAATCTTCTACAGCGTAGTAGCACACAAAATTTCGTTCGCAGCACAAAATTTGAAAGAAATTGTTTGTCCAGATTTTTACCCATTGTTAAAATCGGTAAGCACTACTGAAATCGAACGATTTAACCAGCTGTTGTAAGCACACACCGGTTGACGGTTCCTACTCAAACCTTGGTATTATAATTAAAGACAGTTGTACCAATGTCAATGTTTTTATACCCTGGACGAGCGCGAACAGTTTAATTCGACATATACTTTTTTGACAGAATGTAGAAAATGTGCCAATTTTTGGTGAACTGCAAACTAAATTCCTTAAATGATATGTCTCACAAGTTATAGGAATTTCTGGACATTTGCGACGAACATCATCTACCCATGAATGATAATAATTAACTAGAAATCGATTGCATCCTTCTTAAACTGTCAATATGGATGAAAAAGCAAATCTACTTTCTACTTATTTAGCTGCCAACTTAACGCTGTTGCTGCATTAGTTCCGGCTCTACTAGAACGGAACCAACATTCCATAAACAAATTTCGCTTTCAACGTTTTGTAGATGCTTGTTTCGAAAAGGTGAAACCATAGCAATCCATAGGCCCCTAGGATGTTATATTTTCTCAACTGGTTTCTTCAATCAAGCTTCGAAAATGATCAAGAATTTTCTCCCAACGATTTGACGGAGCTTAATGAAAAGGTATTTCATAGGACGGCTGGTCATTGGGACCTAACTTAGCACTCAGAAGTTCTTATTGTTGATCTAGCAGTTCAAGAGTTCAAAATTAACTAATCCTATGGTCCTAATGGTATTTCTCTTCTACTTTAGAAGACATGTTTTTTTCTTGCTTGCTAAATCGTTAGGAAAATTTTTCCATCTGTTCCTAATCGCTTAGTAAATTCCTAAACAGAGGAAAGTCTATGAATATTCAATCAATTCCCAAACATATTCGTCTTCCTGTCAACGATAATCACATTCTATTATGGCAAAGGTTATTGAGTCACTATTTGTAGTAATTCGAAAAATGCGGACAGCAGCAATCTCCATAGTGTATGTCAATGCAAGTTTTGTATTGGTATCTTCACGAGAGATATGGTGGCATTACCTAACAGAGAAGTGGAGCCCACTCTTCGGGAATAGCAATATGATCGCATTGGATATCTCAGAAGCGATCTGAGCCGAGGTTGGCATCCAGACATTTCCTATAGAGTTGACAATAAACTAATTCAGTCATCATAATCACATACGAGGGTAGGTCAAAAAGTCCTTAGAAACGCCTACGATGGCGCTCGTAGCATCGCTAATGGTATGTTTTTAGTAAGCATCATTCCTCACTAGGTATCTGTAAATTTTCGATTTGTTTCAAGTTTCAATTTTGCATGATAAATTGGGTATAAAAAATATATTTGCGAGATGGGTGCCGCATTAATTCATTAATCATCTGTAATGCCTCGCCCACGTTCGAACACACAATCAAAACAGGCCAAAGGAGATCAAGCCATACTGATCAAAAACGTTTAGACGATAATGGGGGTAGAGTCAGAACTTTTCAAAGGCGAGCAAACGAATCGGCAGATCAACGGGAGGAATGCCTTGAAGTCTTACAAGTTCAGTCGAGAAGAAGAAGGGCAGCACAATCGTCTCAGCAACACCAAGAACAATTAGATCAACAGCGAAGACGTATGGCATTCTGGAGCGATGGGAGGTGCTTTTCAATGAATTCCTAAATGGCCAGCTCACAGAAGAATTGGAGCTCCACCAATTCAACATCAAGACCAAATGCTGTCGCCACCAAGCATTGAGGAAACATTAAAAGCCATAAGACAGCTAAAATCAAATAAAGCCCCTGGAGCTGATGGTATACCAGCTGAGCTGATCAAACAAGGAGGGACAACGTTACATCACGCAATTCATGAGATCGTGGTGCACGTATGGAAGCAAGAGGAGATGCCGGAAGATTGGCGTCGTGGAATAATTTGCCCTACACGTAAGAAAGGAGATATCACATTGTGCAGCAACTATAGGGGTATAACATTGCCGAATACCGCCTATAAGATACTCTCCACTATCCTGCAAGATCGGATAGCCCCATACGCTAAAGTCATCATTGGTCAATATCAGTGTGGCTTCATACTAGGCAAATCAGCAATTGATCAGATATTCACCCTTAGGCAGGCGATGGAAAAATGTCTGTTTAAGTTTCAATTATATCATCTATTTATAGACTTTAAGGCCGCCTACGACAGCATAGCCAGGGTAGAACTATATAATGCCATGAGAGAGTACGGCATTCCAAACAAATTGATACGACTTTGTAGGTTGACCATGACCAACGTAACTAGTCAAGTCAAAATAGCGGGATTGCTGTCCAAACCAATAAACATCTTTAATGGACTCCGACAAGGGGACGTTCTGGCCTGCCTCCTCTTCAACCTGGCGTTGGAGAAAGCAATCCGTGACTCTGGCGATACAACTAGAGGGACTATCGTCACCAAGTCCAGCCAGATACTTGCCTACGCAGATGACATCGACATCACTGGGACTGCACATTAATGAGGGAAAAACTAAGTACATGGTGGCAACTTCTGCGAAGAGAAGACCTAACGTTGGTCAAACTATCAGGGTAGTGGAGTACGAATTTGAAGTAGTGCAATCCTTTAACTACCTTGTGTCCATAGTATCAGTCGATAACAATATGGAAGAATAAATACGCGAACGGCTGATCAAATCCAACAAAGCTTACTATGGTCTATCAAGGCTCTTTAAATGCCGAAATTTATCCAGAACATCGAAGCTACTACTGTACAAGACCATGGTCTTACCAGTACTCATGTATGGATCCGAGACCTGGGTGCTCAATAAAAGGCACTCTGAACTCTTAGTCACGTTTGAGTGGAATGTTTTAAGGAGAATTGTTGTCCCCGTATGTGAGGGAGGACGATTCCGGAGACGCTACAACCATGAGTTGTACGCAATCTACCTTGAAGCTAATGTTGTAAGAAAAATCAAGCTCGGTAGACTCCGGTGGGCGGGACACCTAGCTCGAATGAGCGAAGAGGAGCCTGTCCGGAAAGTCCTTTGTGGCAAGATATATGGAGGGAGACAGCGCAGCAGACCTTGTCTGTGATGGAAGGATGGCGGAGACCAGGACGCCCAGAGCCTGGGAGTTCCAAACTGGATGACATCGGCTCGAAATCGGGACCGGCAGAGAGATTTGTTAAATAAGGCCAAGACCGGATCCCGATTGTAGTGCCGATGATGATGATGAAGACGTATGGAGTTCCAATATCTGATTGATCGAGCTTCATATCACCGAATTGCTTTTTCATACGAACCGTATTTTCAATACAATACGTTTGTTCAAATCGGAAAAACGAACAACGTTTGTCCGCACTGCAAAGCAATGCTATTTAAAAGAGTAGCCCTGGGATTGTGCTGCGTGAGCAAAAGGTTAAGCTACCTGAACTTGAGCAACCAAAAGAACCATTAAAGAGTTTGTTAAATGGAATTACTGATGATTCAAAACATCTCAAAAACGTCAGACATTACAATTCCTTTTTTCAGATAATTTCATTTGGTGCTACGTTATAGCTGAGCATTTTATGTCAACATTTAAAATTCAGGGACAAATTTACCACAGAGCTGGTTCTTTGCTTGCTTTTCTCAGCAGTAGTCATAAATTTCTCCAAATCTACCTTATCGGAGATGAAAATGACCCATTAAGTGCTTCCTGCCGAATCTCTACTGGAATCAGAAGGCATATTGTTGAGTCGTTGCAGAAAATGTTATATGACAATAATTTAATTCGTATGTTCAAAAATGCGATTGATCTCAGCCATTGAACATGTCAGATGATATAATGCGCTAACATTTGTTGAGGTAGCAATTGTCATGGTTGGAGAAGTATTTTATCCTCGCGATATCGTTTTGCAGCGCAGAAATGAGCAACTACAAAGAATTGCTGACACAGGTAGATGCTACGATCTATTGCAATATCCAATTATGTTCCAGACGGTCAAAATGGTTAACATTTCAATATCAGAATGATAAACACAGACACAGGTGGCAAAAAAGTTAGTTCAATAAATTATTATTCCTATCGGATTATGGGACGTGAAAACACTTACCAGTCGAGAGCTTTTAATGCTTCTTTGACAGGTTTTGCTGTATGACTCGGAGCATTATTATGCAACAAAATTACCTTTCCTGTCTTGTGGCCCATTCTGGTCGTTCCGATAGAGCATGATCATCATAAGCCTCGACAAGCATTCGATACGACTCTGCAGCAGTTTTCTTCAAATGAAAACAAAAAATTACTGCTTTCCGCTAATCATCATTTTCTGGTACAAAATTCCACATTTTTAATAGGACTAAAAAAAATGGTGTTTGTACAATGACTTAATGCATACTAAATATGTTTGACAGATGTCATAGCAACCAAATAAAAAAAAAATAAGGGCTCGTTCACAACAAACGTTCCCTATCGATACATTTGTATCTTGACGCTCACTTCAGACCGGTACATCTGGTAACTACCGCCATCTATGTGTCAGCCGATTAATTCTGGGACTACCCTCGTAATTGCGAGCAGCGTACGTGTTTGAAATGGATTACAAGTGCCGCATATATATAGGTAATATTACATGTTCCCCGTCACAACCAGTACAATTGTGGAGCAAATACAAGGACTACATGGCCGAAGATATTCTGTACAGAATGCGCCAATAAACTCAAAAATATGGTTTGGATTTCACTAAAGAAATACACAATGAAGCGCTAATCTTCATTGAAGATCTTTGTTTTGCAAGGCGCGGCAAATTTTTGACACAATTGGAAATGGCAGTATAGCGTTTTGCAACGATAGTAAAGAATGTATGATTCGAACCGACGCTATGACGGTTAGAATCACTAAAACATAGAACCAATGCTCAACACATCAGAGCACTGCCACGTTTTCTTAGAATTCGATCATTATTCTCAAGTACACACAAGTTATCTGCAATTGCTATGGCTCTGATGCTTTGCTTCTGTGAATTGTTTTTCACTATTTGCTTGCATATTGTGTGTGTATCTGTTAGAAACGCCCACACTACTCCCTCTCCAGTAACTTTGTTACGATTAACTTCGTGTGCGAATGACGAAGCGAAAGGAACATCAGAGCAGGCGAGTTGGTGCTCTGTGCAGACATCGTGATTTTTTTTTCTCACTAACGCGCGCACAAAAGGGGATTTGAAGTATCCTTAAATGTCAGAGCACAGTGCGAACGGATGGAAAGGAAACGGACAAGGAAAAGGAGGTGTCCATGTATATTAGTCTTGAATGCCTGGACATCACAACATAGAAGAAACACATTAACAAGTAGAGCATTTCACATTCGTGTGGTTCGGCTAAAGAATGACTCTCTATGTTTATTTGTGCGCCTGAAGTTCAGTTTCAATGTGAATTGATGCGCATTCTCATATTGAATGGTATTCCGGGAAAATGTCTGAAGGAGCGGGACACATTCAACAACTTCAGTTGAACAACGACCGTGGTAATACCTATAGAGAAGAGATAGGCATGATACGTTGCGCCTATGTTCTAATGAGGGAATTAAACGACTTACAGCAGAGTCCCCAATAACTTTCACTGCTCGTTTTTGCATCCTTGCGTGTAGTGCAGTTTTGGACGCGCCTTACTAAACTGTTAAGAACTGTAAAGAACTGTTATTTCAACAGCGAGGTACGAAAGTCCAATACCAATTTGGAATAATATGTAAGCCAAGATCTACAAGGGATCATCGAAAGCGAAAGATTATAGATGTTGTGGTCTATTGGCGGGATGATCATCTATGCCTGGTACCCGTGTCACTTCATTTAAGATATGAGTTAAATTATTATATTTGGCAAAGAATTGAACATTTTTGGGGTAGGTGGTTTTAGCATCTAACACTGAACAAATGTAGAATGACAATTGTTGGCAATGTTCCTAGTGTTATGTTTTGAGCCAAACATTTTTTTGGACAAGAAGAAAAACAAAACAAAAAATAATTTGGCCATCGATTCAACAGGATGAGCCATCGGAAAAGTCTGGAACGACAATTTTCCAACTGTCTGTTTGTATAATTTGGGAATTGTAAACTTTAGTTAAATTGGAGTGGACGAAGGAAGTAAATTTTAAAAAACCATACAAACAACAGATAAAGGAACGTATTCACATTTCAGCTATAAGATCGTAATTTTTGGATAGCTTTTCACCTCGTGTCATGTAAATTTTACCAAATCTGATATTGTAAATTGGGCTCCTCGATAGTATAGTGGTTAGCATACCCGCCTGTCACGCGGGAGACCAGGGTTCGATTCCCCCTCGGGGAGCCTCTGGCGCAAGACTAATGACCTTGCCCGAAAGAAACAAATCATTATGGAAGATTTAACAAACCTCACGACTTGCTAAATAAAGCCAAGACCGGTTACCGGTTGTAGTGCCAATGATGATGATGACTAAATAAGGAGTTGAACTCCATTTTGGGACGAATATACGCGTTGTAAATAGTGGCCGGGTTGGATGGAGTGAAGTATTTTTTTGCAACTCTTAAGGAACCCCATACATTTAGGCGCACTTTTCGCAGCTTCAAATATGTCGTCGCTTCAATTAAGAGTCGAATTAATTCGAGTGACGAGGATTGATAGTTCCCTGGCTTCGTCGATGCAAGTCCCGTTCATCGACAGTATATTTACTTTGGTGTTCGCCTTTGATGACAAGAGGCAGCACTGAGTTTTTAAGGGATTGAATTCTACTCGGTTAGATAATCCCCACTGATATACCTTGTTGAGGTCGGAATTCAATGTATTAAGCATGATCTGCTGATTGGCATTGACGTTCGTAGAGTTTGGTCGGGAGTGATCATATAAGTATGAGAAACTCATTGTGCTATTAGCAGCAAACGAGTGAATTGGGTTGTGGATAATGGACAAGATATAATTTATAAAGATGAGGAAGAGAGTGGGTGAGAGTACCGAATCTTGGGGAACACCTGCATTAATTTGACACCATCCACTTGAATTGAACGGCCAGAAAGATAGTCTCTTATCCATTGGATCAGGGAATTGTCCACTCCATATGAATGTAATTTTGATAAGAGGGCTGGATGCCAGACTCTGTCGAACGCTTTTGAAATATCTAGTGCGATTACCTTGCTTTCGCCGAGGTAGTGGATGGAATAGCTCCACTTATCGGTAAGGTACCCTATCAGTTGTCCTGTGGACCTGTTGATATCCAGATATTTCGAAAGCTATGGGTCGATAAGAAGAGATGGACGATTTGTCGCCCTTTTGGAATTGGCTGAATGTTCGCTGAATTCCATCAATTTGGGAAACGCCAGTTAGTACAATAACACAAATGGAAGAGTTTACACAGAGAGTGAAGAGGAACATCTACTCAAGAGGATGGGGGGAATGCCATCAGGACCAGCGGATTTGTGTGTGTTTAGCTCGTTGAGTGCCCGGGCAACAGTACACATTCGGATGCGAATCTGGGTCATGGTGCTGCTTATGCTCAAGTTGAGGTGGAACTGATGTGATATCAGGCAGCGTTGAGTTGGTTTGCAAAATGTGCAGCAAGTAGATTCGCCTGTTCTATTGTACTGGTGACTGGTCTGTCAAAGAGTATTAGCGAAGGAATGTATGAGGAGACCCAAGTTTTACACGTTTGGATGTGGGCTCATTGTGTACTGATTATTCTCAAGTAGAGATGGAATTTATGTGGTATCGAGTAGGGTTAAGTTGGCTGCAAAATGTGCAGCAAGTAGATTCGTTATCTCTATAGCTGTGGTGACTGGTCTGTCATCGACTATAAGCGATGGAATGGATGAAGAGACCCAGTTTTGAATGTTTTTCACGAATGACCAGAAGTTTCTACTACCTGCGGAGGAGTGTAGAATATTTTGTATCACTCTCTGGCGACGCAAGACCTTGGGGCGTTGAATATGCGCATTGCAGTCATTCCTAGCTCTCTTAAATCTTTTCCGGTTTTCCTCAGTATTGTTTGATTTATACAACCGGAAGCTCAACTCTTTAGTCTTAATGGTTTCTCTGCACCCGGAATCGAACCACATATTTCTCATGGGTTTGATACTCTTTACCCTGTGTGGAATAAAGGTTCGCATGACAAGTAGAATCGTGTCTGTCAATGTGTCCGCTATAGAGTCAACATCGTTATTGAGGAAAAATAACGACCTATTAGGCTCCCAAAAAAATTCGTTCAGACCTTCCCAGTTGGCTTTCTCATAGAACCATACTGTTCTTTTGGGGGTTTTCTCATTAGCGTTTCTGTTGGTTAGAACAAATTTAGCTGACACGACACAGTGGTCTGAAGTGCCCAAGGGCGAAGAAAGTTCAACGGTGGATTTGTTCGGGTGGGAGGTGAGAAACAGATCCAGTGTGTTGGCGGAATGACCATCTATGTCTGGTGCCGGTGTTGGCTCATTGACGAGTTGAGTTAAATTATTCGACTCAGCAAAGAGCTGAACATACTGAACCTCAGGCGTTGTGTGTCCGGAGTGACGAAGCCACTGAGAGTTATGCACATAGAAATCACCCACAATAACCGTTTCAGTGTGCGGATACTGGGACAAGATCCTATCAGTAGAATCAGATAGAGCATTAAATTCATTAAAGGATACGTGTCTATCCATGTTTGGGCTTCTGTAAAGAAAGCAGTAATGTATGATATGCTTACGAACGTGAAGTGTTACCCACGAGAAATTAAATTCTGGATTGAAAGAGCCCATATTGTGACAGAAACTGATAAGTAACATCACTTCGTACGTATGTGGATAGACCACGATGGGGAAAGAACAAAGGTACTAAGTTATAACCGGGTATAGTAAATCAGAATTATCTGCATCAGTTATTACCTGAGTGTCACTAAGTGCAAGGATTGCTGGTGTCTGGTTACAAATGTAGACAGAAACAGGAGAAATTGCATCTTAGGCCACGAATGTTGTAAAGATCGACGCGAAATTCGCGTTCCATGGAAATGGCGACACAGAAAACCAATACCGCCACAGAAAAGGATGCAAGTTGGACCAGGCTGTGGATCAGCGAAAGCAACCACTACAGGTGGTATGCCCGTGTTTTAGGTGTCCCACTAGATCCGTGCCGAAATCCAAGTCACATCCCCTTCGTGACGAATATTACGCCATTCAAAACACCAAAAACCCTCCAAAGATTATAAATCAGTCGAGAGTATCGATGAGTGAGGGACGCAACAGAGGTGCGAAAAGGAGGAAAAACAGACACAAGAAAAGGAAAGGGTATGAGTTTTCCCACAATGAACACTTCCACACAATTTTCACACTACGCCGCAAATTCCATAGATATTACTGGATTACACTCGGACGAGTTTGTGGTGACTCGTTTGTTTACTTCGGACCCCACAGAAGACGACGCGCGAACCGATAGTCCAATTAGGGTATCTTGTGTTTACTTAAGATACCTTATACGGATTACGCAATTGATCCGATGGTACGGATCACGAGGCAGAAGCGCAGGTGCTGACTCGTCGGTGGCTAATTAGTTGTGTCTTGTGTTTGATTGTGCAAACTGACGACTCTTGTTATTGTGCAGTTCGGCGCAATTGCTGAATGGTATGTAGGGTCCAAAACCCAGTCGCCCGGTGAAATATCACCTCATTAAGATACATGCTTCGGGAAATGGTTGGGAGAAATCCTTGAGCATCTTTCGGAGCTTGGCTGATAAACCCGGTCGAGAAAAAAAAATGCACCTCAGGGCGCTGACTCAGCGCTATAGGTTCTCGCCTTTCCTGGGGGAAGCAAAATAAAAAAATAAAATAAAAAAAAAACGGAATGAGTGGTAAATAATAGGGGAACTCCATGCTTGTTTTGGATAAAACTTTTTCTATCAAAAAAAGGAAACGCTTCTGGGGAAATAAACCCGTTTGGGAGAGTACTCTCCAGACAAATATCATTGGGATAGAATGCTCCCGAAATAAGATTATCTTCACTGCACATTGCCCTTGCAGTTTGACCACGGATAATTTTGATTATAAACTTATCTATCCTGTTTAGTTCTGACTTGTCCTACAGGACTTTATTGAGTTAGAACTTCTTATGTTGCGAATCTGTGTCTATCCTAGGAGAAAAAAAAGTGAAGCCGCGCGGGTCAATTCAAGTATTTCTGTGTGGTGCAAAATCGACCTTCCTTCGAATTAATACTGATGTGCGAATCGGGTTTTGGGAATATTATAACACAAATGTCTTTCGTTTCGTTGTCATATCCGTTCCTTTTTTTTTCTCCCTCAAGCTATTCCATCCTCCACCTCTCTTTTTTATAGCTCTACTTCGGTTCTCTCCCTTTTCATTTATGCCTCCCTTTTCACATCTCCTGTGCCCTACTTCCTCCTATTTCTCACTATCCCTCCCTCTTGATAGATATAAGACGTTATTTTGAACAATATTTTATAACAATTATTTTGAACATGTTAAGGTAATGATTAAAAATTTACTTTCAGTCGGGCGATGGCACTGCAATGAATTTATTTTGTAGAATATATACTAGGAGAAAACTGCATAGAGTACATTCTCCGCTAGTTCCATGGGAAAGCAGGACACAAAGTAGTATATGGTAATGAAATAACTTCAATATACTAATATATTCACTTAACTTTAGAAATAACAAAAATGGTAACTGTATGATATAAGTAAAACAAATTATTTACATTTTATGACGGAATTATGTTTGACAAATTTCGTTTATCGTTTATTTTGCCTAACTTTACCAAAAATTAAAATCATATTTAAAATATGTTAAAAAAACACCGGGAATTGCCGACTAGAAGACAAACAGACTTCAAAAATTGAATTCTAATATAACGTCAACGTGTAAAGAAGTTACAGAAAGGGAATAAAACTTCTCAGACAGGAAATAATTAATTTTTTTTCGGAGGCGATATCAAATAAATGAGATAAATTTGGAAGGTTAATCATTTTTGATAAGCATCTTGTTCTTCTCTTAAGATTAATGACTTAATCCTAATGTAAATATTGTGCTTGGTAAGCTAATAGTTCCATTTAAACAGTAGATCAGAATAAACAACCGAAGTAAATCGATTTTAAATCCATACCAAAGCCAAAAAACTTCAAAAATACTTAATCCGGAAAAATCTTAGTGGCAAGAAATCAATTTTTAGAGCCGCCATCGCTTTCTGTCTTATTGAACAATTCACGGTACTTTTTTATCTAAACGCCTATTTACAATAGAAATATTTTATGGCTGACGTAAAACAGTAGAAATATTTTATAGCTAACGCATTCAGCTTTGTAATTGATAATTATAATTTATTTTTAAAGCATTAATGGTAATGAAATTTTGTGTTTTCTCTTTACATAGCTTTTCTTCAGTAAATTAGCTGCATTTCAACTTCGTTCCAAAGAACCTGGACATACATCCCTGTATACATTAATATTAATATATTCACATAATTATTAGTAGTTTGTAAGGTATTTAATTTAAGTGTTGTATTAATCTATATGAATGTTGTAGCCTCATTGTACAGCTGTACATCGTAGGTAATAAGAAAAAATTAATTAATCAATATATGTGTATATGTGTAAGATTTAAATTTGTTCTTGATGTAACAATAGATTTATGTGTTTAGCAAATAAAAACAAATGAGCCAATGTTTTATTTCACTACAAATATGTTTAATGCATATTGGTAGATAAACTTCATTATCAAAATATTTTAGGTCTATATGTGTATATGTGTAAGATTTCAATTTGTTCTTGGTGTAACAGAATAGATTTATGTGTTTATCAAATAAATGTGTGCAAATAAAAACAAATGAGACAATGTTTTATTGCACTACAAATATGTTTAATGCATATTGGTAGCTAGTGTTCACTTGACGTTCAAACGGCAAATACATTTTATATCGCGCTCCTCGCCACATATTGAATGCACACACAAAAAAAAAACAAAACTGAAAGTAAATAAACGCGTACGCGGGTCCTCTATCAATAGTGCTAAGTGAATAGCAACAAAAAAAACTTGTAAAAAACAAAACAAGAAACGTGTTAAATAATACATAATAATAATAATGGACACTACATCATTCAACCAAGAAAATATCCACCTAAGTAATACGAATAACGACAACATTATGACGTATGAACAGATAGCAGCAGCATACCAACAACAAGCAGCTATGTGCCAACATCAACAAGCGATAATAAATGAAATGCTTCACAAAATCAACACAATGGAAAACCAAATGCAATCGCAGGTATGTACCACTATCCCTTTGCCAACAGAATACCATGCAGACGAAGAAGAGCTGGAAAGGGAAACCTCTGCAGTTTATAAGAAAAGAAAAACTGATAACAGTCATAAACAAAATACAATACCAACTGTAAGCAATATGACGTCAGTTCATGAATCAACAAATGAGGTTACCAAGGGAAGAAAAATTTCCCTGCCACCACCAATCAATGTGAGGAATATAAGTGATTTTAATGCATTTAGAAATGCCATTTTGTCTGTAGTGAAAGACAAAATTCAATTCAAAGTGTTATCTAATAATGACATGAAAATAACATGCGAAACAAAATGCATACAGAGCAGTTAAAGAGAAATTACAATCCCTTAAGACGGATGTAAGAACCCAAGACTTAGAGTATCATACTTACCAACTAAAAACTGAGGAACTATTTAGATTCGTAATTAGAGGACTTCCAGCTTCAATGTCCATAGATATGATTGCAAATGAGTTATGCTCACTAAACCATAAAGTGGTAAAGGTAACAACGTTAGGAAAAGCACCACGTCAAATAATGGAGAAAAAAATCTTTAAAGCCTTTCTATTGTGTTATGTCGATGTAGTTCAAAAAAGAGAATAACAAATCAGTTTATGAAATCCAAGAATTATTATGGTGCAAAGTATCGATTGAACCACCCAAAAAGATCAGATTGATACCTCAATCTAATAAGTGCCAACAACTTGGTCATACAAAAAATGTCTGCAACTATAATTCAAGATGTGTTAAGTGTACTGGGCCTCACCACACAATCCATTGCTCGAAACAATGCAACACCATAGCAACATGTGCGCTTTGCCACGAGAATGGCCATCCAGCTAGTTGTAAGGGATGCTCAGTGTAACAAAAAAAAAACAACTAAAAGCGCAGCATCTAAAGAAAACTACAGTCACTCAAAGACTGCAATAAAAAAATACAGAGCGAGCGGGGTCAACCACAACTGGTACTAGCAACACGCAAATGAACAATAAACAAATGAGAAAACAGATAATAAAAGCAGACAACAACCTGTCAGTAACGAGCCTACCATCATGGATATGATGAAGATGCTCAGTGTATTCCAGGACGACATCAAAAAAAAGCATCAACCAACTAACAGAAAAGGTAGGTAAACTTGAAAATTTTCAAAAACTACCGACCAAGAAATCCAAGAAATAAAGACAATGAGTAATCGGCTCATACGAATAATCACTTGGAACGCAAATGGGCTCAACCAAAGTGCTCAAGAACTAGAAATATTTATAAGAGAGAACAACATAGATATTGCGTTGATATCAGAAACACACTTTTCTTATATGAGCTTCATAGAAATCAGGGGTTATATGGCCTATTGTACTACGCACCCCAGCGACTGTGCCCGTGGAGGTACAGCTCTGATAATAAAACAAAATATACATCACTTCCAACAAGAAGAAATAAAAGAAACTTATTCAAACCTCCATTGTTACTATCAACCTTAATGGAGCTGGTTTAAATGTAGGTGCTGTATATTGCCCACCTAGACACACAATCTCAAAACAACAATTCCCGGATATCTTCAAGAAGCTCGGACCAAGGGGTATAATTGGTAGAGATTTCAATGTCAAGAACACTGCTTGGGGGTCAAGATTGATTTTTTTTATTAGACTTCTCTCGGGAGAGGAACCTATAGCGACCCAAGATGCCATCAAATAACTGTTGCAGTTCTTTTTGAACAGTTGCAGGTTGTAACGCTCCGGGAACACTCGCGTGGGAAGGGAGTTCCACAGCTTCCCCGCTCTGTAACGGAACGAGTTCTAATGCAGGGATGTTCGCGCCGTCGGAAGATGAACCACAAACGGGTGCGATCCATCGGATTGTCTTGTGGAGCGCATATAAGCCGCATTGCGTGAAATAATACCAAGAATCTCCGAAGAACAGTACCCGTGATAATATCTATAAAACAGACAGAGGTCGGCTACGCGCCTTCGAGGTAATAGCCACTGTAGTCCTGACGTCAGCGCCGAGTACCCGATCAGGCGGATCGCTCGTCTCTGTATGCTCTCAAGTAGGTCGAGGGTATGTTTAGAACCCGAGTTCCAAACATGAGAGCGATATTCGAGCGCGGGTCTAATTTGGGATTTATATAGGAGAAGAAGTTGGGCTGGAGTAAAATATTTTAAAATATTTCTTGACTCTAAAAAGATAACTTCGTTTTCCTGAGCCTGACCTGGCGATACTCGACACGTGTTTATGTCATGATACATTCCCACAGACCGTGACGCCGAGCAATTTCAAACTTTCCCCAGCCTCGAGGGCCCGGCCATTCATCACCAGCTGTGGAACCGATGATCCACTTTTCTTTGTGAATGTTGTATAGTGTGTTTTCGTTGCATTGAAGTCGACGAGATTGGTCTTTCCCCACTGCAGGACCTTCTCCAAATCGCGATTCAGAGGGTCGATCTGCGACGCTGATGCGCTAATCGGCCGATCACTCGAAAAAGAAGAACCAAGCATTCTATCATTCGCAAAACTGAACATCCTATTATCCGTCGACTCCAACAAATCATTTATGTGACGCAAAAACCAGGTCGGAGCCAAAATAGAACCTTGACGCACCCCGGAATTAACAGGATACAGGTTCGAACACTCGATGCCACCATATACTTAGTTTTTCCCTCATTAATGTGCAGTCCCAGTTTTTGTGCCGTTTGTTCGATCTGGGTGAAGGAGTCCTATACCGCCGACTCGGATCTACCGATGATGTCGATGTCATCTGCGTAGGCAAGTATCTGGCAGGCCTTGATGACAATACTCACTCTAGTTGTATCTCCATAGTCGCGGAGTGCTTTCTCCAACGCCAGGCTGAAGAGGGGGCAGCCCAGACCGTTCCCTTGTCGGAGTCCATTAAATATGTTTATTGGTTTGGACAACAATCCCGCTATTTTTACTTGTTACTGTTACATTGATCATGGTGAACCTACGAAGTCGTATCAATTTGTTTGGAATCCCGAACTCCATATGTTAGTTATAAGTGTCAAAAGATCTCCTGTGGACCGCCTGCCGCGGAATCCGTATTGACGATCATTCAGAAGTCCGTTTCACTCCAAATACTTAACCAACTCAGTATTGATGACTTTTTCCATCACCTTAGATAAAATAGACAGTAATGCTATCGGACGGTAATTTTGTGGGAGACACTTTTTTCCCGTCTTTGGGATTGGCTGAACTCGAGCGATTTTCCAGCAGGCAGGAAAGGTCCTCCGTGCATAAGATAAACAGAAGAGTCTGCCAAGAACCGGCGATAGTTCTGGAGCACAGTTAAGGACTATTGCTGGTATTCCGTCGGGCCGGTTGCCATTCTACAATCCAGTTCACGTAGAATGCGTTGAATAGTGCGCGACGAAATATCACATCCCGCATCGAAGACCCTACCAGCGAGATCACAAGTAGCTACAAAAGGCCGGGATCGACGTTTGAATTCGCGAACACATTAGCTTTATCCTTTGAATTCGTGACTAACGTCCCGCTGTCTGTCACCAACGGAGGGAAAGAGGAGGATGCGAAGTTACCGCTGACAGCTTTTGCCATTGACCAGAAGGAGCGCGAACCAGTTGGGCACCGAAGGAGCTTATTGATCACACTGTCGTTGTGAGCCTTCTTCGCGGTATCAATCGCCTGGTTGCACACGTTTCTGATTCTAACAAAATTCGTTCTGCTAACATCGATGGGATTGGAGCGCCATTGCTTAAAAGCTCTATTTTTTGCCGCTGTAATCAGCTCGCATTTTTTATCAAACCAAGGTTTATCAGACGAACTTCGTTTGATGGAATGTGGAATGTAGATCTCCATCCCCGGAAGAATAATCTCTGATACCGACTCCGCACAAGCGTTAACATCGGAGTTTCCGAAGCACATCTCGGACCATGGGAAGGATGCGAAGAAATTTCGCAAATCGTCCCAGTTAGCGGCCCCATACTTCCATACATGGCGGAGCTGCCTAGGCCGGTTATTCGCTTGATATGCGCAAGTGCTTGCGCGACAGATACCAAGCAGTGATCTGAGTTTCCCAGTGGCGCAGAAATCTCGACGGTATAAATACTCGGTTCGGATGTCAAAAACAGATCCAGGGTGTTCGCATAATCGCCTCGGGCATCCGGCACTCGCGTTGGCTCCCGCACGAGTTAAGTCAAGTTGTGGCTTACAGCAAACATTTCCGGCAGCCTCCCAGCCTCGTCGGTTCTGTTAGAATGAAACATCCAGTCGGAATTGTGCACATTAAAATCACCAAGGACAACAAGCTGGATGGTTGATCTGTATCCAGTCGATGGTATATGAAAGATGTTTGAAAAATGTCACCGGTCCATCGTCTTTCGGGGAGCGGTAAAGACAACAAAGAAATTTAACGGAATTCCTCATCACGACCCTCAACCATATGATGTCCATATTATTGGGTTCCAACGCCTCCATCCTCTGGCAAGCCAGATTGAACCGCGGGAAGACGCACACCGCCCTTAAAACGGAATCTCGAATGTAAGTCGTATCCTGAGAAACGAAGATATGTCAAATCAGTTGACGAATCGACCTGGGTTTCAGTTAGGGCAAGGATATCAGGTTTCGTTGTTTGCAAATATTGGTGGACATTGGTACATTACATTGGTATTGGTGAAACCGATGCCCCTGATGTTACAAAATGCCGTCACCAGTCGAGTGGAGCCTCAAGAGCGAGCCCGGTTATGCGATGACGAACCTCTTAAAGTTCCATTATTTATCATGATATCTGCATGATGTTCCCCCTGACATACGGATTACTCTCTCTGGAAGGCAACACGTAAATTTAAACGTCCCCTTATCCAAGTGCCACCTATAAAAGATACGCAGGGACAGTGGGTACGCAGAACTGAAGATAAAGTTGAAATATATACACAACTCCTGGTTTCAGTGTTCAAACCACACAACATCCACAGTAGTATTGATCCTTCAACCAGGTATCAAACTGAGCAAACAATCAAACCATTGACCCCAATGGAGATTGCCCAAGAAAGCGACAAAAGTTTGAACCACAAAAAAACACCAGGCATCGATGAAATATCACCTGGCGTGTACAAGGAATTACCTCGAAAAGCTGTCATTATGCTAACATATCTGTTTAATGCTTGTTTCGACTAAGATACATTCCAAATTCATTCAAAACAGCCCAGATAATAATGCTCAAGAAACCAGCAGAAAAAGTAACGTCTTATAGACCCATATCGCTATTGCCATCCATTTCAAAACTGTTTGAGAAAATTGTATTCTCAAGTTGAAGCCGAACTGATGTGGCATCAGGCAGCGTTGAGTTCGCTGCAACATGTGTACCAAGTAAATTCAATCTCTCTATTTGCACTGATGTCTGGTCTGTCGTCGTCTATACGCGATGGAATGGATGAGCCGACCTAGTTTTGGACATTTTTCACGAATCCCCAGAAGTTTCTACTATCTGTGGGAGAGTGTAGTATTTCCAGTCTCACTCTCTGGCCATGCAAGAACTTGGCGCATTGGAATACTTCAAGGAGTACTACAACAGTACTAAGAATCATCAGATTAAGATAGGCCGGGAAACTAGCGAGAATGGGCAACTATAAAACATTGTATTAAGCATGACCTGCTGAATGGTAATGAGGTTCGAAGAGTTTGGTCGGGAATGTTCGCATGAGTATGGGAAACTCAACGTGCTATCACTCTCTAGGAATTTAATAATGTAATTTCGACAAAAGTGTTGGATGCCAAACTCCGTCAAACGCTTTTGAAATATCCAGTTTTATAACCAAGCTTTTACTGAAATAGCGGATGGAATGGCTCCACTTTTCGGTAAGGTACGCCATCAGATCTCCTGTGGACATGTAGCTACGGAAGTCATATTGGCGGTCATTGAGGAGGCCATTTGATTCCAGACATGTCGAAAGTTGACGATTAATCAGTGATTCCATTCCATTCGAGAAATAAGAAAAACTGAATTATTTGTCGCCTTTTTGGGAATTGGCTGAATGTTCGCTGAATTCCATTTACTTGAGAAACGATCAGTAGAGTAAGACAGATAGAAGTTTCCACTGCGGTTTAGCGAATTAAGTAGAACATTTCTTCAAGAAAATTGGGGGGATTTCGCCCGGAGTAGCCTATTTGCTTGCATTGAGCTCCGTGGGTGCTCGAGCAACAGTACAAATTCCGAAGTGAATCTGGCTCATTGTACTGATTATGCTCAAGTTGAGATGGAATTTATGTGGTATCGAGTAGCGTTAAGTTGGCTGCAAAATGTGCAGCAAGTAGATTCGCCTTCTCTATTACATTGGAGACTGGTCTGTTATCGACTACAAATGCAGGAACGGATGAGACCGAGTTTTTGATGTTTTTCACTAATGACCACTCACGTTATACTATCTGTGGGAGAGTGCAGTTTTTTTTGCCCAATATGCGCATTGCCGTCATGTCCAGCACTCTTGAATCTTCCACGGTTTTCCTCAGTATTAATTTACACAACTGGAAGCTTAACTCCTTAACCTTAATTGCTTCCCTGCACCCGGAATCGAACCACATATTTCTCATGAGCTTGATACTCTGTACCGTGTGGAATAAAGGTTCGCATGACAAGTAGAATCGTATCTGTCAATGTGTCCGCTATAGATTCAACATCGTTATTGAGGAAAAATAACGACCTATTAGGCTCCCAAAAAAATTCGTTCAGACCTTCCCAGTTGGCTTTCTCTTACAACCATACTGTTCTTTTGGGACTTTTCTCGTTAGCGTTTCTGTTGGTTAGAACAAATTTAGCTGACACGACACAGTGGTCTGAAGTGCCCAAGTGCGAAGAAAGTTCAACGGTGGATTTGTTCGGGTGGGAGGTGAGAAACAGATCCAGTGTGTTGGCGGAATGACCATCTATGTCTGGTGCCGGTGTTGGCTCATTGACGAGTTGAGTTAAATTATTCGACTCAGCAAAGAACTGAAAATACTGAACCTCAGGCGTTGTGTGTCCGGAGTGACGAAGCCACTGAGAGTTATGCACATTGAAATCACCTGCAATAACGATTTCAGTGTGTGGATATAGAGTCAAGATCTTATCAATAGAATCAGATAGAGCATTAAATTCATTAAAGGATACGTGTCTATCCATGTTTGGGCTTCTGTAAAGAAAGCAGTAATGTATGATATGCTTACGAACGTGAAGTTTTAGCCACGAGATATTAAATTCATGGAGCAGAGCCCATATTGTGGCAGAAGCTGATAAGCAATATCATTTCGTATGTATGTGGCTATACCACGATATGGAAAGAACAGAGGCACTAAGTTATATCTAGGTAGATTAAAATCGAAAATATCTATATTCGTAAGTACCTGAATCACAAACAAATCCATAAAGCCACATGGATATCACCCGACAGCGTTATGCGTAACCAAATAGACCATTTCCTCATAGACAAAAGACACCACTCGAATATCCTTGACATAAGATCATATAGAGTAGCAGATTGCGACTCCGATCATCTTCTGGTAATGGGTAAAATCAGGAGTCGGCTCGCAGCAAACCCACATGGGCAGTCACGGGAGACGAGCAAAAAGTTCGACATTGATAAACTAAAAGACCTACGCAAAAGGACTGAATATCAAGAGGAACTAACGAATAGATTTAGCATCCTAGAGAATGGGAGTAGTGAGGAATGGGAAGCTAATAGTGTGGGCACTAAATAGACATCGATCAGAGACACAATCAAACAAACAACGCAAAAGGTATTAGGATTTAAGAAAACAATTAAGTCGAAACCTTGGTTTGACAATGAGTGCAGGGCGAAGATCGAACAACGTAAACGCCTCAGAGTGATCCACTTAGAAAGATATGCTGAAGTCAACGCAGAAAGATACGCGACAATTCGGGAAGAGATAATAAGACTCTTCAACCGCAAAAAACGTGAATGGGAGAAGACTCGGATTAAAAAAATCCTAGAAAATGCAAAAGAAAAGAACATCAGAGGTATGTATGCCGGAATAAATTCGATTAGAAATGGCTAGCGAGGGAGAGCCAAAATAATTCGAGATGCAAACGGCTATCTGGTCACAGAAACAAACAATATCGTGACCAAATGGAAGCAGTACTTTGAAAACCTGTTCAATGTGCGCACCCATCAATTACAAATAAACACACCAGACCTACATACAGCCGAGCCTCAGATCCCAGAGCCATTTTTCAACGAAGTTGTACACGTAATAAATCGATTGAAAAACAACAAGGCTCCCGGAGCCGATTGCATACCGGCAGAGCTTGTGGAGCATTGCGGAGAGGCAACCGCCCGAGAGATCCTCCAACTCATCAAAACAATATGGGATAAGGAAGTCACTCCGGAAGAATGGAAAACCTCAATAGTCGTCCTCATTTTCAAAAAATGCGACAGATCGGACTGCGAAAACTACAGAGGAATAACATTGCTCCCAACCACAAACAAAATATTAACAAATGTCATACTGCCGAGAATCACCCCGTGCTCAGAAGAAATACTGGGAGACTACCAATGCGGATTCCGTAAGAACCGGTCAACAAGCGGCCAAATGTTCACAATAAGGCAACTGCTGGAAAAGAAGTGGGAATACAGAGAGACGATTCACCAATTGTTCGTTGACTTCAAAAAAGCATACGACTCAGTCGCAAGGCAAAGACTCTACCATATTGTAGTTGAGTTGGGAATTCCAAAAAAAATATGCCGCCCTAATTCAAATTTGCATGAACGAAAACAAAGGGCGAGTTAGAATAGAAAACCACCTCTCAGAACTATTTGAAATCCGGGACGGACTAAAACAGGGAGATGGTCTATCACCATGTCTCTTTAACCTTATGGTCGAGTATGTCATCAAAAAGGTGTTGACGTTCGGCGCCGTGCTTCCACGGAATGAGGGAAGAGCGGGGACCTTTAATTTTGTAGACTTATTAAAACGCAGGATTTCTTCAATTGTATTTATTTAACTCTATTTCTTTAACTGGAACTTAATTTCTTCTACTTAAACTCTAACTGCTTTCACACTGAACTCAATTTGTTTCTGATACTCAACTACTACTTTATTACTTTTCAAATTCAACTTCTGTCTCAAACTACTCAATCAGAACTGAACTCTTTCTCTTCTGAACTCTAACTCAAAACTAACTGATTTTACAATTGAATTTTTTCTCTACCCTTAGAACATTGTGTTCTAATTTACTGGAAATTATAACATGAACAAAACAAATTTTAACAAGTCTCTGTGACTTTTAAATTGAATAAAATTTGAACGAAAATCAAAGTTACATGTTTTGAATGAATAAAAAGGTGCAGTTTATTAAATGTGCTGTAACTGGCAATATTGTGAATGTTTATGAATGGTATGTATTAAGTGAGAATGTAATATATGTTAAGGGAAGTTTTTAAAGGATGTGTAAGGAGATTCAGTGTTAAATTTAATAAGGGTAGTATTCTGGAATACAACATCCCACCCTTCTTCGAGAAAGAAAATTATCCTTGAAGAGAATAATTTTCTAGTAACTATATATTAGATTAAGATTAATTAAAAACTTGGATTTTCGTTCAATTACATTACAACGGTTTTCAAAATTAATCTTTCATCAAAGGTTACAATAATCAAAAAGTTCTTAATACTAGAAAAATAGTCTATTTACATTATCTATTAACAAAATTTTTACAATAATCAAAAAGTTCTTAACACTAGAAAAATAGTCAAAATATTCTATTTAAATATTTCTCCTTGGAACCTTTTCTTTTCTTATCCAAAAGTTATTATTACTTATTATATTAATTATATAATATTAATATTATTGTTTCAAAATTCTCATTTCCGTTCGAATATATATATTGTGACGCATATGACAATCAGTACTGGAGTCTTCGAGAAAGTCCGAAACAAAGTACTAGATTATTTTAGAAAGTACTTGAAAACTGGAATAGAAAAGTCGAGACTATGGAACGGACAGAAACGAAACACCTAATCAGAATGAGGGAACGGTATAAATACGTCGCAGACAGATCATGGAGTGGAGTAAGAAGAAGAAAGTGAAGCAACCGATAAGTCTCGAGTGAGAAGTAAGCAGTGAAGAAGTAAAAGACGCGATAAGTACGGAAGCGATAAGTTAAGAAATCGTTAAGTGTACGGTAAAAAGTAACGGTTGTTATTAACGGACTAATAAAGTGTCACATTAATTCAAAATCGATTCAACGGCTCTTATTTATTCAAAATAATTAATCCAGCGAACCCTAAGCTCGCTACAATATTAATTCCAAACTTTCCAATATATATATTACCTCTAAAATGTTCTTTCTTTCCCTTTCCGTTCGAATATATATTGATTCCAAAATTTCCACAATTTGTAATGTACTTATATGGTTTTCCTTTTCCGTACCTATTTTAGTTAAATTATTATTTTCATTTTTTATTATTTCGTGTTTGAGTAAGTGTTTGTGTTTGTTTTCGTTGTTTAAAATATTTATTGTTTTCGGCTTAATTCGTCATTTTTCATAGCTTTAACTGCTGTCGGAACGTTTACCTTTTCAGTCTTACTCACTGCTGATGGATCATTTAGTTTCTCAGTCTCATTTACTGATTCGTATAGTTTTTCAGACATATTAGCTGTTAGAACATCTTGGTTCCCAGTCCTATTTGCTGTTTGAACTATTTCTTCAGTTATATCTGCTGTAGAAACACATAATCCGTCAGTCTTTGCTGCTGAAAAGATTTGTTCATCAGTGTTAGCTGCTGAACTGACTTGAGTTTTGATTTTAATGGCAACTTTTGGATCTTCAGTCTTTAACACTGCTGAATTTTCAGTCTTTGTTGCTGAAGTGCCGGGGTTGTCTATTGGGATAGCCGAAATATGAGGGATTTTTGGTTGTATATTTTCTGAAATTTCCGAATTTTCAGTCTTTAATACTGCTGAGTTTTCAGTCTTTGTTGCTGAAATGTCGGGGTTGTCTATAGGGATAGCCAAAATATTAGGGATTTCAGTCTTTAGTACTGCTGAGTTTTCAGTCTTGGTTGCTGAAGTGTCTGGGTAATCAATTGGGATAGCTGAAATATTAGGGATATCAGTCTTTAATACTGCTGAAAATTTCGAATTTTCAGTCTTAGTTGCTGAATTATTTTCCAGAATTGCAGTCTGAATCGGAGTCATTATATTAGGGTTTGGTTTAACTTCTTTTATATTTGTATTTATAGCTTTATCGGAATTAGTCATATGGTTGGGATAATCATATGCTGGCTCAAGGTAAATTTGGGTAGGAGTTTCATTAAATTTGTCGTTATCTATTTCCAAAGATCTAATGCTGTAAATAGAAAAATTTTGTTTGTCTTCCATAAATTTTGGTTGGCGTCAGGCCTCGTTTTCCGACTCTTGCACCCGAGAAAAGTGAACATTTTGCTTATCGTTTTGTCTATTGGTGGTCCTGGAATTTTCACCAAAGTGATTTTCAGAATTTGTAGGATTATTTCGGAATGGGTTTCGCGTTGTTGTACCTTGTTGGTAATTTGTTAAAGACGATCCATTCCTAGATATCTTTGTAGCGATCCTAAATCGCTACTCCCATCCAAATCCCCAATATCATCAAATCCTAAAATTCCTAATTGCATATTGAATCGTATGAGCAATAAATTAACCCAAGGCTAATTTATCGTTCATTGATTCAATTCCACATAATAAACCCAAATCCCAAATTTTCCATTGCTTCATTTCAAATCCCATATTGAGTCACATGTACAACGAATTTAACCAAAAGTTAATTCATCATACATTGACTCAATTCCTAAAAACCTTGACATCATAAAATGCTAAATTCAAAACGCATTTCATGATTTCCCTTCCTAGAACCCATCCAACTAAAGCCTCTAACAAATTCCCAGAACACAACTCAAATTGAAACGCAAACTCTTATGTGTGTTTCTCGGAATTTTGACCATAAAATAGTTGACAATTCTCAACTAGAAAATTTATAAAAGGGCGGTAAATTTGAATTTCGTGATTAGTAAATCTCCAGAGGCCGAACCCCTGGCCGCGCACAATACAACTAAGTTACAAAAAATAAAATAAACATTAGTTAGCAAAAAGGTTGCCTTTTCGTCTTTGGGGATGCTTGACCCTTGATCCGGCTTTTTCAAATTGTTTGAAATTGCGTTGTCCCAAATGTCTGGTTACAGTTCCTCAGGTTAGCTTGGCTTCGGGAGTTAAATAGTTTTTCCAGTGACGTCGAACGATACGCATTCATTCGACGCACCAAGTACATCGGAACATCCCGCAGCTGAATATCAGGGGACTTCCTATAAAGAGGCAAAGCACGTTAACGACGCCGCCGATTCAGGACCTACCAACTTATCCTAGGAAAGCACATTAACGACGCCGCCGATTCAGGACCTAACAACTTATCCTAGGAAAGCACGTTAACGACGCCGCCGCCTCAGGACCTGACAACTTATCCTAGGGAAGCACGTTAACCACGCCGCCGATTCAGGAGGTAACAACTTATCCTAGGGAAGCACGTCAATGACGCCGCCGCCTCAGGACCCAACATCTTGTATCTACACTCGTTCTCTGGGTGTGTTCGTCCACAGAAATTGCATAAAATGTTGTATTCCCTTTTTATGGGTTGTCTATTCGGAAAAGTGGACTGCATGTTTCGATAACATGTGTCCTGAGAACGCCCTGGCTTACCACAGGTTTGGCAGACTATACGATTGAATCTAGGTTTTTCATTATATTGATATGACCTGGGAGAGTTGTCCATTCGAGCAGCATGTGATACTACATGTGCAATCGACTGTTTTAAATTGTTTCCCTCATGGACTTTAGCTAGTATTTTTAATTGTTCGTTCTGTAGTCCATCCACAAATGTTTGTACGGCCAATTTTATGTTTTCTTCTATTAAGTATTCCCTAACCACCGCGTCTGTTGTTATTTCACACGTGGCAGAGTTCAGAGTCCGCAGAGCATTCGCAACTCTATCGCCACATTCCCGGACGGTTTCTCTGTAGTGTTGTTTCAGAGAAATCAACTCATTGTGTGCCGTCGACCGAGATTGCTCCACTTTATATTCCGATTCTAATTTTTCTTTTAAATCTTCCCACTTAGCGATTTTGCTATACCTAATAAGATCGTATGCATGACCCTCTAGTCTATTTTTGACTAGCTCCAGAAATGTTTCGTATATATCCGGGTCTGCCTTTTTTATTGATCTAAATAAAACGTCTCCCCCGGAAATAAATTTGTCTAGGTCGCAGGGTTTCCCGCCAAAGGTAGGGACGATTCTGAAAACATCAGAAATCCCGACAGAGAGAGCCATTTCAGGGGGTTTACTGTGTATCTGTTGAGAGTGGATTTGCTCTTCCCCCTGCCTAGCCGCCTGTCTTGTGTAGTAAGGACTCGTAATAGCGAAAATTTTAGAAGAAAATATGGCTAAAATTTGTTATCACTTAAAAATATGGTTATGAAAAAAAATGGCCTTTATGTTATTCAATATATATATGGAAAAGAAAAATAAATTGGTCCCAAAGCTGTAAAAAAAGAAAATTCGACGAGAAAGAAAAAAAACGGAAATGTCGTCGAAATACTGAAAAGAGAACTTTCAAAGAAATTTCTATCGAAAAAAAAATTCCAAGAAAAAATATTCCTAAAAAAAAAAGAGAAAAGTCGCTATTTTGAAAAAAATTCTTACTCTACAAAATGTTGATCGCTGGTCATACGTAATGTTGATAGAAGTCTTTGTCTTGAGTTTCTTATGGCTGTCCTTGTGTATTTGTTGTGTTCTTCTTTCACTTTTTTTTTTACTTTTTTTCAAAATTTTTTGTTTATCGCCAGGCAGACTTCACGTCCTATAGTTGCTTGCTCACCCTGGTCTTTGCTGCTTACATCACTTTTTTTTCGTTGTTTTATTTTTTTGTTTTTTTTTTATATTTTCTCCTTTCTTCTCTATAGGAATTTTCTTTTTGTTTTTGTTTATTTAATTTTGTTGATTTAAATTTTAATTAAATTAATTTCATTTCTTTAATAATTCTATTGATTTGATTTCTTCTTGTTATGTCGTTTTAGGTTTTTCTATTTTATTTATTTATTTCGGGAACCACCAGTTTTCGAGGATCTCATCAGTCTTCGAGTGTCCCCATCATCGGCATCATCATCATCGCCATCGGCATCCCACCAGTTCCGTTTTAGTTTCTTCCTATTTTGTGGAAAAAAAAAATTTTTTTTCTGCTTAACTGTCTTTTTTTTTTGTAAGGGATCCTTCGGTTGGATCCCACCGATTATCCGTAATCCTGCACCGCTGCCACCAGTGTTGACGTCCGGCGCCGTGCTTCCTCGGAATGAGGGAAGATCGGGGACCTTTTATTTTGTAGACTTATTAAAATGCAGGATTTCTTCAATTGTATTTATTTAACTCTATTTCTTTAACTGGAACTTAATTTCTTCTACTTAAACCCTAACTGCTTTCAAACTGAACTCAATTTGTTTCTGATACTCAACTACTACTTTATTACTTTTCAAATTCAACTTCTGTCTCAAACTACTCAATCAGAACTGAACTCTTTCTCTTCTGAACTCTAACTCAAAACTAACTGATTTTACAATTGAATTTTTTCTCTACTTATAGAACATTGTGTTCTAATTTACTGGAAATTATAACATGAACAAAACAAATTTTAACAAAGTCTCTGTGACTTTTAAATTGAATAAAATTTGAACGAAAATCAAAGTTACTATGTTTTGAATGAATAAAAAGGTGCAGGTTATTAAATGTGCTATAACTGGCAATATTGTGAATGTTTATGAATGGTATGTATTAAGTGAGAATGTAATATATGTTAAGGGAAGTTTTTAAAGGATGTGTAAGGAGATTCAGTGTTAAATTTAATAAGGGTAGTATTCTGGAATACAACAAAGGTCCAAGACGACAACATGACCGGATCATCCCTGAACGGGGTCACACAAGTGCTCGCATATGCGTATGACATCGCCGTTTTGGACGTTAATCTAGAAACTGAAAGTAAAAATTGTGAAATCATCATGCAAGCGGCAGAAGAGGTGGGCCTGGAAATAAATGAAGACAAAACAAAATACATGATTACGGAGAGAGCATGTGGAACTCAGGGAACACATATAAACATCAGGGGCAAGATATTTGAAAAAGTTAAAGAAGTTAAATATCTGGGAACGATACTGACGGCCGGTAACGAAATGTCGAAGGAAATTAACAAAAGACTACACTCCGGCAACGCTAGTTGGCATGCAGTCAGTAAACTGCTGAACTCCAAACTGCTATCACGTAATATAATGCTCCGGGTCTATAGAACCATAATCATGCCGATGCGAAACATGGGCTCTCACAAAACGGGAAGAAAACAAATTCCGCGTGTTCGAGAATAAAGTTTTAAGGGGTATCTTTGGAGGTAAATATGACGAGCAGGCAGGACAATGGAGGAAACTCCATAACCACGAATTGGAAGAGTTATACCGCAAACCTACAATAGTGAGAGTAATCAAGTCGCGAAGATTAAGATGGGCCGGACACGTGGCGCGAATGAGCAACGATTTGACCGTGCATAGAATTCTTGACGGTAAGCCAACGGGAAAGAGATCGACAGGATGGGCGCGACGCAGGTGGGAGGACAATGCTATGTTGGACCTCGAGGAGATTGGATCGGATGGTCGAACGTGGAAGAAGAGCGCACATGACACGGAACAATGGCGGAGTCGAGTCGGTGAGGTCATGAACTTTCGGGTTCCTACAGACCAAGAAATAGAATAGCACTTATCCTAGATTCCCGAGGAAACAGCAAATATTCAGCGCGGCGTCCAAAGGAGATTTGCAGTATTTGCATTCGCGTGCTGCATTTTTAGTCGTGCCCATATCGCAGGGATCTTCCTAAGAAGCCGACATCTCGCCATAATGATCTAAGTTATCGCTTCTCCTGAAGCTTCTGGAATTGCGACATTCACTTTGACAAAAATGCGCTCTTCAGTATCACCTGAAGAAATCACAACAAATAAAAAATCCAACAAAAACGTACAGAGAAAAAACCCAGTGTCGCTACATATTCCACATATGAACAATATTTTACTCGAGTTAAATGACCAAGACATTCCAGAATCAATAATTAAGTACAACGTTACGATCTACCTCAGGTGAGTTGCCCATCTTACATGTATACCGTTTAATTACCTAAACGTAAACTGAAGAAGGAATGTGGAAACACAAACTATTGGAATGCCTAATTCGATGTAAAAGGTAAACAGAGAGCTGCTGAGATATGTGCAATTGTTTCACCAATTGCTTTTACTTCATACGCGTATCACTTGGGATAATTGAGATACATACCTTTCAGTCTTTTCTAAATTCAAAGAAAACTTATTATGTATAAAAAAATGTTTGTTTGATTAACTTTTATAATTTGACCATAAAGCAATCCAATAAAAATAAATGCCTAGTGGTCTTGTACTCCAAAGTCAGCCAACTCATAGCATTCAAAATCTTGACTATTCGTCCCAGTCCAACAAATTCGTTATCTGGGCACTCGTTGGAGCATTTGTTATTATTGACCATACCATTAAAATGGATAATTCATCACGGGGATTTAATATGCGCTCGTTTTAATCAATTAGTGATCTTACGAGAGTGGGTTGAAAAGTAATGCACATGCTAGTGAAGCGCGAACAAAGACAAAATAGCAAGATCGGACAAAAAGTTTATTAAAGCGCAGTCTTACGCCTCATAATCATATATTTCTTTTTCAACATAAGTACCGTCGAGGCTGATACATTTCTCCCAACGTGTAACAAGTTTTCTTTTTATTCAGTCACTGAAAAATTCCTTAGACTTTTTTTCGAATCCAGGATTTAATAGCGACCCTCACCTCATCGCCCGATATGTAATGATTACCCTCGAGGCTACGATGAATTTCAGTGGGAGTCACTTTTCAGCTGTTTAAAATTCGATAACAGCACGCTGTTTATGTGGTGTTGATATAGCACTAGAACTCGCCGATTTACATCACGCTGTCTAAAGACACTGGATGAACGCTCTACCTCGGGCACGCGCATGCATATTAAGAACGAATGTCACTTCCATTTTCCGCTAGGCGCGCTTCTGAAGGGTATTTCATTCGCGTTCTGCAAGCACCTATGCGTTACTTTTTAGTCTACCCTCGTAATAATATAAAGTTCATGTATACCACATTATAATATATTGCAATTTATTTACAATACATTATATTTTATTAAAAAAAACACCACAAACAAAAATGGAATCACACGATGTTTACGGTTAAGATTTTCTGAGAATTTAGATTCCATAAGTTATCATATTTCTATGGAATTAATAACTGCTATGCACACAAAATCTCATACATTACCCTACGTCCATGATGGGCACGAAGGCGGGTACCACTATATTAAAACAAATTAACTAAGACAGCCCTTACTACAATTAGTCCAACCTTCGGTTCAAGACGGCTGTGGAATAGGTGATTTAGAGACAATTTGTATACCCATATTCTTAGGAAGTCGATCAGCAAACACCAATAAACATAAGTCCACTTTCAAAAGAAGAAAGCAAAATGGGTCCTAATCAGTCTAACCTCTTTCATTAGGAACTCTCAAATGCTTTCAGTAGTATAAATCTAGTAATCCTCTGAATACAATATTATCCCGGTTTCTCTAACAAATTTTGTCTTGACATTTAAGGGCACTTGTCCCTTTTGTGGGCTTGTTTCGTTTAAAAAAAGTAATAAAAAATCTAGGAATACAATAGGACCACGGGTTTTGCTTTTAAAAACACTACTTAGAAAAAAATCTTAGCTGTTCCTTGAACAAGCTACTTCACCCGCTGCGACATGGTTTTAATATACATGCAAATTTGTCCATGACTTTCATTGAAGACATAAACTCCAGCGAAGTGTTGGACCGTTCCAAAAAAAAAAAAAAGGTTGGTATAGGTAGTGCGTCGATCCCAAGGTGAGATATTTATTATTGATGTAGCTATTCATGTAGAATGGTACGAATTGTTCTTTAAAAATAAATCCTTTTTTGACCTAGACTTTAGGCACCCATTAAGGTGCGTTCTTACACAAGAAACCACATGGAAAAATAAAGGAAAGAATAAACTAACGATTTGAATGCATATGGTGTTGTTAAGTTGATTGATGGCTCGATAAAAAGTGGACATATCCTGGTTGGAAATATCAAACCGATAAGGATTTACAAAGGCATTAAAGCTGCCTTCTCCATAAATGAACTGAAATGGTTTTTTTTTTACACAAAGGCTCGCAAAAAAGGGGATTTTGGAGCACCCTTAAATGTCAGAGCACGGTACGAACGGAAGGAGAGGAAGTGGATAGGGAAAGGAGGTATCGATGCATATTGGTCTTAAATGCCTGGAGATTACAACGACGAGGAAACACATGATCAGGTAGAACATTCCACATGCATGTGGTTCGGCTAGAGAATTACTCTTTATGTTTATTTGTGCGCCTGAACTTGACTTTCAACGTGAATTGATACGCATTCCAGATTGTCAGGTATCGCGGGAAAATGTCTGAGCGGGCGGAACACATTGAGCAAATTCAGTTGAGCAATGACTGCGATAATACCCATAGAAGAGATACGCATGATACGTTGCGCCTATGTTGTTACGACGGAAGTGATCGACTTACAGCTGGATCCCCAATAAGTTTCTCTGCGCGTTTTTGCATCTTATCGAGCATGTGTAGTGCAGTTTTGGATGCACCTGCCCAAATATGGGAGTTGAACTCCCATAATTAATCGTCGAATTAATTCGAGTGCCGAGGATTGATAGTTCCTTGGCTTTGTCGATGGAAGTGCCGTCCATCGACAGTGTATTTACTTTGGGGTTTTTTTTGACGACGGGAGACAGCACTAAGTTTTTAAGGGTTTTAACTCCATTCGGTTGGGTAATCCTCATTGATTTATCTTGTTGAGGTCGGAATTCAATGTATTAAGCATAGCCTGCTGATTGGTAATGACGTTCGAAGAGTTTGGTCGGGAATGTTCGTAAGAGTATGAGAAACTCACTGTGCAATCATCAGCAAACGAGTGAATTGGTTTGTGGGTAATGGACAAGAGATCATTTATAAAGATAAGGAAGAGAGTGGATGAGAGTACAGAACCTTGGGGAACACCTCTATTAATTTGATGGAAGGCAGATTTGACCCCATTAAGAACCACTTGGATTGAACGGCCAGAAAGATAGTCTCTTATCCATTGGATCAGGGAATTGTCCACTCCATATGAATGTAATTTTAATAAGAGGGCTGGATGCCAAACTCTGTCGAAGGCTTTTGAAGTACCCAGTGCAACAACCTTCCTTTCACCCAAGTAGTTTTTCGGTAAGGAACGCCATCAAATCTCCTGTGGATCGCTTGCTACGAAAGCCATACTGGCGACCATTGAGGAAGTCATTTGATTCCAGATATTTCGAAAGTTGACGGTTAATGAGTGATTCCATTACCTTCTAGGGAATAGAAGTTAGTGCTATGGGTCGATAAGAAGAGTGGGACGGTTTGTCACACTTTTTGGGAATTGGCTGAATGTTCGCTAACTTCCATCTATTTGGGAAACGGCTCGTAGAATAAGACAAATGGAAGAGTTTCCGCAGTGTTTTAGAGAGTGAAGAGGGGCATCTCTTCAAGAGAATTGGGGGAATGCCATCCGGACCAGCGGATTTGTGTGCGTTTAGCTCTTTGAGTGCCCGGCAACAGTACGCGTTCGGAAGCGAATCTGGCACATGGTGTGCTGCTTATACTCAAGTTGAGCCGGAACTGATGTGTTATCAGGAAGCGTTGAGCTCGCTGCCAAATGTGCAGCAAGTAGATTCGTTTTTTCTATTGCACTGGTGACTGGTCTGTCATCGACTATTAACGAAGGTATGGATGAGGAGACCGAGTTTTGGATATTCTTCACGAATGCTTAGAAGTTTCTACTACCTGCGAAGTGTAGAATATTTTGCATCACTCTCTGGTGATAAAAACCTTGACCTTGGGGCGTTGAATATACACATTGTAGTCATCTCTAGCTTTCTTAAATCTTTTTCGATTTTCGTCAGTATTGTTTGAGTTATACAACCGGAAGCTCAACTCTTTAGGCTTAATGGCTTCTCTGCCCCCGGAATCGAACCACATATTTATATTGGGTTTGGTACTCTTTACTGTGTGGAATAAAGGTTGGCATGCCAAGTAGAATCATGTCTGTCAATGTGTCCGCTATAGAGTCAACATCGTTATTGAGGAAAAATAACTACCAATTTAACGTCTCCAAAAAGTCGTTTAGACCTTCCCAGTTGGCTTTCTCTTACAACCATACTGTTCTTTTGGGACTTTTCTCGTTAGCGTTTCTGTTGGTTAGAACAAATTTAGCTGACACGACACAGTGGTCTGAAGTGCCCAAGGGCGAAGAAACTTCAACTGTGGATTTGTTCGGGTGGGAGATGAGAAACAGATCCACTGTGTTGGCGGAATGACCACCTATGTGTGGTGCCGGTGTTGGCTCATTGACGAGTTGAGTTAAATTATTTGACTCAGCAAAGAGCTTAATATACTGACCCTCAGGTGTTTTGTGTCCGGAGTGGCGAAGCCACTGGGAGTTATGTACATTGAAATCACCCGCAATAACGATTTCAGTGTGCGGATATAGGATCAATATTCTATCGATAGAATCAGATAGAGCATCAAATTCATTAAAGGATACGTTTCGATCCAAGTTTGGACTTCTGTAAAGAAAGCAGTAATGTATGATATGGCTACGAATGTGAAGTTTTAGCCACGAGAAATCAAATTCGGGATTGGAACAAAACCCATATTGTGACAGAAGCCAATAAGCAATATCACTTCGTATGTATGTGGCTAGACCACGATGTGGAAAAAACAAAGGCACTAGATTATAACCGGGTATAGTAAAATCAGAAATATCTGTATTTGTTATTACCTGAGTCGTACTAAGTGCAAGGATTGGTGGTTTCTGGTTATAGACGTGGGCAGAAACAGAGGAGAAATTGCATCTTAGGCCAATGCGAATGTTACAAAGATCGACGTGAAATTGCCGTTCCATTGAAACAGCGACAAAGAAAACCGAAACCGCCTCAGAAAAGGATGCATGTTGGAACCAGCATTAGATAATCGAAAGCAACCACTACAGGTGTTATGTCCTTGTAGTAGGTGCTCCACTAGATCTGTGCCGAAGTCCAAATCACAACCCCTTCATGACGAATATTACGCCACTCAAAACACCAAAAACGCTCCAAAGATTATAAATCCTTGTAGTAGGTGCTCCACTAGATCTGTGCCGAAGTCCAAGTCACAACCCTTTCATGACGAATATTACGCCAGTCAAAACATCAAACACTCTCCAAAAATTATAAATCAATCAAGAGTATCGATGCTTGAGGGACGCAACAGAGGTGCGAAAGTGAGGAAAAACAGACACAAGCAAGGAAAAGGGTATGAGGTTTTCCCGCAATGTACATGTCCACACAATTTTCACACTACGCCGCGAATCCCATCGATCTCAATGCACTACACTCGGACGTGTTTGTGGAAATCCGTTTGTTTACTTTGGATCCCAGAAAAGACTTGACGCGCGAACCGATAGTGCAATTATGGTATCTTGTGTTTACTTGAGATACCCTAAACGCGTTACACAATTGAACCGATGGTACGGATCACGAGGCAGAGGCACACGTGCTGACTCGTGGGTGGTTAGATACTGCTGTAACCATTTGGCTGCAACACCAGCATCAACAATTCTGTGATCAGCACTGATTGTAACATAAACCGTGCTGATTTCTTTGAAACCCCTTGAATCATTTTTATCTACAACAAAATTCTTTTGGTTACCTCCTACGACCAAAATAAGCGATTGTGGAGGGTTTATTACGGCCCCTCGATAGTATAGTGGTTAGTATACCCGCCTGTCACGCGAGAGACCGCGGTTCGATTCCCCGTCGAGGAGCCTCTGGCGCAAGACTAATGACCTTGCCCGGAAGAAACAAATCATCATCACAAGGCCAAGACCGGTTCCCGGTTGTAATGCCGATGATGATGATGATGGGGGGTTTATTACGGTTTCGAAATGTTAGATATACAAACAGTTCCTCTCTGAAATTCATTGGGCTTCAATTTATTTGCTCGAACCTTAGTAGCTAGTTCTTTAGTAATGTGGGAAATCTGAATTATTCCCATTCGACCGGCAGGAAATATAATTGGGGTGGTCAAACCGGCGTCAGTGGATACGGCAACAGAAACGTCGTTTTTAAATTGTCGAATTACGAGAGGGGCTCAAGAGGAATTCGTTTCTGCGATGAGCATTTTACGACAGACAGTAGCAACCGCCTTTACAATAAAATCGCTAACGGTTACCCGAATTTTGTGTGGAATTTGCGGTTTCGATTTCAACAAACGCTTTGGAATTGCTGCTTTTATATTGGTTACAGGGATATCAATATATGGTCCTGGCGCACCTGCTGCCACAGCTGTCGGTTTTGCAGCTCCGCCAGATTTCAACCCTTCCAATGTAAGTTTTTGAACCTCCCCTAATCTTCTTGCCATGGGACTTGGATACACTCTCTTTCCACTTGAAGTCGCAGTTTGTGGTGTTGATGCTGATGCAAATATAGGAGCAGCCGGTGGCGGTGCTGCTGATACGGACATATATGCAGCCGGCGGCGTTGCTGCTGATGCAGGCGTAGGAGCAACCAGTGGCGGTGCTGCTGATGCAGGCGTAGGTGCAACCAGTTGCTGTGCTGCTGCTGCCGGTGTAGGGGGTGGAGCTGGTGCAGGCACAGACGGTGGTGGTGGTGATTTTGTTGCTACCGCACCATCATCTTTCAAATCTTTAAATGTCGCTATACCCTTTTATTTTTGGGTAATATTGCACACAATAGAAATTGCCGATAGAAATCTAGCCTGTACAAGAATTTTGGCTAAATAACTTTCTTCATTTGCCTCAAAACACATTGTTCCTTCGATTTCGGCTAGAAGATCACCATCGTTCAGTTTATCGCCTTTCTTTTCTTCTCAGTTAATTATCGTGCCCTTCTCCATGTTTGGTGATAGAGCTGGAAGAGCCACCTTAAAATGTCTTGGCAAATCACTATAGGAACGGACGAAGTTTATACTCCACAGTGAAGCCAGTTTTACTTCATTATTAGAGTACCTTATTGCAGTTTCCCGAGGGTTTAAGTACTAAGTAGACGTAGCAACACTCTTGGGGCTTTTAAAAGATATCCACGTAAAACTGGTACGTTACAGATGGCAACGGTTCGCAACATTTCGATGGTTTTACTTCTACCATCGACTATCTAAATATAATGTATAATTTCCTTAATTTCATTTCAAAAATAAAACTCCCGAGTTATTGTCTTCACTTTTAATTGGTAATTTACTCCCCGGCAGCAAAACTACTGCGAACCGAACTTCTAAACCCTTAACGGTAACTCGGGTGACATGTCGAAATGCTGTTAAATGCCACCCCATTGCGCTGCACATTCCGCGAACCGGTCGGGAGAAATCCTTGACTAAGTTCCGGACATTTGACTGATGGCATGGACTGAAACGATGCAGCAGTTGCGACGTGACGAGCAGAGTAACAAGTAAACTTCGTCCCGCCCCGCGATAGAATATCTAAAAGAAAGTTCCACGGGGATCAACGGGAATATGTGCCTGGCGGGAGGTCGTTTTAGTCAGTAAAAACCCGGCATGCCTTTGGATCGGTCCAGAGGTATCTTTTGAAGATTTTCACCCCCCTACCGAAACAAAAAAAAAACCGGACTGAAACGGAAATAAGACATGATAGTACCTTCTGGGGTAAAAAATTCCCGAAGAAAGCTAGCTCCCCATTCGGATCTCTGGGAGGGGAAGTCTGTCTCATGTGGAACACAATGTAAATGTTTTGATAAGAAATCGAACTGTAAACTCGTTTCAGCATAATCCTACCCACCCGTAAAACTGTGTCAATGTTCAACTGAAAAAGGGAATTTTATAACATCAGAGGCTTCAGTTTCACCAATACGAATGTTAACGCCATCCACCAGTATTTGCAAGGAGCGAAACTTGATACCCTAGCCCTAACCAATACCCAGATTGTCTCGGCTAATAACTCGACAAAATTTCATTGCCCAGAATATGACTTACATTTTCGAGATTTCATCCTAAGGGTGGATATGACTTCACATGAGCAGATTTAGCATGCCATAGGAGGAAGCATTAGAACCCAATAATTTGGACATCATTTAGATGGAAATCGTGCGGAAGAGTTCTGTCAAATATCTTTGATGTCTTGCTCCCCAAATAACGATCGCCCGGTGATACTTCTCGAACATCTCTCACGTATTGTCGACTGGATACAAATACCTCCCAACTTCTGACATTGTCGGCCTTAACGATTTTAACATACACAACCCCAACTGGTTAGTACGTTCTAACAGAATCGGAAGGGCTGGGAGACTAGCCGAAACGTTGCTAGCCGCAATTTGAGTCAACTGGTGGAGAAACCTACACGAGTGGCGGATAACACCCTGGATCTACGTCCGCCATCCGAGGCAAGCAGTTATACCGTGAAAGTGAATTCAAAAGATAAAGCCAATGTTTTCGCGAATTCATTTTCCATGTAATCAACACCCGACGCTTCTTTGGGAACCACCTGTGTTCATGCCGGCACAATATTCAATGCTGGAGGTGAAATTCCGCCCACATGTTCTTCAATGCATTCTCCGTGGATTCGAGTGTAAGAAAACAACCGGCCCCGACGGAATATCAAGGAGATCTTGAAAACGATTCTTGAGAACTGTCGCTTGTTCTTAGCAACTTCTCGCTTATCTTACGCGCGGAAAACTTTTACTAACTAGTGGAAAACGGCTCGATTCAACCAATTCTAAAGGAAACCAAAGAAAGGGAAATAGTGTCTCCCACAGGATTAGCGGTTGATGGCACATGATATAAAGTGGCTGACACAGAATCAATAAAATATGGCGTTGAGATGGACAGCGTTCTATAAGGCGTGCGTTCCGCCATATATTGCAACAGTAGCATAAGAAATGCGAGAGTTCTGCAAGTTTGAGATTCCCTTAAGCGGGCTATATAATGTTCCACAAATAGTAAGATTAAATTTCCTTGAAGGAAAAGTATGGATGTATAGAAAACATAAGTCACAAACAAAACCACACCGCGACAATAATTCAGATCAAAAGTGTCTTAATTGCAATAATGATCGAAATCTAATTTGCAAGTAAATTGAATACAAATCCTTTTATGGACGCTCCACTTTCTCAAAATGGCCGTTCGAGACATCCAAGAATAACGATTTGTTATATAATACTAATAAAAACTTCACGCAATTTACATTTAACCAACACAAGAGGATTAACACGCTACTTAGGACAAGATTTCGGACATACCTTTTTGTTATCGTATATTACAAGCTCCGACTTTGTTGCGTGCCGCCTTGTGAGATTGCCATTCCCAGTAAACCTTTTGTTGTTTTTCCGTGTCGCATTGAAAAGGTTTAAACGATTTGCTTGCGCCGTTAATGGCTCCAAAGGAGAACGGCATGCGTAACTAATTAAAATTTATACACACTCGTCGTCTTTCCAGATAATAGACACCAACTGTGCATCATTCGAATAGTGTTAAGTGTAAATTCGTTATTTTCGCCTGCGTCGGCAAACTATCCCACCGCTGACACTTCTGGCTAAAAGCCTAAGAAAAAAAACAATAAAAATCTGCGTTATTAAAACAACTTAATTAAGAATCTTAAATAATGGAGAAAACATCTTATCAGAATTATGTGTTGTAAGTACTGGCTAATAATTACCTTTAATTTTCCACAGAAAAACACTCGGATTTCTAACTGTGAGCTTGCAAATGTAATTTACATTAATTCGGTAAACTTGTCACCTCCACCTCAACTCCAACCACAATGACTGACAGCTTAAAACTGACTTCGCTTAACGCGCCTTTGCGAAGGATCGCCGTTGCGGCATTACTTCGAGTACCTTGAAGTGGCGCAACGTCGTTACAAACGCACTCACCATCTGCGTTAGTAGGGACCACTTAAAGGAAATCCATGTCGTCGTTTCTAGGAACAATACCAAAAACAGAAAACAACAACGAAAAAACTAAAAGCTGAAAAGAAAACCCACGCGGAAATAATAACAATAATATAAATAAATTTGCTGCAATAATGCGTTAACACGTTTTAGAAAACTACAACTGACGACACTTGAACATTCGGTTAGACTTCCAAGATTTTATAGCCTCAGAAAAAGTCGTAACTAAATGAAATGGATACAGTTGGATCGGCACATATTCACGACAATAAAATAAACAAAAGATCCATGAATTTAAGTGGAAATTTAGAAATTCCTTGCAGCAAGAGGAGAATCGTGGAGCGCGATCGGTTTTCGTCACGTCTCGTCACTTGCTCTAACGATAAAATAAACAAAATGCATTAGAAAAAATATTGAAAATTATGACAGATTTTCTTCACAGAACGCTTATAATTTCGCCGTTGGGGCAACTGGAGGTTGAATACGCAAAGTTTAAGTGTGTGAAATTGAAACATTTCACATCCCTGAGTGAGGGTCCAGACGAAATGGGGTTGTTAAACAAATAAATTTAAATAAGAATATCAACTGCGCAGACTTAATCATTACAACAGCAACGAATGACACACAAGTCGGACCTCTTGGCAAAGAAGCACTTTAGTATGTATTGGAGAACCCATTATAACAAATTAGAAAGTTTATCAATTGATTGAATAAGAAAATGTGCTTAAACTAAAAATCAGATTGCAGGATGCGCAATTTGAGGGGATTAGGTGTTGATGCTGAAAATGGAAATGAGAATAACGTATCGTTGGACTTAGAAAAGGATAAACATCCATTGGATCAGAAGGTTCATGGGTACATTTTCAAAAGTTGGGCTTCCTCACATTCGGTCTACCCAGCTAACCCGGACTCATGTAAGGTGAATTCTGACTTATCCTCGGCTGATCCCGACGTTAGCGTTGCAATGATTTTTTTCAATACGCCGTCTGGCCATTCCACGCAGTTGTGTTCCATACATTTTTCTGTAAAGAAAGCTCCTCTTTGCACTGGTAGAGGATTCTTCGTGACCGACATTACAATTTTAGCAGATCGATTTTGAATGAACGTATTGTAGCGATCTTAGGGTTCGCTGGATTAATTATTTTTAATAAATAAGAGCCGTTAAATCGATTTTGCATTAATATAACACTTCATTAGTTCGTTAATAACAACCGTTACTTTTACCGTGCACTTAGCGATTTCTTGACTTATCGCTTCCGTACTTATCGCGTCTTTTACTGCTTACTTACTCCTTCTTACGTCTTACTTACTCCATGATCTGTGTGCGACGTATTTATAGCGTTTCCTCATTCTGATTCGGCGTTTCGTTTCCGTCCGTTCCATAGCCTTGAATGTTCTACTGTTCATAGTCTTCAGCTTTCTAGTACTTTCTAGAATACTCTAGTACTTTGTTTCGGACTTTCTAGAATATTCTAGTACTGATTGTCATATGCGTCACACTACCGTGCACCTAGATTAGTTCGTCCCGAACTAAGTTCACGGGTCTTCTAGGTTAACAAAAAGTCGTCAGCCGGTCACAATGTACCACTTTCACCTTGGCGTTCGGTCTTCGCTGAATCCTATAGACCACGTCGTGGATTCTTGTGAGAATCTTATACGGTCCTTCCCAATGTTGCTGCAACTTCGGAGTCCTTCCTTTTCACCGATGAGGGTTATAAAGCCACACGTTATCGCCTGCATTAAATCCGGATGCGTTGGCTAGAACATCGTACCTCGTTTTCATCCTGTCACTTGATGCCTTGATTTGCTTTCGAACCAAATGATGAATCACATCGAGGCGGTTTCTCCATTCGGCTACGCACTCTTCAGTCTTATCTATGGCGTCTGGAGATATTCCGAATCGCAGATCGGCTGGTAATCGTATCTCTCGTCCAAATATAATTCTTGCTGGAGAATGGCCTGTCGTATCGTGATTAGCCGATCTATAACTCATGAGAAGGGTTTGTACATATTTATCCCAATCTCGTTGGTTATCACTAACGACCTTCGATAAATGCTCTTATTGTTCGGTTGACCTTTCGACCATTTCGTCTGATTGCGGATGTAAGGGTGTGTGGGGGCAGCGTCGTGGCACCGGCATGGGTGCGAGTTCTACTCCGTCCCACTCGCCGTTTATTATAAAGTTCCGCCGATTAATAAACTGAAAATTGTCAAAGGAATAACGCAAGAGTCACTGAACATCCAAACAACGATCACCCGGGGAACAATACAAAAATTAAAACACACTGCTACAGATTTAAATGGTTCTTTCATTTTAATTTATTTTACACTGTTTGATGACGGTGACACAAATACACAATTTGAAAAACGATTTGATGTAACTTTAATATGTAGTTTAAATGTTATTTGAAAGGGGAAACACCGACTACATTTTGTTGTTACTGGAACGCGACTCTCGACTCACGCGATCCGGGTAAACCGTTCGGGGGTGAAACGCGACTTTAATGGCAACACACACAGGGGTGTGTGCTCCCCGTGTACCGCTATGCAGGTTGATAGACGAGTCGACCTGCTCGTCTGGTGGTTGGAATACGACTCAAGAGATTATCGCTCCCCTGTGCGCACCAGGGTAGCGATAGAAGACACGACCTGGTCAGGTGGAAGGATGGAAAAGGACTCAGCGATAATTATCTCGTGCAGAGATCACTCGCTAATCTTGATCATGGTGGTATGTGTGAGTAAAGATCGTGTTTATCAATGCATTCCATGCGGGATGTGAGATTTCGTCGAGCACTATTCAACGCATTCTACGTGAACTGGATTGTAGGAAGGTAGCCGGCCCGGACGGAATACCAGCAATAGTCCTTAAGAACTGTGCTCCAGAACTATCGCCCATTCTTGGCAGACTCTTCCGCTTATCTTATGCACGGAGGACCTTTCCTGCCTGCTGGAAAATCGCTAGAGTTCAGCCAATCCTAAAGACGGGAAAAAAGTGTCTCCCACAAAATTAGCGTCCGATAGCATTACTATCTATTTTATCTAAAGTGATGGAAAAAGTCATCAATACAGAGTTGGTTAAGTATTTGGAGTGCAACGGACTTCTGAATGACCGTCAATACACTTATAACCGATATATGGACATCTGCGATTGAACAGCATGGTGAATCAAGGGCAGTCGCATTGGATATCTCCAAAGCTTTTGACCGCGTCTGGCACGGGGTATTGCTTAGCAAACTCCGTTCATATGGACTTTCCCAACAGCTTTGCGACTGGACGAAAAACTTCTTTGAGAATCGATCGATCCGGGTTGTTGTGGACGGCGAATGTTCGGATCTGTATCCTGTTAATTCGGGAGTGCCCCAAGGTTCTATTTTGGCGCCAACCTTGTTTTTGCTTCACATAAATGATTTGTTGGAGACAACGGGTAACAAAGTGTTCAGTTTTGCGGCCAGTTGGTGCATCTGCGTCGCATCAGCTGAGATGTAGACAGATCGAATCTCTGAATCAGGATCTGGATAGGGTCCTGCAGTGGGTAAAGGCTAATCTCGTCGACTTCAATGCAACGAAGACACAATACACAACATTTACAAAGAAAAGTGGATCATCGGTTCCACAGCTGATGATGAATGGCCGGGCCCTCGAGGCTGGGGAAAGTTTAAAATTGCTCGGTGTCGCGGTCTGTGGGAATATATCATGGGATAAACACGTGTCGAGTATCGCCAGGTCAGCCTCAGGGAAACTGAGCTATCTTTTTAGAGCCAAGAAATATTTTACTCCGGCCCAACTTCTTCTCCTATATAAATCCCAAAATAGGACCGCGCTCGGATATTGCTCTCATGTTTGGAGCTCGGCTCTTAAACATACCCTCGACCTACTTGAGAGCATACAGAGACGAGCGATCCGCCTGATCGGTGTCTCGGCGCTGACGTCGGGACTACAATCGCTATCACATCGAAGGCGCGTAGCCGACCTCTGTCTGTTTTACAGATATTATCGCGGGTACTGTTCTTCGGAGATTCTTGGTATTGTTCCACGCAATTCGGTTTATATGCACTCCACAAGACAATTCGACGGATCGCACCCGTTTGCGGTTCATCTCCCGACGGCGCGAACATCCCTGCATCAGAACTCGTTCCGGTACAGAGCGGGGAAGCTGTGGAACTCCCTTCCCACGCCAGTGTTCCCGGAGCGTTACAACCTGCAACTGTTCAAAAAGAACTGCAACAGTTATTTGATGGCATCTCGGGGCGCCCACTCGGCGCTATAGGTTCGCCTCTCCCGAGAGAAGTCTAATAGACAAAATAAAAAAAAAATAAAAATTCCAGCAAGGATAAACAAAACCTACAGCTAGAGAAAAAGAACAAAGGAGAAGCGGCCTAATGCATCGGTCTGTCATTAGGGTCAGCTAAATAAATAAGCTGGAACTCATTACATGGGGATTGCATTTAGGATACCACAAACGATGTGTATGGTATCGCCAGAAAACCTTTGAAGGACAGCGTTCTTTTGTTTGCACATTGCGTGCTAAGGAAATTCGTTTCAGTGTCTATTGCGCTAATTATATGCAGCTGCTTGGGTTGTTTATTGATGGGTAAAAATAGGTCGCCAGCGAATGTGTATGAAAGGGATTTATTGTACACATGAATGAAGCTGGATATAGGCGACGCAAGGGTAATATTTCCTGATGTGCGGTTGTATTATATATGAACCGATGAATTTTCTTTCAGGTAATGATAAGGTAATAAAGAACTCTTACAGGAATTGTATGCGAAGAGATGCATGAAGGTAAGTTTTCTTTACAGGGACTTAATGATCATAGATTTGATCTATATAATGCGTGAAGCATTTTTAGGTGCCGAATGCGAATGCATTGGCGAAGACTTATGCGTCTTGGGTGATGATTATGGGGGTTTTTTCAGGAAGGGGAAACGTGGTATTTGGCGGAACCGCCACAGGCGTGGTCCTGGTTTTCCTTACGCCCAGTATCGCACAGATGCCTTGAAATATCAGTGATTCGAAGTTTCGGCCTTGATCGGAATGAAGCTCACAGGGAACTCTATATCTGCTGATCCAATTATTGACAAGCTGCTCAATGATGGTCGTTGCTTCTTGGTTTGGAATTGGAAGGACTTCCACCCACTTGCTGAAGTAATCCATGATAACCAACATGTATTTGTTGTTGTCGTTTGTTTTTGGGAATGGTCCTGAGAGATCAATCGCAATTCGCCGGAAAGGGGCACCCACGTTGTACTGCTTCATAGCGCTCCTTGGTTTTGCTGTTGGTCCTTTGGTCGCAGTGCAAGTTGTGCACTTCCTACACCAAGACTCGCCGTCATCTCTCACGTGAAGCCAGTAGAATCGAGATCGTAATTTTGAAAGTGTCTTATTAGCTCCCAGATGTCCACCGGAGGCCCCGTCGTGAATTTCTGTTAGTACATCCTTCATTTTTGATGGTGGGACTAGAATCTGCATTCGATGGGATTTTCCGTCCGTGGCTTCCCATTTACGCTTTAGAATTCCATCTTCCGCCAGCAAGGAATTCCATTGTGCCCAATATGCTTTAAATGTTCCACTCTTGTCGGAAAAATTGTTCCAAGTTGGCCGCTCGTTCTTTTCTTTGTGTTCCAGGATTAGCGACATATCTTCACCCTGAAGTTGAGCTGCGCGTATAGCATCACTCGTCCACCCATCTAGTACTTCTACTTGTACATTTCGAAGGTCGTACGCCTCTTGTTTTTCTTCCGCTCTATGACAATGTTTACAATCTGGTTTACATGGTCTTCTTGATAGAGCATCAGCGTTATTATGCACCTTCCCTTCATGAATTGTGCTTATCATTGATACGAGTGCACATTCTGCGGTTAACTCTCCTTTTCTTATTGCGACCGGCTCTTCGGACGCATTTAGTACTCTGACAGGTACAATGTGCTTCTTCACCTCAGGTTGGTCCGTTGATAGTCTCCTCTTATAACAAGCGCATGAACAACAATTCTCACTCGATGTTTCATTCATTCGTCGACGTTTCCTACAGTCAACAGAGATGTGGCCGACTCCGCCGCATGTCCAGCAGTTCATAACAGGTCTCGGGGTTCTCCGTTGTACGTGCCCGATTCTTTGGCAGGAACATTCCTGGACGGACATTTCTCGGACTCTATATGTACTCCTGGTAGCCAGTTTAGCAGATTCATATGCCAATGCGAACGCCAATATTTCATTAGTCCTCTTCTTTCCTGCCAAACGAACGGTTTGTTGCATCCATTGCTACCTCGTTCAGAAATTCCTTAGTCATATTTGAATAAGACAAGTTTGCCAATCGCTCAATGTCTGCCTGTAACTATTGAAGATTTTCTCCAGGTTTCTGCGTTCTGCTCCGCAGTTGCATGCGGTAGACCTGCTGCATGTGGTTGTCCCCATACCTAGCTTCAAGCCCGTCTCTTACTGCGTGGAAATCTGTTTGCTTCCCTGCTGGCATGGTTTGTAGCAATTCTGCAGCCGCCCCGCGGAGTGACAAGATTAGTGATGTTGACTTTTGCTCATCCGACCACTAATTATAATTGGCCGCGGCGTCAAACTGACGTGTAAATACGGAGAAGGGTCCCGTTCTATCGAAGGTTGGCGGTTGCATCCTTGTATCTTTGTAGTCATGTTGATTGCTAGGCGATGTCTTATTTCTCTCAACACACTCAAGTCTCTTTTTGATTCCCATTATTTCATAGGTGACTTTCTTAAATTCAGCTTCGTTTTTTAGATCCAGATTTTCTACTTCGTTTAGAATTTTTGACTGAATTTCTTCCTTAAAGTATTGAAAATTACATTTCATCCACTGCGTTTGGGCTTCCAATTTTACATTCAAATCTGCAGCTTGGGCGTCGAATTTTGTCATCATCATCCTGAACATCTCCGAAATGTCCAACTGTGGTGAACTCTTCTCCGTTACATTGGCACCATCTTGACTCGCTGTTTCTTCTCCATCCGGTCAGTCCGGCCCAATTGTAAAAACATATGTGTCGACATCGATACCATCTTCCCACATTGCTGCTTGCAGACGCTGTCGAAGAATTTGTTTGTGTCCTCTGCTATCCAGATTCCGGTCCTGAAGTTCCTTCTTCAACTCAGGAACGCGAAGATCCTCCAAATGTCGATCTGACATCGTCACAGCACACTTTCACAGGTTTATTTACTTCACCAATAATTAATTCCACTTCTGACACCAATTGTAGCGAGCTTAGGGTTCGCTGGATTAATTATAGTAATAAATGAGAGCCGTTAAATCGGTTTTCTTGGTAAACACTTTATTAGTCTGTTAATAACACGTTACTTGATATTTCGCTAATAATTCGGTGACTCTTCTTTCTCTCGAGACTTATCGTTTAATTCCCATCGCTTCTTTACTCCGCTTCTTTACTTATCGCTTCCCTACTTATCGCTTCCTTACTGCTTACTCCCTCCTTGATCTGCGTGCGACGTATTTATACCATTTTTCCTCATTCTGATTCGGCGTTTAGTTTCCGTCCGTTCCATAGCGTCGAATTTTCTACTGCTCCCAGTCTCCGGTTTTCCGGTACTCTCTAGAATATTCTAGTACTTTGTTTTGGAAACCTGCCAGATATCACAGCTGATTGTCATATGCGTCACTGTATGATCTTTGTCGAGTGAGGGATGACGTCAGTCGAGATCTTTGAGCTTCCGCCGACCGAGGAATGTCGTCGGTCGAGTTTTTTGAGCTTCCACCGATCGAGGAATGCCGTCGGGGAAGCGTTGTGTTGTGAAACACTTGATTGATGATGATGCACCAATGTTGTTTTTCCGTTGGTTCTGCTGCAGACTGATGCACCTGATGAGATTCTGCTGCCAGGAAGTCGATTTCCTCTTTGCCTTTTCGATGTACTGAAAGGTGACAAGTGATTGTGAAATATTTGTCTTATTAAGAATACGTAACTTTGATTTTAGACTTGTGTCCTGAGGAGCGCTGACGGCTTCAGGATCTTGGACGGCCCGCTGGTTGCTGGGGAGCGGCGCCCGCCAAGCGTCTCCTGGTCCTGTTGTGGTGGCTACATGTGGTAGCGGTCGGCCTCGGCGGTGGTGGTGGTCTTGGCATGAGCTTGACCACGGGGTGTCCGGGGTGTGGTGTGGTGCCTTGAAGCCTTTGAGGTAACAGGCTCCTGGTTCTTCGATCGCCTCTCGCCCTTGTGGTGGTTCAGCGGACGAGGGGCATGTCTGGTAGTTGGGCCACGCAAGTGCTCGGTGGCTGGTAGTTGCATAGGCCTCGTAGGTGGCCCCTGGGGCCGATGCCGACGAGACCTCCTTTTGGTTCTCTGATGGGAGCTGCGATCATCAGTCGTAAATTCGCAACCCACGAGGAATGGCCATGTGATGGCTGGTGATAGGCCTTGTCACCTTTAAGCTGGATGACATGGTGGGTGCTGCGCCTGTTAGCACACAGCCCAATTCAGTGGCCTGCGCGACGAGGCCGGAACGTTGGTCCTTCCTTAGACCTTCGAGGATGAGGGTGGGGTAGAGGTCTGCCCCAATGATGATGTCCACCTTGTCGGCGGAGGCGATGTTCGGATCGGCAAGCTCCAGATCCGCCATGAATGAGAGATCCCTCGTCGCCGATTGTGGTGGTGGTACATACCCCGATAGGCAAGACAGGATGAGGGGCTTCAGTGTCCACTGTTTGAGGAGTTCTTATGGCGGTTTGAGTCCTGGTGGCAAGGCCACGAGTGCTCCCAACTCGGTAGGTGGGGACGGATGATGCTTGGCGTTGGAGGTGCAACTTTCCGGCGAGTGACGATGAAATGAAGGGGCTGCTGGAGCAGGGGACCAGCAGAGCACGGACTTCAATCCTCCGTTGGTTCGCCGACGTCACGATGACTTTAGCGGTTGCGAGCAACGGGGTATGCTGTGAAGGGGTGCTGACTGTGTGTGCGCAGGCCCCTTCATGGGGGTCGATCCGGTGGACGGATCCTTTGGCCCGGAGCGGCGGTTGTCCGGACATGCAACAAGGTGTGATGTCTCCGCTGGCATCGACGGCACGCCTTGCTGGAGAGACAGTCGCGGAGGCCGTGGCGACCCAAACAGTTGAGGCACATGTTCCTTTTGTGTGCGAAGGACTTCCGACTGCCAGGTGTGAGTGATCGGAAGCCCTCGTAAGCGTAGGCCCCGCAGAATGTGCATGGAGCCTGTTGCCTTAGGGGTGCCGGCGGTGTTCTGTGCATCGGGACACGGGGCTGGTTGGTCATTGGGCCGGCTACTGTTGCTGGGACAGTTGAAGGCGTGTTCGTGGGAGGCATTGGCGTTAGTTCTGGCACGGATCGTATGTGCGCCGTGGCCACTGCTTGTTGTTGAGTCGGTTTGAAGGGATCCAGTTCCTCTGGGTCGGAGTTGTAAGTTCGCAACCCACGAGGAACGGCCACGTGATGTTGTGCCCTACACCGCGTGCGCGACATCGGTTTCTGTGGGCGCTTCGGCATTGGGTCGCTCATCGGGACCTGGGCCGGGTTGAGCTTTGGGCAGGCGGCACTCAGGTCGGCGGCCTGCTGGTTCCTACTCAATGGTCTGGGGTGCGGTTCCTTTTCCGCTGGCTTGATGGCGACCGTTGGTAGCTGCACTGGGGGCAGCTCGCTAGGGTGGAGGCGATTGGCGCTATTGGCCATTGTTGGGGAGGCTGACGCGAGCGCGTACTAGGCCTCGAGGAGCTTTGTCTGTTCCTCGAGGTATATTTCCTCAGTCTTGCCGATAAAATCCTCCGCGAAGTATTCATGTTGTTGGTCCTCAGGTGCCGCCGTGTAGAAAATCTCGTTGTGCCGCCTGGAGATGGCTTCCCATTCGGCGGGGAGTGCATGTTTGGTTATCTCTAGTGTTGTCGGACTTAGTTGTCCCTTGTCCTTCAGGTTGAGGGAAGTGCCAGAGATGCGTTCTTGTGCCGCGAACTGAGCAGCGATGAGTTCTTCAATGCATTTGATCATCGATAGGTTGGTTGGGTTTATTGCCCTTCTGGGGTGGTTTCGCAATGGTTGTCGTCACGGCTTAGGTGTCCCTACGGGGGGAATTTTCCGGGTGCATCATCCGTGATGGCGATCCGGGTGGAGGGCCGGGCGACATACGCATGTCAGGTGTTGGTAGAGTTTCCGGGCGCCGTAGAGGTGGCCGGAACATCATTAGCGGCGAAAGACTTGCTGGCGGGGGGAAGGCCACACGTGGACCAGTCCGAGGAGCATCATTATCGAGTTTTGAATAACTCGAATCACTTTCCTCGTCACTGCTCTCCTTCGATGTATCACTTTGTTCTTTGTTGATGAATTCTGCTGGTATGCCGCTCTCGCTTTCTTGGGCCGATAATAATAAAGTCCAAAGTTCGTCACACAAAGTCGCTGATTGCTTTCAACCCGGCGAAGGCCAGGACGATCCTTGTCCCTGTTCAATCCAAGTTGACATGCAGTCTCCACGTGACACAGCTGAAAAGCTATGTTGCCACTCACCAAGTAGTGAACCAATGCATGCAGCGACCTCCTGAGAAAAGTTGGCGCAAGGCTAATAACCTTGCCCGAAAAAACAAACTATTATGGCAAATTTATTATTATTATTAGCCTCTCGATAACCACACGTTACTTGACATTTCGCAAAATCATCTTCGTTCGGCGTTTCGTTTCCGTCCGTTCCATTGCTTCGAATTTTCTACTGCTCATAGTTTTCAGTTTTCCAATACTTTCAAGAATATACCAGTACTTTGTTTTGGAGACCTGCCAGATATCAGAGCTGACTGTCATATGCGTCACAATATGCTTCGAAAACAGTTCCGACAATCTACCAAAAACCTCCAGTACTCAGACTGCACGAGTTAATAGAGCACTAATATTTCTTTGAACTTAAAAATATGTTTTATTTACTTTAAATTTATAAATTTTAAGTATTCAGTCATGGGATATGTGGATCTTTATTTGCACGAGTGCAGAGGAGGAGAGCGTTGTGTTTCTTTTGGTCGGCTGCATTTATACGTTCAATGAAGTGATAAGACTGTATCCCGAGTCCAGCCTTCTGATTAGAGTTTTTTTGGGAATGCACTCGCCATTGATAAGCGTGTTTGGCAATATGTATAGCTGGGAGGAGTCGTGTGTATTTATGGTTGGCGTAGGGTCATGGATATGTATTTTTTGGTGATACTGGATTTTGTGTGCGAATATACAGGGTAAAGTCACTGATTGCTTTCAACCCTGCGAAGGCCAGGACGATCCTTCTCCCTGTTTAATCCAAGTTGACGTGCAGTCTCCACGTGACACCCCTGGATAGCTACTTTGGCACCCGCCAAGTAGTGAATCAATGCATGCAGCGACATCCTCAGAAAGGTTGGCGCAAGGCTAATAACCTTGCCCGGAAAAACAAACTATTATGGAAAATTTAATAAGCCTTGGGTATGGACCGGATACACGACGACGACCACGGAAACGAAAATGGCTAAACGATTTAAGAATTTTCTCATGAAACGTCCGCTCACTATACAGAGCTCGAGCTGCACAGCAGCTAGCCGATGCCCTGTCCGAATATAAGGGTGACATAACAGCATTACAAGAAATAAGATGGACGGAAAGTGTTGTTATTCAAAAAAACGAGTATGACATTTATTATAGCTGTCATGCAAAACACCATGTGCTCGGGTTAGGCTTTCTAGTCAGCCAAAAATTGAAGCCTGCCATTATCGACATTAATGCAATAAACGAAAGGTTATGAACTCTTCGCATGTGAGGCAAGTTTAAGAACATAAGCCTCATAAACGTTCACGGACCTACAGAGGAGTCCCCTGACGACAAAAAGGAAGAATTCCACGAGAATATCGAACGGGCCCTCAGTGCCTGCCTAAGATACGATGCGAAAATCGTTCTTGGTAATTTGAATGGCACAATCGTCGGTTTTCAGGCACTACGCAGGTTCCCACAGTTTGGATGAGAACACTAATGACAATGGACTACGAGTCATCGAAGTGGCTACGAGTCAAAGAATTTGGTCGTTGCGAGTAAAAGGTTTCCACATAAGGACATCTACAAAACCACCTGGGTATCACCTGATGGAGCCACTCGCAACCAAATTGACCACATGTTGATAGATCGCCGCCACTTCTCGAGCCTGATGACGGTACGAACGTACCGAGGTGCCAACGTCGACTCGGATCACTATCTTGATGTTACAGTTTTCCGAGCGCGGATTGCCTTACGGAGACGTATTGCACCCGCGGATCAACACGGCTGCCTTACGCAATGAGAACACCAGTAACACATTTGGTCATGCGTTAAGACTCGACCTCGATGAGCTCGACGGGGGGAGAATACGTCCTGGGGCCAGAATGCCGGGCGTAGAAGAGAAATTGACACGCCTTAAGAATACTGTCATTAGTACTGCCAACTCCATCTTAGGCAGTAGTCGTAGAGATCGGAGCGACTGGTTTTATGATGAGTGCAAACTAGCAACTGAACGTAAGAATGCTGCATACCGGGCAATGCAAAAGTCTCACAGGACGCGGGTACGCAAGGGGAAATCGAAAGAGCTCAGAAGATCTGGAAAAGACTTCACAGACAAAAGAAAAGTGCCTGGAAAAAAATCTAATCTGTGAAATAGAGGAAAGTAGAGAGCGAGGTCCGCACCACGCGCGGAAGTTCTACCAAATAATCCGTAGTATGACGCGGCACACACCACGCTGCACTTACTGCAAGGATAAAGAGAGTAATCTGATCATCAATCCTGAAGGCATTCTGGAGCGATGGCAAGTGCACTTCAATGAATTGCTAAATGGTCTGCTCACAGAAGAATTGGAGGCTCCACCAATGCAAAATCAAGACCAAATGCTGCCGTCATCAAGCATTGAGGAAACATTAAAAGCCATAAGACAGTTCAAATTAAATAAAGCCAGCGGAGATGATGGCATACCAGCTGAGCTGATCAAACAAGGAGGGACAGCGTTACATCACGCAGTTCATGAGATCGTGCTGCACGTATGGGAGCAAGAGGAGATGCCGGAAGATTGGCGTCGTGGAATAATTTGCCCCATACATAAGAAGGGAGATATGACAGTGTGCAGCAACTATAGGGGTCGAACATTGCTGAGTACCGCCTATAAGATACTCTCCACTATCCTACAAGAGCGGATAGCCCCATACGCTAAAGTCATCATTGGTCAATATCAGTGTGGCTTCATCCCTGATAAATCAGCAATTGATCAGATATCCACCCTTAGGCAGGCGATGGAAAAATGTCAGGAATTTAAGATTCCATTATATCAACTATTTATAGACTTTAAGGCCGCATACGACAGCATAGCCAGGGTAGAACTATATAATGCCATGAGAGAGTTCGTCATTACAAACAAATTGATACGACTTCGTAGGTTCACCATGACCAACGTAACCAGTCAAGTAAAAACAGCAGGATTGCTGTCCAATCCAATAAACATCTTTAATGGACTCCGACAAGGGACGGTCTGGCCTGCCTCCTCTTCAACATGGCGTTGGAGAAAGCAATCCGCGACTATGAACTATTGTCACCAAGTCTTGCCAGATACTTACCTAAGCAGATGACATCGACATCATCGGTAGATCCGATTCGGCTGTACAGGACTCCTTTACCCAGATCAAGCAGGCCTCACAAAAACTGGGACTGCACATTAATGAGGGAAAAACTAAGTACATGGTGGCAACTTCTGCGAAGAGACGACCTAACGTTGGTCAAACTATCAGGGTAGTGGAGCACGAATTTGAAGTAGTGCAATTCTTTAACTACCTTGGGCCAATAGTATCAGCCGATAACAATATGGAAGAAGAAATACGCACACAGCTGATCAAATCGAACAAAGCCTACTATGGTCTATCAAGGCTCTTTAAATCCCGGAATTTATCCATTATCCATATCTAAGCTGCTACGGTACAAGACTATGGTCTTACCAGTACTCATGTATGGATCTGAGACCTGGGTGCTCAATAAGAGGCACTCTGAACTCTTAGCCGCGTTCGAGAGGAATGTCTTAAGGAGAATTGTTGGCACCGTATGTGAGCGAGGAAGATTCCGGAGACGCTACAACCATGAGTTGTACGCGATCTACCTTGAAGCCAATGTTGTAAGAAAAATCAAGCTCGGTAGACTCCGGTGGGGGGTACACCTAGGTAGAATGAGCGAAGAGAAGCCTGCCCGGAAAGTCCTTTGTGGCAGGATGTATGGAGGGAGACAGCACGACAGACCTTGTCTGCGATGGAGGGATGGCGTAGACCAGGAGCCTGGGAGTGCCAAACTGGATGACATCGGCTCGAAATCGGGACAGGTGGAGAGATTTGTTAAATAAGACCAAGATCGGGCCCGGTTATAGTGCCGATGATTATGATGTGTACAGAAAATTTCCAATAGCACTTGAAGTTTTGCTGGCGGAGCTCCACCGAAAAGCCTCTTCGTTCCGTAAGATTTTTTATAATTTCGCTCAGAAACTGTAGATAAAAATTATATTAAGATTAACTGTCCTTTGTCATTTTAAGAGGGAAGGCATTCCAATATTGGTGCTAACATTCAGGTATCCCAGATGATGATTGTATAGCAGAATAAGAGTATACAATTTATTATGGACCATATTATTATGATTTCAGAAAGTTATAGGGGTTTTAACTTTAAATACATTTTTCTCGAAACGATGTTTTTGGAATCGGCACGCAGCTGAACTCGAAAGATTTTCATCCGATTGACTTGAGATCTTAACTGTACCTTCTTCATTCGATTATCTGGTGACAACACACGATTTTAATGATCGGTAAATAAGAAAAAAAAAAATAAACAATTCAATTCGAATTTTTCGTCGAAAACGCGATTTTTTGTTTTTAACAATCGCTATTTTCCGAAAAAAAGTTCATTAACTAAGACCGCGTGTACTTCAGTAGCAAAACTCATGTAATTTACGAACAATTTTTTATGCTTCCAGATGGTGATCCAACAGTCTTCACCGCGTGCCGCGGAGATACTTTTTTAAATGCTGTTTTTAGTTTACTGACCAACAGCCGCCATTTTGCAAATTTATGCCAATACAATTTTTTTCATATTCCTGAAGAGTTGCAGCTTAATCGATTCATATTATGTGTTTATGATTATTTAAAATTGAGTTCATAAAAAAATATGAAAAGCCCTTTTTTGGGCTCCAAGCAGATCATCATCATCATCATCGGCACTACAACCGAGATCCGGTTTTGGCTTTATTTAGCAAGTCTATCCACGGGTATCCGGTCCTTATCCGAGACTTGTTAAATTGTCCATAATAATTTGTTTTTCCGGGCAAGGTTATTAGCTTTGTGCTAACCTTTCTCAGGATGTCGCTGCATGCATTGGTTCACTACTTGGCGGGTGCCAATGTAGCTATCCTGGGGTGTCACGTGGAGACTGCATGTCAACTTGGATTCAACAGGGAGAAGTATTGTCCTGGCCTTCGCCGGATTGAAAGCAGAGGCTTTACAATGTATGTTCGCTCCCATCCCCCATGCTCTAAGCAGATATAACCCCTTAAATGTTGATAGGCACTGTTTTTTTTTTTTTATTTATTTATTTTTTTTTATTTATAACTAAGGATGCTCTAGCAGGCTCACCGAGAAATAAATATACATGAAAAGAAAAAAAGAAAAGCAAAACATGTCTAATATTTGTAAACCAAATGCCTTAAATTATTTTACTGTTCTTAGGAAATCTCGTACTATATATTTTAATTCAAGACAAAATGCTCGTAGGAAGTCCGATTTACGCCAGACAAGCACAAGTATGTCCTTTATCGGATCTCTGTCATCTGACTGGCTTACGAGCACTATGCGAATAGTATTCTCCATCTTGGGATGTCTGAAAAGGGAAGGTTATCTAATGGATAGTTTGTACTGAGGTATATTAATGCGGACTCCAAATACAAAGATGGATGGATTTATTTCGATAATACACCCTTCTTTTATGGGTCCTCTGGTCCCTGAACGTGTACGCTCCCGCTGTGTTTATTATTTTGGTTGCTATGGCATCACGACTTTAGAATCTAATTTCATTTGTTAATTTGACGTAATGGCGAGGCACAGTGTCTCCTTTTTTATGAACTTGTGGCTAAAAATACTTTTTTGCGTATACAATTTAAATTTGACTTAAAATAATTTTTAATCATTCAAATATTTATAAGTAATCTACGTAGCCTTACAAATCACATCCAAAAGCAATTTTTAAAAACAATACTAGTTAATATCACCGAAGCAATATTGCTCATGTAAACGGCAGGAGAGGTGGGCCTAGAAATAAATGAAGATAAAACGAAATACACGATCATGGCGAGAGCAGGTGGACCTCAAAGAACACACATTAACATCAGGGGCAAGATATTTGAAATTGTCAGAGAATTTAAATACCTGGGAACAATACTGACGGCCAGTAACGAAATGTCGAAGGAAATTAACAAAAAACTACACTCCGACAACGCTAGTTGGCATGCAGTCAATAAACTGCTGAAATCCAAACTGCTATCACGGAATATAAAGCTCCGTGTCTATAGAACGATAATCATGCCGATTGTTCTATACGGATGCGAAACATGGGCTTTCACAAAACGGGAAGAAAATAAATTCCGCGTATTCGAGAATAAAGTCCTAAGGGGAATCTTTGGTGGCAAATATGACGAGAAGGCAGGACAATGGAGGAAACTCTACAACCACGCATTGGAAGAGCTATACCGCAAAACTACAATAGTGAGAGTAATTAAGTCGCGAAGATAAGATGGGCCGGACACATGGCGCGAATGGGCAACGATAGGACCGTGCATAGAATTCTTGACGGTAAGCCAACGGGAAAGAGACCGCAGCGGGGCCGCGACGGAGATGGGAGGATAATGTTAGGTTTGACCTCGAGGAGATCGGATTGCATGGTGGAACGTGGAAAGAGAGCGCACGGGACAGGGAACAATGGCGGAGTCGAGGTCATGAACTTTCGGGTTACTACAGGCCAATAAATAGTAATAAAAGCAATATTGCTCAATCGGGGGAACATCAAGTGCACTAACCATGCAGCTGCTCACGGCTCACCTTTAGGAGTGCTCGCCGCTCGTCAAGAATCCGCGAGCCTGTTCTTTGAGATTCAAACGCTCCAAAACCCTTTCTACAACACCCGATTAAAAAACAAGAATTCAAAATGCTGACCTTCGATTTTAGCCCCGAAATCATGAAAAGGAAATATTGTGCGATGTGTCAGCAGTCGTGTTCTAAAATAAGAAACTTTTTTTTTTTTTATTTTACCCTCCAAAACATGAATATATTCTGTACCGAAAGACATAAGTAAAATAAAAAACAATAATTAAATAATGGACACCACATAAACAAGGTTAAGAACATTTATTCTTATATTAGATAAAGCCTTTAATTTAAGATTGTATTTATATTGTATTTAATCGCGTTGATAAAAAAGAGGCTTTACCCGGAATGAATAAAATATTAATCAGCATAATGTAGCAAAGCGTTGGTGAAATAATATTAAAATTGTCAGAAAAAAAAAAACAACACATATACGTATAACCAATATTCTTTTTTATTGCGTCACAAATTCGTAAATTAGATCTAGGTTTTACTACAAAATATTAATCAAATATTCTCATTCAGTTTATTTAATAAAATACTATTAAATAATTTAATTTGATTTGTTTAAACTTAAAAATATTAAGATTTTTATATGTATGTATATATATATATTTTGTTTTTGTATCTTAAATATTTTCTTTAAAGCATTTAAATTTCAGTTTGTGTACTCTCTTTCCGTAGGAAGGACATTATTTCAAAATTCCGAATTTAACTTATCTGATAGTTTCTAATGGCGTATTCACGATTAAAATTCCCAAATTCAACTTAAATTTACTGGCCAACATAATAACTGTTTTATTGTGTACGGCAGTAGGGTTTCATGGAGGTCTTCTGGGACTGATCAAGAACTCCGGTCCAATGAAAAGCCATTAAATATCCATTGTCGTTTTTCCTCTGGAGACGTGTCTTCAAATTGTCTTTTGAAAAGATTCGGATACTTGCACATTATCAATTCAATTTGTTTTGGATTTAAATTGTAATTTTTGTAAATTTGTTGCAAATATGAGAAAATACGTTTTGTTGTTGCGCCATGAGGATGAATCACAAGAAAAGTGGATGTCAAGCTAATAATTCGAGCCTCATCTAGATCCAGACCAGCTGATTCTGCCTGCAAGGGGGACGTGACACAAAAAATATTTATTTAAATTTGTGGAACAAGAAAAAATTAAACTTGGAAATGTAAAATGTTTGTTTTTAAAAGAGCTAACTTAAAGCTAGTAGGTTCTCTTTACTGAAGGATTATCGGTGAAATGAGCTGTCGTCTTGCGCTCGCTGTTTGACATTTATTATTATCATCATCATCATCGGCACTACAACCGGGATCCGGCCTTGGCCTCATTTAGTAAGCCTCTTCACCGGTCCCGATTCCAAGCCGATGTCATCCAGTTTGGTACTCCAATGCCTTGGGCGCACTGGTCTAGACCATCCCTCTTATCGCAGTCAATATCTGCCGCGCTGTCTTCTTTTATACATCCTGCCCCAAGGCTTGGTTTTCCTTACAACATTAGCTTCAAGGTAGACCGCTTACAACTCATGGTTGTAGCGTCTTCTGAATGGTCCTGACATTTATTATTAGTATACCAATAAAACATCATGAATATACTCATGCTTGAATAACGCTACCAATTATCCAAATTTACTTTGATAGTCACGGGGAATATATTGCTAAAACGGAGCCCCTAGTCACTGAATCGGTCCAAAGGCTATCTTTTGAAGATTTCCATTCTATCGTTTCTTTCACATAGAACCGCCGGTACAGATACAGCAAATCGTCCCAGTATGCCGCGCCATACCTCCATACATGGCGAAGCTACTTAGATCGGTTATTCGTGTGAAATGCAAGTGGCTGCGCGACCAATACCAAGCAGTGATCTGAGTTTCCCAGTGGCGCAACTATTTTCACCGTATAAGTGGCGCAGCAACTTCCACAGTATAAACGTTCGGCTCGGAAGTCAAAAACAGGTTCAGGTTGTTCGTATAATCACCTCGGATATGCAGCACTCGCGTAGGTCCTTCACGAGTTGAGTCAAATTGCGGCTAACAGCGAACATCTCCGCAAGCCTCCCAGCCTCATCAGAGCCAAAATAAAGCCTTAAGGCACCCTGGAATTAACAGGATATGGATCCGAAGATTCGCCGTCCACAACAACCCGGATCGATCGATTTTCGAGGACACTCTTCGTCCAGTCGCAAGCTGCTGGGAAAGTCGGTATGAACGAAGCTTGCTCAGCAATGGTCCGTGCCAGACGCGGTGAAAACCTTGGAGATATCCAATGCGACCACTCTTGACTCACCATGTGAATTTTGAAATGCAGCGGACTGAATGATCGTCAATACGGATTCCGTGGCGAGCGGTTTTTCCCCTTCTTTGGATATGGCGGTACTCGAGCGATTTTCCAACAGCTAGGAAATGTCCGCCGTGCACAAGATAAGCGAAAGGGTCTGTCAAGAACCGCCGATAGTTCTGTTGCACACGTAGAATGCGTTGAATAGTACGTGGTCGGAAACTCACATCCCAATAGAAGACCATACCGGTGCGATCACAGGTGGTTCCAAAAGGCCGGGATCGAGGTTTGAATTCGCGAACACATTAACTTTCTATTTTGAATTTGTGACTAGCGTCCCGCTGCCCCTGACTAACGGAGGAAAAGAAGTTACTGGTGATAGCCTTTGCCATTCACCAGAAGGGTCGTGACCCAGTTGGGCACTCAAGAAGTTTATTGTTCACTCTATTGTTGTAAACCTTCTTCGCGGTATCAATCGCCTGGTCGCATGCGTTTCTGATTTTAACAAAACTTGTTCTGTTGACCTCGGTGGGATTGGAGTGCAATTGCCCAAAAGCTCTATTTTTTGCCGCTGTAATCTGCTCGCATATTTTATCAAATCAAGGTTTATCAGAAGAATTTCGTTTGATGGAATATGGAATGTAAATCTCCATTTCGAGAGGAATAATCATGGCCGACTCTGCACATGCGCTAACATCGGAGTCTCCAAAGCACACCTCTGACCACGGAAAGGCTGCGAAGAAATCTCGCAACTCGTCCCAGGTAGCAGGCCCATACCGCTATACACGGCGAAGCTACTTAGATCGCTTATTCGTTTGAAATGCAAGTGGCTGCGCGACCAATACCAACTAGTGATCTGTTTCCCACTGGGGCAGCTATCTCCACGGTATAAATGGTCGGTTTGGATGTCAAAAACAGCTCCAGGGTGTTCGCATAATCATCTCGGTTCCCCCACGAGTTGAATCAAATTGCGACTAACAGCGAACATCTCCACTAGGATCCCAGCCTGGTCGATTCTGTTAGAATGTACCAGCCAGCCGGAATTGTGTAGGTTAAAATCACCGAGGACGGCAATTTCAGAAGCAGGGTAGTTGATCTGCATCCAGCCGACGGTACGTGAAAGATGTTGGAAAAATGTCGCCGGTCGATCGTCATTCGGGGAGCGGTAAAGACAACAAAGAAATAACCTTCAACCACATGATGTCCAAGTTATTGGGTTCTAACACCTATATCCTTTGTCAAGCCAGATCGGACCGCGTGAAGATGCAGACTTCATCCTTAAAACGGAATCTCGAATGTAAGTCATATCCTGAGCAGCGAAGATATGTCGAATCAGTTGACGAATCGGCCTGGATCTCAGTTAGGGCTAGGATATCAGGTTTCGTTGTTTGCAAATATTGGTGGACGGTGTCTACATTCGTATTGGCGTAACCGATGCCGCTGAAGTTACAAAATGCCGCTGTCAGTCGAACATCAACAGTGCCTCGAGAACAAACCCGATTACGCGATGACGAATTTCTTAAAGTTCGGTTATTGATCAAAATATTTGCATGGTGTTCCCGCCGGAATAGTCCCCCCCCCCCCCCCCACGGAGTTAACCTCCGGAATTCTTTATCTCAGAAGGTTTCATCATGACTTATCTTCGTGTCAGTTCGGGTAATCAGTCATACATCCGAAACATTGTCGAAAAATTTCTCCCGATGATATCGCGGATTGTACAGTGTGATTTACCACCTAAACCAACCTTTTCTCGAACCGGCCCACCACCTAAGCTCCGAATGGTGGCCAGAGATTTCTTCCGACCATTTCACGGAGCCTATAGGTTGATTGGGGTGGTATTTCAACGGGTGACAGGGCGTTGGGACCCTACCTACCACTCGGTTTTTAGTCGCCTCTTACGACAAGCCGGCCTATTTCTGAGTATGTTCTAACGCTCTACTCACAAAGCAAGACCTTGTTGAGATCGGAATTCAATTAATCAACGCTTTTAATGCAAGTAACTTCAGAGGCGAGTTTCTACTTGCACACTTATTACTAACTTCCAGATTGGAAATCAGAACGGTCGACAATAGACTAAGACTGAAGTCTCACGTAGAGCATAGTGAATAAGAGAGCCGAACGCAACCCTATCCGGTATATTGCCAAACATCGGTGGATCAGGAGATAGTAAGACAATTAACCTGTCAAGAGTGGTCACATCCGTACTAGCATGTGCTGCGCCAGCGTGGGCAGAAAACAAACAAAATAATTGAAAAGAATGATAGGAGCAGCGCAAAGGCTTTGTGCATTGAGGACTATATGCAGTTTCAGGACGATCACCGGGCGAAGCAGTATTTGTTATAGCCGGGCTCCCGGCTCAGGTCATGCTTCGGATCTATACAAGGACAGTTATAAGGGATGAAGTGCCTGGCAGAATGGCGACGATAAAGCTATGGGAAAGAGAAGCTTCTATTATTTGATGGCGGGGCAGATGGAACACGTACCTAAAGCGCAGGTGGGCCTCATCCTATCCGTTGAAGTTTAGATAAAGCACTCTTACGGGTGGGTATCGAAAATATCTAAACCGTTTTGGTCATGACGGTTCACCTCTATGTTCACAATGCGAAGAGCGAGAGTAGGATGTTGAACATGCCATTTTGGTATCCAGCCGCTTCGCTTAATGGAGAAACAATCTTCCGGGGCCAAGGCATCTCGCTGACTATATAAAGCGGTCAGAGAGGAGAGTTGGACAGAAATATTTCTCTAGTAACCCAGAATAAGCTGGGCGAAAGAGTAAGACAATAAGTCACAGAAAGCAATAGGAGACCTGTCTAAAGAGCTAATCAGTCCCGCGTTGGAACACCCAAAGTCAGTCCCACGGGGAGAGTGGTAGGGGATGCAAGGATGTGTTTTAGGACGTAAGCACACTGTTGTGACATACTGTACAACTCCGGAAATCGTGCTTGCCAAAAGCTCGCAATATCTTTAGAAGATTACACGTCCTTTAGCGCAATCATAAAAACAAGTGCAAAATACGACGAATGTCGTGATAAAAAGGAGTACTTGGGAAGATCTTGACTGCACTATTTTATTCAAAAAACAAAATTCTTATTGAGACTTACAGTGACTATGATGTGTCGGAAACAACATGAAGAGATTAGTTGAGAGGTTAAAAAAATGATTTTGATGTTGAAGGTAATGAACGCTTTGGCGCACCGAGGAACTAAAGACTCATTTCATGAAGACTGATGTCAACCACCAGATGAACTTGCAAAATCATTCAAAGTATTAGGAACGATTTAAAAGCAAGCGCTTTGGGCATCGTACCAGTTGATGTCGGACGGGGGTCGAACGACTTGTTTTCACGTATGAACAGCTACTTCAATGACAGAAAAGAAAATGCTTTTTGCATCGTATCCTATTAGTTAAAGCCAGTGAAAACTTCATCAAGTAAAAAGCCAGCTATATCTTATTCAAATCCGCGAGAACTTACTGACGGCTCCCAATAGTTTCATAAGAAGTATACATTTGTAAACCTAAAGACTACGAATGTCTATTAGCTACTTTTATTCTTGTTATTTTACCTTGTTAACGTGCCTTCGATTACCAATAGGTTCCTGTTCCTTAACCATCTCAACTTGATTACTGTCATCTTCTTCCTTCCGGTTTGAGTTTGTCGAAGGTGATTTATCGGCCACTTCTCCAGATTCAGAACTCTTTGAAGATATGTTGTTATACCTTGCGTGCACTTCAACAATCTTGGTCTTTAGTAGCAACTGTCTTACGTTGGCTTCTTTCAATTTCTGTTCGAGTTCATCTATTTTGGTTGTGTCTTTCTTTTCTCTCGCTTTGTTCTCCAGCAATTGCGTTTGCATATTTCGGATGGTTTCTTGAAGCACTTTAATTTGCTTATCACGAAAGTCCGTGTCTGTCTTAATATCCGACTTCACGAGAGTAATTTCATTTTTAAAGGCTTCTACTTGACACCGCAAGCTATCGTTTTCCTCCTAAAAATAAATGGAAATTGAATGTTATTACTATTGTATTAAAAATAACAAGAACATAATTATTGAACATATTATTGAACATTGGTATTGGCTCATTCCAGAACGGGCAAAAGTATTCATCATGGGACCAAAATAATGTTTGAGGTTCTTTTCGTCAAGTCTAATTTGGCAATAACTCCTTTTTTTATGTTCCACTAAAAGAATGTCATAAAGTAGGTCCTCCGAATTCTGGAATTGCCATAGTAGACACATATTCTGATTAGTCGGTTGGCTGAACACATACATTATATTCTGGTATTTGAGGTGATTTTTTTTCAGGCGTAATACGGTGACGTTAAAATCGTTTAATGGCTTTTTGCTTTATTTTTTGTTATAATACACGCGCATAAAAATATTATGTGATACCTTCGAATTCTATTACACACTTTTAAAGGCTGGAAAAGTCACGAAGTGGCTAACTACTGCATGTGATGCTTCTATGTCACGAAAAAGACAACCAGCAGGGACTATTAAAACCAGTGTATTGGTGGAGCTCAGAAATCGCCCATGTGCGATCGGAGTGCAAAAGGTTACGACGCTTGCAACAAAGAGCAAGAAACCGTAACACCTACCCACAGTTGCATGCGGAATTCGTCAACAAACGGAAAGAGTTGAGGAATGTAATCCGCAAAAGTAAATATGACGCGTTCTGCTCCCTAAGGGATGAATTAAATAAAATCCCATAGGACAGAGCTTACAGGATAGTCATGAAAAGACTACAGAACAACATAAGTCAAATGCAAAAAAGTAAAACTGACATGACAAGAATCACCGCTGTCCTCTTCCCGCAGTGTGATGAGGTGTTTGATTGATTGAAGGCGGAGCCCCCATTTTATTTGGCTTAATGCAAGCTTAAAATTAATTTAACATAAAACCTTACAGACTATCTTAAAATATAGAGTAGTGGTTAAGACCTTAATCAATTATTCAATCGAAAAAAAGAAGAAAACCAGGAAGTTGAAGATTACTGGGCGATAGGGGAGGTAGGTGGCCAGGGAAGAGCGAGTGTATGTGGGGGTGGTAAACGTGACCTTTGTGTGAAAGTGGAGAGCATGTGTACGGACTGATACAGGGGCGGAGGTTGGAGAGCAGGGTGTTGTAGGTGGGGTTGGAGAGGTGTGGGGGAGAACTAATTTGAGGGAGGGAGACGAGAGGATTGTAGGGTAGAGGGGTTATTGACGGGAGGGGGCGGATTTAGGACGGGTTTATTCTGAGACGTCGTTTAAGAGCGGGAGTGGAGATGTTGAAATCGAAGGAGGTGGGGAAAGAGTTAGCCTGTCGTAGCATACGCGAGATGGGTTTGTTAGCGCCGTAATAAGTGTGATGAGCGGGCATGTAAAACAGTTGAGGGTTACGTACGTTACGGGGGTTTGTATGCAATGTTAAATTGGAGAGCAAGATTGGGCAATTGATTGAGCCCGACAGAAGGCGATGGACTAAGATGATGTCGGCATGGATTCTGCGCTCTTCAAGTGTGTTTAGATTGATTAGAGGGAGCCGGCTTGTGTATGGTGGTAGAATCAGCGGATTTTCCCAGTTTAGTCCGCGAAGGGCAAAGCGCAAGAAACGACGTCGAACACCCTCAATCCTGCGAATGTGAGTCACTTGATACGGGGACCAGACCTGACTAGCGTATTCGAGTAGTGGCCGGACAAAGGTTGTGTAGAGTGATCGGGTGACATAAGGGGTTAAAGAATTCCTTCGACCAGCGTTTGACAAACCCAAGGGCGGCGTTGGCCTTGAGGATTATGTAATCAATATGCGCGGTAAATTTGAGCTCCTTGTCGCATAGGACGCCCAGATCGCGAATCAATTCAACCGATGATATCGGTCGGTTCAGTAAGAAATAGGAGCGCGGGTGAGTGGGGGAACTCTTCCGAGGGAAGGTGATTGTGTGACATTTGGCGATATTCATTTCTAGGCAATTATTTTGGCATCAAGTCGAGAAGCTGTCAAGGTCCGATTGGAGAAGTGAGGAGTCCAGGGGTGAGCGGATTGTCTTGAAAATGTTGGAATCATCCGCGTAAAGCGAGATGAAGGAGTTGTTGAGAGTGCAAGAGGAGTGGAGTATTACTGAAGGAGAGATACCTTCCGTGACCACCGAAGAGGTGCTCTTGCTTGCAAGGGTTGTCAAAAAAAAAAAAACAAGACCCCGGGACTGGATGGTATCCCTATCGCTGTAGTGAAGACTGCTTTAACAAAAAAGCCGGAAGTCTTCAGCAGCTCTTCACAACCTGCCTTCAAACAGGACAATTTCCCAAACGATGGAAAAAACAGCGGCTTATGCTTATACCAAAAGGAGTCATGAATCCAGAGGCGCCGTCGTCTTATCGCTCGTTGTGCATGTTGGACACAACAGGAAAACTGCTTGAGCGAATAATTGCCACTCGCCCGGAAGAATTCACCGAGAGAACGTCGGGGCTCTCTGAATCGCAGTATGGGTTCCGGAAAGGTAGATCCACCGGGGAGGCACTATCTGTGGTGTGCGACATCGCTCGCAATGCGATAGCTGGAGCACGATGGCTATAGGTGGTACAAAAAAATATTCCACCGTGGTGACGCTAGACATTAAAAACGCATTTAACTCGGTGAATTGAGATCGGATTCTAGAAGCGTTGCGCGATCTACAAGTCTCACCCGACGTGGTGCGTATACTAGCAAACTATCTATAGGATAGAAGACTGCTCTATGACACAGATGAGGGACCACAGGAATATAAAATAACAGCGGGTGTACCTCAGGGATATGTATTAGGTCCGCTGTTATGGAATATAATGTATGATGGGGTGCTCAGGGTCAATGTACCAGCAGGGGTTAGAATCATTGGGTACGCAGATGATTTGGCAATAGTGGCAGTAGCTAAACATCTAGATGACCTGGAGAATATTTGCTCCCAAGCAATCCAGAGCATTAAATGCTGGGTAGATATAGCCGGACTGAAACCAGCTGGACATAAGACGGAGGCAGTTTTAATAAGCAGCCGCAAGAAAGTTGAACACCTTGATTTGGAAATAGAAGGACAAATAATCGGATTTAGTTCCTCAATTAAATATCTTGGTGTTATACTCGACAGCATAGTGGTTAGTATCCCCGCCTGTCACGCGGGAGACCGGCGTTCGTTTCCCCGTCGGAGAGCCTCTGGCGCAAGACTAATGACCTTGCCCGGAAAAACAAATTATCATGGAAAATTTAACAAGCCTCAGGACTTGCTAAATAAGGCCAAGACCGGTTCCCGGTTGTAGTGCCGATGATGATGATGATGATGATGATGATGATGATGATGATGATGATGATGATACTCGACAGCGCGTTGAGCTTCAAGGACACCTGAGGAAAACGAGTGAAAAAACGGCAAGAGTATGCAAAGTTTTGGCGAGACTGCTACCCAATGTTGGAGGACCCCGGCTCCACATAAGGAAACTCATAACCAGTGTCAACACCTCCATTATAATGTATGGAGCTCAAATATTGGCAGGAGCCGCACAGTAAATCGTGCATTAGGGGAGTGTACTCAGGGCATAGGCTGGCATCACTAAGAGTATGCTGTGCGTTCCGAATGGTATCCGAAGATGCCATAAATATTTTGGCCGGGAGGACACTACTTGACATTGCAGCTAAAGAAAACGCTGCATTGCATGAGGTCTCCCAAGAGAATCGTCGGAGAATGCAGCCACAATTAGAGCTATCAAGCCTAAGAGAATGCCAACGAAGGTGGGATTCTTCCACCAAAGGAAGATGGACCCACACCATGATACCTGATATAGAAACATGGGTGAAAAGAAAACATGGCGAGGTGAATTACCACTTGAGTCAGCTAATATCAGGTCATGGGTGCTTTTGGCAATACTTGCACAAGTACGAGGGTTGCCTCTTATGTTTCGGGATTTGGCAACCCTAGTGTTGCAATCCGGCAATTGACAGCTCTGTCGTAAAGTTGGACATTTTTGAGGTTATACGCACTCAGAACGTTTTGACATACGAGCGCTATTTGTGTTGTTTACAGTAACTTAAAAGATTCATCTCGGCCCAAAAATGGAATTAATTCGTCAACATTTTCGTGCGATTATTTTTTACAACTTTCGGCGTGGATTAACTCAGCAACAGTGCATGGATGAACTTAATTCAATTTTTGGCGATGAAGCTCCATCAAGGACCAGTGTTTATCGATGGTATGGTGAATTCAATCGTGGTCGCAGTTCACTCCAAGATGAATTTCGTGAAGGTCGTCCAAAATCAGTTGTTGTTCCGAAAACCATTGATGTTGTGCGCGAACTGATATTGGAAGATCGTCATGTGACCTATCGTGAGATTGAGACAACCTTAGGCGTTAGTGGGACCAGCATACATTCAATATTGCATAAACATTTGACTGTCAAAAAAATTTGTTCGCGTTGGATCCCACACAATTTGTCAATCGCCCAAAAAAAGGCTCGTGTCAATTGGTCGAAAGAAATGCTCAAAAAATACGGTCGCGGTGCTTCGAAACACGCCTATGACATCGTGACAGGTGATGAATCGTGGATTTACGCGTATGAGCCCGAAAGTAAACAGCAGTCGACTGTCTGGGTGTTTCAAGATGAGCCAAATCCAACAAAAGTTGTTCGCGCACGAAGCACTTCCCAGCAAATGGTCGCCTGTTTTTTCGGAAAAACTGGACATGTCGCAACCGTACCACTAGAACAACGCAGAACAGTCAATTCTGAGTGGTACACAACCATTTGTTTGCCAGTTGTCTTCCAAGAAATCAGGAAAACCAACCGCCGAAGACGGATCACTCTTCACCACGACAATGCGAGCTCTCACACATCGGCTGCGACAACTGCATTTTTGAGCACCCAAAACATCGATTTGATGGGTCATCCGCCGTATAGTCCTGACTTGGCACCGAATGACTTCTTTTTATTCCCGTACGTAAAAAACAAACTGAGAGGTCAACGTTTTTCGACACCTGAAGAAGCGGTTGCTGCATTCAGAATGCGTGTGTTGGAGATACCTCAATCAGAGTGGCAAAAGTGCTTCGACAATTGGTTCCAACGCATGCAAAAGTGTATAGATCTTCATGGGGAATATTTTGAAAAACAATAAAGTGATTTTCGATGATCAATATTTGTTTTTGTTCTCTAATCCCGAAATATAAAAGGCAACCCTCGTATAAGCATGTGAATCACCCATACTGCTTGTATTGCGAAGGCAAAATAGAAAATGCGGAACACGTACTCATGTAGTGCTCCGGAAAGCCTTACAATTTCCTTACCGCATAGAAACAATCTCCTTCCCCCACATACAAATCCCTACAACCAAATCAACATTGAATTCAATGTCAACCAAATCGAACTAATTTTAATTCAATTCAATTCAAATTCCTACAAGATCCAAATCCCAAAATGTGCATGTGTCTAAACAAAGGCTTATCTATTTTCCTCCGACACACAATTCAAGCTATCATAAACATCCTAATACATATCTTCACATGCCAGATGTTTTATGACTTGTAAATGCACCAATTCAAAACCCACAACCTAATTCCCACGGATCTTGTATAACCCATCGGAAGGACACGCAAACTCTTGTCTGCATAAGCCAGACGGATAACAAAAAGCAAAAAACCCAAATTCCAATGCATATCCTAATATGCACAATAGTTTCATGAGAACTCATAAAACCGAACGATTATCCTAATGAGCACATTGAACACGACACCCGAAATCAAGATTTTTCATCTGAAACGTTCGTTTGAAGATACAAAATCTCGATTTGTTTTCATTTAAAAGGAAGATGCATCGCGATCTCCGGGCCGCAGTATCTAAAAAGGCATTGTCCCTGAAGGAAATACCCCAAGAGCGAGCCGCAGTATCTCAAATGTAATTATTGCAGGAGGAAGAATCCCAGGAAAGCGACAACAAGAAATTGAGCTGAATAAAAGCAAAATAACAAAAGTAGATACTCTGTTCATTTATTTGAGTTTTGTCTGCTCCAGTAGAGTCGTGGAGAAAACATTTCTTCTCAGCTTTGTAGTTGCAGATCCCTGCGTCGAGCAACCCCTGCGGAGGCTGGTGACTGAAAAAAGCGGAAATACCCTACTCATCGACGATCGGTTGCTACTCTTCCCTCATAGTTTGAGGAAGCACGGCGGCGACCGCAACGGGTCCCCTCAGGAGCGGTCTAAGAGATCCCTCATCCTTTGCAGGACCAGGAGACACGCTACCTGGGAGTGAGGCCAACTAACATAACCTTCGCAGAGTGCATGAGATTCGAGACCGCACGAATGATTTTGGAGAGACATATGAGACGGGCAGTTTCTCCGGCAGGGGTAATAGAATAACAGGTCAATTGAAAAGTCCCCGGCCTGACACATAGATGGTGCCACTAGAATTAAATCCATATGATTTTTAGTTAGCCCTAACCTTCAAAAGACGCGTGTATAAATTTGACAGATGTCGGATCATTAGTTTGTGAATTATAGCATTTTGAGTGAAGCAACTTCTGTTATTGTGAAAAAATGGATAAAAAGGAATTTCGCGTGTTGATAAAATATTGCTTTTTGAAGGGAAAAAATACAGTTGAAGCAAAAACTTGGCTTGATGACGAGTTTCCAGACGCCACCCCAGGAAAATCAACCATCAAGGATTGGTATGCTAAGTTTAGACGTGGTGAAATGAGCACCGAAGACGGTGAACGCAGTGGACGCCCAAAAGAGGTTGTTACCGACGAAAACATTAGAAAAATCCACAAAATGATTTTGAATGACCGTAAATTGAAATTGAATGAAATAGCAGGCACTCTAAAGATATCAACTGAACGTGTACATCATATCATTCACGAATATTTGGGTATGAAAAAGCTCTGTGCAAAGCACCAAAGCGTGGAAAAACGCAGCAGTCGGCTGGCAAGGTTATGGCGTCTGTATTTTGGGATGCGCGTGGAATAACTTTCATTGACTATCTTGAAAAAGGAAGGACCATCAACAGCGACTATTACACAGCGTTATTGGGCCGTTTGAAGGACGAAATCGCCGAAAAACGACCGCATTTGAAGAAAAAGAAACTGCTGCTTCACCAAGACAATGCACCGTGTCACCGTGTCAGTGAAAACGAAGGCAAAAATCCATGAATTGGGCTTCGAATCGCTTCCGCATCCACCGTATTCCCCAGATCTGGCCCCCAACGACTATTTCCTGTTCTCAGATCTCAAAAGAATGCTCGCTGGGAGGAAATTTTCGTCGAATGAAGAGGTGATCGCCGAAACTGAGGCCTATTTTGAAGCAAAGGACAAATCGTACTACAAAAAAGGTATCGAAAAGTTGGAGGGTCGCTATAATCAGTGTGTCACCCTCGAAGGGAATTATGTTGAATAAAAAAAAAACGAATTTTGCCAAAAAAATGTGTTTTACTATGGAAGGGCGGGGACTTCTCAATTGACATGTTACATACTGAGTTCAAAACAAAGATGGTCCGTAACAAATGGTATTCTCTGTGAAATGATGCAGCAGTTGCGACGCGACCAGCGGAGTAACAGGTAAACTCCGTCCCGCCCCGCGATGGAATATCTAAAAGAAAGTTCCGCGGCGATCAACGGGAATATGAGCCTGGCGGGAGGTGGATTTAGTCGGTAAAAACTCGACATGCCTCTGGAGGTCCAGAGGTATCTTTTGAAGATTTCCACCTTCCTACCGAAACCAAAAAAAAAAAACACTTTTTAATATAAAAGAGCATTTCTATTGGGGGAAGAGGGAGAGCACAAGAAGAGATGTAAAGCTCTCCACACTTCTGTAGTTAGGCTAAAGAACGAAAGTATCGAATCGTCATCATTAATTCACCGCATAAGCGGTGGTTGCTAAGTTAATGGTCTTTTATGCAGGTCTGATGAATATTCTGTTTCGATTCTCTTTTGACACTGTATTTTTTCACTATATTTTGCGTGTGGGTAATTTGTTGGAATCACCACACTCCCACCGGAGATCCGAATGAGGGATTAGGTTATCTTCGGAATTCTTTACCTCAGAGGTCGTCTTACCAATTTTATATCTGAAATATAGCCAACGATTTCTTCTAACGTCCTCAAGGAACTTAGAGCATGACGGGTTGGTATCTCACCGGCAGACGGGAGTTGGTAGATAGAGAACAAACACTCGATTGATTAAAAATTGGGAGAATATCCTATATATATTATATATTATAAGTTTGAATGTTTTTTTTTTAATGATAAAGTGGAGTTATTATAAATTTAATTTGCATCTACCAAACTTACATTTAAGTTAGAATTATTTCAAACATCTGCAGTAAAGAAAACACGGAATTCTTACCTTGAGATTATCATTATCATAGCGACATCTTTTGCTGCTGGTGCTTCTGAAGTCCCGATCATCGTCAGACATTTCCATTTCGTCATCTTCGATCTGAACTGAACGCATCTCCTAGACCCAAAAAGATTACGATGAAAACTCAATTTATTTTTTCCATGTGGAAAAATAGAAATTATTAAATAGAAAAAGAAGACAAAAACGAATTTTCATTGTTCTTGATATTTGTCAGCAATTAACATTTTAAACAAATTAAAAATTCAATTGATTTTTGTCAATTATCCTGCAGTACCGATGACTGGGCCATACAAATAAAACCTTTGAAATATATCTATTTAGAATTTTCACAAATACCGCGTGTGTTCGACCGTGGTTCATGGTGAATGCTATCAGTCTTCCTCTTTCTGGACAAGGTGTATAAATATAAAAGTACTTACCTTAAACTAAATATTTAGAGAATTGATTGCTTGTCTAGATAAATATTTTCAATATATCGAAATTGATTTACTGCCATTTATGCGGACGTATGCGCATCTTCGTTACGCATCGTTCCGAAATACTTGTTAATATAACTTCATTTTCTACTTGACTATAAAATTACATTTTATGTAAATATAGTCACTGTCCATTGTTGTTTTTTAATGCTTAGATCGATGTGATGAATGCTCTTGTTATTTATATTTAAACCACCAAAAAACCATTTAAATTTAAGCAAAATTTATGTTTTTGATTTATTTTCATTATACGTAACTTTATACAATTTTATGTGATTATTAATTTGCTTAGAATTAGTTCGATTTAATTGAATACAAAAGTAAAGCTCAAGAATGTGTTGAAAAGAGGTTTACAAAAACATTCGCTCAAAAATTATTTAATACCAAAATGCTTTCATACAGATTGTGAATTCAACTAAATGTTTAGTATAAAATTGCATGCTATAAAAAAGCAATAAAATTAGATATTTTATTCGTAATTACTCGATCGGTGTATTAGCGGATCCATATTTAGGTTATATTGGATAAAAGTATGATTTAGTTCTACAGTTTGACAGGAAGTAGTAAGATGTGGTGAGTGGAAGAACATGAGATCAAAATCGGGGCTCATTTTTGGTAAATACTCGAAGGAAATTCATAGGTACTAAAGGAAGGTTGGTAAGTCTTCGCGAAAGTGAAGCTGCTGGGACTGTGTTAGGTTATTCTTCAGGAATTTGTATAACCAGGAAACCCTGTTTTTTAAATACTATATTTGTAATGCTTATAATATATTGTCCTGTATAAACGCAACGATAACTATAGTAAAATACAATTATTTCTTATTTCTCTGATCGTAAAATGCGAACAATCAGATGAATCATAGGGATAGACAGTATTTCTTCTTCTGACTATAGGATCACGGTGTTTATGGCTACAATCGCCTCTTGAAAATTTAAATGATAACTCCAACAGACGGGGAAACCAAAACATGTGGTATATTTTTCCTATTGATATTGAGCCCTCACAGAATAATTCTTCGATTTCCATGATCCATTTAGCAGTCTATCTCATAAAGTCCAGGGCAAACTTTCTTAAGTATCCCCCGTCAATAACAAGTATATTTTCACTATTAAATATTTAAAAAATCTTTTGCTGATGATCCTTGAGCCGGCTAGAGGATCGCTAAGGTATTTAAATACGTGATCTCTATAACGAATCCCAATGTGCTATTGGTGACATTATTGACCTCACCGAAACTAACCTTACTCTTCCTGAGTCCGGACTTTTCCCTTAGGATTCACTTAACGTGTTCTTTAAGTTGTGCTTAGTCAACACAGCAAATCGTTTTGTGGCTAATCCTGTAAAAATGCACGAAACAAATAATAATATCATACGGTCCAGATACTCATGTCTAGAAAAATCGTTATAATGCCATATATATAAAGTAGGAAAACTAGTGAAAACGATGCCTAAAAGATATGCAAAAATAACCTTGGTATAGTTGACGACGAATGAAAACGTGATATACACATCCTATGTGTTAAACACACTCGTTGAACACTGATCTAAACACACCAGCGACCAAATTAGGGTCGCCATGAAAACTTTCACTAAAATTGGGTAAACAATAAATACACTGCGAGACATGCATCATAAAGAATGTTTACATTACATCCACAGATAGCATGTCTAGATTTTTAAATCAATGATAAAAAGAAACTTCAAGTTACCTATCGAGCTTCACGTTTGGCGATAAAAGAAAGTCCGATCTAAAATTGTCAGCAATGCCTTGTGAGTAGGGCGTTAGAATATACTCACAGGTAGGCCGGCTTGTCGCGACTAAAGGCCGAGTGGTAGGTAGGGTCCCAACTGCCTGTTGCCCGGTGAAATACCCCCCAACAACCTATAGGCTCCGTGAAATGGTCGGAAGAAATCCCTGGCCATCATTCGGAGCTTGGGTGATGGGCCGGTTCGAGAGAAGGTTGGTTTAGGTGGTAAATCGTTCTCCCGTCACGCTGTACAATCCGCGATATCGTCGGGAGAAATTTTCGACTATGTTTCGGATGTATGGCTGATGATGGTACCTTCTGAGATAAAGAATAAATAAATAAACTTGTTTCTCATTTGGATTACCTTCGACAAACTCAAACCGGAAGGAAGAGGATGATAGTACTCAAGTTGAAATTGCTACGGAACAGGAACCTATTGGTAATGAAAGGCGCGTTAACAAGGTAAAACAACAAGAATAAAAGTAGCTAATAGACACTCGTAGTCTTTAGGTTTACAGATGTATACTTCTTATGAAACTATTGGGACCTTCGGTAAGTTCTCACTGATTTGAATAAGATATCTCTGGCTTTTTACTTGAAAAAGTTGTCGCTGGCTTTAACTAATAGGAAACGATACAAAAAGCATTTTCTTTTCTGTCGTTGAAGTAGCTGTTCATACGTGAAAACAAGTCGTTCGACACCCGTCCGACATCAACTCGCCCAAAGCGCTTGCTTCTTTGTCTTCATTAAGTAAGTCTTTAGTTCCTCGGTGCGCCAAACCGTTCATTACCTTTAACATCAAAATCTTTTTTTTAACGTCTCAACCAATCTCTTCACGTTGTTTCCGACAGATCATAGTCACTGCAAGTCTCAATAAGAATTTTGTTTTTTGAATAAAATAGTGCAGTCAAGAATGCCAGTGGGAACATCATGCAAATATTTTGATCAATAACCGAACTTTAAGAAATTCGTCATCGCGTAATCGGGTTCGTTCTCGAGGCACTGTTGACGTTCGACTGACAGCGGCATTTTGTAACTTCAGCGGTATCGGTTACGCCAATACGAATGTAGACGCCGTCCACCAATATTTGCAAACAACGAAACCTGATATCCTAGCCCTAACTGAGACCCAGACCGATTCGTCAACTGATTCGACATATCTTCGCTGCTCAGGATACGACTTACATTCGAGATTCCGTTTTAAGGGTGAAGTCTGCGTCTTCACGCGGTTCGATCTGGCTTGCCAAAGGATATAGGTGTTAGAACCCAATAACTTGGACATCATGTGGTTGAAGGTTATTTCTTTGTTGTCTTGACTGGTACATTTTAACAGAATCGACGAGGCTGGCATCCTAGCGGAGATGTTCGCTGTTAGTCGCAATTTGACTCAACTCGTGGGGGAACCTACGCCAGTACCGGATAACCGAGATGATTATGCGAACACCCAGGACCTGTTTTTGACATCCAAATCGACCATTTATACGGTGCAAATAGTTGCGCCACTGGGAAACTCAGATCACGGCTTGGTATTGGTCGCGCAGCCACTTGCATTTCAAACGAATAACCAATCTAAGTAGCTTCGCCATGTATGGAGGTGTGGGGTTGATAACAGGGACGATTTACGAGATTTCTTCGCATCCCTCCGATGATCGGAGGTGTGCTTTAAAGACCCCGAAGTTAGCCCATGCGTAGAATCAGTCACGAAGATTATTCTTCTCGGGATGGTGGTTTACGTTCCGCACTCTATCAAACGAGATTCATCTGATAAAAGGATTACAGCAGCAAAAAATAGAGCTTTTAAACCATGGCGCTCCAATCCCACAGATGTTAACAGAACGAATTTGGTTAGAGTCAGAAACGCGTGCAACCAGGCGATTGATACCGCGAAGAAGGCCTACGACAGAGTGACCAATAAACTCCGACTGGTTCGCGTCTCTCTGGTCAATGGCAAGGGCTGTCAGCAGTAACTTTGCTTCCTTCTCTTTTCATCCGTTAGTGACGGGCAGCGGGGCGTGAGTCACAAAATCAAAATATAAAGTTAATGTGTTCGCGAATTCAAACCACGATGCCTGTCTTTTGGACCCACCTGCGATCTCGCCGGTACGGTCTTCGATGTGAGATGTGAGTTTCCGCCCACGTACTATGCAACGCATTCTACGTGGACTGGACTGTAAGAAGGCAACCAGGCCGGACGGAATACCAGCAGTAGTCCTTATGGTAAGAACTGTGCTCCAGACCTGTCGCTGGTTCTTGGCAGACCCTTTCGTTTATCTAATACGCGGAGGACGTTTCCCATCTGCTGGAAAATCGGTCGAGCTCAGGCAATCCCAAAGAATGGGAAAAAGTGTCTCCAAAAAAGTTACCGGCCAATAGCATTACTATCTCAAGGGCTTTTGAACGCGTCTGGCACGGAGCATTGCCGAACAAGCTTCGTTCATATGAGCTTTCCCAGCGGCTTTGCAACTGGACGAAGAGCCTCCTCGAAAACCGACCGATCCGGGTTGCTGTAGACGGCGAGTCTTCGGATGTGCATCCTGTTAATTCCGTTTTATTTTGACTTCAACCATGCCAGCTTGTTTTTTGCTTTACATAAATCATTTGTTGCAGTCAACGGATAATCGAGTGTTCAGTTTTGCGGATGATAGTGCTTGTTTCCTTTTTTTCGAGTGATCGGATGATTAATGCATCAACGTCGCACCAGCTGAGATGTAGCCAGATAGACTCTCTGAATCGGGATCTGGATAAGGTCCTGCAGTGGGGAAATGCCAATCTCGTCGACTTCAATCCAACGACGACACAATATACAACACTCATAGAGAGAAGTGGATCATCGGCGTCGAATCTAAGGAAAACATGAAATTGCTCGGGTCACGGTCTATGAGATTGTATCCTGGCATAAACACGTGTCGAACATCGCCAGGTCCGCCTCTGGAAAACTGAGTTATTTTTTTAGAGCCAAGAAATATTGTACTTTGACCTAACTTCTTCTCCTTCATAAATCCCAAATTAGACCCGGGCTTGAATATTGCTCCAATGTTTGGAGCTCTGCTCCTAAGCATACCTTCGAACTGAAAAAAGGAGATCGTTTCGATTCGCAGGAAGATGTTAATTACTTGAGCACTAATTACTCGATTCCTGGGAAGACACTATCGGCACAATATTAGCTGCTCTCTGCACAATGGCACATGGCGGCGATGGCCGCATGCAAATAGTATAAAAGGATACTTAAATTTGTAAACCGTTGAGTTCTAACCGAGAGCTTAAGGATTGCGTGGGCATTTTCTGTAAATAAACTGATGTTAGAAATAGGTATTTTTAGTATGTTTTTAGAGGAAAGTTGTTTCTTTAATCCGCTTCTTTTGCTTACTTTTCAGGTACTCCAAAACGCTTCGCCCTCACCAAGTGTAATGGGCTTTCAACCGGATTTTACTTTTACAGGTACCCTTGAGAACTTCCCGCGACAAGTGGTAAGGGATGCTCGAAGCATATTTATACTTTCGTTGAGATTTAGGAAAGGCGTGTTCCCACCACCGGTGGGAACAAACACCTCGAGAGGGAGACGGTAGAATCAGTGTTAGGGTGTAAAGGGAAGGCGTTGGTTCTATATTATTGGGCGCCGGTGGGTTGTGACTTTTTTCAGGTGTCACTGACCAGCTGGCGCTGGGAATTTTACATACAGTCCACTACAGCGTTAAGGTTTTTCTGGTCCCACTGAGAGCCAGCCGTCCGTCTTTAACCTTAAAGCTACAACAAGTGGTCCATTTGAGTCGGATCAATAACATTTTTGTTTCTTCGAGCCGGATCAACAACAGCAATAGTGTATGGTGTGTTACGTTGACAATTAATGGAGTACAAGGTTATCCCAGTACCACTGGGCGGGGCGTCCTATCTGCAGCCCATCAAAGTCTCGGTGTAACGGTTGTCGCAATATCATATATACGAAGACAGTTTGATAAGTCAGTGACTTTTTGAATAAAAGATATTTTTTTCGGCAAATAAGGATTTTATTTTTCAACACAGTTTCCTTCTAGCTCGATACTTTTATTCTAGGGATTTTTCAATTCTTGTATTCCTTCCAAATAATAGGTTTCCTCAAGGCCCTCACAATAGGCGTTAGTTTCTGTGATGACCTCTTCATTCAAATCTCTTACCGCCCAGCCATTTCGTCAGGGGGCTAAATCTGGAGAATATGCTGGATGGGGTAGCAGTTCGTAGCCCAATTTATGGATTTTGCTTAGTTAGGCTTAATCAGCACATGTGCGCGCGTTAGTGTAAAAAAAAATGGAATTCATTTTTTTTTCTATTTTAGTTAAAATTCACGAGGTTGTCTGCTTTCAATGGCTATCGAACACAAACTAAATGACGCAGCTTGCTCAAACTATGACAGTAGTTTATTTTTAAATGGAAGTGACGGGAGTATTTGAAGTTACTGCGGCGGAAATACGAAAAGCAACTGACTTATCAAACTGTCCTCGTATGTACCACCCCAACCACTGTTCGTGAGTAAATAAATAATATTGGACCAGGAACGGTAATCAGAATCAACCGTAAATACAAGCATTCAGCGTTGTTCGAATGTACAGTGTATATTCTTTCTAACGCATTTGATGAAAATATTCCAGGTTGTTCAACCACTGCTTTGCCTCTCTTCCATTTTTTCTTGTTACATTCCAAGTGTAATAAGTCGGAATATCTGCATACATCAAAGCGGGAAATTCACAAAGTCACTGACTTATCAAACTCCCTTCGTATCTCATACATATGTCTGTATAATATTATTAAGACTTTGAATAAGTTTCCGCTTTTTTCCGAAACGTTTGAAAGTCTTAGGGATAACTCGAAAATACTATATGAGTCAGCGAAACTGAAATCAAGGTCCTAATAAAAATGGACTTACTCCACGACCAGAGTAGGATAGGGGAGCTTGGTAATATAGAAATTAAATTATAATAAGTAATGCGGATGTCGATGTAATTCTTTTTCCGACTTCAAGTACAACATTCCAAATTTATTTATTTATTTAAAAATAACATAATATTTCGTTCAACTCTTTCGAAAGTATCGTTAGGTATGCTGGTGACTGTCCGACAAATGCTGTGTTTAGGGGAGCCAGAGTGCTAGGCTGATCATAATAAATAAGTGAATTGTACAACATGTTCACAGACGAACGGCGAAAGCAGAATTGGTACAATAAGTATCTTCAGTTTTGGAAAGAGTTTTGCAGTTATGTTACGGACCTCGTGTCCATGCCCTCGCCCAACAATTAATCCCCACGACTTTAATTTCCGCTCTCTAATTGTAAATAAGATTTTTCTTATTACACACATTACAATTTGAAAAATGTAGATACAATTGTTTGAGATTTATTAGGATGTACTTGTCTTAGGTTTTCCTAAAAGTTATTTCACCGCCGCAGTTGAAGATGGAAGTCTCACACCTCTTTAAGGAAATATTGAAGAAAGCAGAAAGTAGCTTTTCTCAACTAAATATCTAACTATCTAAACTAAACAAGAGGAAACATTTGAGGCCCCGAAACGTGTGAAATATTGAGCGAATTTTTCGCGTTGTTTTGTGTGACGCCTATGGGATTGTCTGCTGGTTGGAGTATCTAAAATCCTTAAGTGAACGACTTTGTGGTTCGATTGAAATAGTACTTTACATAACAATCCCGGAGCAAATAACCGACCATCTAACCACTACATATTTTTTCAACATTAGTGAATCTAAAAAGTCTCAACGGTGAATCTAACTAGTAAAACAAGATCTGGAATCAGAAGAAGAATGTGTTTGAAATAACATATCCAAAAATAAGCACTGAGGAAACCTCCAACTCCAGAGGCCTTCATTAACAGGTAACCGTATACTATAATTCCTCCGAAACAGCGGATACACCAGTAATTAAATACATACCACAACCTTGTGGTCAACATTAATGACACTAAAAGAAGTCTCAACGGTGAAGCATTCAGTTAAGCATTCGACAAAATCTCCCACAAACTAATCCTCTTCAAATGAGCCAGCCTCGACTTCGAACCTGGATTGCTGGAATGGATTTCTTCCTATCTAAAAGATAGATTTTATTCCGTTTGGTTCGGGTCCACGATATCCAACCCTTTCCTTGCCGTCTTTGGGGTCCCTCATGGTTGCCACCTGGGTCCTCTCCTATTTATACTTGCACTAATGACATTGATAAGGCCATTAAGAATGCCAGCTTGTCCTTATACGCTGATGATACCAAGATATACAAGATCATCGAGTCACCTCTTGATTCTGCACTGCTGCAGTCAGACCTTGACAGCTTCTCGACTTGGTGACAAAAATTGCTTTGTACTTAACATCGCCAAATGCCAATCTATAACCTTTTCCCATAAGCGTATTCATTCATCCACATGTTCTTACACTCTTCATAATCAATCCCTGACCATTGTCCAATGTATTCGAGATCTTGGGATCCTTTGCGACAAGGAGCTTAACTTTTTCTCTCACATTGATGAGATGATCCGGAAAGCCAATTCTGCCTCAACGTCGCTTCCTTCGGTTCGCTTTCCGAGGGCTCTGTGGGGGTATAAGGGTAGGTGTGCCGACGTACGGCACGTATTCCTTATACCTCCCATCGATCCGTGGGTAATGTTCATCTTTATTGAAGAATGTGTAATTGTAAACATTTATGGGACGCACATCCACTTCCTGGTTGTACCGAATTCGATGCGCATATTGGACGACATCTCCTTCGAGTGGATAGATAAATAAACGATTGAAGTCTAATTCGAATAAGCGAGTTAAGACACCAAAGTAATCAATAAAAAAAGATAACAGATAGCACTGCCAGCAAGCGTTTTAATTTATTGTAAATATTCACTAGAGACAACATTCCGATGCGGTCACACAACACATAACTCAGATAATATTTCTAATAATTACTATTACAACGTACTGGTTGAAACTACTTATTACACAGTGTCGGATGTCCGCGGACGAGCGTGTGCATAAGCATGCACACGCGGTGGCAATTCGCGACACCACCTCCTTTGATTAAACACGTTAATCGACTGACTTGAAAAGGGAAGAAATTGGATACAACCAAAAGAGAACATACTTCTGCTCTCTCATTGCCACGTTCTTCGATGTGTGGTAGGTTACATCGGTAATCTGATGATCGAAGAGACCGGGACAATAAGAGAACAGAAACACAATGTACGATTATCCTAGGGGTGGATTTGGTTGTATGTGCATGAATCAATGTAGTTCTGAGCGGAACCCGTTGACCTGATTCGGTAGTATGGTGAGTTCCGTGTACATTGATCCATACGAAGATAGAACTGAGAGAGAGAGGGGAATTGAGCTGATGATATTCACCTGCAAAAAGAGAACATTGATCCCCAGCGAATGAAGTGTCTGGAGAAAAGCCGAAGTAATGCTAGGGAAATATTATCATGTGATTCAATCGAATGTGGTGATAAATCTCCCAAGCGGATCTGCAATGATACGACAACTTCGTCCGGCTGGATTTGGTTGTCGCTAATCTACATCGACACGAGTTGCCGTATGGCAAAAAAGGTAAGCTAAACTCATTTATGCATTGTCTGCGTGGTACAATGAGTTTAGCTATGTGTCCTTGGTGGAAACATGCTTTGCAGGTGAACAGGTAAGTAGGGGGATATGGGGTTGATTTGACGCGCTGAAAGGCGGTCGAAATTAGGTAGGAAATGTTCGTTGGAGTTGTGGGTTGTTTCTCATGTAGAATAGAGAAACCCCCCACAGCTCTACAAAACGACCCGCTTTCCTCTCTTCACTTCTCCAAATGGATCTCGACAGCTTAGCAACTTGGTGCCATAGCAACCAAACATAGTCGAAGATTTCCCCTGACGATATCGCGGAATATAAAGCGTGACGGGATGGTATCTCATCTTGGGGCCGACTTCCACCTAAACCAACATTTTCTTGAACCGATCCATAGCCAAGCTTCGAAAGATGGCCGGGTTTTCTCCCGACCATTTCACGGAGCCTATATTTAGCACGTTGAGTTTCTCATACTCATACGACCATTCCCGACCAAACTCTCCGAACGTCATTACCAATCAGCAGGTTATGCTTAATACATTGAATTCCGACCTCAAGAAGATATATCAATGTCGATTATCTAACCGAGTAGAATTTAATGCCTCAAACATTTAGTCAAAGGCGAACTCCAAAGTAAATATATAGCGTTTGCGACGATAGTGAAGAGCGTGTGAAGCGAACCGACGCTATCACGGTTAGAATCACTAAACGATAGAACCAAAGCTCAACGCATCAGACCACTGCCGCGTGTACGAATCCGATTTCTAAACTTAAGTACATTCGACTGTTGTTGTTTGATATACGGCTGATGCTTTTGTTTATTCGAATTTCCGTCGGTGTTCTTCACTATTTACTTGTATATTGTGTGTGTATCTGTTAGAAACGCCACAGTTGTGTTCACGAAAATATCACAGAATTGTTAATGTGGGGCTGGACTGATTGTATCCCTATAAAAGGAGCATATATTGATGCATAAAGTAAAGTAAAGAAATGCTATAATATTGCTATGGTATACGGCTTTAATGGATGTGATTTTGGTGGTGTTGTTCTTTACTATTGGGCGTGTGTATCTGGTAGCCACAAATGTACTGTCGATGAACGGCACTTGCATCGACTAGCCAAGAAACTATCAATCCTCGGCACTCAAATTAATTCGACTCTTAATTGGAATTACGACATATTTAAAACTGCGAAAGGTGCAGCCAAATGTATGGGGTTCCTTAAGAGATCCAAAAGACACTTCACTCCATCCAATCCGGCCACTATTTACAAGGCGTATATTCGTCCCAAAATGGAGTTCAACTCCTTATTTAGTCAGGCGCGTCCAAAACTGCACTACACGCAAGGATGCAAAAACGAGCAGAGAAACTTGTTGGGGATCCAGCAGTAAGTCCTTTAATTCCGTCGTTAAACATAGGCGCAACGTATCATGTCTATCTCTTTTCTATAGTTATTACTACGGTCGCTGCTCAACTGAACATGCTGAATGTGCTCCGTCCTTTCAGACATTTTCCCGTCAATCACTGAATGCGCATCCGTTCACGTTGAAAGTCAACTTCAGGTGAAAAAATAAACATAGAGAGTCATTCTTTAGCCGAACCACATGAATGTGGAATGTTCTACCTGATCATGTGTTTCCTCGTCGTTGTAATGTCCAGGCATTCAAGAACAATATACATCGATATCCCCTTTCCTTAACAACTTCCTCTACACCTGCTCGCATGCTCCGACATTTAAGGGCACTTCAGAATTCCCTTTTGTGCGCGCGTAAAAAATGGTTCAATCATGTGTAACAAAAAAAGGTCCAATCATGTGTAAAAAAATTTGGTTCAATCATGTGTAAAAAAAATGGTTCAATTAATTTCATAGCAACGAATTCACCAAGGGGTATCGATGCTGGCCTTACTTCACCCTTGCCCTGATAAGGAAATCCGTTTATGATATTGTAGCGAGCTTAGGGTTCGCTGGATTAATTATTTTTAATAAATAAGAGCCGTTAAATCGATTTTGAATTAATGTAACACTTTATTAGTCCGTTAATAACAACCGTTACTTTTACAGTACACTTAACGATTTCTTGACTTATCGCTTCCGTACTGGTCGCGTCTTTTACTGCTTACTTCTTATTTCTTACTTATCTCCCTGATCTGTGTGCGACGTATTTATATTGTTTCCTCATTCTGATTCGGCGTTTCGTTTTCGTCCGTTCCACAGCCACCAGTTTTCCAGTACTCTGTTTTGGACTTTATAGAATATTCTAGTACTGATTGTCATATGCGTCACAATATATTTAGCGGCTACATCACCCGAAACATAAGAAGAGCCCAAAAAGATATGAGTAACTACCGTACCATCGCCAAACTGTCACATATTCCAAAACTGTTCGAAGGGATTCTTTATAACGCGTTATGTTTCCGCAGCAAATCCATCATCTCACCCAACCAGCGCGAACGATTTTGGAAAGACATTTTAGAGACCAATTTAGTTTGATTCTCATCCGACGCTCTCCGGGCCTTAGAAAACGGCAATGAAGTCGATGTAATCACATCCGGTTTCAGCAAGGCCTTCGACAAAAATTCCCAAAATCTCATCTTCTTTAAGGTATCCCCCCTTGGCTTCGAACCTCTACTGATTAAGCGGATTTCTTCCTATCTTAACGATCGAACCTACCGTGTCAGATTTAGATCCACCCTCTCCAATTCCTTTCTTCCCACATCAGGTGTTCCCTAGGGCAGTCATCTTGGACCCCTCCTATCCATTCTTACTATTAATGATATAGACTCCAGTATCAAGCACTCCTCCATCTCTCTATACGCGGGCGACGCTAAATTCTTCAAGACGATCCGCTCTTCTGACGACTTCTCACTTCTCCAAATGGATTTCGACAGCTTTTCAACTTGGTGCCAAAACCACTGCCTCGAACTAAATATTGCTAAATGTCACTCAATCACCTTCTCTCGTAAACGATCCCCTTCCCCGCTGGGTTCCTATGTCTTACCCAACCAACAGATAACACCTGCACAAACCTTGGCATCTTATGTGAGGCGATCAGTTCCGTGGTTAGAACATAGGCGCAACGTATCGTGTCTATCTCTCTTCTATAAGTATTATCACAGTCGTTGCTCAACAGAACTTGCTGGATGTGTTCCGCCTCCTCAGATATTTTCTCGCGATACCCGGCAATCTGAGAATGCGCATCAGTTCACGTTGAAAGTCAACTTCAGGCGCATAAACAGACATAGAGTCATTCTTTAGCTGAACCACAAGAATGTGAAATATTCTACCTGATCATGTGTTTCCTTGTAACGGGTTTTCCAATAGGAACTTGACAACTTTGAATTTAATTTGTGAACGCAATCTTTCACTAATCAGCGAACCGTCGCTGTCAATTTATTCAGTAAACTCAACATTTTCATCATGGTTAAGTACACGAACGAACAACGTCTGCAAATTATAAAAATTTACTAGCGTTAACTCCAATTTTCGGTCGTAATTCTCGCCCTAGTAGACAGGCAATAACAAGTTTAGTGCAAAATTTTGAGTCAACATATTCGTTGTGTGATGTTGCCGTGCCAGTGAGACAACGGGTTGGTCGAAGTGTCGAAAATATCGCTGCCGTTTAGGCGTCCGTAGCAAACGGTCCAAATCAGTCAATTCCATGGCGTTCTCAAGAATTGGGCATCGCGCAGACCACTTTACGGCGAATTTTGCGTAAGGATCTTGGTTTACACCCATACAAGATCAAGCTGACTCAAGAATTGAAGCCGATGGACCATTTGAAGCGACGTACGTTCTCCGATTGGGCTCTGGAAAAGATGCGCCAAGATGATGAATTTCATCGCAAAATTATCTTCAGTGACGAAGCTCATTTTTGGCTCAATGGGTTCGTCAATACGCAAAACATGCGTTATTGGTCGGGTGAAAATCCACACGTGCTTCATGAATCACCACTTCATCCACAAAAAATAACTGTTTGGTGCGGTTTGCATCCCGACAGCGTCATTGGGCCATATTTTTTCGCCGACGATAACGATCATCACGTTACTGTGAATGGTGATCGTTATCGCGCCATGATTACCGATTATTTTTGGCCCGAATTGGAAGATATGGACTTGCGCGACACGTGGTTTCAACAGGACGGTACCACAAGCCACACAGCACACGATACAATCGATTTATTGGAGAGTAAGTTTGATGAGCGTGTTATCTCAAGAAATGGGGCAGTCGGTTGGCCGCTTCGTTCGTGCGATTTAACGCCTCAAGACTATTTTCTTTGGAAGAGCTCAGAGCCAACATTGAACGCGAAATAGCGGCCGTTTCAGCCGAAATATGTGGCCGAGTCATCGAAAATTGGTTCCAACGAATCGACCGCTGCAAACGTGCCCGCGGTGGCCATATGAACGAAGTCGAGTTCCATTCATAAATGTTTTGATGGTACTTCAAGCCGATAATAAAGTTTTTGAAATATCTCAAATGGTTTGTATTTTATTTAAAAAAATAGTTGTCAAGTCCCTATTGGAAAACCCGATAGTTGTAATGTCCAGGCATTTAAGACCATGTGCATCGATACCTTCTTTCCTTATCCACTTCCTCTCCTTCCGCCCACACTGTGCTCTGACATTTAAGGGTACACCAAAATCGAATTTTGTGCGCGCGTTTGAGCATTTAAAAAAAAAAAAATTATAGGGAGCTTAACGTCATTCCACATATTGATGGCATTATTCTCAAGGCCAACTCTGTCCTTGGTTTTCTGAAACGTTGGTCGAAGGAATTCTCTAATCCCCACGTTTCCAGATCGATCCAGATATAGCCTTTGTTCGCCCTCTTCTTGAATATGCTAGTCAGGTTTGGTCTCCTCACTACTCGTCCCAAATTCGGAGGGTGGAAAGCGTGTAACGTCGTTTTTTGCGTTTTGCCCTCCGAGGATTGAATTGGGAAAATCCTCTGATGCTACCCCCATACATGAGCCGTCTTCACCTAATTAACTTTAACACAATTGAAGAGTGCAGAATTCATGCCGACATCCTCTTCATCCACCGTCTACTCTCAGGTTCAATCAACTGCCCAAGCATGCTCTCCTCCATCACATTTTCCTATAATCCTCGAAACCTGCAAAACCCCCGACTCTTCTATTTGCCCGCCCATCACACACCTTACTACTCTAATGAACCCATTTCGCGAATGCAGGGGTGGGCAAACTCTCAACCCCACCGTCTTTGACTTCAATCTCACCTCTCCCGCTCTCAAACGTCTTCTCCTCTCTTACCCCTCCTGACCCCACCCTGCTCACAGCCTACACTCTCTCGCACTCATACTTACACCCTAGCATCCGGCTTATCCCCGCACTTCCCTGTCCTACCACTTAGACTATCAATCTATCCATCTTTGTTTAGTTCCCCATTCCAGTTTTTAAGTTACTTTAAAGTTAGAAGTGAGAAGTGCATCTTTCTTTCATTTTTTCCCAAAGAGTTACGTCAAGACTGACTTCAGTTTGGTCATCACTCTTTTTTTAATTTTTTTATTAGACTTCTCTTGGGAGAGGCGAACCTATAGCGCCAAGTGGGCGCCCCGAGATGCCATCAAATAACTCTTGCAGTTCTTTTAGAACAGTTGCAGGTTGTAACGCTCCGGGAACACTGGCGTGGGAAGGGAGTTCCACATCTTCCCCGCTCTGTAACGGAGCGAGTTCTGATGCAGGGATGATTGCGCCGTCGGGAGATGAATCACAAACGGGTGCGATCCGTCGGATTGTCTTGTGGAACGCATATAAGCCGAATTGCGTAGAACAATACCAAGAATCTCCGAAGAACAGTACCCGTGATAATATCTGTAAAACAGACAGAGGTCGGCTACGCGCCTTCGATGTGATAGCGACTGTAGTCCCGACGTCAGCGCCGAGTCCCCGATCAGGCGGATCGCTCGTCTCTGTATGCTCTCAAGTAGGTCGAACGTATGTATAGGAGCCGAGCTCCAAACATGAGAGCAATATTCGAGCGCGGGTCTAATTTGGGATTTATATAGGAGAAGTTGGGCCGGAGTAAAATATTTCTTGGCTCTAAAAGATAGCTCAGTTTTCCTGAGGCTGACCTGGCGATACTCGACACGTGCTTATGCCATGATACATTCCCACAGACCGTAACGCCGAGCAATTTCAAACTTTCCCCAGCCTCGAGGGCCCGGCCATTCATCATCAGCTGTGGAACCGATGATCCACTTTTCTTTGTGAATGTTGTATATTGTATCTTCGCTGCATTGAAGTCGACGAGATTGGCCTTTTCCCACTGCAGGACTCTATCTAGATCCAGATTCAGAGAGTCAATCTGTCTACATCTCAGCTGATGCGACGCAGATGCACTAATCGGCCGAACACTCGGAAAGGAGGAAACAAGCGTACTGTCATCCGCAAAACTCAGCACTTTGTTAACCGTTGTCTCCAACAAATCATTTGTGTGAAGTAAGAACGAGGTTGGAGCCAAAATAGAAGCTTGGGGCACCCCCGAATTAACAGGATACAGATCCGAACACTCGCTGTCTACAACAACCCGGATCGATCGATTCTCGAGGAAGCTCCTCGCCCAGTCGCAAAGCTGCTGAGAAAGTCCATATGAACGAAGTTTGCTCAGCAATGCTCCGTGCCAGACGCGGTCGAAAGCCATGGAGATATCCAATGCGGCCACCCTTGACTCACCATGCCGCTCAATCGCAGATGTCCATATATCGGTTATAAGTGCCAAAAAGTCTCCCGTGGAACGCCTGCCACGGAATCCGTATTGACGATCATTGAGAAGTCCGTTGCACTCCAAATACTTAACTAACCCTGTATTGATGACTTTTTCCATCACCTTAGATAAAATAGACAGTAATGCTATCGGACGGTAATTTTGTGGGAGACATCTTTTTCCCGTCTTTGGGATTGGCTGAATTCGAGCGATTTTCCAGCAGGCAGGAAACGTCCTCCGTGCATAAGATAAGCGGAAGAGTCTGCCAAGAACCGGCGATAGTTCTGGAGCACAGTTCTTAAGGACTATTGCTGGTATTCTGTCCGGGCTGGTTGCCTTCCTACAATCCAGTTCAAGTAGAATGCGTTGAATAGTGCGGGGGCGAAATCTCACATCCCACATTGAAGACCGTATCGGCGAGATCACAGGTGGCTCCAAAAGGCCGGGATCGAGGTTTGAATTCGCGGAAAATAAATTCGCAAACACATTAGCTTTATCCCTTGAATTTGTGACTAACGTCTCACTGTCTGTCACCAACGGAGGGAAAGAGGAGGATGAGAAGTTACCACTGACAGTTTTTGCCATTGACCAGAAGGAGCGCGAACCAGTCGGGCACCGAAGGAGCTTATTAATCACCCTGTCGTTGTGAGCCTTCTTCGCGGCATCAATCGCTTGGTTGCACGCGTTTCTGATTCTAACAAAATTCGTTCTGTTAATATCGGTGGGATTGGAGCGCCATTGCTTAAAAGCTCTATTTTTTGCCGCTGTATCAGCTCGCATTTTTTATCAAACCAAGGTTTATCAGACGAACTTCGTTTGATGGAACGTGGAATATACATCTCCATCCCCAGAAGAATAATCTCTGATCCCTACTCCGCGCAAGCGTTAACATGGGAGTCTCCGAAGCACACCTCGGACCATGGAAAGGATGCAAAGAAATCTCGCAAATCGTCCCAGTTAGCAGCCCCATACATGGCGAAGCTGCCTAGGCCGGTTATTCGCGTGATATTGCTTGCGCGACCGACACCAAGCAGTGATCTGAGTTTCCCAATGGCGCAAAAACCTCTACGGTGTAAATACTCGGTTCGGATGTCAAAAATAGATCCAGGGTGTAGGCATAATCGCCTCGGGCATCCGGCATTCGCGTTGGCTCCCCCACGAGTTGAGTCAAGTTGTGGCTTACAGCAAACATCTCCGGCAGCCTCCCACCCTCGTCGGTTCTGTTAGAATGTAACAAGCAGTCGAAATTGTGCACATTCAAATCGCAAAGGACAACAATTTCAGAAGCTGGGTAGTTGATCTGTATCCAGTCGACGGTATGTGAAAGATGGTCGAAAAATGTCGCCGGTCGATCGTCATTCGGGGAGCGGTAAAGACAACGAAGAAATTTAACGGAATTCCTTAGTACGGCCCTCAACCATATGATGTCCATATTATTGGGTTCCAACGCCTCCATCCTCTGGCAAGCCAGATTGGACCGCGCGAAGACGCAGACTCCGACCTTAAAACGGAATCTCGAATGTAAGTCGTATCCTGAGCAACGAAGATATGTCGAATCAGTTGACGAATCGACCTGGGTCTCGGTGAGGGCAAGGATACCAGGTTTCGTTGTTTGCAAATATTGGTGGACGGCGTTTACATTCGTATTGGTGAAACCGATGCCCCTGATGTTACAAAATACCGTCACCAGTCGAGCGTGGGCAGAACCTCGAGAGCGAGTCTGGTTATGCGATGACGAACCTCTTAAAGTTCCATTATTTGTCATGATAAATCCGGAGATCCGAATGGGAGACTAGTTTACCTCCCGGATTCTTTATATCAGAAGGTATCATCATGACTTATCTCATCGGTAAACGAGGTCAATCTTGTTATTCTTTTTCGTCTAGGTAAATTGGAAATATTTTCGTGTTCACTATCACTGCTCAGTGTGGTTTGGGTATCGAATGAATCCAATGAAAAGGTTTAAGTATCTAAATCACTTCTTGGTTCTACTTCTGAGCAATATTCTCATATATCATTTACATTGTTCAACAGTTCACGTTTTTTTTTTTGAATGACCTGCCATTATTTTTCCAAGATTTTATACCTATAAAAACCTGATGTATCGCGTGAGGCGGAAATGATTTGAAACGAAAAATTGAAAAGCGTATTGCCAAATGCAATAAAATTATAGAATAAAAGAAAGTAAGCACATCTATGAAAATGTGCTGGGAGATATAATAAAATTAATCCGAATGGTCAACAAAATGACCCCTTCGGCAAAGTAAAAAAAAAAAAACATTTCTTCGAAACCAGGATATGGGGAAGATTAAATTTGCCATTATATGTTTTATTAATGTGAGTAAATATTAATCAAAATTTTCATATAAAATACGGGAATAATAAAATAATTTTGAAGAAAATTAACCCAAACTTTTCTCAGAGGGGTCAAAATGACCCTTTGTTAAACCTAGTGTTAAGGATCATTTTCGTGTTTTAGATTAGTGTATTTTAATGAAATGTCAAACTGAAATTGTGGGTTTTTGTGACAAGATCACATAAAAAGAACGCCAGGTAATTTTCTATGAATGTGTTTATGAAGGGCATTTTTGAAAACACGGTATACAAATTATTGTAGACACATTTTGGGAAATTACTCATTAGTACGCTCTGATTTTAGGAAATATTTATCATATACTGACAAGGAGAGTTCCATAAATTGCACTCAGTGCGGGGATGCAATGAAACTAGATTACCAGGATTACTAAGTTTAATTAATTACTTTATGTTAGTCTTCACTAACTTTACTAAGTTTGGACAGAATACATTCCAAATGCTAATTTAATATATCACTACAATAAAAATCAACAACTTAACCCAAAAATATAAAATACACAAAGAGCGATCAAGCTTTTTAAAATTAATTTTAAAAAAAAACTGATTACAAAAGAACGTTTTTATTAAAATTAATGTTTTAGTTGTGCTTTTACAAAAAGGTTGAATTATTAGAAATGAAGAGAAAAGGAAATAAACTAAGTTAATGAAAGTAACCAAGAAAAAGCAACTCATGTGTGTATGTATATATTTTATTGTGTACGTACCATTGATAGCTTCTTCCACTGGTCGATGTTTTTTCTTTGGGCTTTGGTGAAATGGTCCCAAACCTTCTTGTGACTAGCTGCACTGAACACTTTTTCAATCTGAGTGACTGATGGGAGAGGAGGGTAAATATAGATAGAGATAACAGTAACAACATCAACAACAAAAAACAAAGAAACATTGGAAGGAGTTTGTTTCTTTAAATTTTTTTTTTTTAATTTTTAAAATTTTTATTATTGTTATTATTTTTATTGGCTCTTTGGAAAACAGGCTACTATGTTAAGAAAGTTATTATACCACGACTGATTTAAAGAGTTCTTCGTACATTTACAGTGTTATCAGAAATTGTTGTTACTTCTGAAGTGTTTATACATCTGGCGATAGTTACTCTAAGTGAAGAGAGGAAAACAAATCCTGCTGTTAAAGAACACTTGTTACGCTGGCTTCAACTGAGTATTTAAAAAAAATGTATATTACGGCAATCTATATAAGAGAAAAATGTTCCGGCGAGTAGTAAACCTAAGAATTCAAAATAAAGGTGGGAGGAATTTATTAAATTAAGAATATTATATATAGCAGTTACTGGTACTGTCCCGGCAGAAAAAGTGGAAGTATAATTGTAGCGAAAACTATTGTCCAAAAAATAGCCTTAATTGTGTACAAGGAGTTGTCCTCTTAAAAATCTACGCACCACTGTAATACTTCCTTTTAGTTTTGAGTTCAGCTTATATAAGGCTATTGAGCTGTGGCACATAAAAAATCATTGGCATGGTAATCCATTTTCGGACAAGGGCTTCTAAATTGAGTTCAAATTCCATAACTTGACACAATTTTGCAGGAATAATTATTTAACCCTTTGCACTCGACGCACTAGCGCACGGGACAGGGAACAATGACGGAGTCGAGTCGGTGAGGTCATGCACTTTCGGGTTCCTACAGGCCAATAAATAGTAGTAGTTTGCAGTCGAGTGGCGCCCGGCTGACTTGAAGTGTCAACTCGAGATTTGAGTTGGTGGTTCGCGTAAGCGAAAAACGCATCAAGTGCAAAAGGTTAATATAGAGCTGAATATTATTTAAGGGAAGAAGTGTTAATTTACGACAATAGCGAAAAGTCACATCATCCATATGAATTCGGTTAAATAGTTGCCAGCTGGAACCACGAAAGCATGTATTATATTAATAACTCGCTTACTGATGTGGTACTGCGGCAATTTTATCGATCCGCATTTATTTGCGGAAAACCTCTGACCTCTTCGCCCACAAAACCCCTACATATTCCACGCCACCCGGTTGCTTTATGACACGTAGGTCGCATCTCCCATGTGTCCCACGCCTGTCCGTTTATCTCAAGACAGATAGTCATAAAACTTGACACACAAATCAAACAAACACAATTAGCCAAGCGCAGTATCACTAGATGATGAGAGCCATTAAAATCCCAGGCGATAACAACATGGTTAAGAATGCGTCAAACATACACAATTTTATGATCCCCTTGAGTCAGCGCCCATTGAATTTTCCTTCGTGGAAATCTTTTCAGTGCGAACAGCATAAAAAGCCATTTAGGACTTTTAGCGGCCCATCGTCATGGCCACGCAAATTACAAGGACACGTGCACACGAAGGGGGGTATGGGAGCGAGCATACAGGGCAAAGTCCCTGATTGCTTTCAACCCAGCGAAGGCCAGGACGATCCTTGTCTCTATTCAATCCAAGTGGACATGCAGTCTCCACGTGACAGCTCTGGATAGCTACTTTGGCAACCGCCACGTAGTGAACCAATGCATGCAGCGACATCCTGAGAACGGTTGCGCAAGGCTAATAACCTTGCCCGGAAAAACAAATTATTATGGATAAACCAATAAGCCTCGGGTATGGAGCGGATACACGACAACGACCATGGAAACGAAAATGGGTAAACGATTTGAGAATTTTCTCAGGGAAAGTCCGCTCACTATACAGAGCTCGAGTTGCACAGCAGCTAACCGATGCGCTGACCGATTGTAAGGGTGACAACAACATTCCAAGAAGTAAGATGGACGGGGAGTGGTGTTATTCAAAGAAACGAGTATGACATTTATTACACCTGTCATGCAAAACACCATGTACTCGGGGTAGGCTTTCTAGTCAGCCAAAACCTGCAGTCTGCCATTATCGGCTTTAATGCAATAAACGAAAGACTACGCACTCGTCGTGTGCGAGGCAAGTTTAAGAACATAAGCCTCGCAAACGTTCACGGACCTACAGAGGAGTCCCCTGAGGACAAAAAAAAAATCAAAGCCTACCCAAGATACGATGTGAAAATCATTTTTGGTGATTTGAATGGCAAAATAGATCGGGAGCCGGTTTTCAGGGTCTTCACAGGTTCCCATAGTTCGAATGAGAACACTAATGACAATGGACTACGAGCCATCGAACTGGCAGCATCAAAGCACTTGGACGTTGCGAGTAACAGGTTTCCGCGTAAAGATATCCACCAAGCCACATGGGTATCACCTGATGGAGCTACTCGTGTTGATAGATCGCCACCACTCCTCGAGCCTAATGACGGTACGAACGTACTGAGGTGCCAACAACGGCTCGGATCACTATCTTGTAATCGTTTTCCGACTGCGGATTGCCTTATTGAAACGTATTGCATCCGCGAATCAGGTTCGAACCAACACGACTGCCTTACGCAATGAGAACACCAGTAAAACCTTTGGTCATGCGTTAAAATTCGCCCTCGAAGAGCTCGATGAAGGGAGAGCAAGTCCTGGCCAGAATGCCGGGCGTAGTAGAGAAATGATCTTAAGAATGCTGTCATTAGTACTGCCAACTCCATCTTAGGCAGTAGTCGTAGAGATCGGAGCGACTGGTTTGATGATGAGTGCAAACTAGCGAATGAACGTAAAAATGCTGCATAACGGACAATGCAGCAACCTCATTCGACGTGGGTACGCGAGGAGAAATATAGGGCGGGCCATACATTTTTGCAAATGGCAATACTTGATTTCTTAAATACCGTTAGAGGGAGGGGCGAGCGAGTGGCGGGGAATTGTGCGTCGCTTCATGCAATGAATGACGCATGAAGCTACGCACAATTCCCCGCCATTCTCGCGCCGCCCTCTAACGGTTTTTAAGAAATCAAGTGTTGCCATTTGCAAAAATGTATGGCTCACCCTATAGAAAGAGCTCAGAAGATCTGAAAAAAAGACTTCACAGACAAAAGAAAAGTGCATGGGAAAAAAATCTAGTATGTGAAATAGACGAAAGTAGAGAGCGAGGTCTGCACCAGACGCGGAAGTTCTACAAAATAATCCGCAGTATGACGTATTACACACCATGCTGCAGTTACTACAAGGGTAAAGAGGGTAATCCGATCACCGGTCCTGAAGGTATTCTGGAGCGATGGGAAGTGCACTTCAATGAATTGCTAAGTGGTTAACTCTCCACCAATTAAAGATATAGACCAAATGCTGCCGCCACCAAGCATTGAGGAAACATAAAAAGCCATAAGACAGCTCAAATCAAATAAAGTCCCCGGAGCTGATGGCATACCAGCTGAGCTGATCAAACAAGGAGGGATAGCGTTACATCACACAATTCATGAGATCGTGGTGCACGTATGGAAGCAAGAGGAAATGCCGGAAGATTGACCTCGTGGAATAATTTGCCCCATACATAAGAAGGGAGATATCACAGTGTGCTGCAATTATAGGGGTATAACATTTGCTGAGTACCGCCTATAAGATACTCTCCACTATCCTACAAGATCGGATAGCCCCATACGCTAAAGCAATCATTGGTCAATATCAGTGTGGGTTCATCCCAGGTAAATTAGCCATTATCAGATATTCACCCTTAGGCAGGCGAAGGAAAAATGTCTGTTTAAGATTCCATTATAACATCTATTCATAGAGTTTACGGCCGCCTACGACAGCATAGCCAGGGTGGAACTACATAATGCCATGAGAGATTTCGGCATTCTAAACAAATTGATACAACTTTGTAGGTTGACTATGACCAAAGTAACTAGTCAAGTAAAAATAGCGGGATTGCTGTCCAAACCAAAATAATGGACTCCGACAAGGGGATGGTCTGGCCTGCCTTTTCATCAACCTGGCGTTGGAGAAAGCACTCCACCATTACCATCATCGGCACTAGTCTGAGGCTTGTTAAATTTTCCATAATAATTTGTTTTTCCGGGCAAGGTTATTAACCTTACGCCAATGAGAAAGCACTCCGCGGTTCTAGATTTATAACTAGAGAGACTATTGTCACCAAGTTCTGCCAGGTGCTTGCCCACGCAGATGACAGCGACATCGACATCATCGGCAGATCCGATTCGGCTGTACAGGACTCCTTCACCCAGATCGAGCAGGCGGCACAAAAACTGGCACTGCACATTAATGAGGGAAAAACTAAGTACATGGTGGGAACTTCTGTGAAGAGAAGATCTAACGTTGGTCAAACTATCATGATAGCGGAGCGCGAATTTGAAGTAGTGCAATCCGACAGCTGATAACAATATGGAAGAAGAAATACGCGGACGGCTGATTAAATCCAACAAAGTCTATTATAGTCTATCAAGTCTCTTTAAATCCAGAAATTTATCCAGAACATCCAAGCTACTACTGTACAAGACCATGGTCCTACCAGTACTCATGTATGGATCCGAGACCTGGGTGCTCAATAAAAGGCACTCTGATCTGAACTTTTAGCCTCGTTCGAGATGTAGGTCTTAAAGAGAATTCTTGAAGAATACCTTAAAGCTAACGTTGTAAGAAAAATTATGTTCGGTAGACTCCGGTGGGCAGGACACCTACCTCGAATGGCGAAGAGGAGCCTGCCCGGAAAGACCTCTGTGGCAGGATGTATGGTAGGAGACAGCGCGGCCGATTTTGTCTGTGATGGAGGGATGGCGTAGACCAGGACGCCCAGAGGCTGGGAGTGCCAAACTGTATGACATCGGGTCGAAATCGGGACAGGTGGAGAGACTTGCTAAATAAGGCCAGGATCGGATCCCGGTTGTAGTGCCGATGATGATGGTGTGCACACAAAAGGTCAACAGCAGTGTTATGTTCTTAGACGCGCCACTATCAAAAATTGGTGCTGTGGCCGCACGAGGTCTATAAAATGCGAAGAATTTTCAATAATATTTGAAGTTCTGCTGGCGGAGCTCCACCGAAAAGCCTCTTCGTTCCGTAAGATTTTTTTATTATTTCGTTCAGAAACTGCAGATCGAAATTATATTATAAGATTAATTGTCCTTTGTCATTTTAAGAGGGAAGGCCTTCCAATATTGGTGCTAACATTCAGGTATCCCAGAGCTCTACCTGCCACCAGAAGTAAGAAGCGGTCAAAGCCTTTAGAGGGCGGGAATTCCATATTATATTTTCAGACACTTCAGGACACTTTCCACACTTGCGGCAAGATGTGGTCAAGGCCTTTAAATGGAAAGAATTACATTTATTTTCAGAGATCACAGAGCATTTTCCTCACCACGGGTGCTCTAGTGTAGGTATTTCGGCTACATCAAAAGCGCTTCTTCCCACCAGCGGTAAGCAATGCTTTATAGCAACCAAGGATTACGAGTGTAGTAGCATTAGATACCAAGCTATATTGAACCGGTAGTATACGATAAGGTAGAGAGAAGATAATTTTTAATTTCATTTTTTGTTTTCTTCCATTTTTTTGGTAGCATTATTTCAGGGATTTTTTGCACCAACTAACGCTATGTCCGTGTATACGGTGGGATAAGGGAAAGTTTGTGGGTAATATGAGGCGCTCTGCCCACAAAGTACCACCACCGCGTGTTTTTCTTTTTAAATATACGTCTCACAGGAAAGGCGAACATATAGCGCCGAAATGCCTTTAAATAAATGTTAGAGTTCTTCTTGAAAAGTTGCAAGTTGTAATGCGTCCGGAACACTCGCTCGGGGAGGGAATTCCACAACTTTCCCGTTCTGTAACCGAACGAGTTTGGGTATAAAGATGTGTGTCCCGTGGGGGGATGTATCGCAAATCGGTGGGATCCGTCGGATTGTCTCGTGAGACTCAATATGCTTAGTTTATTTATAGATGGCAGTTCGCGGGAACAGTGTAACATTTAAAGTTACTGCTCGGGAAGTTCAAAAAAACCTTTTTTTTTTGAATTAGACCTCTCGGGAGAGGCGAACCTATAGCGCCGAGTGGGTGCCTCGAGATGCCACCAAATAACTGTTGCAGTTCTTTTTGAACAGTTATAGGTTGTAGCGCTCCGGGGACACTCGCGTGAGAAGGGAATTCCATGGCTTTCCCGCTCTGTAAACTCATCACAGTGTCCTCGTATTTTGGTACCCATTGATTCTAATCAATTATCAATATGAAGCAAAAATAAGGTTGGAGCCAACATAGAATCCTGAGAAAACATATCCGAAGGCACACCGTCTACAACAACTCGAAGCTCTATTTTTTGCCGAACCAAGGCTTATAAAACGAATTTCGTTTGATGGAATGCGGAATGTAAAGGACCATCTCGAGAAGAATAATCTCCGTGATTGACTATGAGTATGCGTTAACATCCATGTCTCTAAATCACACCTCTGTTCACGCAAGGATTGCAAAGATGTCCACACACACTGTCCCAGCTAGCAGCACCATACTTGATGAGGCTGCTTAAGTTGGTTATTCGTTTGAAATGTTATTGATTGCGCGACCAATATCAAACAGTGATCTGAGCTTCTCATTGGCATAGTGGTTTCGACGGTACAAGTGCCCGGCTCGGATGTCAGAAAAAGATCCAGGGTGTTCACAAAATAAGCTGGATCATCCGGTATTCACGTAGGTTCCTCCACGTGTTGAGTCAAATTGTGGCTAATAGCGTACGTCTCGGTCAGCCTCCAAGCCTTATAGGTTCTGTTAGAACGTACCACACAGCCGGAGTTGTGTATGTTAAAGCCGCCAAGAAGAATAATTTCGGAAGCCGTCTGGTTAATTTGTATCCAGCCGACGGTAACTGAAGTGTCGCTGATCGATCGTCATTCGGAGTGGTAGAAACAACAAAGAAATTTCACAGAACTCTTCATCATGATTTTAATCTAAATGATGTCCAAGTTATTGGATTCTACCGCTTCTTCCCTTTGACAAGCCGAATCAGATCGGGTGAAGACGCAAACCCCACCCTTAAAACGAAATCTCAAATGTAAATCGTATCCTGAGCAACGACGATATGCCGAGTTAGGTGACGAGTCGAACTGGGTCGGGTTAGGGCTAAGATATTAGGTTTCGCTGTCTGCAAATATTGGTGGACGATGTTTACGGTCATGTTACTGAAGTCCATGAAGTTACAAAATGCCGATGCTAGTTAAACGTTGAGTGTTTAGTGGGCGGCCCCGATTATACACAGTAACGAGTTGTTTACAGTCTGGTTCCTTATCAAAACATTTGCATTATGTTCCCCATGGTATACCCCACAGAGACCAGAATGGGGAAATAGCTTTCCTCCGGAATTTTTTATCTCAGAAGGTACCAGCATGACTTATCTCAATTTCAGCCCAAGCAAAGAGTCGGATACGCGTTATAGTAAAAGTTAAAGACAGTTGTTAATATTGCAATAAACGATCAAAGGACATATCCCAACAAATTACCATATGCTTGCACAAAGTTGATAAAAAATCGACCATGATACGCGTTATAGTAAAAATTAAAGTCAGTTGTTAATAAAAAGGATGACAAGTTAATTCTTCTAATCACGTCGAAGGACATATCCCAACAAATGACCATATGCTTGCACAAAGTTAATAAAAATTCGACCATGATACGCGTTATAGTAAAAATTAAAGTCAGTTGTTAATATTGCTATAAAGGATGACAAGTTAATTCTTCTAATCACGTCGAAGGACATATCCCAACAAATTACCATATGCTTGCACAAAGTTAGTAAAAAATCGACCGTGGTGACTGCCATCTCCTAAAGCTGGTCTTTAGTTACTTATGAATTCCAATGTAAATATGGGTGAGTAAAAATTAGGAGCACGTTTTTGTCTTTCGATGGTTCTATAGCGTTTGCGACGATAGTGAAGAAGGGGAATTGAACACACAGAGAAACGACTGAGGAGCAAAGTATTGAAGCATCAGACTAACGGCCGCGAATTCGACCATTATTTTTAAGTACACTCAACTGATGTGGAATGGCCATGTCATTGCTATAATATACGGCTCTGATGCTTTGATTATTCCATTTTCATTTGGTATTGTTCTTCACTATTTGCTTGTATTTTGTGTGTATCTGTTAGAAATGCCACGGTTTTACTACTCAAATTGGTTTCTGGCCGCCACGAGAACTGAAGCACTTATTGATCAAACAACTATTATGGTGCGCGCCCAATTCAGGAATGTATTTTAAATTCTGTAAAAATAACGCCATTAAACTGTAGATGATTCATTTGGGGATACTTTTTCCAGTAGGAATTTTATGTCAGATCAAGCTGTCAAACCGACAAATATTGTTAGATATTTCGACTTAGCAGTGTCTATAAATTGTTCAGCTGTATTATGGAAATCAACATTGTACGACGAATGTGTTTCTCAAAGCAACTTATGATTCACCTTAATGGCCTACGGAATGCATAATTCGGTATAGCATGGAAATATGTGAAAACCAGCCCTCATTATTGGATAATAGGTCCCCAACTAGACCACATCCGGCACATAGTGAGGAAAGTACAACTTAGAATGTACACGATGGCCGCGATATATCAGTTCAGCGAAATTCTCAACAACTTGGCCTTTCGAATGCAACAACTTAGTGTATTTTACGTAAGAATTTTGGTCAGTCTTTACAAAATTCGACTCGTGCAAGACTTGAAGTCGGCCGACTTTCCGAGTCGTTACTTGAAGACTCATTGTTTTCTACTAACATTGTCGCATCTCGCTTCACAAATTAGCGTAGACAACATTGACTGCCGGCAAAATTCGACCAGACAATATCATCAACATTGTATTGACACCTTAACTGTGAAAAGTACGCCACATCATTCGTCCAGTTTCGTTCAGCTATCGTTCTGCAAGGCCTAGCCCCGCCTACTTCCGCTCATCAAAGGACCAAGATGGCGGCCATTAAGGATTCTTTCGGTGAAGATCTCAATTCTTTTACTTCGTCGTCGTACACAATCAGTGCACAACGTTTTCGTTCGTTTTGTCAACATTAGTGTTGTCATTGTTCGTTGTCGATTAAATTGTCGTTTCGTTGTCGAATTTGAAAATAAAATAAAATAAAGTGTCGTTCATTGAAATTAAACATTTTCGTGTATTTATTTTGTCGTCGTTCGTTTCGCCGAATTTTTAAATTGCACGGTAAACGCACCGTGAACATATGGTCCTTCGAGCCGGATCGGTTTGCATTAAATGAAAGAATCAGTGCATTTTATGTTAAAGCGGTCTTGTGACACAATTTAAATCAGTTGAACACGTGAAATTCAGTGCATTAAAGGTTCGAAGTCAGTTTGTGTGGCGACCAATTTACTTTAGTCGAGCAACATACTTTATTCAATTTCGAAGAAAGAGGAACTTAGTGAATCACGTGCGTGAATAATTGTGTTCGGTGAAAAGTTTGAAAGCCTTTAAATAAGGTATAATTCCATTCGAGAATAAAACATATAATATTTGTATTCGATATATTACGTTTCGTGAATAATTGTATTCGGTAATAAAACACAATTACATTCGGGAATAAAGCAAATAATATTCAATTTCGAAGAATAGTGAATATTCGACACGTGAATCACGTAAAAACACGTACAATTAAATTTCATCAGACGTTCGTTTGGAACCCATTTAAATAGAACATTGGCATTCCCCGCGTGATTAAAAAACAACGTTGGAATCAGTCCTGACCAGCGGCACCAAGCCCAAGAGCGTCGAAATCCAGGAGAAGACAACCAACGTGGGACAACCAACGTGGAAACACCAACGTGGTAAGAATTGCGACACCAGAGCGTTTGGCCAGAACCAAGAACGCCAATAACTTCAGGTGAGTCAATTAGTGCTAAGGTTTTTAAAGAGCTACCTGCGAATAATCATTAAAAAAATAATAATAAATAAAGAGTTTTTCCATATTTTTCCTTTATTATTGCATAACTTGCGTCCACAAATTAGTGTCAGTGTCTTATTTCCCCTTCTTGCGCATTCCTCTTCTTTAACTTTCGAAAAAATTCCTTCTACTTGCGTATAACTTGTGTTCACATCATCTTGTCGTGATATCATTTTTACAAAATGGCCGAAGCTCAAATTAAGGCACTAATCAGCAAACGGGCTGGTGCCAAACGATCCTTGACCAACTGCATGAACTTCTTAGACAAGTTCAACTCCGAAACTGATTTTCCCGCGCTCGAAAAGCGGTTCTCGGACATGGGACGGATTCGCGAGAAGTTTTTGTCGTGTCAGGAAGCTCTGGAAAGCTTGCTAGAGTCTTCTGACGAACTTTTGGAACATAATAACGCCTTTGAGGATTCATACTACAAGACGTATGGTATTGCAGCAGAACTTTTAGCCGATCATACAAGAAAGTCTGTTCCGGAATCTGTTGTATTGACTAAGCCAACAGAGGCCGAGGTTGATAACAAGGATATCACCCACGATCGCAACTCTCTCGGTCCTCCACCGGTTCACAAGACATGGAATGCCTATGTCAGCAATTAATCTCGAAATTGTCCCACAACCTTATCGAAAACTTTCAATCCTTCCAGTTGCCAACCATATCGTTGCCGTCGTTTGAAGGTTCGTATGAATCCTGGCTAGGATTCTATGATCTGTTCAATGCGTTGGTCCACCAGGACATCAAAATCGCGCGGGTCAAAAAATTATTTTATCTCAAAGGCTGCCTGAGGGGGGAAGCGGCTAAGGTCATCGCATCCATCGAGTCCTCCGATTCTCAACATCAGGTCGCTTGGGAGCTCTTGAAAGAGAGGTACGATAATCGAAAAAACATTAGCGAATGTCACATTAAGGCTATTATCGATATGTCTTCAATAAATAGGGAGTTCTCTTTCCAATCTTTCGTGGATGATTTACAAAAACACTTGCGCGCATTACAAGCTCTAAATGAACCCGTTGAGTATTGGGACTCCATGTTAATCGTACTCCTTCGTGAAAAACTTAATCCATCCGCCCGGGAGCGATGGGAAGACTGTAGCAGCAGTATGGCTAAACCCACCATAAAAAACTTTATTGATTTCATCAAAAGAAGAGCTCAGGTACAAGGCTCTCGAGCAAAAGCCAATTCTAGCTTACCATCGGAAAAGTCCTTTACTCGTCGCAACCAGAGATCGCAGCAGACATTCGTGGCTACGACTCGGGGTTGTGTTGTCTGCAATGACACTAGTCATCAAATCTACGCTTGCGACAGGTTTAAGTGGCTAACTCCGCAAGCGCGTTTCGAAGCCGCCAAGACCGGCCAGTGGTGCATACAATGTCTAAGGAAAGGACATAGAGTGTTGGGCTGTAAGGCGCAGCCATGCACAACAAGTGCAATCAACGTCACCACGCTTTGTTACATTTTGAAAAGGCAAATAGGATAAACACGGTTGCTTCACATTTCGCAGTTGACGACACGAGCAGGCAGGCTCAAAGCGCAACTCATGGAGTATTAACCACTGCCTTAGTTGACATTGTTAATAGTCAAGGCAGGAGCCAATTATGCCGCATATTCCTGGATGCAGGTTCTCAAGTGCATTTTATAACTCAGGAAACAGCGGATCGTCTAAACCTCGTCAAAAGACCGGCCAGCGTTTACGTTTCAGGAATCGACAGCACTTCCACTACGGTTACACACTCAACACGGGCAACATTGAGATCGCGTGCCACTAAATATGAAAAATCAATTGAATTTTTGATCGTACCGCAGATTGGGCATCCAATGCCTTCAACTCCTATAGATCCACATGCTCTTGATCTACCAAGAAACATTCCTTTGGCTGAACCAGGTTTTTTCAAATCGTCGAAAGTCAATGCCTTAATAGGCGTCAAATTATTCTACAAGTTGCTTTGCATCGGCCAAATATCGTTGAGAAAGCAGCCAAACGTATTATTGCAAAAAACGCATTTAGGATGGATTGTTGCTGGCGATCTCGATCCAAATTATCAGGCAGCTAACGTGTCCTGCCATCTTTCGATATAATCCAGTCCCCCAGATGTTAATCTAACTCGGTTCTGGGAATCTGAGCAGATCTCAATTGAGAAAATTCGTTCGCCTCAAGAAATAGCTTGCGAGGATCATTATGCTCTCCACACCATTAGACTTCCTGGCGGGAGATATCAAGTAAAATTGCCTTTCAACCAGGAAAATACCGCATTAGGCGAGTCTTATACTATGGCATTGAGATGATTTTATGCTTTGGAGCGCAAACTCCAAACCAAGCCCGAGGTGCAGCGTGAGTATACTGCATTCCTAGATGAGTACCTGTCATTCGGACACATGTCGCTGGCAGTGAATCAAGAGCCCAAAGGCTATTTCCTTCCTCATCATGCTGTGGTGAAGGAGAGCAGCCTAACCACCAAGATTCGGGTTGTTTTCGATGGTTCCGCAAAAACGGCAACGGGTGTTTCATTAAATGATACCCTCATGGTAGGCCCCAAGCTACAGGATGACTTATTTGAATTGCTCTCACGATTTCGTTTTCACATTTTCGTCTTCACGGCTGATATCGAAAAAATGTATCGCCAAGTTCAGGTAAATTCAGCCGATACTGAGTATCAAAAAATTCTCTATCGACGCACTATGCGTGACCCCATACAGGTTTTCAAGCTCAACACTGCCGCTTATGGAACAGCTTGCGCATCATATTTGGCCATAAAGACGCTGTTCAGACTAGCTGATGACGAAACGAACCACTTTCCCAAAGCTGCTCAAATATTGCGGAAGGATTTTTATGTAGACGATCCACTCACAGGAGCGGATACTCTAACCGAGGCCATCCTGATCCGCGATGAACTCCTCGCACTACTCAAAAAAGAAGGATTCTGCTTAAGAAAATGGGCTTCGAGCCACCCAGCACTACTTATCAAGGAACAAGAACATCCTGACCATTCGCATATGTCTCTAGACCCACATTCGGACATAAATACCTTGGGCATACGCTGGAACTCTCGCAAGGATTATTTCTTTTATGTTGTCAATATTGATAAAAGAAACAGCAGCACTAAAAGAGGCATATTGTCTCAAATTTCGAAATTGTTTGATCCGTTTGGACTCTTAGGCCCCATCGTGGTATATGCCAAGATGCTGATTCAGCTACTATGGAAGGCGGGGGTTGCGTGGGACGAATCTGTCCCTATGGAAATCCATTTGGCATGGTCTGCTTACCAAGACCAGCTCCACTTAATAGAAAATCTCAAATTTCCTCGTGGAGTAACCATACCCAATGCAGTTAATGAACAACTGCATGGATTTTGCGATGCCAGTGAAAAGGCTTATGGAGCTTGTTTCTATTTAAAATCCATCGATCCTCAAGGCCATGTGCACATCCGTTTGATTGCATCCAAATCGCGAGTTGCTCCTCTCAAACCCCTAACAATACCCAGATTGGAGCTCAGCGCAGCCGTGTTACTGACTCGTCTGCACAACAGCATACGAAAGAGCATCTCAAAGGAAATAGATGAGGTATGTTTCTGGTCTGATTCCACCATTGTACTGCACTGGATAAGCACACCCGCGCACAAGCTAAAAACTTTCGTATCAAATCGTGTGTGCGAGATACAAGCTAATGTATCCAGATGCTATTGGAATCACATCTCCTCCAAAGACAATCCTGCGGATCTCATTTCTCGTGGGCAGCTTCCTTCTGAGTTGGTGGAAGGTAGCCTTTGGTTCAATGGTCCATCATGGTTAAAGGATCAAGATTCGTCGTGGCCGAAGCAAGCTTTGGGCAAAATAGAAATTCCTGAGTTGAAACCCGTGATACACACGGTCGCTTACATGCCGCTCGAAATTCGAAAGCAAGATATACTTGATCGATACAGTTCGTTTAGTAAGTTACAACGAATCATTGGATAGGTACTCAGATTCGTTCACAATGCCAAAGGCATGTCTCGACGCAGTATTGGCCCATTACGAGTTGACGAGCTTTCACGCTCACACAACGTCAGCATCAAGCTCGTTCAATTGCAGTCATTCAGACGCGATATTGAAACATTGTCGGCCAACCAGCCACTCCCAGCATCAAACAAATTAATACCGCTGAATCCAATTTTGGACTCCGCCGGCATAGTACGTGTCGGAGGCAGGCTTGCGCGTTCGTCGTTATCCAAAGATCAACTTCACCCTATACTGTTGCCGTCGCAGCACCATATCACGAAATTGATCATACAGGCAGAGCATATTAGGCTCAAGCACGCTGGCGTCCAAACTACTTTATATTCGGTGCGACAGCACTATTTGCCGATTAACGGCCGCAGTACAACTCGTCGCATCCTTCATAAGTGTATGCCCTGTTTTAAGGCCAAACCTATTCTCGCTGACTACCTTATGGGTACTCTACCCAAACATCGAATAACATCTGCTCGCCCTTTTCTACGTGTCGGAGTCGATTATTGTGGACCTTTCTATATAAAAGAAAAGCGTCATCGTAATAAAAATCGATTAAAGGTCTACGTAGCTGTATACGTTTGTCTATGCACAAAGGCAGTGCATCTTGAGTTAGTTGGTGGATTATCCACTGAGGATTTTATCGCAAGCCTGAAGCGCTTCTTTTCGAGACGGGGAAAATCGGTCGAAATCCATTCGGATAATGGAACTAACTTTGTCGGGGCAAAAAACGAGCTCCAACGGCTCTACAAACTTTTTAATTCAAAGGAGCATCAAAATAATGTATCTAAATTTTGTGCTGGTCAAGGCATTGATTGGCACTTCATACCGCCAAGAACTCCTCATTTTGGAGGAATCTGGGAAGCTACCGTTGAATCATTCAAACATCATTTGAATCGAACTGTAGGCAATATATTACTTACATATGAACAATTGGAAACATATGTGATAGAAGTAGAAGCAATTCTAAATTCCTGTCCTATATCTCCTATGTCCTCAGATCCAAATGGCCTCGAACCATTAACTCCTGCTCATTTTCTAGTAAGTAGCCCTTTAACTTCCTTTCCACAAGTTGATTTCACAGATACACCCGTAAATCGCCTAACCGCCTGGCATCACGCCCAGCAAATGAAGCAGCATTTTTGGAAGCGCTGGCATAAAGAATATTTGCACCAGTTCATACAATTCAGCCGCTCACGCCATCCCAAGGTCCAGCTAAAGGAAGGAGTATTAGTGCTCATCGCGGATGAAAACCTACCACTACTAAGATGGGCACTTGGTCGAGTCATAGCTACGCACCCCGGCCAGGATGGAATTGTACGAATAGTCACTCTCCGTACAAAAGGCGGTATATATGATCGTTGCGTCAAGAGACTATGCCCTCTCCCCATCGACGAAACTTCAGGAACCGGAAACACCACACCACCAGTTTTGAACCTGACGCTTCAAGGCAGGCGGCATGTCGCATCTCGCTTCACAAATTAGCGTAGACAACATTGACTGCCGACAAAATTCGACCAGACAATATCATCAACATTGTATTGACACCTTAACTGTCAAAAGTACGCCACATCATTCGTCCAGTTTCGTTCAGCTATCGTTCTGCAAGGCCTAGCCCCGCCTACTTCCGCTCATCAAAGGACCAAGATGGCGGCCATTAAGGATTCTTTCGGTGAAGATCTCAATTCTTTTACTTCGTCGTCGTACACAATCAGTGCACAACGTTTTCGTTCGTTTTGTCAACATTAGTGTTGTCATTGTTCGTTGTCGATTAAATTGTCGTTTCGTTGTCGAATTTGAAAATAAAATAAAATAAAGTGTCGTTCATTGAAATTAAACATTTTCGTGTATTTATTTTGTCGTCGTTCGTTTCGCCGAATTTTTAAATTGCACGGTAAACGCACCGTGAACATATGGTCCTTCGAGCCGGATCGGTTTGCATTAAATGAAAGAATCAGTGCATTTTATGTTAAAGCGGTCTTGTGACACAATTTAAATCAGTTGAACACGTGAAATTCAGTGCATTAAAGGTTCGAAGTCAGTTTGTGTGGCGACCAATTTACTTTAGTCGAGCAACATACTTTATTCAATTTCGAAGAAAGAGGAACTTAGTGAATCACGTGCGTGAATAATTGTGTTCGGTGAAAAGTTTGAAAGCCTTTAAATAAGGTATAATTCCATTCGAGAATAAAACATATAATATTTGTATTCGATATATTACGTTTCGTGAATAATTGTATTCGGTAATAAAACACAATTACATTCGGGAATAAAGCAAATAATATTCAATTTCGAAGAATAGTGAATATTCGACACGTGAATCACGTAAAAACACGTACAATTAAATTTCATCAGACGTTCGTTTGGAACCCATTTAAATAGAACATTGGCATTCCCCGCGTGATTAAAAAACAACGTTGGAATCAGTCCTGACCAGCGGCACCAAGCCCAAGAGCGTCGAAATCCAGGAGAAGACAACCAACGTGGGACAACCAACGTGGAAACACCAACGTGGTAAGAATTGCGACACCAGAGCGTTTGGCCAGAACCAAGAACGCCAATAACTTCAGGTGAGTCAATTAGTGCTAAGGTTTTTAAAGAGCTACCTGCGAATAATCATTAAAAAAATAATAATAAATAAAGAGTTTTTCCATATTTTTCCTTTATTATTGCATAACTTGCGTCCACAAATTAGTGTCAGTGTCTTATTTCCCCTTCTTGCGCATTCCTCTTCTTTAACTTTCGAAAAAATTCCTTCTACTTGCGTATAACTTGTGTTCACATCATCTTGTCGTGATATCATTTTTACAAAATGGCCGAAGCTCAAATTAAGGCACTAATCAGCAAACGGGCTGGTGCCAAACGATCCTTGACCAACTGCATGAACTTCTTAGACAAGTTCAACTCCGAAACTGATTTTCCCGCGCTCGAAAAGCGGTTCTCGGACATGGGACGGATTCGCGAGAAGTTTTTGTCGTGTCAGGAAGCTCTGGAAAGCTTGCTAGAGTCTTCTGACGAACTTTTGGAACATAATAACGCCTTTGAGGATTCATACTACAAGACGTATGGTATTGCAGCAGAACTTTTAGCCGATCATACAAGAAAGTCTGTTCCGGAATCTGTTGTATTGACTAAGCCAACAGAGGCCGAGGTTGATAACAAGGATATCACCCACGATCGCAACTCTCTCGGTCCTCCACCGGTTCACAAGACATGGAATGCCTATGTCAGCAATTAATCTCGAAATTGTCCCACAACCTTATCGAAAACTTTCAATCCTTCCAGTTGCCAACCATATCGTTGCCGTCGTTTGAAGGTTCGTATGAATCCTGGCTAGGATTCTATGATCTGTTCAATGCGTGGGTCCACCAGGACATCAAAATCGCGCGGGTCAAAAAATTATTTTATCTCAAAGGCTGCCTGAAGGGGGAAGCGGCTAAGGTCATCGCATCCATCGAGTCCTCCGATTCTCAACATCAGGTCGCTTGGGAGCTCTTGAAAGAGAGGTACGATAATCGAAAAAACATTAGCGAATGTCACATTAAGGCTATTATCGATATGTGTTCAATAAATAGGGAGGTCTCTTTCCAATCTTTCGTGGATGATTTACAAAAACACTTGCGCGCATTACAAGCTCTAAATGAACCCGTTGAGTATTGGGACTCCATGTTAATCGTACTCCTTCGTGAAAAACTTAATCCATCCGCCCGGGAGCGATGGGAAGACTGTAGCAGCAGTATGGCTAAACCCACCATAAAAAACTTTATTGATTTCATCAAAAGAAGAGCTCAGGTACAAGGCTCTCGAGCAAAAGCCAATTCTAGCTTACCATCGGAAAAGTCCTTTACTCGTCGCAACCAGAGATCGCAGCAGACATTCGTGGCTACGACTCGGGGTTGTGTTGTCTGCAATGACACTAGTCATCAAATCTACGCTTGCGACAGGTTTAAGTGGCTAACTCCGCAAGCGCGTTTCGAAGCCGCCAAGACCGGCCAGTGGTGCATACAATGTCTAAGGAAAGGACATAGAGTGTTGGGCTGTAAGGCGCAGCCATGCACAACAAGTGCAATCAACGTCACCACGCTTTGTTACATTTTGAAAAGGCAAATAGGATAAACACGGTTGCTTCACATTTCGCAGTTGACGACACGAGCAGGCAGGTTCAAAGCGCAACTCATGGAGTATTAACCACTGCCTTAGTTGACATTGTTAATAGTCAAGGCAGGAGCCAATTATGCCGCATATTCCTGGATGCAGGTTCTCAAGTGCATTTTATAACTCAGGAAACAGCGGATCGTCTAAACCTCGTCAAAAGACCGGCCAGCGTTTACGTTTCAGGAATCGACAGCACTTCCACTACGGTTACACACTCAACACGGGCAACATTGAGATCGCGTGCCACTAAATATGAAAAATCAATTGAATTTTTGATCGTACCGCAGATTGGGCATCCAATGCCTTCAACTCCTATAGATCCACATGCTCTTGATCTACCAAGAAACATTCCTTTGGCTGAACCAGGTTTTTTCAAATCGTCGAAAGTCAATGCCTTAATAGGCGTCAAATTATTCTACAAGTTGCTTTGCATCGGCCAAATATCGTTGAGAAAGCAGCCAAACGTATTATTGCAAAAAACGCATTTAGGATGGATTGTTGCTGGCGATCTCGATCCAAATTATCAGGCAGCTAACGTGTCCTGCCATCTTTCGATATAATCCAGTCCCCCAGATGTTAATCTAACTCGGTTCTGGGAATCTGAGCAGATCTCAATTGAGAAAATTCGTTCGCCTCAAGAAATAGCTTGCGAGGATCATTATGCTCTCCACACCATTAGACTTCCTGGCGGGAGATATCAAGTAAAATTGCCTTTCAACCAGGAAAATACCGCATTAGGCGAGTCTTATACTATGGCATTGAGATGATTTTATGCTTTGGAGCGCAAACTCCAAACCAAGCCCGAGGTGCAGCGTGAGTATACTGCATTCCTAGATGAGTACCTGTCATTCGGACACATGTCGCTGGCAGTGAATCAAGAGCCCAAAGGCTATTTCCTTCCTCATCATGCTGTGGTGAAGGAGAGCAGCCTAACCACCAAGATTCGGGTTGTTTTCGATGGTTCCGCAAAAACGGCAACGGGTGTTTCATTAAATGATACCCTCATGGTAGGCCCCAAGCTACAGGATGACTTATTTGAATTGCTCTCACGATTTCGTTTTCACATTTTCGTCTTCACGGCTGATATCGAAAAAATGTATCGCCAAGTTCAGGTAAATTCAGCCGATACTGAGTATCAAAAAATTCTCTATCGACGCACTATGCGTGACCCCATACAGGTTTTCAAGCTCAACACTGCCGCTTATGGAACAGCTTGCGCATCATATTTGGCCATAAAGACGCTGTTCAGACTAGCTGATGACGAAACGAACCACTTTCCCAAAGCTGCTCAAATATTGCGGAAGGATTTTTATGTAGACGATCCACTCACAGGAGCGGATACTCTAACCGAGGCCATCCTGATCCGCGATGAACTCCTCGCACTACTCAAAAAAGAAGGATTCTGCTTAAGAAAATGGGCTTCGAGCCACCCAGCACTACTTATCAAGGAACAAGAACATCCTGACCATTCGCATATGTCTCTAGACCCACATTCGGACATAAATACCTTGGGCATACGCTGGAACTCTCGCAAGGATTATTTCTTTTATGTTGTCAATATTGATAAAAGAAACAGCAGCACTAAAAGAGGCATATTGTCTCAAATTTCGAAATTGTTTGATCCGTTTGGACTCTTAGGCCCCATCGTGGTATATGCCAAGATGCTGATTCAGCTACTATGGAAGGCGGGGGTTGCGTGGGACGAATCTGTCCCTATGGAAATCCATTTGGCATGGTCTGCTTACCAAGACCAGCTCCACTTAATAGAAAATCTCAAATTTCCTCGTGGAGTAACCATACCCAATGCAGTTAATGAACAACTGCATGGATTTTGCGATGCCAGTGAAAAGGCTTATGGAGCTTGTTTCTATTTAAAATCCATCGATCCTCAAGGCCAAGTGCACATCCGTTTGATTGCATCCAAATCGCGAGTTGCTCCTCTCAAACCCCTAACAATACCCAGATTGGAGCTCAGCGCAGCCGTGTTACTGACTCGTCTGCACAACAGCATACGAAAGAGCATCTCAAAGGAAATAGATGAGGTATGTTTCTGGTCTGATTCCACCATTGTACTGCACTGGATAAGCACACCCGCGCACAAGCTAAAAACTTTCGTATCAAATCGTGTGTGCGAGATACAAGCTAATGTATCCAGATGCTATTGGAATCACATCTCCTCCAAAGACAATCCTGCGGATCTCATTTCTCGTGGGCAGCTTCCTTCTGAGTTGGTGGAAGGTAGCCTTTGGTTCAATGGTCCATCATGGTTAAAGGATCAAGATTCGTCGTGGCCGAAGCAAGCTTTGGGCAAAATAGAAATTCCTGAGTTGAAACCCGTGATACACACGGTCGCTTACATGCCGCTCGAAATTCGAAAGCAAGATATACTTGATCGATACAGTTCGTTTAGTAAGTTACAACGAATCATTGGATATGTACTCAGATTCGTTCACAATGCCAAAGGCATGTCTCGACGCAGTATTGGCCCATTACGAGTTGACGAGCTTTCACGCTCACACAACGTCAGCATCAAGCTCGTTCAATTGCAGTCATTCAGACGCGATATTGAAACATTGTCGGCCAACCAGCCACTCCCAGCATCAAACAAATTAATACCGCTGAATCCAATTTTGGACTCCGCCGGCATAGTACGTGTCGGAGGCAGGCTTGCGCGTTCGTCGTTATCCAAAGATCATCTCCACCCTATACTGTTGCCGTCGCAGCATCATATCACGAAATTGATCATACAGGCAGAGCATATTAGGCTCAAGCACGCTGGCGTCCAAACTACTTTATATTCGGTGCGACAGCACTATTGGCCGATTAACGGCCGCAGTACAACTCGTCGCATCCTTCATAAGTGTATGCCCTGTTTTAAGGCCAAACCTATTCTCACTGACTACCCTATGGGTACTCTACCCAGACATCGAATAACATCTGCTCGCCCTTTTCTACGTGTCGGAGTCGATTATTGTGGACCTTTCTATATAAAAGAAAAGCGTCATCGTAATAAAAATCGATTAAAGGTCTACGTAGCTGTATACGTTTGTCTATGCACAAAGGCAGTGCATCTTGAGTTAGTTGGTGTATTATCCACTGAGGATTTTATCGCAAGCCTGAAGCGCTTCTTTTCGAGACGGGGAAAATCGGTCGAAATCCATTCGGATAATGGAACTAACTTTGTCGGGGCAAAAAACGAGCTCCAACGGCTCTACAAACTTTTTAATTCAAAGGAGCATCAAAATAATGTATCTAAATTTTGTGCTGGTCAAGGCATTGATTGGCACTTCATACCGCCAAGAACTCCTCATTTTGGAGGAATCTGGGAAGCTGCCGTTGAATCATTCAAACATCATTTGAATCGAACTGTAGGCAATATATTACTTACATATGAACAATTGGAAACATATGTGATAGAAGTAGAAGCAATTCTAAATTCCTGTCCTATATCTCCTATGTCCTCAGATCCAAATGACCTCGAACCATTAACTCCTGCTCATTTTCTAGTAAGTAGCCCTTTAACTTCCTTTCCACAAGTTGATTTCACAGATACACCCGCAAATCGCCTAGCCGCCTGGCATCACGCCCAGCAAATGAAGCAGCATTTTTGGATGCGCTGGCATAAAAAATATTTGAACCAGTTCATACAATTCAGCCGCTCACGCCGTCCCAAGGTCCAGCTAAAGGAAGGAGTATTAGTGCTCATCGCGGATGAAAACCTACCACTACGCCCTCTCCCCATCGACGAAACTTCAGGAACCGGAAACACCACACCACCAGTTTTGCACCTGACGCTTCAAGGCGGGCGGCATGTCGCATCTCGCTTCACAAATTAGCGTAGACAACATTGACTGCCGACAAAATTCGACCAGACAATATCATCAACATTGTATTGACACCTTAACTGTCAAAAGTACGCCACATCATTCGTCCAGTTTCGTTCAGCTATCGTTCTGCAAGGCCTAGCCCCGCCTACTTCCGCTCACCAAAGGACCAAGATGGCGGCCATTAAGGATTCTTTCGGTGAAGATCTCTTCAATTCTTTCACTTCGTCGTCGTACACAAGCAGTGCACAACGTTTTTGTTCGTTTTGTCAACATTCGTGTTGTCATTATTCGTTGTCGATTAAATTGTCGTTTCGTTGTCGAATTTGAAAATAAAATAAAATAAAGTGTCGTTCATTGAAATTAAACATTTTCGTGTAGTTATTTTGTCGTCGTTCGTTTCGCCGAATTTTTAAATTGCACGGTAAACGCACCGTGAACAAACATTGTATTCAATGATGAGGCTTATTTCCGAATTAATGGCTCCACCAATAAGCAACATTGCTATATTTGGGCAACCCGAGCCAAGATCTACCGTAACATCCAGAAAAAATAATTGTGGGTTATGGGATGGTGGATTCATCGGTTTATATTTGTTCAAAAATGAAACCAGCCTGAACGTAACTGTGAATGGTACCCGATATCCCGCCATGATGATCGAATATTTGTTACTAAATTCCGACTATCATCATCATCATCGGCACTACAACCGGAATCCGGTCTTGCCTTATTTAGCAAATCTCGAGGCTTGTTAAATTTTCCATAATAATTTATTTTTACGGGCAAGGTTATCAGCCTTGCGCCATAAAATTCCGACTATGCCTGAGACTAAATTCCGTGTTCTCGAGCACATTTGGTACCACACACTCTAAGGAACCATGGAATGATTGTGTTGCGGATTGGCAGTTGAATGTGCTGGAGAAATCTAGTACAGTCGCAGTATACCAGTTGCGCGGCAGCTGTCATGGACCATCTGGCGGTTTGTTACCGAGAATGAGGTTAGCGATGGATACCAGAGATAAGCGGTGAATGGCAGAAGTTAAAAGTAAAAAATTGTTCAGTTAGTTTTTCGCAAAAGATTACCGACACTTTTGATACGACTATTTCAAAGTTTTGCGCTCTGATTGACGAAAAAGGTAAATTGTTCCTAAATTAAATCAAGTGAATCCAATTTAACGCCAGCGTTGTTGTTTTTCTGGGTTGAGATATACCTCATCTTGGGTATCTTGGCTGGGCTCCTACGCCATACATTGCTTGCATCGCTTTGCTGGGCTATTACGCCCTTATCATCATCATCATCATCATTTTTTCTGTCTCGTCAAGGATTCGCGTCGCAGAACATTTTCATCAGTAGACAAAGTTTGGGTTTGTTCTTCCTTTTCGCTGTCTAGAACGGCTTGGTTTGACAGATTGCAAGAACAATTCGGTAAACAGATAATTTCGCGTTTCAGACCGGTAAATTAGTCGCCTGGATCATTTGATATCACACCTCTAGAACTGCCTAAAGTTTAAAGTCTGTATAGATAAGACGGCTACGATTGGGGAATTGGAAGTCAACAGTACTCGCGTCATTCACCAAATCCCACTCAAAATTCTCCAATTCAGAAGAAGATTAGAACCTCAGAATGAGCCATGTTAGACGCAGCTATTGCCATGGAAGAAATAATTTTCCAAAAAATAAATATGAGGAACGTTTTTTTTTTTTTATAATATAAATATTTCCCGATAAAATTGAATTTTATTATTACTTTTTTTTAGGCCGTGATATATCACTTGGAAACGAGCTGAATTAGAATTTTCAAAACTAGCTAGGGTACTGATTGTAGAAGCGGTACAAAATTGTATAGGCAAAAAACTTATAGCGTTTGGGATGACAGTGAAGAACGTGTGATTCGAATTGACGCTATGACGTAGCGTAACACATCATGCTACTGGCCGTATTTTAGAATTCGATTTTTAAACTCAAGTATATTCCACGGATGTGAATTGTTATGTTATCGCTATGGTATACGGCTCTGATGCATTTTCTTATTCGATTTTCGTTCGGTGTTCTTCACTATTTGCTTGTGTTTTGTGTGTGTATGTGTTAGAGACGCCACAGACTTATATATTATAGTTGCGAAGCAATCAATTAAGGCGGATTCAATGAAGACGGATCCGTGAAACGAAAAAAGGGATTACCATATTTGAATTTCGAACCCTTTTGGCTGTGGTGCTTTAGTGGCTCACTGCCATCTATGAAGGGTGGAGAGATAAACCAAGTACAAGAGATATTTTTGTTTATTTAAGAGCCCACATTATTCCATATGCGAACAATGAAGAAAAAAGCAATTGGATATCTTATTTAGTTCTTATGAAGGATAGAGCAGTTGCCTATGCTACATGACTGTTCTTAACCTCGTCCTTCTTTGAGATACTTTTCGGATCGGAAATTTTAAATCGTGTTTCCCTTTTTTTTTTAATATACAATAGTTTGAGAGTTAGTCACCGAATTAGTGTTAGTTAAATTAAAATACGAATGCCTTTATTCTCTCTACATTTCATGTGTACAGTAATCCAACAATTTGACTCTAATCTTCTTCTCAAGTATACAAATATAATCTTCCAATAAGACGATAAAATGATAGATGGACAACACTGCGAAACTGCATTTCCCCGAGCCTGTTGTAACTAAAGATTGGTAATTGTTTACGTGTTAAAATTAAGATAATTATTTAGTACATTTTGCAACAAAACTTGAAACTTATTGAAGCCATTTAAATCAATAGAAGTTCTAACTGGTAATTTGTAGATGTTACCCTCGTGCCCAAGGAATCCTTTTGGTTGGTGTCTGACTGAATCATAATTAATATATATAAATGGTGATCGATAAGAGAATTTGTTTGTTATCTCATTTAATACCAATAACTTGAATACATCTTCTACATACCTTTTGCATGGTGTTGATTTATCTAAAACTTTTTCATTTCTTTAAACACAAAAAACATTTTAAATAAAATATATGTATATATGTGTGGAAATATATAGGATTTAAAATCGTTTTTCTAACAAAACTTAGATTAACTGTATACGTTCATATAATAATAATTGATTTACAATCAAAAAACCTAACAAAGTAATTTATATATAGATTTTTTTTTGTTTGAGGTGTTAAATATTAAATTACAATATAGACACGAAAAATAATAATATTGGGCTACTTAAAAAAAAAGTGTCTTAATTGAACTGCGAAAAGCAAACATTATTTTTTTTTAAAGAAACACTCATAGATAACATTCCATGTTAAATGTGCTCACCTTTCGGATTGGGTATGTGTAGTTCTTACTCTTTAAATCGCATTTAATCGAATGCCGCGATTCAATTCAGTTATGAGGGTAGGTAATAAATGTAAAGACTAAACAAGGTTCAATGATTCCTGAATGAACGCAGTTGGTCACAAATAGGAGGAAATCCGAATTTTTATAGAACTGTTTGTAAACTGGTAATCTACATTTCTATAGAAATTTTTGTGCAACATTGTACAGCGGCGAATATTAAAATTTTCGTTAATTGGTGTGGAAATAAAATAATGCTTTGTTAAGCATAATAGTTTGCATACGACTAGTCTGGGTGTGAACATTTACATGCCTATTAAGTCCCATACAACTAATCCCAAATTCTTACCTCAAACACGACCGTAAGTTAAATAGATACGAGTATTTTGCTTGGTTCAATAATATATCATATATGGTTGCTATCGTCACACAGACACGACTAACTTTTAGAGGCGAAATTTTACATGTGTACTTTATTACGCGGTACACGCAAGACTGTCTGTGCTATCGCCGTCAAATTTGGTATGTTTACAGCGAATTCCTTCCCGTTTTGGTCTAAACCGAGGCTGTCATTGAATTTTATTGAACACCCCTGGTACAAAAAAAAAAAGAAGAAAAAACTAAAAGGAAAACTACAAATGGCAACACTGACTGTCCGGCGCTATTTCAAGCCATCTCCTTAACCTCAATCCTGATAACATCGGAACCATTCCTTCCTTCGCCCGATATGGCATGAATGATATGTAAATGCAACGATTCAAAGGAATAATTTCATAATTATATTGCACGGATCTATCAAATACTATGAATATATTTTTCTTTTAATTGATAGCATTGTGACAGACATCATACCCGTCATATTTTGGGCCTGGTGTTCATTTGACGTTCGACCTGTTATATCGCGCATCACATCAATACAAACAAAAACCAAAAAAACCCGTACGCGGGTTCTCTGTCATAATGCTAAGTGAATAGTGTAAAACACATAATAATAATAGTAATGGACACTACATCATACAATCAATAAAATATCCTGTTAATTAATACATTTTTCCGATGTTTCCTAAGCTCACTTGCCATTGCCCCATGTCTATTCCTTACCCTACAGTCCGATACTAAGCGGGAATGATTACTCCATTTAGGATGTACAGTAGATATTATAAAAAAAGCCTGTGATCAGTTATAACCTACAGGAACGAGAGAAGCATTCTTACAATTGCTCCAAAAACGATTAAGGAAGATCGTTGTTTCTTTTGGCAACTCAAGGTGCTTGAAATATTTTTTACTATATTGTACACAGGCTGTTATTTTTTGTAAAGAGTTATATTATTTAAAAAAAAGGAGTTTAATAAGAATTTTTATCCGCACTCGCCCACGTATGTTCTAACAATTAACGAAGATCTTAGTACATTTTGATAATTGAAAGTACTTGAAATATTTTGCACTATACTGTACACAGAGTGTCCTTTTCTTCAAGGAGTTAAAATAATTGCAGTTATTAAAAACGATTTCAAATGCAGTTTTTATCATCGTTCGTCTACGTACTGTCGGTCTATAAACACGTCAATAAAAATTCCCGAATTTCCTCCATTTATCAAGTGTTTTTTGAACAGCAACTTAAACGGAATTGGACGGAAGCTCTAATTATAATAAAGTGAATCGAACTCAGGCACTTACATATAAATTAGGAACTTGGGTTATACATAAAGTGAGCTAGAAAATTAAGGATGGAACAGATACTTACATTGTTGGGACATGTTGAGCATCTGTTTTCTATATTGCTCTCGAGCCTTGCGTAACTCCTCCTCGAATTGAATTTTGTCGGAATTTAAGCGACGCACATGTGCATTGGTGCTCTGGATCATCGAGTAGAACATATTGGCATTCTTTTTGGAGCAGTCACCTCGTTCTAGCCAAACAATGAGAGTCTGAACAGCTTTCAAGAAGGTGTCGTCGCTCTTTAACTTATCAGACAGAGTACTTGCTTCATGGTCCGTGTAATGAACAACAGGTGGAGGGGAAACAGATCGTAGTCTATCACGCTCCAAGCGTTCACGATGACGTTGCTCGCGTTGGAATTGGCGTTGTTTACATTCCCATTCATATTGATCATCTCTAGCTTGCGCATAGTCTACATGTAACCGTCCGCAATTTGTAGATTCATTGCTGAGAATGCGAATCCTGTACCCAGATAAATAGATAGCCGAATCGACGGAAGCTTCATATGCGAAGCGAATATGACAAAAGTTCTTTTTTGAAAGTCGCAACGTTGTTATTTCTCCACAGGTTTCAAAGATTTCTCGAATGATATCTTCTGTGATGGCTTCGGGAAGGCCTCCCACGAATACAGTTCGACATCCGGGAGGTCGTTCTCTGATTGTCGGAGCCGGAGCAGTTGGGTTAGGAGGGAATAATGTACACGATTTACAGTGTATTATTTCTTTTATTGGAGCGGGGGCTGCAATTCCGGACCCAAGGGGAGCAGTCGAGTGGTCAGTTGGACTTGTAATATCTGGGATTATAGAGTATTGTTGCATTTGTAAAGCCATAGCTGCTGGGTCCATCATCATGGTTGGTTGCATCATCATGAACCCTTGATGTAGCATGCTGTTTAAAAACATTTGCGCACCGGTATCAGCCACAGTGGTTGATGTTATTGGGGTTTGTTCACTGCGTTCCCCGGGCTTTGTGTCGCGACTCAGAGGGCCGCTATTTAAAAAATGCCTCTGATCTGTAACAACGGTGGCAGCGGTATTTTCATTTTCATTTTCGATATCCATTGGTCCTGCTCCCATTTGCATGCTTTGCTTCAAATTGTTATTAGTCCCTCGGTCACTGCTAATGTAGGAAGACTGTGATTTATTTGTAGAATTGGTAGATGTGCTATTCGATGCGCGATTAAACTCTAAAGGTGCATCGTTAAAAGATGGCGGTACAGGTGCCAAACGAGGAGTCAACGCACCCCTTGGTGAATTTCCCGATGTTGTAGTATTAACAATTGGTGAAGATGATTGTGGTCCCGCAATTGAAGGCAAAGCGTTGGCTGTAGCTGCTACGTTCATAGCTGCAGCTATTTGTGATATTATGTTGTTACCCGCATTGGCATTTGACAAATTGTTCATTAGGGGCACTGAAATTGAAATAGCTGTAGTTAGTGGAAAATGTTTACAAAAAACGTAATCTTGAGTCGAAATTTTGATTTGTAAAAAACACACAGTTGAGAAGTAAAGCGTATGTATAAATAGTCACATAAATAAATGTGAGTAAGCAGAACATTTTCTTAAAATAAAGTATCGTATATATTCTAGGAAATCACGCGTTCTGTTAGGTCCACACCCCACACCCACACACTCTCTCGCCCTATTGTAAAATGATAATAACAACAAGTAGGAAGCATAAAAAAAAATACTTGAAAAAACATTAGATTAAAAAGTTGGCGGCGAAGAAAAAAAAAAAACAGAAACGAAAAAAACTAATAACAGAAGTTTTAGTTAGAAGAAGTGCGCCGTTGAAAACAATAAAATTCGCCTTTGAAGAAATGTGAACAATTAAAAAACTTAAAAAAGAATAGGTAAACAACTTGTTGAGGAGTAATTAATAATAAGTAAATAATTATAAAAACTATTCGTCGGGCCGTACACCAGAGAAGATTCCAACACCCCCTGCAACAAGGATAGCGATCAACGCCAGGCAACCAGCGGTTCGGCATTTCACCATGTAAGCCCTTTATACAATTTATTTGTTAATAATAATATAACGAATTGGCGCAGCCGGTAACCAACAACTGAGGACTGTACTAAAGTTAAGAACTCTTTAAATCCGAAAATCATCATCATCATCGGCACTACAACCGGGATCCGGCTTGGCCTTATTTAACAAATCTCTCCACCGGTCCCGATTTCGAGCCGATGTCATCCAGTTTGGCACTCCCAGGTTCTGGGCATCCTGATCTACGCCATCCCTCCATCGCAGACAAGGTCTGTCGCGCTGTTTCCCTCCATACATCCTGCCACAAAGGACTTTCCGGGCAGGCTCCTCTTCGCTCATTCTACCTAGGTGTCCCGCCCACCGGAGTCTACCGAGCTTGATTTTTCTTACAACATTAGCTTCAAGGTAGATCGCGTACAACTCATGGTTGTAGCGTCTCCGGAATCGTCCTCCCTCACATGCGGGGCCAACAATTCTCCTTAAGACATTCCTCTCGAACGCGACTAAGAGTTCAGACTGCCTTTTATTGAGCACTCAGGTCTCGCATCCATACATGAGTACTGGTAAGACCATGGTCTTGTACAGTAGCAGCTTAGATATCATGGATAAATTCCGGGATTTAAAGAGCCTTGATAGACCATAGTAGGCTTTGTTGGATTTGATCAGCCGTCCGCGTATTTCTTCTTCCATATTGTTATCGGCTGATACTATTGGCCCAAGGTAGTTAAAGAATTGCACTACTTCAAATTCGTGCTCCACTACTCTGATAGTTTGACCAACGTTAGGTCTCCTCTTTGCAGAAGTTGCCACCATGTACTTAGTTTTTCCCTCATTAATGTGCAGTCGCAGTTTTTGTGCCGCCTGCTCGATCTGGGTGAAGGATTCCTGTACAGCCGATTCGATTCTACCGATGATGTCGATGTCATCTGCGTAGGTAAATATCTGGCTGGACTTGGTGATAATAGTCCCTCTAGTTGTAACGCCAAAGACGCGGATTGCTTTCTCCAACGACAGGTTGAAGAGGCAGGCCAGACCGTCCCCTTGTCGGAGTCCATTAAAGATGTTTATTGGTTTGGACAGCAATCCCGCTATTTTTACTTGACTGGTTACGTTGGTCATGGTGAACCTACGAAGTCGTATCAATTTCTTTGGAATGCCGAACTCTCTCATGGCTTTATATAATAGTTCTACCTTGGCTATGCTGTCGTAGGCGGCCTTGAAGTCTATAAATAGATGATATAATGGAATCTTAAATTCCTGACATTTTTCCATCGCCTGCCCAAGGCTGAATATCTGATCAATTGCTGATTTGCCTGGGATGAAGCCACACTGATATTGACTAATGATGGCTTTAGCGTATGGGGATATCCGATCTTGTAGGATAGTGGAGAGTATCTGTGGGTTTATTTGGTTTTAGCCCCACGCCTCGTCTCGATAGGGTGTCCGTCCGACACAGGTTCACCGAGCCGTCCCAACTGCTTGCACGATCGTCGTACTGCGATGATCAATATAAACCACGGGTGTTTCCTTAATTCTATCTTTTATTTGAGAGCAACTTAATCTAGGTTACATAGGACTTGCGAATAATTTGGTGACTTAGTTTTAGTCGAAATATACAATCTTAGCAATCTAGTGTAACTTACGTTTTACTTAGAGACTCGGTATTTATATAATTTTTAATTCGATACACAGTAATTAAATGATTTCAAATTTGATACACAATAAATAAATGATTTCAAATTTGATAATTTAGTGAAACTTAATTTTAGTCGAAATATACAGTCTTAGCAATCTAGTGTAACTTATGTTTTACTTAGATACTCGGTATTTATATAATTTTTAATTCAACACACAGTAATTATATAATTAGTAATTCAATAACAGTAATTATATGATTTCAAATTTGATAATTTGGTGAAACTTAATTTTAGTCGAAATATACAGCCTTAGCAATCTAGTGTAACTTATGTTTTACTTAGATACTCGGTATTTATATAATTTTTAATTCAACACACAGTAATTATATAATTAGTAATTCAATAACAGTAATTATATGATTTCAAATTTGATAATTTGGTGAAACTTAATTTTAGTCGAAATATACAGTCTTAGCAATCTAGTGTAACTTATGTTTTACTTAGATACTCGGTATTTATATAATTTTTAATTCGATACACAGTAATTAAATGATTTCAAAATTTGATACACAGCATTCATATACTTTTAATTCAACACACAGTATTTATATAATTATTAATTCAATAACAGTAATTATATGATTTCAAATTTGATACACAGCATTCATATACTTTTAATTCAACACACAGGATTTATATAAATTGAAATTTGATACACAGCATTCATATACTTTTAATTCAACACACAGAATTTATATAATTATTAATTCAATAACAGTAATTATATGATTTCAAATTTGATACACAGTAAATAAATGATTTCAAAATTTGATACACAGCATTCATATACTTTTAATTCAACACACAGTATTTATATAATTATTAATTCAATAACAGTAATTATATGATTTCAAATTTGATACACAGCATTCATATACTTTTAATTCAACACACAGGATTTATATAAATTGAAATTTGATACACAGCATTCATATACTTTTAATTCAACACACAGAATTTATATAATTATTAATTCAATAACAGTAATTATATGATTTCAAATTTGATACACAGTAAATAAATGATTTCAAAATTTGATACACAGCATTCATATACTTTTAATTCAACACACGGGATTTATATAAATTGAAATTTGATACTCAGCATTCATATACTTTTAATTCAACACACGGGATTTATATAAATTGAAATTTGATACACAGCATTCATATACTTTTACTTCAACAATTTACCCGAACAAAAGGTTCAAAATGTAACCGTGGTAATCCCCAGATACTTTTCTCGAGGCAGCCGTAGATGATATTTGCGGTCACGGTTGTAATTTGATTTTTAAATATTTAACAGCGCCAAAGGTCGGTATTACCGCGGTATTCACTAACTCTATTGACTTCGGTTAGACAAGTCTTTATTTTTACTGACGCGGTCGTAATCTGATTTTGAAAAATTTACAGCGCACACGGATTGTTGCCACCGGGGATCTCTAAAAAGACTGAATTAGTTTATCGAAGCGACAGAATACCTCGTACTCCATCATCGCTTCGATGCCCATATTTGGTCATTTTTAACTTTTCGAGCTCCTCGGGATTTACTCTCGCTACCAAAACATATTACATCCCTTGGTGTGGGTAACCGCATTGTACCCCTGCCTGTGTGTATTTTTTTATCATTATTCGCACGGGGGTGCGCGCCATTGCGTGTGTTTACTCGTTGTACCATATTATGTGTAGGGACGTTCATATTGCTTATACGTGCAATGTGATGCTGCTACATGGGCATGCGTTATATCTCACGTATTTGTATTTGTTGAGATGTGTCCTTTTAAGGGCATGCGTTGTAGGTTTCGTCGGTTTGCGCGCCTTCTGGTAATTCCAGGAATTAGTCGCAGGCTTGCGCAACCGCATCATGTTTTTCTTGGTTGTTCTGCCACATCCGATCGTTGGTTGATGTTTTTGACAGATCGATGTGCAGGTGTCCCATGCTTTCCTCTGCTATTTAGTTTCTTACCATTGGTGCTACGTTGTGCTTGGTCATTATGACATGATTTTCGTGATTTATGCATTTCTACTTTTAGGAAGATGCCTGTATTGCACATACGCTTGTATCAGCGGGCTTGTGGTTGTTTACATGCTAATGCAGGTAAGTATTCGCTTTTCTGGCGCCCACAGCCTGCGAAAAGAGGTTACCTGGTGGTAAGTAGGCAGGTGGGTAGTGGCGTTCGCGCTAACCGCCACAGTACTCCCCCCCCCAGTGACATAGTCACGATAAAACAAAAACATAACAAAAACGAAGAGGTGTTGAGACTGAGGCGTGCTCTTGGTTGGCCACGCGACTGGTCCCCTTTGGTTCTGTCATTACCATCATGGTGGTAACATTTGTCGAGTGCGCAGTCTTTTACGACTTCGCGTAATGGGCCCCTTATATTGTTCTGGCACGCCCGCCGTGGTCGGCGGCGTCTTTTTCTGCACCTCCGCATGGTGAGAAGTGCACCCCTGGTTACTTTCTTCCAAAAAGCAAGGTTTTAGCCGTTCCACGCTGATTGTGGCTGCTTTCCCACGCACGTCCACCTCGTAGACCCGTTCGCTGATTCTTTTAATCACTTTGAACGGGCCCTCAAACGGAGGGTCGAGTGGTTTCTTTACTTTATCCACTCTAACGAAAACGTGTGTACAGGTGCGCAACTCTGGATGCACGAAAACTCTCTTTGACCCGTGTCGGGCAACCGGTCTTGGTCGTACTTTTCGCATCAAATCACGCAGGTAACCCACGCTCTTCGTCAGCTCCGCAGGTGCCTCGCCGTCGACGAAAAGCTCCCCGGGCAAAACGAGGCTGGTACCGTAAGTGAGCTCGGCTGCTGAGGCGCCCAGGTCTTCCTTCATGCTGGTCCTCAAACCAAGGAGGACTGTGGGCAGTGCGTCGAACCACTGTGTGTCATTATGGCACATTAAAGAGGCCTTCAATGATCTATGCCAACGCTCTATCATTCCATTGGCAGCAGGATGATATGCTGTCGTACGCTCTCTTTGACAACCCAGCAACTCCGTAAGCTGTCTGAAGATCGTAGCCTCAAACTGAGGTCCCCTATCCGAGGTAAGTGTTGTGAGAACGCCGAAACGCGTTACCCACGTTGAGTAGAAAGCCCGAGCCACGCTCTCTGCGGTTATCACACGTAATGGGGTAGCCTCGGGCCATCGCGTAAAGCGATCTATCATCGTGAGCAGGTACGCGAATCCTCTGGAGGGAGTTAAAGGGCCGACTATGTCGATGTGTACGTGGGCGAAACGCGCCTCGGGCAGCTTGAATTGTGCCGGTTCCAGTACGTTGTGTCTGCTTATCTTACAACGTTGACACTTGAGACACGCCCTCGCCCACCTCGTGAGGTCCTTATTCATATGTGGCCAAACGAACTTACGTCGAATCGCCGCAGCCGTCGCGCGCCCGCTGGGATGAGCTGGGCTATGAAAGGTCTCATAAATGCCCCTACGCAACACCGCAGGAATGTATGGCCTGACTGTACCCGTTGAGACGTCGCACCAAACGGTTTTCCCGTTGGTGTCGACAGCGAACCTACGCAGTTCCAGTGCTGTGTCTGCTGTTACGAGAGCCTTAAGTTGGCTGTCGTTTTTCTGGGCTTGCTCCAAGTCAGCGTCAGCTAAGGCTGCGCGCAATTGAATCACATCTATGCGAGATAGTGCGTCTGCTATTACGTTCTGATTACCAGGAGCGTACTTTATCTCGGTGACGTATTGGCCTATGAGGTCCAGATGCCGCTCCTGTCGCGGCGATGCATTTCCGGATTTTTTCCGGAAGGCGTGGCTCAATGGTTTATGGTCCGTTCTGACGATCGCCTGACGACCCTCGACCATGTGTCGGAAGTATTTGATGGCACTGTATATGGCTAATAACTCTCGGTCATAGGTGCTGTACTTTCGTTCTGCCGTACTGAGCTTTCTAGAGAAAAAACCCAGCGGCTCCCAGCTACCGTCGCTCTCCTGCTCCAATACCGCCCCAATAGCGGTGTCCGACGCGTCGCATTGTATTGCTAACTGTGCGCCCTCTGCCGGGTAACACAGCAGGGTGGCGTTTGAAAGTTGCGCTTTTGACTGCCGGAATGCATTACTTGCTGCTTCCGTCCAGACGATTGGACGTTTGTCATTCTTTTTTGCCCCCTTTAAATATTCATTTAAAGGGGCCTGGACATGCGCGGCGTTTTGTAATGTAGGCCGGTAAAAATTAAGCATGCCCAGGAAACGTCGTAATTCGCGAACGTTGGTAGGACGTGGGAATTCGTTGAGAGCTTTAACTCTGTCCGAGAGAGGCCGAATACCACGATTGTTGATATGATAACCCAAATAGCTCACCTGCTCTTTGGCAATTTGGCATTTGTCCGGGTTAATCATTAGTCCGTAACGGCGGAGGCGTTCTAACACCTGTTTAAGATGTTGCTGGTGCTCTGCTCGGTTTTGGGACGCAATCAGGATATCATCGATGTAGGCGTAACAAAAATCCAGTCCACGCAGAGCTGAATCGATGTACCTTTGAAATGTTTGTGCGGCGTTTCTAAGGCCGAAAGTCATTACCTTGAACTCATATAGTCCAAAAGGGGTAATGACCGCGGTTTTTGGGATGTCTTCGTGTCCACTGGTATTTGGTGGTATGCCCTGGCGAGGTCCAGGGTCGTGAAGACTGTGCATCTGCGCAATTTGTATGAGTAATCATACAAGTGTGCGATGGGGTATCGGTCCGGGATTGTGACCGCGTTTAACTGTCGGTAGTCGCCACACGGGCGCCATTCGCCGCTTCGTTTCTTAACTAGGTGAAGCGGACTGGCCCATGGGCTTACTGAAGGTTGGCAGATTCCTTGCTCCAGCATGTAGTCGAATTCTTCGCGTGCTGCGCGCAATTTGTCTGGTGCTAGTCGACGCGGACGTTGGCTTACGGGTGGACCCCGTGTCTCGATGTGATGGTATACCCCGGACTCTATGTGCTCCTGGTTGGGAAGTGGTACTGTCGAGTGTCTATACTCTTCCAGTAGAGCCGGATACTCATCGCATGTGATATCGGCTTCGTGTGGCGTCCGTGGGGCCTCCCCCGGCGGATGCCCGAGTAGCCGTTGTTCCACTACTCTATTGTTCGCTGTATCGACTAGCAATTTGTGGCACGATAGTAAGTCCGACCCTATTAATGGTTCGGAGACGTCCGCCACTATGAAGTGCCAACCTATGGGGTGCCGCAAACCTAGATCCAGTCGTAGGTACTTACGTCCGTAAGTAGCTATGGATGTGTTGTTCGCTGCCAGTAATTGGAGTCTGCTAGGCGTTTTATTTTGCGAAGCGTATGACTTAGGCAAGACTGATATGTCGGCGCCAGTGTCGACCGTAAAACTTATATCCAATTTCGCGTCTTTGATTGTTAAGCGGCTTACTTGGAGTGTGCCGACCGTTTGCGCTGTGGTTGCGGTCGGCCGTCCTAGTTTAAATTCGCGTTTGTTGTTGGTTTTACCGGTTTCCACCCGCAGGGTTGTGTGCATTTGCGGGCCTTTGCCCCAAACCGCCGATGATATGAACACCACGCGGGTGTTAATGCCCTTTGAGGGTTCGCTGTTGGCTGTGGCGCGGGTCTCCCGCGCGTGCCAGTGGCACCTCTCAGGTTATCGCGTAGCCCAGTTGTGGGCTGGGTCTGGGGCCTCTGATATGTTGGGCGATTTTGGGCCGTGCGCGCGAAGTCTCGTAATTCGGCCCGTAATTGTGCTATTTCGCGTTGTAAACTTAATTCATAGCGCGAGGGTCCCGGTAGCCGGAAGTGGGGTTGTTCTGCGTCCCGAGTATGCGCCAATGCCCGTGCCGAGTCTGTGGCGAGTGGTTGTGACGCGTTGGTGCCTCTCTTTTCGCGCGGAATATTCTGGGGCGAGGCGTAGTATCGCGCAGATGCTTCCTCCGGACGATTAATGGTCGCCACATGAAAGGCGGGGGGCTCCTCTCGTTGGTCAGCGCCCTCTACGATCGCATCCGCGATCTTAGCCAGCCAACTCAGGCTTTGATTGGTTTGAGCGATCACAGTAGGACGCGCTTGTTGCGGAAGACCCCTAATGAAGTGGGGTCTGATGACATCATCTGAAATCCCCTTCCCCGCTATAGACCGCAAATGAGTGAGAAAATGCGATGGCTTCATCCCTGTAAAATTAGTTTCGTTGTATAATCGTTGGTGCCTCTTGGCTATTGACTCCTCGAGCGCGTTGAGGAGCGTTTCCCTCATATTTGTATACGGGCTGTTACCAGGAGCTCTTATAATGTGTGCCACATGTGTACGCTGGTTTCGGTTTAAAACCCTCATAACCTCAAGCGCACGTGGTCTCTCCTCGCTCACGCCCGCCGCCTCGAATATGAGGTCCGCCATGGTGAACCAGAGCTCCGATTCCTCCTCATCAAAAGGAGGCAAGCGCAAGTCGCGCGAGGCAACATGTAGTGCCTGCACTGTTGGAGTCGCACCAGCGGATAACGGGAACTCCGTTCTGTGAGGGCGTGAGTCGTGGGCTGTTTCGTGCAGCGAGTCCGTGGGCTGTTCTACACTGAGGGCGTCCACGAAGGCCGGGGACTCGGGACGCGGTACTCCTAGCTCCCGTTGTAGCTCCGCCCGTGGGACCGTCTGTGGTTCGGTATGCGCCTCCCGCAGTGATTCCGGTTGGGACTCCTGTTGAGCCTTCTTTGACCTCGTGAACTGGGCCATTTTCTACAAAAGGTGATGGGGCCGCCCCCCGAAACGCGAGAACCACAAGAAATGTAGGAAAAGGTTGGTGGGGAGTGGAACTAAAACTCTGCGCCTTGGCGACAAGCTAGTCGCTTGCAGCTGTTTCGATGGGCACGAGTGAACAATGTGTACGTGAGGATTGGTTAATTTGCTGTGTATGGTTTTCCGGTGTAACATCCGTATCGGTTCCGATTTTTCGATGCCCGGAAGGGGCCTACTACGCGAATTCGTTGCTGTGCTCGTTTGTACCATTCAATTATAAAAGAACATTTTAGACTACTCTTTAAAAAATAAAATGACAGAAAAAGAAAAATATTGTGTTTTAGCTGGCTCTGAAGGAGCTCAGCGTATATATAGTTCAAAAGAAGAAATAGAAAAAAAAAATTGCGTCACCTGGAGTCCAACGTTGAGGTTTTGGTTTCGTCAGGTGTCGTTACTCGCGCTGTGTTGAGGAATAGCGCCGCGATCTGACTCCACTTGTGTGCTCCCTGGGCAGGATTGATCTTCCGCACGTTGTCTCTGTCTCCAAATTAAGATATATTGATGACTGTGCGGCAGGGTTGTGTGTTCTTCTTCACTTGGTAGGTCACCAATTGTGGGTTTATTTGGTTTTAGCCCCACGCCTCGTCTCGATAGGGTGTCCGTCCGACACAGGTTCACCGAGCCGTCCCAACTGCTTGCACGATCGTCGTACTGCGATGATCAATATAAACCACGGGTGTTTCCTTAATTCTATCTTTTATTTGAGAGCAACTTAATCTAGGTTACATAGGACTTGCGAATAATTTGGTGACTTAGTTTTAGTCGAAATATACAATCTTAGCAATCTAGTGTAACTTACGTTTTACTTAGAGACTCGGTATTTATATAATTTTTAATTCGATACACAGTAATTAAATGATTTCAAATTTGATACACAATAAATAAATGATTTCAAATTTGATAATTTAGTGAAACTTAATTTTAGTCGAAATATACAGTCTTAGCAATCTAGTGTAGCTTATGTTTTACTTAGATACTCGGTATTTATATAATTTTTAATTCAACACACAGTAATTATATAATTAGTAATTCAATAACAGTAATTATATGATTTCAAATTTGATAATTTGGTGAAACTTAATTTTAGTCGAAATATACAGTCTTAGCAATCTAGTGTAACTTATGTTTTACTTAGATACTCGGTATTTATATAATTTTTAATTCAACACACAGTAATTATATAATTAGTAATTCAATAACAGTAATTATATGATTTCAAATTTGATAATTTGGTGAAACTCAATTTTAGTCGAAATATACAGTCTTAGCAATCTAGTGTAACTTATGTTTTACTTAGATACTCGGTATTTATATAATTTTTAATTCAACACACAGTAATTATATAATTAGTAATTCAATAACAGTAATTATATGATTTCAAATTTGATAATTTGGTGAAACTTAATTTTAGTCGAAATATACAGTCTTAGCAATCTAGTGTAACTTATGTTTTACTTAGATACTCGGTATTTATATAATTTTTAATTCGATACACAGTAATTAAATGATTTCAAAATTTGATACACAGCATTCATATACTTTTAATTCAACACACAGTATTTATATAATTATTAATTCAATAACAGTAATTATATGATTTCAAATTTGATACACAGCATTCATATACTTTTAATTCAACACACAGGATTTATATAAATTGAAATTTGATACACAGCATTCATATACTTTTAATTCAACACACAGAATTTATATAATTATTAATTCAATAACAGTAATTATATGATTTCAAATTTGATACACAGTAAATAAATGATTTCAAAATTTGATACACAGCATTCATATACTTTTAATTCAACACACAGTATTTATATAATTATTAATTCAATAACAGTAATTATATGATTTCAAATTTGATACACAGCATTCATATACTTTTAATTCAACACACAGGATTTATATAAATTGAAATTTGATACCCAGCATTCATATACTTTTAATTCAACACACAGAATTTATATAATTATTAATTCAATAACAGTAATTATATGATTTCAAATTTGATACACAGTAAATAAATGATTTCAAAATTTGATACACAGCATTCATATACTTTTAATTCAACACACGGGATTTATATAAATTGAAATTTGATACTCAGCATTCATATACTTTTAATTCAACACACGGGATTTATATAAATTGAAATTTGATACACAGCATTCATATACTTTTACTTCAACAATTTACCCGAACAAAAGGTTCAAAATGTAACCGTGGTAATCCCCAGATACTTTTCTCGGGGCAGCCGTAGATGATATTTGCGGTCACGGTTGTAATTTGATTTTTAAATATTTAACAGCGCTAAAGGTCGGTATTACCGCGGTATTCACTAACTCTATTGACTTCGGTTAGACAAGTCTTTATTTTTACTGACGCGGTCGTAATCTGATTTTGAAAAATTTACAGCGCACACGGATTGTTGCCACCGGGGATCTCTAAAAAGACTGAATTAGTTTATCGAAGCGACAGAATACCTCGTACTCCATCATCGCTTCGATGCCCATATTTGGTCATTTTTAACTTTTCGAGCTCCTCGGGATTTACTCTCGCTACCAAAACATATTACATCCCTTGGTGTGGGTAACCGCATTGTACCCCTGCCTGTGTGTATTTTTTTATCATTATTCGCACGGGGGTGCGCGCCATTGCGTGTGTTTACTCGTTGTACCATATTATGTGTAGGGACGTTCATATTGCTTATACGTGCAATGTGATGCTGCTACATGGGCATGCTTTATATCTCACGTATTTGTATTTGTTGAGATGTGTCCTTTTAAGGGCATGCGTTGTAGGTTTCGTCGGTTTGCGCGCCTTCTGGTAATTCCAGGAATTAGTCGCAGGCTTGCGCAACCGCATCATGTTTTTCTTGGTTGTTCTGCCACATCCGATCGTTGGTTGATGTTTTTAACAGATCGATGTGCAGGTGTCCCATGCTTTCCTCTGCTATTTAGTTTCTTACCATTGGTGCTACGTTGTGCTTGGTCATTATGACATGATTTTCGTGATTTATGCATTTCTACTTTTAGGAAGATGCCTGTATTGCACATACGCTTGTATCAGCGGGCTTGTGGTTGTTTACATGCTAATGCAGGTAAGTATTCGCTTTTCTGGCGCCGACAGCCTGCGAAAAGAGGTTACCTGGTGGTAAGTAGGCAGGTGGGTAGTGGCGTTCGCGCTAACCGCCACATATCTTATAGGCGGTACTCAGCAATGTTCTACCCCTATAGTTGCTGCACAGTGTGATATCTCCCTTCTTATGTATGGGGCAAATTATACCACGACGCCAATCTTCCGGCACCTCCTCTTGCTCCCATACGTGTACCACGATCTCATGAATTGCATGATGTAACGCTGTCCCTCCTTGATTGATCAGCTCAGCTGGTATGCCACCAGCTTCAGGGGCTTTAATTGATTTGAACTGTCTAATGGCTTTTAATGTTTCCTCAATGCTTGGTGGCCGCAGTATTTGGTCTTGATCTTGTATTGGTGGAACCTCCAATTCTTCTGTGAGCTGACCATTTAGCAATTCATTGAAGAGCATTTCCCAACGCTTCAGAATGCCTTCAGGATCGGTGATCAGATTACCCTCTTTATCCTTGCAGTAAGTGCAGCGTAGTGTGTACCGCATCATACTGCGAATTATTTGGTAGAACTTCCGCGCCTGGGGCAGACCCCGCTCTCTTCTTTTCTCTATTTCACAGACAAGGTTTTTTTCCCAGGCACTTTTCTTTTGTCTGTGAAGTCTTTTTTCAGATCTTCTGTGCTCTTTGTATTTCTCCTCGCGCACCCGCGTCCTATGAGACTGCTGCGTTGCCCGGTATGCAGGATTCTTACGTTCAGTCGCTAGTTTGCACTCATCATCAAACCAGTCGCTCCGATCTCTACGACTACTGCCTAAGATGGAGTTGGCAGTACTAATGATAGTATTATTAAGGCGTGTCCATTACTCTTCTACGCCCGGCATTCTGGCCTCAGGGCTTACTCTCCCTTCATCGAGTTCTTCCGAATCCGAAAATACACGGAGGAGTAGTTCAGTGATGGGTATAGTGGTTCTAGCATTCCTACACCAACTAGCCTTGCTAGTCGTTAGGCTTTTTTAAAAATAATAATTAAATTAGTAAAAAAATAAAATTAATTAAATTAATAAAAGATAAAATAAAATATACTATTTTCCATCACTCAAGAGAGAGAGGGACACGACTAACAGAGAAAAACATTTGTTTATTTTTCTCTTTTCAGTTTTGTCTGCTTTTTTCTTTTCTTTTCTTTTCGTTTCAAATATTTGGTTCCCTTGCTCAACGGTCTATTCTGGTTCTTCTTTGTTCGCAATTTCTCTTTTCTTCAGCTTTCGTTCTCCCCTCTACGGGTTTTATTTGTGTAGGTTAGTCTTGCGGGGTTTTAATTATTAATTGCCTAACTCTCGATGCAAACGAGAAGTTAATTGAAGAGAAACTCCCCTACTAACTCTCCAGAACGCGCGACAGAACAATCCATTAACACCACGTTAGGAGCGGACACAATTTTGGAGTTAATCCATAAAACCGTGCCAGTATTTAACGGACAAAAAAGCCCTACCGCAGCTGTCGAACTACAAACGATCATTGACAGTTGTAATAGGACCTAAGTTGTTTGTCCACGGAGGAAGAACAAAATTTTTTGCGATGGTTACCCATGCGGTTGGGCGGCGAAGCCTACTGCATCCTCATGGAAAAAACCCCGGTAACCTTCCAGGAATTGCAACAACAACTCAGGAGGGCATTGTTGCCACAGGAGTCCTATGAAGAGTTGCATTGACAACTCTCTAGAATGCGACAGCTTCATGCAGAGGACATCGCAGATCTTGTTTCTCGTGTGAAACAAGCGGTAGAGCTCTGCAAGGAGGCGGTGACACGCTCATACGGACAAGTAGCCAGCGTCGCATTCGCCATCCAGATTGAATGGAAGTCAGGGAGGACCATTTCCGACACCATTTACTGGAATTAGGAGAGGATCCTCACGAAAAAATTATCACGCCTGCCTCCTCTTCAACCAGGCGTTGGAGAAAGCAATCCGTGACTCTGGCGTTACACCTAGAGGGACTATTATCACCAAGTCCAGCCAGATACTTGCCTACGCAGATGACATCGACATCATCGGTAGAACCGAATCGGCTGTACAGGAATCCTTCACCCAGATCGAGCAGGCGACAAAAAAACTGCGACTGCACATTAATGAGGGAAAAACTAAGTACATGGTGGCAACTTCTACGAAGAGAAGACCTAACGTTGGTCAAAATATCAGGGTAGTGGAGCAAGAATTTGAAGTAGTGCTATCCTTTAACTACCTTGGGTCAATAGTATCAGCCGATAACAATATGGAAGAAAAAAAAACGCGAACGGCTAATCAAATCCAACAAAGCCTACTATGGTCTATCAAGGCTCTTCAAATCCCGAAATTTATCCAGAACATCCAAGCTACTACTGTACAAGACCACGGTCTTACCAGTACTCACGTATGAACCAGAGACCAGGGGGCTCAATAAAAAATACTCTTAGCTGTGTTCGAGCGAAAGGTCTTAAGGAGAATTGTTGGCCCCGTATGTGAGGGAGGACGATTCCGGAGACGCTACAACCATGAGTCGTACGCGATCTACCTTGCAGCTAATGGTGTAAGAAAAATTAAGCTCGGTAGACTTCGGTGGGTGGGACACCTAGGTAGAATGAGCGAAGCGGAGCCTGCCCGGAAAGACCTCTGTGGCAGGATATATGGAAGGAGGCAGCGCGGTAGACCTTGTCTGTGATGGAGATGTTGGCCCCGTATGACGATGACGTAGACCAGGACGCTCAGAGGTTGGGGGTGCCAAACTGGATGACATCGGCTCGAAATCGGGATCGGTGGAGAGACTTGCTAAATAAGACCAAGACCGGATCCCAGTTGTAGTGCCGATGATGATGATGATAATTGAGAATCAAGGAAAAAAGACGGAAATAAATAATGTTGAGAAAAAAAAAGAATCACAACAGAGAAGTTAGAACCAATACATCAGACCACTGCCGCGTATAAGTTAACAAGATGAAATACAAAGCTAAGGAAATAAGATATCATTCAGCAAAGTCAACCCATGCCCAAGCGGGGAACCACGAACATAGACGATTCCCACGAGCAACGTCTGAAGCCTCCGAAACCGTGGCCGCTGCTCCAATCTAATTGGGACAAAGCATTATTCGAGCATTTGAGGAATTTTAGTATTTAAGGTAGTTGATTAGTTCGAATTTTATTCAGTAGATTCAGTAAGTGTTTGAAGGCAGAATTGATGCCTGAATAAATATATTTTTTTAATAAACGAAAAAAGGGTTTAACTTATGGAAGGCGATGTACCACACTCACTTACTATTTGAGTTGCCGAAATGGTAAGTTAACGTGTGTGGTTAAAAATTCGGAGGTCTTGCTATTGTAATGACTCTTGGAATGAGATGTTTTGATAAAAATGTACGTCCGTCAAGCAAAATAAGCCTTGTAGCCCAAATAAATATGTATATCAAAATTGAATTGGAATTTTCAAATCTAATGCACGACGGTAAAGAGATGGCCAGTCGTTCAGCAGTCATTCATTACAAACGAAGATTTGTCAATGCAAAGTCGATGGAAGGAATTCAAAAAAATTGTTAGTTAGTGTAATACTGTGCAGCACTGTTTTCATTGACCAAATGATTATAAAAGGAAAAACAAAATGTCTATTGTTATATTCAGTATTTCCATTTTCACCTCATTTGAGATTCTAAACATCCAAACACGAAATACACAAACGAATATTCACATAACCGGCGTTTGCAACTCCCAAAACAAAAATATTTACGAAAAATCCGAACAAAGTAAACCGTGCAAAGGAGCAACAGATTGTTATCCATTCTGCCGTGTTGACATATGAAGAGATGCGCAGAGCGCACAAGAAGAGAATTTGCCCCTAAACCCACAAAATGGCGACAATTGTGAAAAAATATCCTCACACGAAATTAAAACTTTAGATTTCTAAAATTGCTTCAAAACAAATAGATAGGTGAATCTCTAAAAACATGAAGGAGTTACCAACACATTTAAAGGCTTCCAGTTTATGATTACTCACTCATGTTGTGCATCGGATTTCGGCCAATATTTGGGTAGTTGAAGGTCATGTCGTAATCCGAGAGATGTTCGCTGATATCCAAATGCCTGTGAGTAGAAGTTAGATTTGAATTGTAGTTGCGATAATATGGAATTCTCACAGATGAGTCGATTCAATAATTCCTTTTAAATTTGCTACTTTGATTTATTATTTATATTTAAACGGTGTACGGGTGAACACCACCCCTAATTGAGAAAAAGAAAATCTCCAACTGAAGGGGCACAGACACTTCCTTTGACGTTTTTCTTTCGACACATTTTCGTGGAGATTCTTCGTGTATTTGGTTTGAAAATCGACTAGGCACGTGCTTGCTTCAGATGGCGCTAGGTTAGTAAGGGAGGATGGGAATGAATTACGAGCGCAGTTAAACGGTGTGCTCGAACTACTCTTAAAAACACTCATGTATGGTTGGGAATAGTAATTTGGGAACACTCATGACACTAAATCAAGCTAACGCTTTTGCTTTTCCCAACTTGTGCTTTTTACAAATAAGTTTAAGCAGCCAGTGATTGTGACATTGGATTGTGGACAAACTTTGAACACGAATGAAGGAATGAAGGAATGGATGATGTATGAATGAAGTGAGGACAGAACCCTCAGTTTATTTCGCTTAGTACATGTGGTATAAAAATATAAACTTCATATAAACTTATAAATATACTTTCGAACTAACTTAAAATCTAACAAGGCATGGGGGTTGGGGTTACTTTAAAGTAACTTAAGGGGACATTCCGTTTTGTCGGGTCAAAAAATAGGTTATTTTCATGATTTTTTAAAGAGAAACTATTAAAGATATAACTTTTTTTTTAATATCTTATTCATCTTTACGTTTGTAAATTTTGTCGAATCAGTCCGGAACCGGAAACCCCCCCTCCAGGTGTTCAAAGTTAGCCATCCGTTATTTTTTTAGTATTTTGTATGAGGGCAGAACCCTCATTTATTTAGCTTAATGCAAGCTTCCATTAACTTAAATTAAATTAATATAAAAAGTTTTACAGACTATCTTAAAACTAGAGTAAGGAGAAAAAAGAAAAAAATTAGGATGGTGAAGGTGACTGTGCGATGGGGGAGGTAGGAGGCTAGGGAGGAGCGAGTGTATGTGGGGGTGGTAAATTCGGCATTTGTGAGACAGTGACAGTGCAGGGCATGTCTACGCACTGGTAGGGGGCGGGGTTGGTGAGCTGAGGGAAGAGGTTGAAATTGTGGGTGGGGCTGGGGAGCTACTGACGGTAGGAGAGGGGGGGTAGGATTGCAGGGTAGAGGGGATTATTGGAGGGAGGGGGCGGATTTAGGACGGGTTTATTCTGAGACGTCGTTTAAGAGTGGGGGTGGAGATGTTGAAATCGAAGAAGGTGGGGAAAGAGTTAGCCTGTCGTAGCATACGCGAGATGGGTTCGTTAGCGCCGTAAGAAGTGTGATGAGCAGGCACGTAAAACAGTCGTGGGTTACGTACGTTATGGGGGTTTGTATACAATGTTAAATTGGAGAGCAAGCTTGGGCAATTGATTGAGCCAGACAGAAGGCGATGGACAAAGATGATATCGGCATGGATTCTGCGCTCTTCAAGTGCGTTTAGATTGATTAGACGGAGCCGGCTTGTGTATGGTGGTAGAATCAGCAGATTTTCCCAGTTTAGTCCGCGGAGAGCGAAGCGCAAGGAACGACGTTGAACTTCCTCAATCCTGCGAATGTGAGTCACTTGATACGGGGACCAGACCTGACTAGCGTATTCGAGTAGTGGCCGGACAAAAGTTGTGTAGAGTGATCGGGTGACGTATGGGTTAAGGAATTCCTTCGACCAGTGTTTGACAAACCCAAGGGCGGCGTTAGCCTTGAGGATTATGTAATCAAAATGTGCGGTAAATTTGAGCTCCTTGTCGCATAGGACTCCCAGATCGCGAATCAATTCAACCGATGTTATCGGTCGGTTCAGTAAGAAATAGGAGCGTGGGTGAGTGGGGGAACTCTTCCGAGAGAAGGTGATTGTGTGACATTTGGCGATATTCATTTCTAGACGATTATTACCAAGTCGAGAAGCTGTCAAGATCTGCTTGGAGAAGTGAGGAGTCCGGGGGAGAACGGATTATCTTAAAAATTTTGGAATCATTCGCGTAAAGCGAGATGAAGGAGTGATTAATGCAGGAGCCTATGTCGTTTATGGTTAGGATAAATAGGAGTAGGCCGAGGTGACTGTCCTGGGGGACACCTGAGGTTGGGTAAAAAGGATCGGAGAGGGTGGATCTAAATCGCACGCGGCAGGTTCGATAACTAAGATAGGATGACACACACTTAATCAACAGGGGTTCGAAACCGAGGGAGGATAGCTTGAAGAGAATGAGGTTATGGGAGATTTTGTCGAGGGCCTTGCTAAAGTCGGTAGCGACTACGTCGACCTCATCGCCGTTTTCTAGGGCAAGGAGTGTGTGGGATGTGAATTCGACAAGGTTAGTAGTAATGGACCTGCCTGAGAGAAAGCCGTGCTGGTTCGGAGAGATGGTGTTGTTGTATGTGTAGAGGGATGAGAGGGCCGAGGGAGAATTCAGACATGCCAGTAATGTAGGAGGGGTTAGGCTCGAACGAGTCGTCCGTGAAGGATAGTTTGAAGAAGGACGCGAAAAGATTGGATATGGTTTGGGAGTCTGTTGTAGTAGTTGAGCCGTAGAAAAGGGATGCGGGATAGGCATTAGATTTCCGTTTGTGGTTAATGAAGTGGAAGAAAGATTTGGGGTCGTTGATCAGGTTGAATTGAGCTTTGGCAAGGTGATTGTGGTAGAGAGAGCTGTAAAGCTCGGTGAATTGGTAAAAGTAACCCAGATAGTTGGAGTAGTCAAGGGGAGAACGCGTGTTTAGGAAAGTGTTCCACAACTTATTCCTTTTGTTACGAAGGGTGCGTAATTTGTGGTTATACCATGGGGGCGATGAGAATGATAACCTGTGTCGTGAGTATGGGACATATAGGGATATGGCGTTGTGGATTTCTGTGTAAAGCGAGGCTGTAGCGTCCACTACAGTTATTTCATTTACGCAGAGTGTGATATTGCTGAGGTACTCATTTATGAGGCAGAAATTGGCTTTTCGGAAGTTGAAAAAAAATTGATAGGGGGGCGGAGTGCTGTGGGCTGAGTAGTCGTGGTATAAGCATACGAGAAGCGGGGGGCGGTGGTTGTCAATAGTTGAGAGGGTGTGGGGACTAGAGCCAACTGAGGAATTAAGGGGGTCTGTCGTGAACACAAGGTCAAGTTGTCTGCCCAGATGGTTTAGGACATTGCTTACTTGGCAAAGGCCAGAGTCGGTGAGGCTGTCTATAAAGAGACATTCCTTGGTAGTAGTGGGGTTTGACATGTAGTGGGAGTGGTCGTCAGACAGCATCCATTGGAGATTGGGGAGATTAAAATCGCCAAGGACTACAATGTCGTCTTGGGAAGAACTAGCCTCAGTTATGCGATCGATTGACGCAATAGCGTGTGAGTATGACTCGATAGCTTGCGATGGAGGTATGTAAAAGCATATGATGAACACGGACTTTGAGCGGTGTTCAATTTTTATTGCGACATAGTCGAGGTTGGGAGAAGAAGACATGGTGATAAGAGAAGATGTAAGTCCGTTTTGGATGGCAAGCAGCACGCCTCGGCAGGGGGTGTCAGGACCGGAATGATGGACCTCGTCGTCCCGAAAAAACTGTGAAGGGGGGGGGGGGGGACACTTCCAGGCTGTTGATACGGGGGGTCAGGTTACTTTCGGGCAGTGCGTATATATCAAAGGGAAAGGAGTGAGTATTTTGTAAGATCGAATGCGTTTTGGACCGTAGTCCTCTGACGTTCTGGTAGTAAATGGTTAGGGGAAGAGTATTGGGAGACCCTGTTGAAAGTGGGTTGAGCAGCCGTTTAGTGCCGAAAAAACTTCTTATTTGTGCATTCCCTGCGTAGGGGACCAGATGCCACTTTCGTGCAAATGTATTGTCGAAAAGCCGAGGGGTCTCTTGTTACTTTTGGGGGGGGGGATATTGAAGTTTTCATGGAATTTTATGTACAAATTATGAAGGCTAGGGAAATCGGTGGGGAGACCTTCCTGCTGAATGGATATCTTAACACTCGTTTTCGTTTTGCCTTCGTAGCAGACTGCTTCAGATTTGCCATGAAGGTAAGCTAGATAGATGCGGACGTTCTCTTATGTCCGACTGTTTCGAAGCTTCGAGAGGGCATAGCGGCATTCAGATGACTTAAGGGATTGTTGAGTTATCTTGACGGGAGGCGGTAGGAGGGGATCAAAAACTGGCGGGCCGGGGCTGGGCCGTGAAGGGGAAATGGGGCGAGGGGGTAAGAGATTCGATCTTGAGCACTGTTCGGAGGACAAATGGGCTGTGCTTTCATGGGCGGGGCCTAATGGTATGAGAGTGTGCGATCTTTGGAAATTGGTGTATTTAGCACCTGTTTTTAGGTCAAAGACCGGAAAGGGGTTGGGGTTAGGGGCAGGATGTGATGTGCGGGGAGTGGTTAGGTCGGTGTTGGGCGGGACGACATTGCGGGTGTGTGTGGAGGAGGGTTTCGGACAAGGAGTGCGGTCTAGGTGAGATAATGTGCGGGAGGGCCGGTTGAAACTTGGCTTGGGAGAGGGTTTGGTGGGTCGTCTTAGGGTTGCATCGGGGATACGAGTGCGTGTGCTTCTGGGATTGAGAACAGGGGTGTGCGTTGTGGGTGGTTTGGGCAGGGGGTTTTATAGGATGAGTTGTAGCTGGAGCGTGGGTTGCTCCGGAGGATTTTGGAAGAAGGGTGAGTGTCGATCTGGGACGGTCAGTACTGTTGCTATTTCCCTGTGTGGGTTTAGGTAAAGAAGGCAGAGGTTTTGACGGTTTGATGGAGGTAATTCGGGATATCGTCATCCTGCCGACCCTACAGAGGGTGTTTTTTTCGAGTGGAAAATCCAGTCATATCTGGAGGGGAGGTCTAAGCGGAAACTAGGTTTAATCTTACTGCCAGGAAGTGAGTGACATTCATTTACTGGAATGTAGAATTTCATCAGGAAGAACTCAGCAATCCAAGCGGGGTTCGCAGTCTTTGGTGCGCCCTTTAACGGATATGAAGTGACTGCTAGATTTGACTGCTCCAGTTTATTGAGCCGAGCTTGCCATTCAGCAGGTGTCCAAGATGTGCCGAAGTGGACTATTAGTGGAGGGTCAGCTTGGGGAATTTTGGAAACTGAAGTTGAAGTAGGGGGCGGGAGATGAGTGGGGCAAGTAATTTGGGGTGTAGTGGGAAGAGGCGGGGGTGGGGGTACGATCTGGAGTTCATCGTGTAGAGATGATACGCATCGTGTGGAGGAGTGGGGGTTTATTTGCGTTCTGCTCGTGTAAGGGTTATTTTCGTCCCCGGTGAAAAAATACGAATAATGCAAAAAGTTTATTGAACTTAAATATATTTAGCCCAATGTGAGCGAAAAAAATTTTAAAATTGATGAAAAACAACAAAATGGCAGACTATTGAAAAAAAAATTGATTTTTCGGCCCTTTTTTACTCTATTTTTTAGTTATAACTAAAGAAATAAATAAATAAAAGTAATTCACTCACAACTTGCGTGTTAAAAATATGTGTGCGAACTTTAATAAGAATCGTATGCACCGTTTTCATATTATCGCTTACATCGCACTCAAAAAAGTCGTTTCGAGAAAAACGCCTTCAAAGTTTGGGGATAAATTAAACAAAAGATAAAAGTGATTTTTTTCATGAAATCATCGGGATTTTTTATACTAACAGCTAGACATCTATTCCTGGACCATAAACAATTCCTTCCACGACTTCGAATTGGTCCTCCAGTTGCATTTTCGCCTTTTTCCTCGCTGTTCGTGCCTCGTGCGAGTTGTATACTAGGCTGCGGTCGGCGTCTTGCAGCCGATCTCTGTCCCTCTCGTTCGCAAACGCTCTCGCAGCGTACCCAATTTTGATGCCCATGACTGCATTATTAGCAATACGGGTAAAAACCCCTCATTAAAAATACAAGCTACGGTAAGAGCCGCAACTTCAATGATTTTCTTACTACTGTATGTGTGTTTTGGCGCCATTTGCCAGATAGTAGCATTGAAACTTTCGTTGTTATTTTGCGTGAAACCTCCCTCACATTTTTTTAACAAATCGGGATCTGTCAGTTTTACGTAAACTGGGCAAATAGCTGTTCGTACTTTAGGATCCAAGAGAGGTTTGTCGTAGTGGAACTTTGACAGCTCATTCGCAGCTTCCGCGGGTTTCCATTTGCACGATGACTCCGGGCCCTCTGGACAGTTTTGGCGTTGCGGATTTTCATCGGTTGATATTTTGTGGTAGTATGTTGCCCAAATTTCTTTCGCCATTTCTTCAGCGGAGTGAACATTGCGTCTAATCGCAAGTTCGTAATAAGTTGTCAGTTCTCTTATCATGTTTCCCGTAAGTTTGCCAGGACCAGCTTCTCCTAATTGGTCTGTTTTTTTTTTGCTTTTTTTATGACACCGCGTAATTGCGAACCGATTCGCTTGTCCACGTGATTGATACACTCGGCCTTTACTACATTTGGAAATGATTTCTGCAACGCATTCATTATTTTTACATCCCCGTCTCCAACGTACCTTTCGTAAATGCGGCCGTGCAGATCAAAAGCGCGCTTGAACATCTCTAACATTCCGTTGGGCTCCATTTTACCCGAAATTCCATTGTGATCCAATGTGCAAACTGGTTCAATTGTATCCGCGGGAGACCCGACCCTTAATGACCTATAACTTTGGAACCGCCTAAGATTTCGTTTCCAAATTTTAACATATTATTTTTGAAGGATAAAACTAACGATTAAGCAAAAAAAAATTGATTTTTTGAACCGAACAAACCGGAATGTTCCCTTAAAAACTGGGGAATGGGGAACTAAACAAAGATGGGTGGAATAATAGTATAGGTGGAAGGCGGGGAGGGCAAGGATCAACCGGATGCTAGGGTGTGAGTATGAGAGTGCATGAGGAGAGCGGGGAGGAGTTAGGCGGAGACGACGTGTGAGAGCGGGAGAGGTGAGATTGAAGTCAAAGAAGGTGTGGTGAGAGTTGGCCCACCCCTGCATTCGCGAAATGGGTTCATTAGAGCCGTAAGACATGTGATGGGCGGGCAAATAGAAGATACGGGGGTTTCGCAGGTTTCGGGCATTATAGGAAAATGTGATGGAGGAGAGCAGGCTTGGGAAGTTGATTGAACCTGAGAGTAGGCGGTGGATAAGGAGGATGTCGGCATAAATTCTGCACTCTTCAATTGTGTTAAAGTTAATTAGGTGAAGACGGCTCATGTATGGGGGTAGCTTCAGAGGATTTTCCTAATTCAATTCTCGGAGCAAAACGCAAAAAACGACATTGCACGCTTTCGACCCTGCGAATAAGGGACGAGTAGTGAGGAGACCAAACCTGACTAGCATTTTCAAGAAGGGGGCGAACAAAGGTTATATAGAGCGATCGGGAAACGTAGAGATTAGAAAATTTTTTCGACCAGCGTTTCACAAAACCAAGAAGGGAGTTGGCCTTGAGAAAAATGTGGGATTAAGTTGAGCTCCCTATCACATAAGATATCAAGGTCACAAATCGTTTGTATAGGTGTTATGTGGGGAAGAACTATGGTGCGCCGGCGTACGGCGCTGATTCACTTCTTTCCTCCATCATAAATTTTTCCACCGACACAATTTCACAACTGCTAAAAGGTACGCCGATGATAGTTCGCAAAATGCCCAAAGAACGAGATAGACACAACCAGGATACCACAGCCCAGAAATTAAACACACTGAAATAATGTTCGAATGATTTTTTATTGAAATTATAGTTTACTGAGGTTCTTTTTATTTAAAACTGATCTTACGGTATTTAATTAGCTTACGGAAAACAGATTCTACTTTCACCGACGATGACACGGATGCGCTAAAATATAAGACAGTGTACACTACTTGTGGTGATTATACTTGAGGCACAAGAAACGACTTATATTCACGACCTGCTCGGTCGATGGGTGTAAAACGACTCAGCGATGTGAATTCGCTGGCAAAGGAAATTCGGCTAATGGTACTGGCTCTCTTAATATAGGGATGCATTTTTAATCCCAAGAGAAACGTGAAGTCTCTCTTTGGAGGTAGGTAACCGGATCTCATAGAGAAGATCATAGTGGTGCGCATGTATGTGTGCACATTGGTTTTTCATGGGACAAAGCCATGAGAACAAGCTAAAAAATCAAAAGGAATAATGCACATCACTGGGATGTGAGGTCGGCTAGGTAAACAAGCCGTATCTCATTGGATTTCTGTTTGCTCATGCCGCGTGGTCATGAGAAGCAGATTCAGAAATTAAAAGACATAAAGGAATTTATGAGCTGAGGGTTCAACTGAGTAAACAAGTTGCAACTCATTAGTTGCTAGATGCATTTGGGATACTTGAAACAATTGAATTGTTTGTCGTATCGCCAGAATGCCTGCTGAAGAACGGCGTTCTTTTGTTTACACATGGTGCGTGCTAAGGAAATTGGTTTTAGCGTCTATTGCGCTAATAGTATGCAGCTGCGTTGGATTGTTTATCGTTGGGTGAAAAGGTCGCCAGCCAATGTGTATGTAAGGGAATTTATTGTAAACATGGCGAGGCTGGGAATAGGCAACGCAATGTTTATTCTCCCTAGTTATGATGGTTACATTATGTGTGAACCAAATTGTTTCGTTTACAGGAATTCATCTAGGGAAAATGTATATGGTTAGATTGGGATTTGCCTGGCATCCGAAGGTGCCGAATTGGGCTTTGGATTTATGGTCCGACAAGTTTGGACAGAATTCTTATAGCGAATTTTAAATGCGAATTAATGCATGAAGGTAAGAATTCTCTTCCAGGAGCTTTTAGATAAGTACATTAGATACTTGATGCGCGAAGCATTTACGGGTGCTAATGCGATTGCCTTAGCGGAAAACTATGAAAGTTGGGTTGTAGTTATGGGGGGTTTCGCGGAACCACCACAGTTGTCTATTGGTTGAATAAGATATAGGAACATAGCGGGGAGAGAGATCGTTTACGGGTGAAGGTGGTTGAGTGACATTTGGCAATATTTAGTTCGAAGCAGTTATTTTGGCACCAAGTTGATAAGCTGTCGAGATCCATTTGGAGAAGTGAGGAGTCGACAGAAGAGCGGATCGTCTTGAAGAGTTTAGTGTCGTCTTCGTATAGAGAGATGGAAGAGTGCTTGATACTGGAGTCTATATCATTAATAATAAGAACGAATAGGAGGGGTCCAAGATGACTGTCCTGGGGAACCCCAGAGGAAAAGAAAAGGGTTGGAAAGGGTGGATCTAAATCTGACACGGTAGGTTCGATCGTTAAGATGGGAAGAAATCCACTTAATCGAATGGGGGTTCGAAACCAAGGGAGGATAGCTTAAAGAAGATGAGATTGTTGAAGGCTTTGCTGAAGCCGGGCGTGATTACATCGACTTCGTTGCTGTTCTCTAACGCACGGAGAGCGTGGGTTGAGAATTTGTTACGGACCTCGCGTCTATGTCCTCGCCTAACACCCACTAATTCCCTTTCGCAAATTTCCCATCTCTATCTATAAAGGGAAGACATATCGTCAAGTAGCTAATTTGCATAAACTACTGTGGGGTAGAAATATGTGTGCCGACTTTGGCACTGGTTAACTCCTACTCCACGGATTGCTCCACCGAATTTGATGCAATAAAACACTGGTTACACTGTTGGAATTTTGTCATTTATTGTAACTACTGGTCGGTGTTTTTTGCATTGTATTATGCATTAATTCAATTTTTAATGGCAGCGACACAGGACACACGCTTCACAATTAAAAGAGTCTTGACTTGTGTTTACTCAACTTTTAAATTTCGAATATCAAACAGTTAATTACTTATACATTGTTTGTTACTTGTCTTTTATTTTTTGGTATTATTTATTTATTAATTTTTACTAAACTACACGTAAACACACTCGACGTCACTCGCGCAGGCGAACTCCACCGTATCTCGAACTCGTCTTAGGGCGCACTCCAGGAGACTCGACTCCTTTAAAACTATTTGATCGACTAAACTACTTTTGTGCGCGGATCACCTTGTTGGCTCGTGATGCGAGCTCATGGGTGGTCGAACCGTGGGAATAAAAATTCATTAAAAAGCATCTTTGGGATTAGGATGCATTTGGGATAATTACACAATGATGGTTGTGTTTACAACCATGTTAATTGTGTATTACAATCCTAGGGAGTCATGGGTCGAATTCCAGTGTGAGTATTTACACTGGCATTGAATTCGGCTCTTGGCAGCTAGGCGCGAATTGCGCCGGTGCTTTGAAGATTGCATAAAAGCCGCCGTGAGTACTGGTGCAACATGAAAATCTGTTGCGCACGTGTGGGACAGTAAATGCAGGCAGACAGGGGTTCTGCTGATTGTTTTCATAATCCACTTCGGTTATCTAGTATGGCAACCGAAATGTTTTCCTTTTAGAACAATGCTGAGATGCATTGATGTATGCGGTACTGGCGTACCGAATTTCTTCTAGGGAAATTTATATAACGCGTTAATTGCGTGAATGTCCTTGATGGGCAGATGCTTGATGTTGGATGCTATTTGCATAACCGAAAGGTAATGCAATCGGTGGGAGAATGCTTGGGGAAGTTATTGCGCTTGCATGGTAAAAATGATGAAATGAGTGGAGCTTTAGAAAGGAAGATTTTGAGGTAGGTTGAAAAGGTAGCAGTGGCGTTGGTAGAGACGCCACGTACTCCCCCCTCAGTGACATAGTCACGATATTGTTGGTAGGGCGAAGTAGTACTCAGAAGGCTGTAGTTAAGTGAGGTTGGTCGTACATGCGCCTTGTGGTGGCGCTCGGGTGCGGCTTCGCGTGAGGGGGCCGCTATTTCCGTTTGGCATTTCTGCCGTAGAAGTTGAGGGTAGCTCCTCTGTAGCATCGGGGTTTGTGGTGGCTTTTGGGAGGTTGGCCTCCTAGAAACACTGTTTCAATCTTTCTACGCTGACTGTGGTTGATCTGCCTTGGATCTCCACTTCGTACACTCGATCGCTGATTCGTTTTAGAATCTTATATGGCCCTTCGTAGGGGGGGTCGAGTGGTTTCTTAACTTTGTCCACCCTGACGAAGACGTGCGTGCAGCTATGCAACTCAGGGTGGATAAACACTCTTTTGGTGCCATGTCGGGCTATGGGTTTTGCCCTGATCTTCCGCATCAGGTCGCGGAGGTAGCCTACGCTTTGTAGTTGGTCGTGTGGAGCTTCATTGTCCACAAATAGTTCGCCTGGAAACACTAGGTTGGTGCCGTAGGTCAGTTCTGCAGCGGATGCGCCCAGATCCTCCTTGATACTTGTCCTCAATCCTAGAAGGACAGTGGGGAGGGCGTCGAACCATTGCGTGTCGTTATGACACATTAGGGAGGCTTTTAGCGACCTGTGCCAACGCTCTATCATCCCGTAGGATGAAGGGTGGTATGCGGTCGTACGACTTCTTTGACAGCCCAATAAGTCAGTAAGCTGCTTGAAGATCGTGGCCTCGAACTGTGGACCTCGGTCTGATGTTAACGTTGCTGGTACGCCAAAACGTGTAACCCAAGTCGAGTAAAACGCTCTGGCGACACTCTCGGCGGTGACTACCCGTAGTGGCGTTGCTTCTGGCCACCGAGTAAAACGGTCGATCATGGTGAGGATGTAGGAGAATCCTCTCGAGGATGTTAAGGGGCCCACAATATCTATGTGGACGTGGGTAAATCGAGCCTCGGGGAGTTTGAATTCCGCTGGCTCCAACACGTTGTGTCGGCTAATTTTGCAGCGCTGGCATTTAAGGCAGGCACGAGCCCAACTCGTGAGGTCTTTATTCATACGAGGCCATACGAACTTACGTCGAATGGCTGCAGCGGTTGCACGTCCGCTGGGGTGAGCCGGACCGTGAAAGGTCTCGAATACACTCCTTCGCAGCTCTCCGGGAATATAGGGCCTGACTGTTCCCGTGGAGATATCACACCATATCTCGTCTGCGGATTGCTCGAGTGGGAACTTGCGCAGTTGAAGTGCTGTCTCTGCTTTGAGAAGAGACTCGAGCTGGTTGTCATTCTGCTGTGCTTGAGCTAGGTCGGCGTCGGCGATGGCGGCGCGTAGCTGAATGGTATCGATGCGGGATAAGGCGTCCGCGATTACATTCTGTTCCCCTGAGATGTGTTTGATCTCAGTGGTGTATTGACCTATCAGGTCGAGTTGCCGTTCCTGGCGTGGGGATGCATTCCCGGACCTCTTCCGGAATGCGTAGATCAGTGGCTTGTGATCCGTTCTGATTACTAGGGGGCGACCTTCTACCATGTGTCGGAAGTACTTTACGGCGCTGTACATAGCGAGTAACTCCCGGTCGTACGTACTATATTTCCGCTCGGCCGTATTAAGTTTCCTTGAGAAGAAACCGAGCGGTTCCCAGTTTCCGTTGCATTCTTGCTACAATACTGCTCCCATGGCCGTGTCTGACGCGTCGCATTGGATGGCCAATGGTGCGCCCTCTGCGGGGTAGCGGAGTAGGGTAGCATTTGCCAGCTGTGCCTTGGATTGACGGAATGCGTTGTCTGCAGCTTCCGTCCAGGCGATTGGGCGCTTGTCGTTCTTCTTTGCCCCCTTTAAGTACTCATTTAAAGGGGCCTGAATGTGTGCGGCGTTTCGTAGTGTGGGTCGGTAAAAGTTTAGCATACCCAGGAAACGGCGCAGCTCGCGAACGTTGGAGGGAAGGGGAAATTGGGTTAGTGCTTCCACTCTGTCTGGAAGCGGGCGGATACCTTGGCCGTTGATATGGTAACCCAGGTAGGTAACTTGCTCTTTGGCGAATTGGCATTTTTCTGGGTTTATTACGAGGCCAAATTGTCTGAGGCGTTCAAGGACCTGTCTGAGGTATTGGTGATGCTCCGCAAGGTTCCGAGATGCTATTAGTATATCGTCAATATACGCGTAACAGCAATCCAGGCCGCGTAGTGCCGAATCGATATACCTCTGGAATGTCTGAGCTGCATTCCTGAGGCCAAACGTCATCACCTTGAATTCGAAGAGTCCGAAGGGGGTAATGACGGCGGTTTTGGGTACGTCTTCAGGTGCCACCGGAATCTGGTGGTATGCCCTGGTGAGGTCTAGAGTTGAGAAAACTGTACAACCGCGCAACTTGTACGAATAGTCGTAAAGATGGGCTATTGGGTACCTGTCGGGAACTGTTACTGCGTTCAGCTGTCTATAATCACCGCATGGTCGCCATTCACCGTTGCGTTTTTTGACGAGGTGAAGTGGGCTTGCCCATGTGCTGACCGGGGGTTGACAGATGCCTCGCTCGAGCATATATTCGAATTCGGCGCGGGCTGCTCGTAATTTTTCGGGGGCCAGGCGACGTGGGCGCTGGCTCACCGGTGGACCGCGTGTTTCTATGTGGTGAAAGGCGCCGGATCTGTGTTGTTGCTGGTTGGAGAGGGGAATTGTTGAATTGCGAAATTCTTCCAACAACGCGGGGATTGGGTCTGTAGAGTCCTCGGGTGGGTCGTTCGCCCTTATAGCTGCTTGCGGGGAGAGACGGGTTGAGACCTTGTGAGTAACTAACCTGTAAGTGGCTATGGGGGAGTTGTTCGCAGCGAACAACTGTAGGTGGCCCGGCACTCGGTTGCGCGGGGCGAAAGATCTAGGGATGACGGAAATGTCAGCGCCAGTGTCGAGGGTGAAATTAATATTCGATCTAGAATCCCTGATTGTTAAGCGACTTATAATAGGGGTGCCGGCCGTTCGCACTCGAACGAGGTTCTGTGAGGGGGCTGGCCGCGTCCAGCTGCAAGGTTGCCTACAATTTCTGGCGTTTGCACCGAAACGTCTGTGGTATACGCACCGGGCCTGTGTCAGAGCGCCACTAGGCGTGTTTTGCTTGTTGTCTGGTGCGTTTTCGTTTGTGATTGGTGCTCCTCTGGGCGTGTTAAACTGCCATTGGGGGTTCCTCGTTTGTGGCCGTTGGTTATTAGGACCGTTTTGGATTGCTCGCGTGATATTTCGCATTTGGGCGCGCAGTTGGTTCAGGTCTCGCTCGAATCTCGAGGGCTTTGTTTGCTGGGTGCGCGGCTGAAACTCCTCACGGGAGGAAATCGTAGCTTGTGTTACCTCTCTTGGTGCGGCTTGTGTAAAAGGCGTTACTAGAGAAGTCCGGGGTGCTGTTAGTGATAAGGATTGATGCCGTGTAGGTGAAACGGCGTGTCGGTTAATCGCCGTGACCTGGTACGCTGGGGGTTCAGACTGTGGGTCTGAGCTTTCCATAATTGTGTCGGCTAGTTTCGCCAAATGACCCAAACTCTGGTTGGGTTGTACTATTAATGCCGCGCGGGCATATTGCGGGAGGCACCTCAGGAAATGAGGCCTAATTATGTCGTCCGAAATCTTGGTTCCAGCTATTGAGCGTAAATGTGTCAGAAAATTGGACGGTCTCATTCCCGTAACATTTGTTTCGCTTGCCAAACGCTGCTGTCTGCTGCTCCTGGGCTCGTCCAGGGCATATAGGAGCGTCTCTTGCATGTTGCTGTGGGGATTTGGTTCTGTTGACCCAATTATGTGAGCAACATGCGTCCGTTGCGTGTGGTTTAGCACTCGCAACAATTCTACTGCGCGGACTTCCTCATCGTGCATGTCGGCAACCCTGAAGAAGCGTTCGGCTACGGCGAACCATAGCTCTGGGTCCTTCTCGTCGAAAGGAGGCAAGTGTATGCTATGGGAATGCGAGGTGTGCTCGATGCTGGAAGCGTCTACGAACGCTTGATCATCCGAGCACGGCTGGGTCTGCTCTTGCTGAGCTGCTTTAGACCTAGTAGAGTGGGCCATTTTTTCTATTTGGAAAGAGTGGGTGTTTTGCAACGGAATAAGAGGAAGAGAAGCGAAGGAATTTAATTGCTTGGTGGGGAGCGGGCAGAGTAAATCGTCGTAGACAACGACGTCGGGAAACTGAAGGTAGGGTGCGCGTGCGTGAACAATGATGTCACGGGAGTCGATGGAGTTGGGTAAGTAAAGGATTTACTACCTTGCCTAAACTGAAACAAAGGCTGTGACACTAGGAACAATTTAGACTAACGTCCGGGGTGGTGCAGTACAGTTTTCGGGGCCAATTGAAAGCTTAACTGGGACGGCGGAGTATTCGCGCTAGTCCAATCTGGCCTGACTGAAAAGAAACCACGAAGTGAAGTGGTCTGGACGGCTGAATGGAGTCGAGCTTGAAAGAGTTGGTAGAGTCGGTTGCAGACGAGTGGTGTTGAAAGGAGGCGGATGAAGCTAAAAATGAGTCGAAGGGGTTGAAAAGTGTCGAAAAGAAGTTGCGAGAAGTTGAGCTGAGTCGTGTGCGTGCTGAGAAAGGTTGTGCGCTACTTAATACCCTGGAGGGGCTTACAAAATTTATTTTAAATTTGCCTTTATCTCGTGCTGTTTAAGGATACAAATATATTTCCTCTTTTCTAATTTGTAACACAGGCTTTTATTTAAACAAATTTAATTTTGTTGTCAATATCATGTGAAGAAATTAGATACATATACTTGTTTGCAAAAATTTTAAGGATACAATAAAATGATGACAAAAAAATTATGTTTAAAATATAAAGTTATAACAAAAAACAAAAACTGACATGGAATATTATTAAATGCTTCTAAGTAATGCTAATGGAGTCAAAGTAGGCAGTTGCGTTCAAGTAAAAATAATCATAATAAGGCGATCAAATGGAAGAATGATTTTTATGAATTGTTCTCAATTAGCAACTGGTAGAAAAAAGGAAAATATTAAATCGGAAGTACAATTAACAAAGATGTTGGTAAATAATTTCGTGTTAAATTTGTTGTTTTGTTTTTCATTTAGCATTTATTTCAGATACTCTATTATTTCGTTTTGAGTTATTTTACTCGTGTTGTTAATAATAAAAAAGGCACAAATTGTCTTAATTTTATTGGTATAGGCTGATGTTTTGTTGCTTATTTATTTAAATAACTACAGACAACATTTCGTCAACTGCAGGCTAATAATACATTTTCCTACCCAAGATATCTGTATTAAAATTTGAAATCCTTGCTAACCATCGTTTAATCTAATTACACATATAATAAAACTTTGACAAAAAGGAAATGTACGTTAAAATACTGTTGTTTTACCAACCGAATAATTTAAAAACAGAAAGAAAGGATACCTGCTTAAATCCCTGGTGTTATTGATCGGATGCTCCTGGTGCTGGTGTAGTGTTGGGTAGTTGCTCCTGTTGTTCCTGTTCCCGGTGAATGTGTATTGATCTTCGGCAATTGCCGCCACAATTGCTTACTGCCACTGCGTGTCCGGAAGCACTCGGTTCCGGAAGATTGTCACTGTCACAGTCGCGACACCGAATAGTCACTGTTCCTTTAAAATTTCTTTAGGACACGGTTTTGATCCCACTCCGAATCAGAAAATTGTGTTTACTCGCGTCGAATGGTCACCAATTGTGGGGTAGAAATATGTGTGCCGACTTTGGCACTGGTACACTGGTACTCCACGGATTGCTCCACCGAATTTGATGCAATAAAACACTGGTTACACTGTTGGAATTTTGTCATTTATTGTAACTACTGGTCGGTGTTTTTTGCATTGTATTATGCATTAATTCAATTTTTAATGGCAGCGACACAGCACACGCTTCACAATTAAAAGAGTCTTGACTTGTGTTTACTCAACTTTTAAATTTCGAATATCAAACAGTTAATTACTTATACATTGTTTGTTACTTGTCTTTTATTTTTTGGTATTATTTATTTATTAATTTTTACTAAACTACACGTAAACACACTCGACGTCACTCGCGCAGGCGAACTCCACCGTATCTCGAACTCGTCTTAGGGCGCACTCCAGGAGACTCGACTCCTTTAAAACTATTTGATCGACTAAACTACTTTTGTGCGCGGATCACCTTGTTGGCTCGTGATGCGAGCTCATGGGTGGTCGAACCGTGGGAATAAAAATTCATTAAAAAGCATCTTTGGGATTAGGATGCATTTGAGATAATTACACAATGATGGTTGTGTTTACAACCATGTTAATTGTGTATTGCAATCCTAGGGAGTCATGGGTCGAATTCCAGTGTGAGTATTTACACTGGCATTGAATTCGGCTCTTGGCAGCTAGGCGCGAATTGCGCCGGTGCTTTGAAGATTGCATAAAAGCCGCCGTGAGTACTGGTGCAACATGAAAATCTGTTGCGCACGTGTGGGACAGTAAATGCAGGCAGACAGGGGTTCTGCTGATTGTTTTCATAATCCACTTCGGTTATCTAGTATGGCAACCGAAATGTTTTCCTTTTAGAACAATGCTGAGATGCATTGATGTATGCGGTACTGGCGTACCGAATTTCTTCTAGGGAAATTTATATAACGCGTTAATTGCGTGAATGTCCTTGATGGGCAGATGCTTGATGTTGGATGCTATTTGCATAACCGAAAGGTAATGCAATCGGTGGGAGAATGCTTGGGGAAGTTATTGCGCTTGCATGGTAAAAATGATGAAATTAGTGGAGCTTTAGAAAGGAAGATTTTGAGGTAGGTTGAAAAGGTAGCAGTGGCGTTGGTAGAGACGCCACACTACTTTGTGCAAATTCTACTTGGCAGAAAAATAATAAAAAACGGTGTTGGCGCCGAAAAAAAAATAAACGTCAACGGCGAAAACAAAAAAAGATATTCGACATTCGACGTAAAACTACGAAGAAAACCGCACATGTCGAGAAAATAATTCGGACGTGAATAACTTCGAGAATATTTTAAATATTTGTAGTAATTATCGTAAGCTTTATTTAAATTCTTTAAACAATAAAAATAGTATTCAATAAAATAAAAGCACGACTGAAACGGAAAAGGGGAAACAAATGAGTCTCTTTAGGAAGCTTTAGACCAGAAATTAGCAATTGGAGTTTCGGAGAGTGACAAAGGAATTAGCAACAACTAACAGCAAGCTGAACAGGGGAGAACAAAGCTCAACGCCCCCTGCAACCTGCCAGCAACAGCTACAGCGACCGCTCCACGGTCGACCAAGTTCAAATCAAGTAAGTCCATTCCCTTACCCTTTGAATATATTTAAATATAATAATAGATTAAACTGTATTATATCATAAATCGTGAAAATATCATATAACAATTTTGGCGCAGCCGGTGACCACCAGCTGAGGTTTGTGTCGGACCCGTCGGGGAAACAAACCCAGTGTTGGCAAGAGCCCCAAGGCTCTAACGTCCCTACGCCCACTAGCGGAACTAGCGACTAGGATACAAAGATAATAAAAGCCGTATAACACAAAAATAAATAAAAAATTAAACAAACATTTTGTTTCTCCTTTTCTCCATTTTCTTTCAATTTACAGGAGAGAGGACGAAATCAACGTTGGGTGGGAAAATTATAAAATATTATACCCAAACATTTTCCGTTGTTTCTTGTGTTTTATTTTCAGGTTTTTGTCTTTTTCTTCCTCTCTTACTTTTCGTTTGGTCTAGATTGGTTCTTGTCCCTCATCGTTGGGTCGCTGGTTGGGTGAGATGATGGATTTGCAGCGGAAACATAACGCGTTGTAAAGAATGCCTTCGAACAGTTTTGGAATATGACACAGTTTGGAGATGGAACGCTAGTTACTGAGACAAAAACAATTGTGTCCTTCATCGTGTCTCTGGCTTTTGGTTATATTGCGACAACCAGATCCGTGAGGCTTGATCTTGAAATATCTGAAAAAGAAGAAAGGAGGGGAGGTAAAGATGGTGTCAAAGAGGTTAGTTCAAATGGTCTCTAATTATTTGGATGGTGGGTTGGTGGGAATGTAATCACACAATAGCAGAAGGTCTTGAATGTGGTAGAAAATGCAGATAACGTCTTTGTCGTCTGATAATCTGCGCTTTGGTCGTTGTATGTGTGCGTATTTGTACTTTCCTGTACTGTGCATGGTTGTTTGTAGTGTCTCAGCAGTAGACCCTATGGGATGGGTCCAGGAATCCTCTATTATAGAGGCGAATGTCGTTGGAAAAGGTGTTTTCTTCAGTTTTGTACTGAAGAAAAAATTGTGGTGGCCAGATCTGTAGAGATCGAAAGAGAGAATGGTTAAAAACCCAAGACTACCATACAAGTAGGTTCTCGCTGTTCAAGTACTCGTCGATAGGGATACCGGAGACACCTTCATATAGGTGGAACTTGGGGTAATGGCGATCGTCAACCCTCCCGGAGTGGTTGATGCATCTTCTGAGGAGTCTCTTTTCGAAAACTCAAAGTCTTTCCATTTGGACCGAAGATATATAAGACCATATAGGAAAGCTGTATGATATTCCAGATCGGATTAGCTGCTTATAGCAGAGAGCTTAATTTTGGTGTCAACTTTGTTCACTTCAAGATGTTGTGCAGTTATTTAGGCCGACCGAGGGCCTTTTGAAGAATGTTTTGTTTGATGAAATTCACTTTTGGGGTATAAATGACCCCAAGATATTCCATCCTATCCTTTTGTCTAATCGTAGTACCTCCTATTTGTACGCCGTGATCATTATCACGTGTGTCGTCGAAGTATGCACTGTTAGCTGAGATGAAGACAACTATTGGCTCGTTCAAGCTGTCTAGTTTATTGTGAACCTCTGAATTAATGGTTGCATTAATATCCTAATAATAATAATAATTTGTTTTTCTGGGCAAGGTTATTAGTCTTGCGCTTGGTTCACCACTTGGCGGGTGCCAAAGTAGCTATCCAGGGGTGTCACGTGGAGACTGCATGCGAACTTGGATTGAACAGGGACAAGCATCGTCCTGGCTTTCGCGGGGTTGAAAGCAGAGATTTTGCCCTGTATGTACAGACTTTTTTATCTCTCCTTCGATCATGCGGACCGAAGGATATCCATTGTTTGCACACACAATAGATGTCTTTCCAACACAACAAATGTATGTCTCGCAATACATTTTATGTTTGTCTAACATTGAAAATGTTTACGATCTGCGGGACTGATTGTGTGCATGCTTGTGATACAATTCTTAGAACCTTGTATTTACACAAGTGTTCATTTACGGTAAACGATGGCAACAATTTTTTGTATATGTTATTGCTTCACTTTCATGGAATTGTTATTAGTTTTGATTAGCTTATTATTTCTTTTGTGCCCTCATAGATTTTTTCCAGAATGTGGTATCTGGATTCCATGATCCGCCTGTGTATGCATTTAGGATTCCATGCACTTTTATAGGCACTCATTGCATTGGATATTGATTAGGGTTAATCAACATATGGGGTTCACATGAAGGTGAATCCTGTGGGAGAGGGGGGCGGAGACCCCTAAAAGGTAAATATTAGGGGGTGATAGGCGTTGCGTAACAATACAGAGTGCAGCGCAGGAACCTTTTTTTTTGAAACCAGCACCACGCAGCGACCATTAATCCTTGGAGAGTTTGATTGTAAATACTTAGAAATGCGTCACATAATGTTATTTAGTTTAGTAATAACCATGCAGAGAACAAGAGGAGAGCGCCCCATGGCGATTGATTTTTCGATTAACGTTCGATCATGGCAATCAAACATGCATACATGATTCAGGAAACAGTTTAATATCGCACCTCCAGGTAGCGTTCTTGATAGAAAATCGATTATTCAGTCGGAGGACGCATTTATGGATACTGATAGTGTGGGGTAAAAATATTCACTTTATTAAACTTTACCAGTCATTATATTTTATTAACTACCGCCACTTATGTGTCAGGCCGATTCATTCTGAGACAGCCCTCGTAACTCTGCATATAAACTAGGTTCTGTGGTAAGTTTGTACACAACGTTTTTGATTGGTTACAAAAGGATTAAAATTCTATTAAATTTACAAGATATTTGTGCTTCCCATCTTTACATTGACAGACGTTCCGTTAATGGAGCTCGTCATTTATTGGATGTGTGTTGCTGTAAAATTCTACTAAACCGTGCAACTTAGTCCCGATTTCATGAGATTTTGGGGTATTTCGACTGTATTGGGATTTGTTATACACGCAAAGGTAAAAAAACTAGATGTTTGTTGTAGGTTTATTAACCCTAACCCGGTAAACTGGGGTGTATTTACACCCCAGACGGTAAAGAACAAAGAGTAAGTTTTGCGTTTTTTTACATTATTTATCTTTCTAACCAATTTTTAACAAACTTCTTTAAATTTATACAAAAAATCCTTAGCACCATGAAGTTTTACACTAAAAAATAGAAAAAATGAGTCCCCTCTGAGGGGATATCGGGCAACATTAAGGAATTAACAGTACCACATTAACATGTTCAACCCCTGGTGTAAAACAACTCTTGACTGAGTCCAGTTTAGTGACAATCCATAATTTCGAAATTACCCCTAAGCTTCTCTTTTACCAAACTACACCCAGCTTACGTTTTAGAAGCTTAAGGAAAGAATCGTGTCGGAGCAAAGGCGCTCCTCCTCGGTCACATTAGAAAACTAGGTAAGCCCCGTCTCACAAATGCGATCGTATGATGTTTTTACATGCACAAACCCTTCCGCTTCTTCGTTTAATTTGTCTTTTATTTTATTTTTTAACGAAAGCAATCCGGGCCACACCTTTACAAAATGCGACCAGTAAACCTACCTCTCATATCTCGTACCTGTAAATCTCATTAAAAGTAAAATAAATGAAACCAAAACTCTTGGAGGTAAACTTCGTAATACCCCGAAGAGAATCCGTCTTTGTTTGATGGGGTCATGCACATGTCAACCGTGAAGGGGTCAACAGCGCACACCACCTAAGCGGGCTAAGAAGGGGGAGTGCCCCAAAGAACGTCATCTCTATGGTCCCCATCCTACAAGGGAATGGAACTTGTGCGGATAAAAGTGAAAGTCATCGCATAGAAGAGGGAACGCCAGTCATTCACGAACCAAGACCAAAGTCAACAGTCAAACAGGGAAAGTGCTGCGGCAGATACACCCACACATAAGTATATACAAAACTACAAATAGACATTCAGTCAGGCGGGCACAAGTACGCAAATTAAAACAAAACCCAAAACCAAAAAGTAAAAAGTAAAAATAAAAACAAACAAAACATAAAAAACAAACAAGGGAACAAACGGAACAACCGGAGACCCGGAATCTGGAATCCAGATTATGTGGGTAACGCGAAAGTTGTTCCGCATAGATGCTGCCTGGCGATGTTTGTAGCTTTAGGAGCCGGCGGCAGCAACAAGAATAGCGCGGGTAACAAGGAAGGCAGAATTAAGGGAAATATGAAATACAGATGGAGATGCAAGTCAACTTTTACTTAGGCTTCCAAGTCCAGGATGTGTGACTACGAAGATAGGGTCATGAAACTAGGTCTTTGTGGAAATAAAAACAGGACATCGTCTATGCCGTTTGCTGCAACGATGCTTGCAAAAAGGAGTTTCCACAAATTCCTATGCGAGGTTATTCACGTTTGGCTAGTACATGGGAACTATAGTATCCAGGTGTGTGAGGAACATTTGAGGATGGACACTGGTCACATCACTATAACTATATCTCTTTCGTTTGACCTTCTACATAGAATCAACAGTTCAGATCTTTAAACCTTTAAGGAAAGTTAGAGCTCGTCAGAACTTTTATGGAAGAAAGAATCCATATCTGATGCAGTCCTTGGACAGCAATGTCAATGAGCAAAGGAAATGCTACAGAGATTATTTGTGGGTTTCGTTTCAATCTGAAGGCTAAATACCTCGAGTGGAAGCATTTGTGTATTCCCGGTAAAAATGTGAGAGACCTAACTACTTTCTCTCCTCTAAGTGCAAGAGAAGTTAGTTGAACAAGAGCCTGTCATGGTTAGTCACAGTGTTTGGCATGAAAAAAGTTCGTAAAGCAAATATAACTAACAATCAAGATAATCTGCTCGTGGAAATTCACACACGCGAGAGTTAGCTAATTGTTGGGGTGTTGGGTAGGTATATTAAATGAAAAGGGCGCAATATGTGATTAGCGTGAAGGAAAACTTTTCATATGCCGCAGAGACAGTGAGCTATTCCACTTTCTTGTTTGTAATTTATTTTTGACCTTTTCTATTATCATAAGTAACTAATAAGAGTTTCTTGTTCTAGGAAGGAGAATGTGTTAATAAACAAATGCATAATTGCAAACTGTGTTGTCAAGTTTTTGGAGAAGAGCTCTCAAGTGTCTTTAAGTATGGCGCTTCGGTAAATTAAAGAGTTCGGTAGGCTTTTTTCCATTTTTGCCAATTTGTCTGGGAAATAGGTATTTTTTAAAAGGGGTTTAAAGTATCCAATTTGTGAAGTCCTTTACATGGAAGAAATCACACTTTTGGTTATTAATCGCCAATTAACCGCCAGAGATCTAGCAGAGAACTTGAATATTGTTAATGAATTCGTTCAAAATGTTTTAGTTAATGATTTGAGTTTCCCATGTAGCAGTAAAGTTGGCACCGAAAGACTTGAATTTCCTGTAAGATAAGTACCGCGTTGACATGATTTCCAAGGCCGAATCTGACTTAACACTCATTAAACGCATCACTACTGAAGAACCGACTTCAGTTTTGAGCAAGGCAGGCAATCTAGACATCAGGCAAGTGAATGACGTGCACCCTGTGAACTCAGATCGAAGAAACGACATCGTTTTTAAGGGGGGAACCTCATGTAAAATGAAATTTTTTAGCCATTTTTTGTTTTTGCCTTCTTTTTTCTTTTTGCCGAGTCGGTGTTTTCCTGATGATTTGTTCCCTTATGGTAGTGTTGGCTCATCACACCTACGCCTACCGGGTTTTTTGTGAGATTGTTTTTTGTGTATTGATCATTCATTTCATTGGATCACTCTGGGGTTTCAAATGGTCCGCCATATCAGAGCCCCTCTTTGATATGGTAAGGTCTGCTTACTGCTCTGATTCGACCCGGTGTCAGAGAGGCGCCGTTATAATACAGCCGGTATACCCCTGGCTGCAAACCATCCAATGGGCACGGTGACGCGTAACACCCTGCATTAGGGGCGGTAGATCTTTGTGTGTTACAAAACAAAATACATGATTACGGCGAGAGCAGGTGGGTCTCAGAGAACACATATAAACGTCAGAGGTAAGACCTTTGAAAAAGTTAAAGAATTTAAATATCTGGGAACGATACTGACGGCCAGTAACGAAATGTCGAAGGAAATTAACAAGAGACTGCATTCCGGCAACGCGAGTTGGCACGCAGTCAGTAAACTGCTGAAATCCAGACTGCTATCACGTAACATAAAGCTCCGTGTCTATAGAACCATAATCATGCCAATTGTTCTATATGGATGCGAAACATGGGCTCTCACAAAACGGGAAGAAAACAAATTCCGTCTATTCGAGAATAAAGTTTTGAGAGGCATCTTTGGAGGTAAATATGACGAGGAGGCAGGACAATGGAGGAGACTCCATAACCACGAATTGGAAGAACTATATCGCAAACCTACAATAGTGAGAGTAATCAAGTCGCGAAGATTAAGATGGGCCGGACACGTGGCGCGAATGGGGAACGATAGGACCGTGCATAGAATTCTTGACGGTAGACCAACGGGAAAGAGACCGGTAGGACGGCCGCGACGGAGATGGGAGGACAATGTTAGGTTTGACCTTGAGGAGATCGGATCGAATGGCCAAGCGTGGAAGGAGAGTGCCCAGGACAGGGAAGGATGGCGAAGCCGAGTCGGTGAGGTCATGAACTTCCGGGTTCCTACAGGCCAATAAATAATAATAATAATAATAATAATAATAATTTGTTTTTGCCTAAATTGATAGAAAATTTCCTCAAAAATAGGAGAAAAAAAGTTAGAAAGTGATCCGAGACCTCCTTGTACTTTATTTTCAAAAGAAAGTAAACAGTCTAATTGGGCGAATGCCACCAAAGAGGCTCGTACTTTTCGACAACAGGAAAAAACGTCATAATTAGAACAGTTTGAAGAAGAGGAAGGTCTACTTTATGGCCCTGGAATCGCAGATTGGCAAAAAACGGTGGTAAGTTAGAACGAATTACGAATTTATTCACGATTTTTCTTTTACTCAAACTTTAAACGCGTTTTTCTCGAAACGCAAAATTTCCCACACCGTGCAACGTAGCTCAAAAACTAATCATTCGATCTTTATGAAGTTTGGTATAGAAATTCTGTAGATATTTGGCCTCAGCATGACGAGCTCCGATTTTTTATTTTTTTATTTAAAACATTGTTATTAACAATTGTTTATAAAAGAAAATCCTTTTTTTTTTTCAAAACTTCGCCATTTTTGCAAATTTGCAAAATGTAATAAAAGGGGAACGTCATGCTGAGCGTTTTTGCATAAACTAAAGAACCCATTTTTTATTTTTTGTTTCAGATCATTTTTGTGACCCGTATGTTGCATGGCGCATTTTCAAGACGCTGTGTAGGGTTATATTTTATTAAAGATTTGTTTTTCTTACCTCAGAGCCAAAGCCTGCCAAATTAAAAGGCGATTTTAATTATTTTATTTTATTATTTTATTTGTTGTGGCCGTTCTGGCCTCCGGAGCCAAACTGATCTCTGGATCCCAACTGATCTCGAATCCAAAATGCACTCCCCTTTTATACTCTGTGGCAACAGAGATTTGTTAAAGATATTATTTAAAAATTCCAAGAACCCCCAACAAAATTTTGTGTGCTTCAATTGGAATAGGATTCCCGGAAGTGTATACGAATTTTATTTGAACAAATTCCCGGAAGGAGAAATCATGAAATGCATTTAGTATTACGCATTTCATAATGTTTAGGATTATTAGGAATTGAATCAATGCACGACAAATGGATTTTGGTTTAATTTGGTCGTGCATATGATTCAATTGGATTATGGGTGAGGTAATTAGGAATTTGAATCAATGTGCGACAAACCAACTTTTGGTTTAACTTGTCGCTCATATGATTCACTTGGATTGGGATTATAGGTAAGTGGGTGAGAGTAGTGATTTAGGATCACTACATTCCTCCCCCCTTTAGAAAAGAAAATTAATCTGGAAGAGGTTAATTTTCTAGAATAAGTGAAAAGCAAGGGGCGGTGGCATTTTGAATTCGCGATAGTTTACATTTTTTGTTTTAGTTTAACATTTAATGCATTATTCGTTATGTTTAGTATGTGTGCTACATGTTGTATTTTCTCTTTTGCGGTAATGCTTCTTACGTTTGTTTGCATAAAGAATGGTATGGTATTTATGAAATAATTGTGGCTGGTGTCATGTTTACATTTATCATTTAAGTATATTAATGAAAGTGAATTTTAAAAATAGACATATGTATTATAAGAATAAGTAAATAGATTTCTTAAATTAGTAATTGTTTTCATTTGAGTTCGTATTTTACTATGTGTTTTATAATGTTATTTTTCTAATCTATACTTAAGCCATTAATATTTATTTTTTGTTGTTGTTCATTTAATGCTAGATTAATAGAGATAGATGTGTATTTATTTTTAAAGAGCGCCTTACACTAGTAGTAAATACGAATTATATTTTATAATATTATCTAGAATTCTTTATATCTTCATTCTTTCTTTGTATTTTGATTTAATCAATTGATTACATGGCAATTTTAGCTTAGGTCTGTTTTCGTATATCTGTATTGATTTTTTTTTTGTATTATATGTTTTTGTTTCAGTTTGCTATTTAGTGTTTTCTTAATGCTCATATTTTTCATATTTCTAAGTTAGATCTTAATTAGGATTTACATATATTCTTTGAAATAGTTATTTACAATTTGGTTTAGTGTTCATAAATTGTCTTCCTCATTGAGGGTCAATATGTGTTTTGTTTTATTTGTATGTGCTTTTTTTTTTTGTATTTCATTACATTTGTTATATATATATCTTCTTTTAGTATAACATTTGTTAGTTTGTTTCTATTATTGTTTTTATTTATCATATATCTTCTGAATTTTTTTTTTTTTTTTGTCATCTGTCATCTTTGTCAATATTGTGTATCTATTAGAATTTTTAAGTGATTAATTATTGAACTATAATACACCCTGGGGATAGTATATGTCTGGGGTTGAGAGTGGAAAGGAATGTGAAACTAGGGTGAAGACCAGAACTAATCAACCTAGGAATATTGTTTTATTCTCCTATTGTTTACCTTTATTGATTTTTGACCAATTTTGATGGTCGTATTGTTTGGCTCAGTTATTCCTGTAATGAGGCAAGGGCCCTTCCAGATGGGTGTTTGTTTATTCTTGGGGTTTTTGTATCTTACCAACACCATGTTTCCCTCCTGAAACGTTTCTGACTGTGGTTCCTTACCGGAGCAGGTGGTTACCTTTAACGAACGGCATTCATTACACTGTTTTCTATATTTCCGAATGTCGGAGAGTATGGACGCCCACCAGTATCTTTGTCGTATCTTATTATACGATTTGGCGATGCTTTGATGTCCATCGGAAGGGGAATTGTGATAAACCCTGAGTATCGTCGCGATCTCATCGAGGTTTATTATTTTTTCGGGTGTTGTGGGCTTTTGGAAAGAGTTTGTATTTTGAGAGGAGCTGGGGCACGAAGTTTTTGGATTAGCTGACGAAGTGTCAGTTATTTGATTAGTACTTTTGATGTTACCACTTAGCTCCTTGGGGTTCCTCTTTTTATGGTTAAGATTTAACCTGAAGATTTTGTGCTTACCTTGGGCTTGCTCCTGTTTCCCTTTAGCGTATTTATTTTCAGGTGCCTTTTTCTCGACCTGTGAGAACTTTATTGGCACACTAAATACTTTGGGGTTTATTTCCGTGCGAGGAAAAGTGACGCGTTGTTTGGGGCCTTCCACATTGCAATATTTTGACAAAAAGTCATTTCCAAGCAGACCGTCTTCTGATAGACCGGGCATACTGCTCACTACTTGGAACTTGCATGGGAGTTTAGATCTACCTTTTAACTGGAAGTTGACCTTGCAGCTTCCCAAGGTCCTAATGCTTCCGAACGGTGTCTCTTAAGTGCAAGCCTCTTGCTGATTTATTTTGGCGTCTGATTTTCCAAGGCAATTTTTGTTAATCAGGCTTATTTCCGCACCGGTGTCCACTACTAGCGTTGTGGTTTTGTTAACACCTACATCTATCGTTAGTTGGACGGTGGGAATGCTGGTTAATGGCGAGAGTGGGGTCCTTACATGGTAGGTCCTTTTTGCCACCGAGGGTTTTGACGTTTTTCGTTTTGGGCTCGAAGTGGGGGAATTCTTTGCAGGTTGGCATTGAACTCGCGACTCCCATTTCAGCTTTTGCTGACAGGATCCTAGATTGTGGCCGTTTTGGCCACAGAAGTCGCAAGTCTGCCTTATGTGCAGAACTCTTTTTACCTTCCTTAATCGCCGGCAATCACGGATATCGTGATTTAATTGCTGGCAGTGTGTGCAAAAGGGTGTGTTTTTCCTTTTGACACAATCCTCATAGACATGCCCCCTTTTGTTGCAGTAACTGCAGGTTATTCTGCTGAGGGAGGCATCGTGTGTCAATGATATGTTGGGAGGGTCTGATTCTATAACCCCTTCGGTTCCCCTGTATGATTGGTCAGCTGGCGGTATTTGCGCCTCTAGTTGCGGAGTTCCCTGTGTAGTGGGTTGGATGTGTGGCAACCCTTCTATATTTGGAATATTGGGCATTAAAGTTTGTCCCAATTCGGTACCTAAAGTCGGTTTATAGACGTCTGAAGGTGCTGTTGGTGTATACGGCGAAGGAGAGTTAAATGAAACCTGCGAAGAGATTAATGTCCGCTGAGGTTGTTGGATTTGTTCCAATTCTAATGTTTTTTCCATTAAGGAATCTATAGGTACATCGCCCATCAGTAATAAAAATTGTCGATGGTACGGATTTATCAACCCCTTTTTGTAGATGCTTTTTGCAAAATCATCTAATTGTATCTTTACGGCCTCAGATAATATGGGACCGTATTTTAGTTCCGCGGCTTTCTTACATTCCCTTAACGACTTCTTTAGTCGTAATTGAAATAGGATAATTGCTTCCGCCGGATTTTGCCGAGTAGCTAATAGCTTATTTACCAGGTCCTGATAGTTTTCTACTGGTAAATAAACCTTTCTTAGCAAAACCTCGGCTTCCTGAAAAGATGGGAACGGAGCGGACGCGAATAAGGCAGAAGCTTCACCCCGTAGCCTAGTAGGGAATATTTGTAAGAAAGCCCCGTGTTCTTCGGTCCTGAGGCAGTTTAAAACCCTCCTGCAGCAATCCAAAAAGGTTTCCAATTCTGCACCTATATGCGGATTTGGTTCCCCGGAGAAGATGGGGATTAGCTGTGCTGACAGCTTCGCAACCTTTGTGTAATCAATGGCCATTGTTTCAAAGGTTACGAGATCCGTTTGGTGCTGAAGAACTGGAATTTCCGATAAGGATGGACTGGGGTCGCGAGTTTTGATCGGAGGGTTTGCTTCGATTATGGTTCCGCTGCGAAGTTTCTTGGGTGAAGGTGGTACTTGGTCGTGGGGCGTACTAGGGTTCCATAGACCGACTGTGAAATGGTTAGGTTTTTATATGAGGGTAAGGGGTGCTGATAGGGAGGAAGAAATGGTAGTAATTATAATTAGGGACAAACAGACAATTTTTTCAAGGGTGATTGATAATATGGACGGAGATGGAGACGACTGAGTCTTAAAAATTGGTTTCGTTTTGTTTTTAATATTATTTTTGGGGTGGGAGTAAACTGAGATTATACATTATGTTTTAAAAAAAAATAATAATAATAGTACCTTCATGAAATTATTAATAAACGGAAAAAATGCTTACTTATTCTATTGTGGGTGCGTTAACTGCTGCCCCTGTCGGTCCGCTACTCTTGGAACTGCTGCTGTTTCTGCTGAGGTTGCTGTTATGTATAGTTTCTCCTTGTTGTTTTAGCCGCCAGTGGCGTGCTGGTAGTTTACTGCCTGTTTCCTTTTGTTTTCGCTGATTGTTGTAGGTCGTCTTTGAGTTAATCCTTTTTTTTTCTCTTGGTTTTTTTTTTTTTATTATTATTTTTGTTTTTACACTGGTATTTAGCCCCAGGTACGCTTTTAATTATTTTTTGTTTTTTATTATTTTTTTTATAGCACTTCCTGGTGTTTAAGCCCCAGGCACGCTTTGAGTTATTTTTTAGATTATTAATTATTTTTTTTTGTTTAAGATTTTAATTACCAAGTCGTACCTCCGAAGCCAGACTCAGCTCCGGACGCAGGGCTGAAGGTGTCTTGTGCCCAGTACGCTTGGAATTATGTTATTGTAGTGATCAAGGGTTTTCAAGCACTTACAAGTGTTTAACTTTGGCTTCCTTGATCCTACCGGCTGCGCCAATTATGTAGGGTTATATTTTTATTTATTGATTTGTTTTTCTTACCTCCAAAGCTGCATCAATTAAAAGGCGATTTTAATTATTTTATTTTATTATTTTATTTGTTGTGGCCGTTCTGGCCTCCGGATCCAAACTGACCTAGAATCCAAAATGCACGCCCCTTTTATACTCTGTGGCAACAGAGATTTGTTAAAGATATTATTTAAAAATTCCAAGAAGCCCAAACAAAATTTTGTGTGCTTCAATTGGAATAGGATTCCCGGAAGTGTATACGAATTTTATTTGAACAGATTCCCGGAAGGAGAAATCATGAAATGCATTTAGTATTACGCATTTCGTAATGTTTAGGATTATTAGGAATTGAATCAATGCACGACAAATGGATTTTGGTTTAATTTGGTCGTGCATATGATTCAATTGGATTATGGGTGAGGTAATTAGGAATTTGAATCAATGTGCGGCAAACCAACTTTTGGTTTAACTTGTCGCTCATATGATTCAGTTGGATTGGGATTATAGGTAAGTGGGTGAGAGTAGTGATTTAGGATCACTACAGCTGTTTTCAAGCCGCCATTGCACCGTTTTATTGTTAACGATTAGTCTTAAAAAAATATTTTCTTTAAATATGATAACGTAAATAAATTGTGCCTTAAATTGCAAATTAATCTACGCATTACATTTTTCAAAAAAAATTCCTGAAAAACAGGCTATTTACATGAGGTTCCCCCCTTAATCAAAAAAGAATTTCTCCCCACAAAGGCATTTTCCATGCATCAACGCATCGGCAAAATTTGCCTGAAAGAATTCTTTATCGACCAAGCGTCGTATTCCTCAAAGGTCAAACATTATTCCTGAAAAGAAACAATTCGGTTCACATATAATGTAACCATCATATCAGGGATAACGATCATTGCGTCGCCTATTCCCAGCTTCACCATGTGTACAACAATGTTCCCCACATACACATTGGTTGGCGACTCTTTTGTCCAACAACAAAGCAACTCCAAGCAGCTTATTGACGCAGCTGCAGACAATTAGCGCAATAGCCGCTAAAACCAAATTCTTTAGCACACATTATGTGCAAACAAAAGAATTCTGTTCTACCGTTGGCATTCTGGCGATAATCAATACAAATTGTTTGAGATATCCCAAATGCATTTCCCATTTAATGAGTTGCAGCTTATTTATTTAATTGACCCTAATTACAAACCGATGCCTTAGGTCGCTTCTCCCTTTGTTCTTTTTCCCTCGTTGTAGGTTTCGTTTATCCTTTGCTGAAATGCATCGATAAACACGGTGATGTGTACGATCACACTTACACACCACTGCATAAAGATATCGCCGTACATTGGTCACATCCAGTGGAGAAAGATCGCATTTCCTTAGTGGGCACACCCTAAAGAGAAAATTTTCTCTTTCTCCTCCATATCTCACCCTTAATTGAGGATTGAATTCAAGCCAGAATTCTATCCTCGGGGAGTCTGATTCTAATCATCGAACGGATCGGACGAGCCGTTCATCATCGCCTGTTGGGTGTGCACGATAGTGCACACCCATGAGTGTGTCCCTTCGCGGAGTCGATCGAGTTTATTTCCTAAGTTCCGACTTGTATCTCATATCGAGTAGGTGTAGTTTTAATCGTGAACTAACCGTGTAACTTAAAGCCAACTAAACGTGCTAATGTGACTAATGTGAATAAAATAGAACCTATTAATAAATATTAACGCTAGTGGCGTGAATATATCAATGTCAACAAACAGATTACATCAAAGTGCTAAAGATTCTTCTTGTTTGTGTAAGTCTTTAGTTCCACCTCAATTCTTTGTTAAATGTGAACAATACAAAAGAAGAAATAAAAATCATTGAACATTAAAACGGAGCGTTTCATTTGCCTTTCGCTGCGGTGTGCTGGGTGTGTTTATGCTTTTCCTTTGGCGTTAGGAGGTGGAACATTAGTGACGATGGTGGTTAGGAGTGAACAGAGTGCCGTACGCCGGCACAACATACTTCTACCCCACAAACCTCATCGCCTATGATAACTTTTTGTAGAATATAGTTGGTTTGAGTCATGTCCAGCACGAAGTTAGCATAATCTAAGCGATGTGGATGGTACAAGTCGATACGGTAATTGAATTTGTATGGGATTAACTTCAAATTATTACAAATAATGTGTTACACGCAAAACTTTTCACCCCTTAATACTTACCTCTTTCCAGTCAGTCTCCACCGTTAATCGCAGAACCATCCACTTAAAGGATGAAGCGCTCTGCAAGCCCTATCATTGCCCCCCCCCCCATACCTCTTGCACCTTCCATAACATATTCCCAAATCAACATTAAATTCAATGGCAAACAAATTGAACCAAACGTTCAATTGTCGCACATTGAATTCAATTTATAAAATCCGACACATGATAAACGAACCAAATGTTCATTTGGTTCGCATACACACAAAATTCTCTGGATTCAAATATGCGGACCAGATGGCCCACTCAGAAACAAATATTGTTGAGGATCATAAAATGCGCGTCTGCAATTTTATGATCCTCTAAAAGGTTGTTTGCACAAAATTCCGAAACCAATTGGAAAGCAAACAAATTGCGCCATAAAACGAGCCACATGTTCATTTTATCGCCCACCAACATCTAGGATCCAAAATGCTCATCCACAAAAGCCTTTGTTCATTGTTCCTTTTTTGTGTTCCCTCTTGTGATCACAACCCGGGAAAGATATTGAAAAATGAATGGCGGGTGGCAAAAGGGATAATTCAATCAAAAGAATGTATCCTTCGATATGCACGATCGAAGGAGAGTTTTCGTTCGAGCAGACGAACACAGAAACCAAGGAGTTGAGACAGTCAGATTTAAAAAAAAAAGTCGAGATTTTGAAGTCGGTATGTTCAACTGTGGACTATGTCCGAGACTAAGAGAAAAATAAAATTAATTTAGCGAATTTAAGTGGAGTAATAAAAAAAAAAGGCTCCTCGATAGTATAATAATGGGTTCTCCAATAGGGACTTGACAACTCTTTTTCGGTAATAAATTTTTATAATTTGCAGACATTGGTCGTTCGTGTACTTAGCCATGATAAAAATGTTGAGTTTACTGAATAAATTGACAGTGACAATTCGATGATTAGTGAAAGGGCACGTTCACAAATTAAATTCAAAGTTGTCAAGTCCCTATTGGAAAACTCGATAGTTAGTATCCCCGCCTGTCACGCGAGAGACCGGGGTTCGATTCCCCGTCGGGGAGCCTCTGGCGCAAAACTAATGACCTTGCCCGGAAAAACAAATTATCATGGAAAATTTAACAAGCCTCAGGACTTGTTAAATAAGGCCAAGACCGGTTCCCGGTTGTAGTACCGATGATGATGATTAAAAATAAAAAGGAAAACAGAGAAAATGTTTGTTGATTGTTGTCACCAAAAACTTTTTATTGTTCTCGTCGGTTCGTGTTAAATATAAACGTGTGATTGTGAATGAATAAATTCCACCGAGAAACAAAATATACAAATTTGTTTAAAAATAATTCGTTCAAATAACCATTGGACTAAATTCCACAAAATAAAAAGTATTAAAACGAAATACCCGGAGCTATTTTCTTTGAAGTCCGTTAAGCTAAAAAGTGCGGTTGCGACTTTTTCATTTTGGCTGGGAATTCAATAGAGCAATCTAGACCGGTGAAAAGGTGCTTCCGAATCATCCACCGCAGCCCAGATACCACCGGAAACAATCGATGGTCAACAACACGGACCCCGGTGGGGCAAAGAAAATCATTAAGAAATATACGAACAAGAATTTAACAAATATATATAACTTAACAATTGCGTCGGAGAGACATACGTGGGATGTTCAAATACGATAAACGTCGACGATTCGATATTGTCGGTAACCTCTCGATGCTGGCGTAATGTTCTCGTCAGACTTCCTCAGGCCTTAATGGTGACGATCGGTGTTTTTGCTTCCCATAAATAATTTTTTTTGAGTCAAAGGATAACCGAGTGGTCAGTTTTGCGGATAATAGTACGCTGGTTTCCTCTTTTTCGAGTGATCGGCCGATTAGGGCATCAATTGTGATGTAGCCAGATTGATTCTCGGAATCGGGATCTGGATAAGGTCATGTAGTGGGGAAAGGCCAATCTCGTCGGCTTCAATGCAACGAAAACACAATATACAACATTCGCAAAGATAAGTGGATCATCGGTTCCACAGCTGATGATGAATGACCAGGCCCTCGAATGTAGGGAAAGCTTGTCCAACATCATCATGTCGGCCTCTGGAAAACTGAGTTATCTTTTTAGAGACAAGAAATAATTTACTCCGGCCCAACTTTTTCTTCTGTATACTAGGTGTATGCATACATTTTTTCCGGTTTCTTTGGTAAGAAGAATACGTAATTTTCTAGACTAATTAACTTTTTTTTTATTCAAAATATTGGCTATCGGCTTCTACACATTTCGCCCATCTCTGGGGTAATTAATGAATAGTATATCAGAAAAACTGCTTGTTTTTCGCGGCAAACCATTCGTCGAGCCATTTACCAACTTCCTCGAAATCGCTGAAGTGCTGCTCTGTGAGCACGTGCCCCATTGATGCGAAGGGGTGATGGTCAGATGGCGCCAAGTCTGCGGAGAACGGCGGATGCAGAGGGATGTTCCATCCAAGCGATTTCAATGTGTCTTTCACTAGTTTTGCTGTGTGTTGCGTATTTTTCGCTGGCGCCATCTCTTAGTTAACTTAGAAAAAAACGTATGCATACATCTGGTATTGACCTTCCCCATTGCTCGTAAACGTCTGCTGATTGTTTTTTGTGACACATGTAATGCTTCTGCTAATTGCCGTTGAGTTTGAGTTGAGTCATCATCCCAATGGATTTCTTTTATATTACAACACATACATCGAAAACAGTTTCATATAAGCATCCTTTAAATCATTTGCGCTATAAGGACGTGCTACGTATGTCGGGAGGCTTTTGTTCCAAAACCGCCAGCGACATGCATACCACGTCGATAGGGATTTATTGCAGAAACAAAAACGGCGCGTCTATCACGTTGTAGTGGTCTACCATTTTCCTCAGACAAATTTGGTCTAGACACTCTTTTTACTTTTCCTACAAAAACGCTATAAAAAGATGTCAGCTGACAATGCTTCATCGCCTAGGGACGCCATCGGACTGTCACCCATTTCAAATGTGACCAACGGTTTTAGTCAGTTTCTGCCAGCTCTTCGTCGGGAGTCACAACACTCGCTAATCAACTTACGGTATAACTCCCTATAATAGGATTAAATTATTTACTTTACTATGTTAAATACTGAGAATAACAGTTAGACAATTTTGTTTGCAGTGTAGCTAGATTGTTCGCAAGTTCCCTTGTGTCATTGGTGGCCATCCGTTCGCCACCACTGTTACAAAGCCCAATATCGTGTTGGAGATTAATGATGACAAGGGTTGGGTAGATCGCCGAGATAGTTTCTTGTCTTCAAGCAGTCATAATGACTTCTTTGTCCCTCACCCGTCATACTTCAACTACCTACCTAACTTTTCCCTCGGGCCCCTTCTCCGCAATTACTTTGATCCGCCCTTAATTGTATCTAAGCTACTACAACTCAAAACAAGTTAACACCGGGTCCTGATGATACCCCTTGCAATTCTCCCCAAGAAATACTCATCCATTCTCCCTGCTCCCCTTTCACTGATCTTTAATCTCTCACTCGTTCAAGGCGTATTCCCCACATTTGAAAAACCTCCACCATCGCCCCATCCACAAGAAGGGCCCCAAAAATGATGTCGTGAACTACCGCCTCATCGCCAAACTGTCCCACTTACCCAAAATTTTCGAGAGCATTCTATACGAATTTTTGTTGCAAATATTTTATTTCACCAAAGCAACATGGTTTTCTCAATGGCTATCAACTACAACCAACCTTGATGAGTTCAGTTCCTTTACACTGTCGGCACTAGAGCACGGTAACGAGGTCGACATGGTCTCAACCGACCTTGGTAAAACATTCGTTAAAATCTCCCACAATCTAATCCTCTTCAAATTATCCGGCATCGGCTTCAAACCTAGATTCCTGAAATGGATTTCCTCATATTTAAAGGATAGACTTTATTCGGTTTGGTTCAGGTCGATGATAACCAACCCCTTCCTTGCCGCCTCTGGGGTCCCACAAGGAAGCTACCTGAGCCCCCACCTATTTATACCTGCCACTAACGACATTGATAAGATCATTAAGAATTCCAGCTTGTCCCTATACGCTGATAATACCAAGATGTACAAGAACATAGAATCACCACTTGAGTCTGCACTGCTGGAATCAAACCTTGACAAACCTTGATTAAATAACTCCTGCAATTTCTCGTCTTCACCTTTTTGTGGTCTATCAGAGGGGTCACTGCTTTTCACATTGAAGTCGCCACTTTTAAATTGTTGAAACCATGTCTCACATGTTCTAATTGATGGAGCGTGTTCACCATATGTTTCTACCAGCAAACGATGACTTTCAACAGCCTTTTTCTTTTGATTAAATAAGAAAATCAATGCGTGCCACAAATGTTCTTTGTCAGGCACAAAACTCGGCAAGATCACTGAACGATAAAACAAAGACGCTAGTTTCTGGCAGACTCAACTTGTGTGTGTTTGTAGTTAAATCTCAGGCGAACAAAATGACGTACGTGTCAAATTAATACGCTGCGTACTTTTCGCTGGCGCCACCTCTTAGTTAAACCGGAAACTTATGCGTACACTTAGTAAATCCCAAATTATACCGCCCTTTTTTTAAACGTTTATTTATTTTACTTAAATACTATTACATTTTTTTGTTTCTTAGTTTGAATAAACATAAAACTATACTCTCTTGTTGTTGTTGTTTTAATGTATAAGGCCGTAGTGGCACTCCATACGATATATATATTCTCTTTTCCTTATCCTTACAAACTGTTTATACAATGTACTGTATGATGTTTTTTTATTTAAATATTATTTGAGGAAAAAGTAACAAAAAAACCTACTCAATTATCGTATATATATTTTTTATTTATAATAAACCTATTTAAACCTACTAGAACCTAATTCTAGCCAAGTCTAAATTAACTCTAACAAAGCCTAGCTTAAGTCTAACTAATACTAATTAAGACTATGGACCAGTGGATCAGGTTCTGCCCCACGTCCTGCGCCACGCCGGTCCACATCCTTTTACTGCTAGTCGACCGAATGGATTCCATACAGCAGGACCCGCTCCCGAACGTTTGTCAGCCAGTCTCAGCCCAGTCGAGCCACCAATATTTATTTTTATTGAGTTTTTCGAAATTAGTTTTGTCTTTTTCAGGTATGCTTACGCAGTATCTTAGGATGGTATTTCCATCCCCTATGCTCGTTGGCACATGATGTATAATTGTTACGTTTGTGGATATACGTTTTAATTTTTTTTTTAATTTTTGTTATCTTACGCAATTATCTTCAGCTCACAGTTAATTAATGCTCATATCGCACACTTTGTGATATTCATTCGAATATTAATTAATTGCCCACTGATGACGCATACTCGCTTCCCAAAGCTACACGCTTATCGCGTATCGACAATTCGTATTCATATTGCACACGAAGCAATCCAATCATAACAATTCACATATAATATCGCATGACGCATTCTCCCTTCCCAAGGCTACTAGCTAAATGCATTTTTTTACTTCGTATTCAAAACAAGCTCTGAACCTGGCATAAGGCATTTTTGCACGGTCTCATATTACGAATGCATATTTTGGTTCATACCCGAGAACAGGTGTCACACAAGTCATATGACACTACCGACGCCTTCAAAAGCAATTAGCGACCACTTAACCGAGCTTGGATCGAATTGCTGCGATCTGCGAAAAGCCAGACATCGCAGTGAAACGCAAAGCAATCGAAGGATACGAATGACTTGAACGGGGGCCATTGTACTTTAATTGGTTCGGTCAAATTTCAAAATCAATTAAGTAATTGCACGAGCAAACGCCACTGCACCTTAAATGGGGCAATTAAATGGCAATGATAAGTGGGAAATGCGGATGACTCGTGCTAGGCAATTGTACTCAATATGGGTCCTATGTTCTGGATCGAAGTCCAAGCAGGATGGAACGCATCGTTTGCACGAATACGCCCATAATTTGGGTATATAAGGAGTGGTTACAAATGGACTAATCGGGCAGTCAATAACAAATAGTAGCAAGTTCCAGCCCTCCAACTGTACAACGGGCCCGTTACTCTAAATAAAATAATGAGTTATTTAGTTTGATAAATCGTTCAGTGAATAAAGAAATCAAAGCCTTAACATACTTCTACTCTCACTTGTTTGGACTGTCCAGTGCGACCCGCAGCGGGAAGGGCGGGGCGCCCTACAACATTCAGGTAAGGTCTAAAACCAATAACCACACCATTTGGCGCGCTCGGCATACATACAGCCGATGCCTAAGAAATAATTAATGGTGATACCTTTTTGGTATTACATTTGGCGCAGCCGGTAAGATACTGCCGATACCGAATAAATAACTTTAAATAATTTATGTTGATACCATTCATCGGTATTACAACCGCAAAAAATGTAGATTGAATGTTAAATGTTGATATTATCATCATCATCATCATCATCATCATTATCATCATCAAACTACAAAAGCCAAAGCCAAAAGTCGGCCAACAGCTACAATTTCACCATCAATAGCAACATCAACTTCAACAGCAACTACCCACACAAAAGCGATCAACGAAACAGCAAGCAACACAGCAGCAGCAAAGCAACAATAACAGCAGAAAAATAAAGATGCCACCAATCAACACCATAGATGTTGACTGTAAGGAATTGGTAAGTCTTTGTAAGCTAGCCATAGGAAACAATTTTGCAGTTAAAAGACTGGCAGGTAACAGGAATGCCGCTCAAACTATACGATGGCAGACCACGATGAAATAAAAGAGGTTTTAAAAAGAGCCACCGCGGAATTTTACTCGTTCACGTCGAGTACAAACAAAGAGCGTAACCGTTTTTTTAAAGAGCGTCGGCCCTGAAACGGAACCGGAACCTGTGGTTGAAATGCTTCAAAAGCTGGAGCACGAAGATCCCGAGTCTACCGCGGTAAAACCGTTCACCACAACCAAAGCAAGAAGAGAAAACCGGAACCTACTCTTCTTTTTGGTCCAATTATCACCGAGCAGCAGAATCGGTGGTCTAAGAAAAATTACAGTCCTGGATCATCAAATTGTCACGTGGGAAAATTAAAAAAAGGCAGAAACATTCTGCAATGTGTCCGCTGCCAAAGGTTTGGTCACACAGCGGCGAACTGTGAAATGCAGCATCGTTGCGTAAAATGCGGAAAAGACCATAAGGCAGAAGAATGCCTTCTGGGAAAAGAAAGGGTAGAAGACAAAGCCCTTCTAAAGTGCGCAGTGTGTCGGAATGAGGGACACCCCGCTAATTAACGAGGATGTCCTAAATTCCGAGAAATAATGGGAAGAAGTGTGACTCGACAAAAAAACACAGAAACAGCTCGTACTACACAATGCCCATAACATCGCAGCGGTCGTACGCACAAGTTGCGTCGGGTGGGAGACACCAAATCAGGCTACAACATTGGTATCCACAAATACTCCCACACAGACTGAAACAACATCGCAAGCAGACGTGGTCCCGGTCCTGCTCAATCTGCAGAGACAGATGACACAGCTGCAAAATCAAATAAACGAGATCTACTCGCACTTGCCCAATCTAAATAAAAAGTCAATATAAACCCTCTAACCACAACATCAATAAAAGCTCTTGTCGTGAATGTAAATTCACTAATAAGAACTGAGAGAAGAGCCAATCTTTTCAACCTGTTGCAAGATGAACAACCTGATGTACTTCTGGCGGGGGAAACAAAGTTAAACCAGAGACACAAGATATGGCCTAAATACTACCATATTATACGAAGAGATCGACCTAACTCCTCTCAAGGGGGAGGTGTCGCAATCTTTATTAGAAAAGGAATCCATCATAAAGTCATATATAGTGGAGAAGTGCGCAGGTTCCGGGTGCTGGAACCCTGTATCGTACGCATACCCCTTCAGAAAGGAAGGGGTTTGTATGCGATTGCGGTCTACGGACCTGAGGAGCACCAACATAACCTATTTATAGCAGAGCTCGAGACACCCTTTCGATGCTTACAATTGCACCTGGGCAAATTTATCCTAGGGGGAGATATGAACGCCAAGCATAGAAATTGGGGAAATTATATATCTCATGCCAGACGAAATCAGTTGGCTGGTTGGTTAGATCAGTTTCATATTGAATATAGAACTGACCTGCTAGCTACGGAATATCCATCGTTCCCCAGAGGTAGATCGTTCTTAGATATCTTGCTAATCGACTCACGACTGAGATTACTTAACACCAACAGACGACACACAAACTGTTTACGGACAATTGAATACGACAGTGGCCACTGTGCATTCACGGCAGTAATAGAGCTTCCAAACGAGCTCGCAGATCTGGAGGAATTCGTGATCCCGCAACCCTATAACTACGGGGCAATGCGATGGCCGCGGTTCACCAGATCATTAACAAGAGAACTTCGTTCGAATGACTTTAATCTGCCAGTAAACAGAAACCTGACAAATGACGAAATCGACAAATACATTCAACAAATGGACGAAACCGTAAAACGAACAATGGACAAAACAATTCCCAAAACAACAGTTACAGATCACATTAACATGCACTCCACAAGAAAAAGAGCAGACTGCTATCGAAACTAAAACAATTACACAGACAGTTTACAGACAGACAAGACCAGGAAATAATATCACTGAAATCTCAATTAAAAAACCTCCAACAATTACTTAAAGCTAATTATAGATTAGCAACAAATTTGTATTGGAACAACAGAATTCGAGCTATAAAAACTAATAACCCAAATATGTTCCCACAAATAAATAAAATATTCAGGAGAAATAATCAAAACGAGATTCAGTGTCTCCAAATTCCACGTACTGAGGTAAACAAGCAGCTGCTAACCAACATTGGCATAGATACAGAGAACGCTATCCTCAATAGTGAGCTCTTCGTGATCGAAGATCCTTTGGAAAAGGTGAACGCTGTGGGAGCTGACTTTCAGGAAATGTACAAGATGAATGAAAGCATTCACCGAAATCATGACCTGTTGGTCAGAATTCTACTGAATCATCTGCACCTCCGAAATGAAATTTCACTTTGGCAATCGGAGAATCCGGGTTTTACCGAATTCAGTGACGATAATCTGTCAATTGACATTAATGCCAATGGTGAGGCTAATAGCCTTTTAATCACAAGGGAAGGAATCCAGAGTATCTTCGACTCATTAAGAAGCAAAAAGTCAGTGGGAATAGATGGAGTACCTAACATCGTACTGAAGAACCTGCCCCCAAAGGCAATATATATATACACGGTCCTGTTTAACAACCCGCTGAATAATGCATATTATCCCGCGCGTTGGAAAACGGCTATCATTCAGCCCATCCCAAAAAAGGGCAAAGACTGTACAAACCCAATGAACATGCGTTCGATAAGTTTACTCCCAAGCATCAGTAAAATATTTGAAAAAACTATTAACAAAGCTCTGGTAAAAAAAAAGATGACAACAGCATTATTCCAAATAACCAGTTTGGCTTTAAGGCGGGTCATGAAACCACACATGCCGCAGCTAAACTGGTCTCCGACATACAATGGAATAAATGTAGGAACCAATGCACAGGTGCCTGTCTGGTCGACTTGGAAAAAGCCTTTGATACCGTCTGGATCGAAGGGTTGTATTACAAACTGGTCAGACATGGCATACATAAGCCTTTACTATATGTACTTTACGATATGTTAAAGGACAGGAGGTTCGTGGTCAAAAGTGGTAATGTGACCTCTAATAAAACGTATAATATCACGAATGGCTTGCAACAGGGCGCGGTACTCTCTCCGAATCTTTTTAACATTTACATTAGCGACTTATTAGATGCACTTCCGGAGGCTATTGCGTACGCAGACGATCTCATAATTTACAGAACAGCCTCGAAAGTTGAGATCATAAATAGTTTAATACAGCGAGACTTCAACAACGTGCAGCGCTATTGCGATGACTGGAAACTTAAGATCAACTTCCAGAAATGTGAAGCCATCCTATTTAGAACTCCATTACATAAAGCCACGAACGACACAAGAAAAAACTGGCGAAGCTAGTTATCCTGGGACCGCATGGAGATAAACTGGAAACCAAGAGTTTTGTTAAATACCTTGGCATCTGGCTAGACCAATATCTGTATTTCAACAGACATGTAGAGGCTGCTCTGGTCAAGGCTAGAAAAACGTTTGCTATGAAAAGGAGGCTATTTCACAGTAGCCAACTCGACAGCGGGGTAAAGGTCATATGCTACATGACGCTAATCAGGCCAATGCTCATATATGGTTGTCCAGTATGGTTTAACATAGGTCCAAATTTGATGGAAAAGATTCGGGTGTTCGAAAGGAAGTGTCTAAGAACCTTTCTCAGATTATATCGAACACCGGAATCGGAATACAAAAAGTACTACTCAAATGAGACTTTATATAATGAAGCCTGCATAAATAGGGTGGATAATTTTATGATTAAATTAATCAGAGGACATATTGCGAGAGCAATAAGCTCGTCCAATGACCAAATTTTCGGGGCTTATTATCGAAATACCCTGTACTACGAGGGTTGCCTCTTATGTTTCGGGATTTGGCAACCCTAGTGTTGCAATCCGGCAATTGGCAGCTCTGTCGTAAATTTGGACATTTTTGAGGTTATACGCACTCAGAACGTTTTGACATACGAGCGCTATTTGTGTTATTTACAGTAACTTAAAAGATTCATCTCGGCCCAAAAATGGAATTAAATCGTCAACATTTTCGTGCGATTATTTTTTACAACTTTCGGCGTGGATTAACTCAGCAACAGTGCATGGATGAACTTAATTCAATTTTTGGCGATGAAGCTCCATCAAGGGCCAGTGTTTATCGATGGTATGGTGAATTCAATCGTGGTCGTAGTTCACTCCAAGATGAATTTCGTGAAGGTCGTCCAAAATCAGTTGTTGTTTCGAAAACGATTGATGCTGTGCGCGAACTGATATTGGAAGATCGTCATGTGACCTATCGTGAGATTGAGACAACCTTAGGCGTTAGTGGGACCAGCATACATTCGATATTGCATAAACATTTGACTGTCAAAAATATTTGTTCGCGTTGGATCCCACACAATTTGTCAATCGCCCAAAAAAAGGCTCGTGTCAATTGGTCGAAAGAAATGCTCAAAAAATACGGTCGCGGTGCTTCGAAACACGTCTATGACATCGTGACAGGTGATGAATCGTGGATTTACGCGTATGAGCCCGAAAGTAAACAGCAGTCGACTGTCTGGGTGTTTCAAGATGAGCCAAATCCAACAAAAGTTGTTCGCGCACGAAGCACTTCCAAGCAAATGGTCGCCTGTTTTTTCGGAAAAACTGGACATGTCGCAACCGTACCACTAGAACAACGCAGAACAGTCAATTCTGTGTGGTACACAACCATTTGTTTGCCAGTTGTCTTTCAAGAAATCAGGAAAACCAACCGCCGAAGACGGATCACTCTTCACCACGACAATGCGAGCTCTCACACTTCGGCTGCGGCGACTGCATTTTTGAGCACCCAAAACATCGATTTGATGGGTCATCCGCCGTATAGTCCTGACTTGGCACCGAATGACTTCTTTTTATTCCCGTACGTAAAAAACAAACTGAGAGGTCAACGTTTTTCGACACCTGAAGAAGCGGTTGCTGCATTCAGAATGCATGTGTTGGAGATACCTCAATCAGAGTGGCAAAAGTGCTTCGACAATTGGTTCAAACGCATGCAAAAGTGTATAGATCTTCATGGGGAATATTTTGAAAAACAATAAAGTGATTTTCGATGATCAATATTTGTGTTTGTTCTCTAATCCCGAAATAAAAAAGGCAACCCTCGTATGAGACAGTGCGTCGCAACGGTTTTGTTCCACCAGAGTTGTTCCTTGATTTGGACATGAAAGGGCTTATACAGGATAGATCCGGAATTCCGCTGATCTATCATGTAAGTAGATCATCCGTAGACGGGCGATTGTGCTACGACCGGGAAGTAACGCGCACCGAGGAAGAGCTCCTGCGCTTCAGTAGGGCTATCTCCCACAGAGACCGGGACGATAGTATTAGACAGCGTCAACAGTTCTGGTGGTTGACTGGCATATAAAGACCTGGATACCAAAGTCGGTAAAGAATAACAGTATTATCAGCCAGCTTACCTAGACTTAGCTTTTCTAGAATTAAGGTAGTATAAGATTTAAGTTAAGTTAAGTTAAGTTTTTTAAATAAAATTATATCAAAAAAAAAAAAAAAAAAATTGGTTAAATTTTAAGAAAAAAAAACAAAAAAAATGTCGACTCAAAGTTTTCAAAATTTTTCTTTGTCATTTAAATTATTATAAGTACTCCCACAAACAAAATTCTGTCGCCGAATGGCAAATTATACAGTCGTTATGTAATGTTTAGCTTAGAGCGTCTGCGTAGGACCAGTAAATTATAATATAAGATAATTAAACTAGAATTTAGCATTTTTTGTCTAGCATGTAATTTAGAAACTAAGAAGAAAAAGAGAAAATAAAAAAAAATGTTTTAAAAATGGAAATGGAATCATCATCATCATCACTGGCACTACAACCGGGATCCGGTCTTGGCCTTATTTAGCAAGTCTCTCTACCGCTATCCGGTTCATATCCGAGATTTGTTAACTTGCCCATAATAATTTGTTTTTCCGGGCAGGTTATTAGCCTTGCGCCAACCTTTCTCAGGATGTCGCTGAATGCATTGGTTCACTATTTGGCGGGTGCCAAAGTAGCTATCCAGGGGTGTCACGTGGAAACTGCATGTCAACTTGGATTGAACAGGGACAAGAATCGTCCAGGCTTTCGCCGGGTTGAAAGCAGAGACTTGCCCTGTATGTTCCCTCCCAGCCCCTGTTGATATTATCACCATTATAAAAAACAAAAGCACCTGTACGCTAAAAGGCTTAAGCAAAAAAAAAAAAAAAAAAAAATATATATATATATATATATATATATATATGTATGTATATATATAGTTATATATATATATAACATATATATATACATATATATATAACTTACACATATATATATATAGATATTGTATAATTTCGAGTGGTTGTGAAGAGTCAGTAAGTTAACATAAGAACCACATGAAATGTCAGAAGAATTTCAAATCCCAACTGGAATAGTTTTTGCACCGTTACTTGTGAGGTATGGGGTCTAGCATTGTCATGCAAAAGGATCGGGCTGTGGGGGTTCTTTAAAGCATTCACAAAGAACCACCCATTCCCTTTAAATCAACCCGCCTCTCCACACCCAACAAAGCCATTTTGCTTACCTGTAATCGAGCAACATAAGCTATCCGTCAGTATCTTGCACCTGAAACATAAATCCACGGCAATATTACCATCTTGCGATGTCATCAATTAAAACCATTTCGGTTCGTCTGCATGAACCGATCGGTTACTATGGCCGACCACATGCCTATCAAACACAGACCAATACTTCCGATTATTTTTGTTCGCTAATACAAAGCATAGCACAACTCGCGCCTAGCTGCCAAGAGCCGAATTCTTTGCCAGTGTAAACATTTACACTGGAATTAGATCCTTAACTCGCTACCAATGCAATGCACAATTGACGTGGATAAATACACAAACCGTCATTTTGTAATCATTCTGATCACCAGATCAGGTCCCACGGTATCGTTCCCCTAATCAACCCATATACCATGGGCTAAGCCAAACAAACGCGTATCTTAGCGCATGACCCTTGAAATAGCATTCTGTTGACATAACACTGAGAAATCTAACCCTGCATCAACGAATATAGCTATTTTAAACATGACAACCTTTTCCGGCCGCTATACGAGCGACCATCTATTTGCACAGCTGACCTATTCGAATTCAAATATCGTTAGTCAGTTTTGGTTGTCGTTTTTCCTTATTCGTCTGCAGCCGATACATGCAATACTGTTCTTCCCCATGTACAGGCCTTCTTCCTGTTTGTGTGCATCCCGAATAGTGATATCCGCGCAAAACTACATCTAGAATCGGAGTCAGATCGCAACTACGAAACAGCGCACACGTACCGGGGACGTGGCGAGAGTCAGATTTGAACCGCGGAACGAGATACACTTGTCGAGGTCGTTGCGTGCCGGAGTTTAATACCCATTTTGTAAATATCGTCGAGTGTGAGTTATAACTAACATAGTAATTGAACTGCATGTTAAGTATCCAAGTGTAAGAACATTGATATCATTACCTGGTGTATGTGTCGAACCCTATGATGTCCAGAGACAAAAGCACTCCAGAACAGTGAAATTGTAGATTAAGTTCAAGACTCAATAAAGTTCTTCAAGTAAATACAATTAGACATCCGTGTGTTTCATTGCTACTGGTTACATCTGTGTGTTTTGCTGTTTGTGTGGTTTTTCCGGAAAGAACAATTATTGGTGGTGCTTCCGTTAAATCAGCGTCCGCACTACGAAACCGCCACAGGGCCTTCCCTATTGACCAACCCAGGTTGCTTTTCAGCCAATTTGGCATGCAATATGTCGATTTCTTCACAATTTTTGATAGCGTTTATCGTTTCTCCTGGTTGAAGAAATGAAAAGTGGATTGGTCCTTTCGATGTCCACCAAATTGTCACCATAACTTTTTCTTGGGTGAAGATCGGGCTTGGGGGTGTGTTTTGGGTTTTCACCTGTATGCAACCATTGCCCAGGTCTTTTACGGTTATCATCAATAATCACTTTTCATTACAGGTGACTATCCGGTGTAAAAACAGTTCACTTTGGTTTCTTAATCTAAGCGATGCGGAGATTTCCAAGCGCTGTAGTTTTGGGACTCGCTTAGTTCATTGGGTACCTACTTATCGAGTTTCTTTACCTTTCCTATGAGAGAAAGATGTTCCATTTATTGTCATTGGGGGTACCCCCATGCTTCGTGCAATCTCCCGCACCGATTTTGTTGGGTCCGCATCCACCGTTCCTCTTAAAATGCCGTCGTCAATAAACGTTTCCGGCTTCCCACGTAGTTCATTTTTGAGGCTGAAATCTCCCGAACGGAACTTTCCAAATCAACGTCGTATAGTGCGCTCTTTTACCGCTACATCCCCAAATGCGTCATTAATGTTTTTCATTTCCAATGACGTATTATGTACCATTTTAAATTCATAAAGGTAAAGGGTTCGAATTTGAACTACCGACAGCATGGTAAACAATACCTAGAAAAAAAAACTATACTTGTATTTTTACGTTTTGGCACAGATGTTCACTCGAGAACTTCTTATTAACCACTGATCGAAAATCGGACATTCCATGTGGTACAACCCTATAGTAATTAGTGAAACTGTAACTTTATTGTACGGGGATAGTCCCAGAATTAATCGGCCTGACACATAGATGGCGGTAGTTATTAAAATATAATGACTGTGGTAGATAGTATCAACCTTAGAAAGATTAAGTTCCAAGTTTGGAGAAGCTACGTTGTTTATTACTTGGAACATGAAAAAAATGCACACATCCGTTATTGCAGTTTAGCACAACATTTCAAGTTTGGAAAGAGAAAATAGTCCGAGGGTACTAAATCTGTCGAATAGGGTGCATGAGGAAGTAATGCGTGTTTCAAATCATTGATTCTAACCACTGCAATAACAGATGTCTGCCTTTTTTCCATGTTTACAAATTCACTGAGAGCGTTCACTATTGATGACTGTCAAACAAGTAATAAACAACGTAGCGTCCTCACACGTGAAACCTAATCTTTTTAGGGTTGATACCATCTACCACAGTCATTATATTTTAATAACTACCACCAGCTGTGTGTATTCCCAATTAATTCTGGGACCCTCGTAAATCAATGTGGACAAAAAAATGGGTAAAACACTTTTCTATATCATAATACGGATTGAATTGGTTTTGATACTAAACACCTCATAACATATATGTAATATAGAAAATAAAACTCACATGATGGAAAAAATGTTGATAGATACTGAAAATCTTATGTTATCACTAATTGAGAGCGTAAGATAAGGCAGGATGGTAATCTACACAGCACCAATTAGCTTCGTCGTCGAAGAAGCAGATGACTACATTATAAATAAGCACAATGGTGAAGTGAATGTCTTTAAATTCGAAGGCTTGCTATTTTGGGATAAACAATCACGGGCCAGTTTAATGTTTTCACTACCATACAACGCACCTAGAATTCTCTTCAGTTCAGAAGTCAATATCATTTACAGGTATAATCCAATTAACCTTGCCAAATATGAGTTAACACAGTGCAACAAGCTGCACCAGTGAGCAAGTTGAATTTTCTAACCAGTTGTCTTTTGATTAGCATTCTTAGGTAGGCATATACAGATTCACCAGCAAATCCAAGATTAGCTCCGAGAGCCAATCAACATTGCGACCGAACTCGATTTTCTATCCAGGTCCAAAGCCATTCCGTTTATAGAAGCGTAAAATTTAAAAGTTTTATAAGGCAATCATATAACACGCACAGGACAACGTATTCCTTTGCCGTATTCCGAGGATTACCAATGCCCCTAGACAAATTAGCCGGGCGAACGACCTTAGTGAATGCCCATGATTTCAACTTCAATACTACTCGCAACTTATTAATGATTTGAAATGTTTTCCACTCGTTGAACACGCAACGAGTTCGACCGTCATTGTTCCAGGTCGTAAGTATCCATATCTGATACCAATACTGGTTGCCGGCATTTATCCCAGTGCACTCGGTAAACTCCATAGATGGGCTAGCGTGGTCAAATTGACTGACAAGAATTGCTGAGGCCATTTAAGTCAGTTTGTTGCGGTCTCTTTCGAGTTCAAACTGCATTACCATCTGGTCATTATTGAAGCGATCATCGAATCACAAGTAATCTAATTGAAGATAATCCGCCAAGTGGTTTGGGATTGAATCGGTCGACGTATATGTAATGGAACTGGTTTAACCATAAGAGGATCGGGACTGTCGTCTTGTATTCCGCTATTCAATCCGTGGTCGAATAAGACATTCTTACCCAAGCAGAGAAAAGATCTGCGGTGGCGGTGGGTTTCATTAATCCCTTGGAAGTACGATTACGATGGCCGTCTGTTGGTTTTATGAATCTAAATATGAATTTTGTTTTTAAAATAATGTGTTGTTAGTGACATTGTATTTATTATAAAAAATGTAAGTTCAAATAAGTTATTTTGCAGATTTATTGTATGCAGGAGAAGAACATGTTTTACTAGACTTTTTGACATACTATAGAACATAAAATTGGCGCAAGGCTAATAATCTTGCCCGGAAAAACGAATATTATGGATAATTTAACGAGTCTCGGATATAGACTGGATACCGGTGGAGAGACTTGCTAAATAAGGCCAAGACCGGATCCTGATTGTAGTGCCGATAATGATGATGACAGAACATAAAAAATAATTATATGTACGTGTAAAACAATTTCAATAGTTTCGGACAAAATAAAAATTAATAACTTAAAAAAAGTGGGTGTTTTACTTTTGGAAATAATTGATTTACTTTTCTAGTTTTAACTTTTTGTTTTAATTGCAACAGTGCTTTGTTATAAATGCATTACTAATACAATAATTGCTCTGCTTATTTGAAAGCTCAGACAAGTTGCCATTATTTCTTGCTTATAAAAGGGGATCTGCTCAACTGTCAAGGATTATACTATAAGTTAGATTCGGATTTATAAGCCATAATAATATATGTAGATAAATGATGTAGTCCCGCTTTTTGTAGTGTCGATAAGTCAAAGTACTATTGGATAAGTAGTGGGAGAGAAGGAAAAAGAGATGTATCGTAGAATGAAACAGGTTATTTTGAAGAAAGGGTTAATCTACATAGTCTACAGAGTAGGGATGTTTAATGTCGTTTCTCTTTTTCCAGAGGAAACTTTTGCTGGTTTTTGTTTGGGTCTAATAGTTATGATATCAAACCACCCCCTCCAATATAAACCTATATTATAATAATATAATAATATTGAGACGAGCTGGCAAGACTCCAAAACAAAGTACTGGAGTATTCTGGAAAGTACTGGAAAACTGGTGACTATGAGCAAAAAGAAGCGAGAGGAAAAACGATGTCTCCAGTGACAGAAGTGTCACTTTTGACAGAGGAGCAAAACGTGAAAGAACGGTTGTCAAAAGCAGAAAAATAAAGATTTAATAGAAAATTGATTTCACGGCTTATTTTGTGTGAATAATTAATCCAGCGAACCCTAACCTCGCTACAATATTTTATTTAACATTCATTTCGATAAATGTAATCGATTGCCAAATCGATTAACTCCATAAAACCAGAAATTGAGAAAAATTATAAAATAGTGTATATAGTGTTTTAAAATCTTCTTAAATTAAAAATTCGAAAATGCTATGTAGACTGTATTACTGCATATGCATCTTTTATCTAACATGTGGAAAGTGTAAGATAGAATATCCTTAGAGTAATTGTTATTATTGCTACAATTTTTTCATGATTAAGGGAGTTAATTGCTTTGGCAAGTGAAAGGAAATTATTAATTCAAATTCAATCTCCGAATAATTTTTTTATTACGGAAAAACTTCTTTATATAAATATATGTTTTATTAAACATTTTAGCAAAAATGAATAATAACTGTTCTGTTACTGATACATAATATTATGAGTATTACTATTACTATTTATTGGCCTATAGGAACCCGGAAGTTCATGACCTCACCGACTCGACTCCGCCATCGTTCCCTGCCCTGTCCACTCTCCTTCCACGCTTGACCAGCCGATCAGATCTCCTCAACGTCAAACCTAACATTGTCCTCCCATCTCCGGCGCGGCCGTCCTGCCGGTCTCTTTCCCGTTGGTCTACTGTCAAGAATTCTACGCACGGTCCTATCGTTGCCCATTCGTGCGAAACATGGGCTCTCACAAAACGCGAAGAAAACAAATTCCGCGTATTCGAGATTAAAGTTCTAAGGGGTATCCTTGGCGGTAAATATGACGGGGAGGCAGGACAGTGGACCAAACTCCACAACCACGAATTGGAAGAGCTATACCGAAAACCTACAATAGTGAGAGTAATCAGGTCGCGAAGATTAAGATGGGCCGGACGTGTGACACGGATGTGTATAGAAGGTATAAAAGTGGTCCGAGAAGGGATCCTTGGGGCCTCCCGCGGTTATGTTGCGAATTTGTGAGAGGTAAGAGTTTATTCTGACCATGAATTTCCTACCAGAAAGATAAGATGCTAGGAGCTTTGTGATGTTGGAATTCAGACCAAATAAGCAGTGCAGCTTATAAACAAATCCTGGGATCCAGACATAAACAAACGCTTTGGAAATATCGAGAGATATACATACGGTAGGGCATTGATTTTCCAGACCAGTTGTGACATCGTGTATAAGTTTTAGTAGAGCGTGGCAAGTGGAGCTCACGAAGGTCAAACTGAGAATTAGGGATGAGAGCGTTATCACTGGCCAACGAGAGAAGGTTTTGGTAGATCTTACATTCTAATATTTTGCTTAGGGTGTTTAATAAAAATATCGGACGATAGTTGGAAGTGTTATTGGAACTGCCGGACTTTTTAACGGGGATTACTACCGCAATTTTCTAGTTCTCTGGGAAATGTGAAGCATTTATGATATGGTTAAGAAGGACGAGAATGGGAAGTAGATTTGGCAGGCGAAGTCTTTTAAATAGAAGGTGTGGTATTCCATCTAGACCGGTCGATTTTTTGTTGGGTCGTGACTTTATGAACTTGATTAATTCATCTGTGTTTAGAAATGTGCTGGTGTCTGAAGGATTGACGCCTTGTTTGTGTCGTTAAATTCCCCTATGAAAGGATAAGATGCGGGTAATCTGTGTGAGATATATTCATTTACAGTGTTTCGAAAATTAGGGACTGAGAGGGAATCATTTTGTTGGTGGATCTTTGAGAAGTGATCAGCGAAGCAATTCGCTATGTCCGTATCGGATTGGATAAGATTATTGCTGAGTGGGTTGATAAGGTGATCGATTCACGGTTTAAACTTCCAACTAGTTAGCCGGTTGATGTTTTTGAAAAGATCACGGTTGGGTTTGATATTGTTAAGTGTAGAGGTATAGGTCTGATCGGCCAACTTTTTTAAATGTTCATTTATTATGGTGGTCAGGAGTTGGATCTGACTTTTAATAAAGGGGCAGAATCTTATATGAAGTTTTCGGCGGAGTTGTTTTTTGAGACGCAGCAATTTGGTTAAGATGTCGGGCAAAGGTTTTCCTAAATGATTACGAGGGATGGTAGTGGGTGTATTGCTGGTGAGGGCATCCTTGAGGGTCTGCTCAATTTTTAGGGCTGCTCGATCGATATCAGCAGGCATTAGATTAGAAGATTCGGGAATTTGTAAGTTAAAAATCTTGCAGCGACGTCTCTATTGACATTTTTCTTGTTAGTCTTGGAGATGTTCGGGACAGGACTGTGTAAATAGAGCAATTCGAGGGAGGGGACTTTGATCGAGGTGTGAACGGAATCATGATCAGAGGAAAAAAGAAAGGATACTGTGGGGGGTTTCGTTGAGTAGAAATCAGCGGGCTTGAGGAAGAAGTCAATTGTTGACTGCATCGAGTTGGCGACACGAGTTGGCTGCAGTGGACTGTCGATGTACGTATATGGGTGAGATGAGAGGAGGTCCAAAAGTTGGCAACCGTATTTGTTATTCTTGATGTCGTTGGATGCTGGCTGTATGCCGAGCGTTCCTGTCTCCACCGATTATGAATGGTGCGGGGAGACTGTCTGATTATTTGAGATATGTCAGAGTCAGGGAAGTCTGGGTCTCGTGTCGGGTGGATGTAAATAGATGTTAATATGATTACGTTTTTGTTTTCACAAAAAAGTTTAACTGGCGTGTATTCGATATTGAAAACATTGGTGAACCTGATTTCGGTGAATTGGAGTTTTTGTGTAGAAGGATGCCGGTACCTCCATAGGATCCAGCAGTTCTGGGGTTTGAAATAAATGTGTAGTTTGGGATGGTTACTCGGGAGTTGGACTTAAGCCACGTTTCTGAGAGGAAGAGGATGTCTGGGGAGAAGGTTTCAACAAACACCCGTAAGTGTTGCGTACCGATGTTGGAGTATATGGATTCTGCGTTGAGGGCGATTATAGTTAGTTCAGCCATTGAGGGAGAGAATATGGAGGTTATGAGTGAGAGAATCGGACCTTTTTTTTTGATAGCCGACATATGCTTCAAAGTAGGAAGGATAATTTGTAGACTCTTGAAGTAGCCCATGATGTCCAGGTTGAGGTCAATGAAGTTGGGATTGTGTAACGCCGGCACATCTGATTTGTTTCTGATGATATCTGCGTATGATGTTCCTGGCCTTGTAGGTTGTGGTAATATTTTCTGCGGTGTGGATTTTGTTGGTGCGGATTTATTGGTTGTACTTGGCTTCATTCGTCTTTGGTGATCGATTCAACCTATGAGGGCACTGGGAGAAATTAGCTGGATGTAGACCTCCGCAGTTACAGCATGTCACTGCGATTTCTTTAGTGGTAATGGATCCATCAGGATTTATGGTTTGGATTTTTCCTGGTTCCATACCCTGGGGACTGACCTTGCATTCTCCTGGTTGATGTTCATCGGCACATCTGCCGCGGGTATATTTAGGTGGCAAGCCACCGCCAAGTGTCCCAAGCCTTGGTATCTCTTGCCTTGAAGGATGCTTTATTTATGGGACTCCTCGATACTGATCTTGTGCGTAAACAAATACTTAATTTGTTTCAGCTTGTTATTGTCTTCATTTGGGGGGATTTGGATAATTCGTAGGCTACTTATGTTATTTTCTCGCATGTACGGAGCTTGGAAATAGTCTGGCCTGTGGATTTTCAGGTCTGGCCAAATCCTGAAGATATCTGACCCTAGTTTTTCAGTGGTCCAGGTTGGGTCAATGTGCCTTATGATGAATGTTGCTGATTTGAACTGTGGTGTTGGAAGGTAAAAAATTGGTGTCGTAGTTCCGCAAGTTTTTTAACGACCTTGTCGAGATCAACCAGAGTTGTTGTTAAATGGAGATAGAGGAGCGTTTAGTGTTTGTGGTAAAGTTACGGTGTCTTAGCGTGTATTCTATTATTAGGATTATAATATAATATCAAGGAGCTGGTTATGTTTTTTATGTAGATTGGTGGTGGTCTAACATTTTTGAACCTTGTCTTGTGCTGAACAGGCAAGGGACTCGGTGCTGGCTTGGCTTGTTTGGTGGATTCCTTACGGGTTGGCGGTAGTTGTTTGGGGGGAGATGTTTGATGGTTTAACTTGGGTTGTTGAGAGGGTGTTATTTCCATACTGGCATCGTCACTGTTTTTGGGGGGTTGCTGTAGGGAGAGAATTTCTTATTGGAGTTGCTTCATCTCCACTGTAAGTTGTATTATGTATTCCACGGCCTAGTGGAATTTTTTTTTTTCGTAGTCAATCTGTTTTCCTTGACTTTCCACGTTTGTGGTCTTCTTCGTTGAGTTTTGCATAGTTTCGATGGCTCTTCTTTTCCGTTCCAATATGTAGTCCCGGGTAGACATCTGTGATTGTCGTCGATTAAAAAGTCAGGCAAACTCTCGGCAAGAACATATAATTTTATGTGGAGAAATTCAACTGCCCGCAATACGAACGCCTTTAGACAACCACTAGTTCTGCATATAATGCATGAAATGGGAGCGAATGGGACCACAGTCCTAGAAACACATATCTCGTTTTAGAGGAAGATATGTCAACTCGACGAAGTTGCAACAGAGGAATTATTCCACGAAATTTAACCAGTTTACCAACAGTTCAGCTAGCATTAAACATCGGTGTGAACAATAATGCAGTTTTAATAGTGAACACCGGTGTTGAGATAAGTCAGGTCAATAGGACCAGTATCCGTGGATCAGACGTTATAATTAATTACTGAGAAACTAGTACTTTTCAGATGCCATTCGGAAACATAAGACCCTTAAGCAGCTGTCAGCTGTCCGGCTAATTTCCAACTAAGGCCTAATATCTCGTGCAAGTTCCAATCAGTGAGCAATATGCCCGGTCTACCATAAGATGGTCTGCTTGGAAATAATTTTTTGTCTTCTTCCAATGTGGAAGGCCCAAAACCGCGCGTCACATTCCCTCGCACGCAAATGAACCCTAAGGTATTTACGATGGCAATTAAACTTTCGACTTGTGAGCGGACGGCACCTGAAAATAAATACAAGGTTGGGCAATAGGAGCAAGCACAAAGTGAGAACACTTAGGTTAAACTATAACCGTACAGGAAAGCGTTCTAAGGAATTTAAACTGCTTCAGAAAATTCTTCTAATTCGCCTCCTTCCTGCTCGCAAATTGAGCAGACACAAAAGCTGCAAAGCAACCCAACCAAACCCGAGAAAATAACAAATCCAGAAGAGATGGGAAGTCGGGGCAGGTTAGAGAGGAAAGTGTAGAAAGCGCCGCTTAAGATTGGGGGTGAGAATGGTTTAGTATGGGTAGTGAGGTCGAGGTGGAACAAGGTGGATTTGGAGTCGACATTTCTCAGCATCCGGGAGATGGGTTCATTTAAATTTTAAACCATAGGAGGTACGCTGAGGGGAAATATAGAGAAGGCGGATATTGTGCGTATTACGAGGGTTTGTGTTCAGAGGAATTAAGTTAAGGAGGTTGGTGCAGTTCACCGAGTTGGAGAGGGGTCGATGAATGAACCGCATATCAGCCAGGACCCTACGCTCCTCAAGGGTTCTGAGGTTGATTAATTTGAGTCGGTGAATATACGGGGGCAGGATTAAAGAGTTTCCCCATCCCAGCCCTCGGAGAGCGAACCCAAGGAAGCGACGTTGAATACTTTCGATTCTACGGATATGGGTCTTGTGATAAGGCCTGGCTAGCATATTCTAGCAGTGGACGGACGAAGGTAAGATAAAGGGATCGAGTTTACAGCGTGTCACGAACCTGGAGGCAGAGTTGACTTTCAAGATCGTCTCGTCAATGCGTGAGAGGAGGTTAAGCTACCTGTCGTAAAGGACCCCAAGGTCTCGAATAGATTGGACAATGGTCATGGTTAGATATGACATGAGTGAATACGCTTACGAGAAAAGTTCTCAAGGTCTGATTGCGTAAGTGCTGAATCAAGTGGTGACTCGACAATCTTATATAACTTAGTGTCGTCAGCGTATAGGGGCAAGCAGGAATGCTAAATGACCTTATCAGTGTTATGAGTGCCAAGTATATATAGGAGAGCCCAGGTGGTTTCCTTGAGGGACCCCAGAGTCAACAAGAAAGGGGTTGGATATCATGAATATGACTAGATAGGAAGAAATTCAGATCAGCAGTTCAGGTTAGAAGCCGAGGGTGGATAATTTGAAGAGGATAGGATTGTGGGAGATTTTGTCAAATGCTTTACTGAGGTCTGTTGAGACCACGTCGACCTCGTTATAGTGTTCTAGTGTTGAGAGTGTAAAAGATGTGAACTCCATAGGGTTGGATCGGACACTGAGAAAATCATGTTGCTTTGATGATTTGCATCGAAAACTAAGAGATTCGTATAGAATGCTTTCGAGAATCCTGGGTAAGTGGGAGAGTTTGGCAATGGGGCGGTAGTCGCGACATCGTTTTTGGGACCCTTCTTGTGGATGGGGGTTATGAAGCAGGTTTTTCAAATGCGGGGTAATATACTTTAAGAGAGTGAAACATTATCATGAGAAGAGAAGCGTGGTGGTAGTCTATAGATGTGGGGACGAAGGGGCTGGGTGAGACTGATGTGTTGATAGGGTCTGTAGTAAAGATGACGTCCAGCTGCCTATCCAAGAGATTTCGAACCTTGCTGAGTTGACAGAGGCAAGAATCAGTCAAGTTACATTCCTTGAACGGGGTGGGGTGGTAGATAAAGTTTGATTGAACGTCAGATAAAGCCCAGTTGAGTTGTGGAAGATTAAAATCTCCAAACATGATGATGTCTTCCTCGCAATTACTCAGCTCGATTATGTGGTCAATACTATTAAGTTTAGAGAGGCTACCACCCCATTTACTGGCTTAGTTGAAGCAATATAAGTACTTATAAGCTATAGTATATATACCTTTACGAACTAAAGAACGTCAGAATTAACTTAACTATGCTAAACTGGAGCGAGCTCGTAAACTTCTATGAGCTGGGATGGCAAGATATAGCGCAAATGTCAACAGGTAGGGCGTAGTTGTTTTTCAGAATGGATTAGATCTTTGAGCAAGGGGTAAGAACGCGATGAGTAGCTGGAATTATTAGAGATGTAATACTCCGGGCCGTGCTTTCCCAAAACGGCGGGAGAAGAGCCCGGAGTGTCGATGAGAAAAGTGAAAAAGAAAAAGGGGAGTTAAACTTCAGGGGACCGTATTCTTTGTATTTTATGAAAATATAAGGGTGATTTGACAATCGGCCAGCGATTCGGCCTTCGTAATTATGCTCATATTGAATGGCCAGCGGTTCGGCCTCTGTACTTCTACTGATGGCGAAATTGAAAAGCACTGCCTTTTTATAGGTTTTGTAGTTGACTTTTGTCAACTATTTTAATGTCAAAATTCCAAGAAGCACACGCAAGACTTGGCGTGCTTCGATTGGAGTTTTGTTCCGAGAATTGTTTAAGGGTTTTGTTGGATAGATTCTGGGAAGGGGAATCATGAAATGCGTTTTGAATTTAGCATTTCATGATCTTAGGATTTTGGGAATTGAGTCAATGTACAATGAATTAACTTTTGGTTAAATTCGTTGTACATATGACAATATGGGATTTGGGTGTATTATGTGGAATTGAATCAATGTGCGACAAAATGACTTTTGGTTTAATCTATCGCTCATTGATTCAATATGAAATTGGGATTATTTGGTGATACTGGGGATTTGGATAGGAGTAGCGATTTAGGATCACTACAGAGACGATAGATAGTTGGGTAGAGTTGGGACAGTAAAAGGACTTGGAAAATGATTGGTGTGATGGATTAATAGAATGGGATCTGATGAAATTGGGATATTTGTTTGATGTTGTTGGTGCGGCGGGGGGTAGGATGAAGTGAGCAGGGGGACACGGATAGGTTGGTGTTATTAAATTCGTTTATTTGACGTAATAGGGTTTAAGCGTTTTGATATTCTCTCTGGACGGTAGCTGAAAGTAGTTTCTTCATTTTGCCCCCCAGACTAATGTATGAGTGCAGCTATTAAATCCAGAATGGACGATGTCGCCGTGCTTAACTACAGATGTTGTCTTGGCCATATCCATAAAGTCGTATAAGTTGTTTACAAACCTACATGGTGCGTGAATGGGGACTTTTTTGAACACAAGTCTCAACAAAGCGTCCTTTTGAACATAATTATAAAGAGAATTTTGAACGCAATTCAATAACAAATAAAAAAAAACGACTTTTTTCTAAATATAATCTTGCAATAAATTATTTCTATCATAAAAATAAATAAACTAGCCATTGTAGTCAAAATTTGTGAAGGATAAAGTTAGTCCGCTTGGTAATACCAATGTACAATTTTCAGTTTTTCGGTAAGATCAAAATTATACATTTAGGAAGAATTAGTTTCGTGTAGGGTTAAGGTCTACGTTTAAAATTTGGATTCAAATCAATAAAAAAGAAAAACAGTGTTCGGAGACAACGTTCATTTAAAATTTCTCAATTATATTCGCAAGAGTTTTGCAAACTATGCAGAATTAAGAAAAGTTAAGGCAGAAAGTAAGTACCTTAAAAGGAAATTTTTTTTTACAAAACGTGCGCAGAGATTTTTTGTTTTTGATTTCTATAAATGTCAATGCAAAGTGGCAGTGGTAGAGGAGTTAAGTTAGAGGAAAATACCCGCGTGGGATCACTACGTTAGCTTAAGTTGTCTAAGCTAGATTTTGAGGATTTTTGCGAAATAGAAAATGGGACAAAACCCTTTTCAAGTCGATTTCTGGGTTTATAATACACTACAATAAAAAAAAATCCATTCGTTTGACAGTTGAACTTACCATAAGTATTACGATATAATATATTAGGTAGATTGGTTCTGCCGAACCCGTAATTTTTTGGTACCATCTTTAGCTAGTAAATTTTAATCGGTCTCAGCGATTTAGAGGGGTGCGATATGGTTACATCTGTTCATGCATAGACCCACCTGACAATTGTTTGCTGTTGTCAACTGTGGGGGTTGAACAATAAAGTTTCTATGCATAATTGTGGTAAGTTCATGAATCAGGAGGTGTTGGTCCTATTTGGTTCGTTATTCCATCGCATTCTTTAATTTAAGAATAAAGATAAATAAAATCACACAATTTTATTATTACTGGTCTATTAAGCATTACTCAGACCTCATCTAGGGGTAAAACAATTCAACTGAATCAATTAGACAATAGAAGTTATTGCTACAACTGGTCAAATGTGTAAATGAAATGGAGGGATCTGAATATATGCCATCTGTTAAGTGATACTATACTTTACCTGGCAAGTTCACGGGTACCACAACAGAAGGCCACTTCAGGTGAAAGAGTCGACATTTCTTTCGAAATAGTTGATGGGCATAAACAATTCATTCATCGCAGAAGCACACATCTTGACTTGGCGTCATTCGTTATAAATGATATTTATCAGACGTGTTTCATCAACTGATTTATTACTTCATTTGTATACTAAATTTGTTTATTAACAATTCACAAGGTGATAGTGAATGGAAAGATAAATACCTTCAAGCGAACGAATGGCCCGTATACTTATACCCATTAAGTTTTGCCAGGCATCACACGCCAATAACCTTTGGTAATCATGCACAAGCAATTGAAAGCGCCCGCATTGTTTACAAAGCGATCACTAAAATATGTTAATGGATTTTGGGGGCATAAATAAGTGGGAAGAAAATTGTGAGTACCGCACGCTGTCTATCTTTAAATGTGACTCTCGTAATAATTTGACGTACGTTCAAAATTTCAGTCCCTTTTTGTCTTGTCTAGGTTTGCATTGGGAATTCTATACCGATCCAAAAATACACAAAAGCGCGGCTAGTTGACGGGAGAACTAAGAATGACGAATTCTGATGGTTCTATGTTTTGAACACGTAGCCACAATTGTTGTAAACACAATTTTTTCATTTGTCTTTGATGTTGTTCTGAAATTTAACCAATACATAACAATAAATAAATAAATAAACAGGAGAGAAATTAAAAGCTAAATAAATAAATGAGTCTATAAACGAATTAAATAACAACATTAACCCTTCCTCAGCAATATTACAGGTACAGCGTTTGAGACAGACATAAGTGTGTTCAATTAAAGACTATATACGAGGGTGGCCTGCAAAATTTTCGACCTAACAAAGATACAGGACATTTTTTCTTAACATTTATTTTTATTTTTCTACATAGTATTCTTGTAACTCTACAGACTTCTCCCAGCAATGGTCCCATCTCTCTAACACGACCAAATAGTACTCGGCGTTTTTCTCTGCAAAATAACTGTTCACGAAGGTGATTGCCTCCTCATTTGACGAAAATCTCTGTCCTCCGAGCGCAATTTTTAGATTAGGGAACAAAAAGAAGTCCGTTGGGGCTAGATCTGGTGAGTAAGGCGGATGGTGAAGCACTTCAAACCGTAATTCGTGGATTTTCGCCATGGCAACCGCTGAGGTGTGAGACGGCGCGTTGTCTTGGTGAAACAGGATTTTCTTTTTCTGAAATGTGGCCGCTTTTCTGCTAGTTCTGCCTTCAGTTGGTCAAGTAATGATGCGTAGTATGCTCCTGTAATGGTTTTTCATTTTTGAAGATAATCGATTAAGATAACTCCATGACTATCCCAGAAAACAGTCGCCATCACTTTCCCGGCCGGAAAAACACTTTTGTTTGTTTTTGGGGCCGATTCCTCCTTTGCAGTCTACGATTTGACTGCATATTTGTTTCGGGCGAATAATGGTGTATCCAAGTTTCATCGACAGTAATTCTTGCGCCTAAATTGCTCCAACAGAGGGTTGGATATGTTCATTCGAACACGTTTTTGGTCTAACGTGAGCAAACGTGGCAGCCAACACGTGGACAGCTTTCTAATGGCTAAATCTTGATTTAATATGTGACAAACACGTTCTTTGGACATTTTTATAGCCTCTGCTATCTCTCTCACTTTAATTCGGCGGTCGTCTAGGACCAATTGGAACTTTAGGGATGTTATCGTCAGTTGTTGCAGTTTTTGGACGTCCCGAACGTTTATCGTCTCCAAAGCTCTTACGGCCACGTTTAAATTCAACTGCCCAAAATTTCACTGTGGTAAATGATGGCGCAGAGTCCCCATACACAGAGCCCAACTCATCTTTGATTTGCGTGGGCGTTTTGCCTTTCAAAAACAAAAATTTAATGATAGCTCGATACTCAATTTTGTCCATTTTCATAAAAACTATGCGTTCAAAATGGCTGAAATTTTGCTGAGTAATTGTTAAAAGATGCACAGCTATTATTTATTGCTTTATTGACGAGTGCTATCTTCGCGTTGAGGTCGGAAACTTTTCAGGCCACCTTCGTATATCTTCGCCTTCTACCAGGTATCGCTCTCCAATCACCTGGTTCTAGTGGAGTGTAGCCCCAAATGTCTTTCAAAAATCTCATCACTTCACTTTGGTTTCTACACAGTGTATCTCCCTCAGTTTCGATTGCTTACGTATGTCATACTGTGTTCCCACTTATTTCGACAGTAACTTTCTTCATTTTATCCTCCACAGCAACTATCCAAGATAAATATCTGAATGAAAATATTATTCGTATGCTCGGTAGCCATCTGTTCATGTACTACATAGGCTGAAAGTCCGCGGATTTTTAATGAAAACAATCGTTTTTTTTTTTACACTAACGCGCGCGCAAAAGGGGATTTTGAAGTACCCTTAAACGTGAGAGCACAGTGCGAGTGGATGGAGAGGAAGTTATTAGTTTTGAATGTCTGGACATCACAACGGCCAGGAAACATATGATCAGGCAGAACATTCTACATTCGTGTGGTTCGGCTAAAGAATGACTCTCTATGTTTATTTGTGCGCCTAAAGTCCACTTTCAACGTGAACTCATACGCATTCACAGATTGACGGGTATCGCCGGAAAACGTCTGAAGGAGCGGAACACATTCAGCAAGTTCAGTTGAGCAACGGCGGTGGTAATACCTATAGAAAAGAGATAGGCATGATATGTTGCGACTGTGTTCTAAGGGCGGAATTGATCGACTTACGGTTCGGTCCCCAATAAGTTTCACTGCACGTTTTTGCATCCTGTCGAGGACGTGTAGTGCAGTTTTGGATGCGCCTGACCAAATATGGGAGTTGAACTGCATTTTTGGACGAATATACGCCTTGTAAATAGTGTCCAGGTTGGATGGAGTAAAGTATCTTTTGCATCTCTTAAGGAATTCCATACATTTGGCTGCACTTTTCGCAGCTTCAAATATGTGGTCATTCCAGTTAAGAGTCGAATTAATTCGAGTGCCGAGGATTGATAATTCCTTGGCTTCGTCGATGCAAGTGCCGTTCATAGACAGTATATTTCCTTTTGGGTTCACTTTTGACGACAAGAGGCAGCACTGAGTTTTTAGGGCATTGAATTCTACTCGGTTAGATAATCCCCACTGATATATCTTGTTGAGGTCTGAATTCAACGTATCAAGCATAAGTTGCTGGTTGGTAGTGACGTTCGAAGAGTTTGGACGGGAGTGTTCGTATGAGTATGAGAAACTCAACGTGCTATCATCAGCACACGAGTGCATTGGGTTGTGAGTAATTGACAAGAGATCATTTATAAAGATGAGAAAGAGAGAGGGGGAGAGTACCGAACCCTGGGGAACACCTGCATTAATTTGATGGGAGACAGACTTGACACCACCAAGAACCACTTGGATTGAACGGCCAGAAAGATAGTCTCTTATCCATTGGATCAGGGAATTGTCCACTCCACATGAATGCAATTTTGACAAAAGGAGTGGATGCCAAACTCTGTCGAAGGCTTTTGAAGTATCCAATGCGACTACCTTGCTTTCACCGAGGTAGTGGATGGAATGGCTCCACTTTTCGGTAAGGTACGCCATCAGATTCCATTACCTTGGAGAGAATAGAGGTTACTGCTATGGGTCGATAAGAAGAAAGAGATGATTTGTCACCCTTTTTGGGAATTGGCTAAATGTTCGCTGACTTCCATCTATTCGGGAAACGACCAGTAGAATAAGACAAATGGAAGAGTTTCCGCAGTGGTTTGGCGAGTGAAGAGGAACATCTCTTCAAGAGGATTGGGAGAATGCCGTCCGGACCAGTGGATTTGTGTGCATTTAGCTCTTTGAGTGCGCGGGCAACAGTACGCGTTCGGAAGCGAATCTGGCTCATTGTGTGCTGCTTATGCTGAAGTTGATGTGGAACTGATGTGGTATCAGGCAGGGTTGAGTTGGCTGCAAAATGTGCAGTAAGTAGATTCGCCTTCTCTATTGCAGTGGTGACTGGTCTGTCATCGACTATAAGCGATGGAATGGATGAAGAGGCTGAGTTTTGAATTTTTTTCACGAATGCCCAGAAGTTTCTACTACCTGTGGGAGAGTGTAGTATTTTTTGTCTCATTCTCTGGTAATACAAGACCATGGCGCGTTGAATATACGCATGGCAGTCATTCCTAGCTCTCTTAAATCTTTTCCGGTTTTCCTCAGTATTGTTTGATTTATACAACCGTATAAAAAGTTGCTCGCGCACGAACCACTTCCAAGCAAATGGTCGCCTGTTTTTTCGGAAAAACTGGACATGTCGCAACCGTACCACTAGAACAACGCAGAACAGTCAATTCTGAGTGGTACACAACCATTTGTTTGGCAATTGTCTTCCAAGAAATCAGGAAAACCAACCGCCGAAGACGGATCACTCTTCACCACGACAATGCGAGCTCTCACACATGGGCTGCGACAACTGCATTTTTGAGCACCCAAAACATCGATTTGATGGGTCATCCGCCGTATAGTCCTGACTTGGCACCGAATGACTTCTTTTTATTCCCGTACGTAAAAAACAAACTGAGAGGTCAACGTTTTTCGACACCTGAAGAAGCGGTTGCTGCATTCAGAATGCATGTGTTGGAGATACCTCAATCAGAGTGGCAAAAGTGCTTCGACAATTGGTTCAAACGCATGTAAAAGTGTATAGATCTTCATGGGGAATATTTTGAAAAACAATAAAGTGATTTTCGATGATCAATATTTGTTTTTGTTCTCTAATCCCGAAATATAAAAGGCAACCCTCGTACTAGTGACAGATGAGCCTCTCAAAATAAGTCATATTCATTTTCTAATGGCGCCATCTATTGAAAACTATCGGGACTATGTAGTATAATTCACAGTTAGTTGATGCACCGCGCGTTTTATATTAGAGAGACAAATTTTTAATAATTTTACATTTGATGGATTTCGTGACGACTTTACAAATGTCAAAATGCACTTTTTCTGATCTCCGGGCGGAGCTAAATTTATTGTTGCCCGAAGAAAACTATTAAAATGTCATAATTTGGAACCGTATGCTTTTGGCAGTGTTTGACAGATATTAGATCCGCTGATTATTGATGATGGATGACATTGGTGCATAAACGGGCGAAATTCTAAAAAAAAACATCACTAAATTTATATCATGTGGCCAAATAAATTGACGAAATTATTAATGATCTTCAAGAAGACCAACAAGTAAGCAGTCTAGACACGACTAATAAACTAAAGATCGAATAGAAAATGAATATAAACCATTTACCTAAAGCTGATTACAAAAATTCTATCCTCTTTTTATTCTATTTATTGGCCTGTAGGAACCCGGAAGTTCATGACTTCGCCGACTCGACTCCGCCATCGTTCCCTGTCTTGTGCGCTCTCGTTCCACATTCGGCCATCCTTCCGATCTCCTCGAGGTCAAACCTAACATTGTCCTCCCATCTCCGTCGCGGTGGTCCTTTCGGTCTCTTTCCCGTTGGTTTACCGTCAAGAATTCTATGCACGGTCCTACCGTTGCCTATTCGCGCCACATGTCCGGCCTATCTTAATCTTCGCGACTTGATTACTCTAACTATTGTAGGTTTGCGGTATAGCTATTCCAATTTGTGGTTGTGGAGTTTCCACCATTGTTCTGCCTCCTAGTAATATTTACCTCCAAAGATACCCCTTAAAACTTTATTCTCGAATACGCGGAATTTGTTTTCTTCCCGTTTTGTGAGAGCCCATGTTTCGCATCCGTATAGAGCAATCGACATGATCATGGTTCTATCGACATGGAGCTTTATGTTACTTGATAGCAGTTTGGATTTCAGCAGTTTACTGACTGTGTGCCAAGTAGCGTTGCCGGAGTGTAGTTTTTTGTTAATTTCCTTCGACATTTCGTTACTGGCCGTCAACATTGTTCCCGGATATTTACATTCTTTAACTTTTTCAAATATCTTGTCTCTGATGTTTATGTGTGTTCTCTGATGTTCTGTTTTGTCTTCATTTATTTCTAGGCCCACCTCTTCTGCCGCTTGCATGATGATTTCACAGTTTTTACTTACAGTTTCTAGATTATGGGCCAAAACGACGATGTCATCCGCATATGCTAGCACTTGTGTGACCCCGTTCGGTGATGATCCGGCCATGTTGTCGTCTTGAACCTTTCTGATGACATACTCGAGGACAAGGTTAAAGAGACACGGTGCGAGGCCATCGCCCTCTTTTAGTCCGTCTCGGATTTCAAATGGTTCTGAGACGTCGTTTTCTATTCTAACTCGCCCTTTGTTTTCGTTCATGCAGATTTGAATGAGGGCGGCATATTTTTTCGGGATTCCCAGCTCAACTACAATATGGTAGAGTCTCTGCCTTGCGACTGAGTCGTAGGTTTTTTTGAAGTCAACGAACAGTTGGTGAACCGTCTCTCCGTATTCCCACTTCTTTTCCAGCAGTTGCCTTATTGTGAACATTTGGTGGCTTGTTGACCGCTTCCTACGGAAACCGCAGTGGTAGTCTCCCAATATTTCTTCTGCGTACGGCGTACTTCTCGCCAGTATGGCGTTTGTATTAGTATTTTGTATGTGATTGGGAGCAATGACATTCCTCTGTGGTTTTCGCAGTCAGATCTGTAGCTTTTTTTGAAAATGGGGCCGACTACTGAGGTTTTCCAATCTTCCGGAGTGACTTCCTTATCCCATATTGTTTTGATGAGTTGGTGGATCTTTCGAGCGGTTGCCTCTCCTCCATACTTCACAAGCTCTGCCGGTATGCAGTCGACTCCGGAGGCCTTGTTGTTTTTCAATCGATTTATTGCGTCTACAACTTCGTTGAAAGAGAGCTCTGGGATCTGAGGCTCGGCTGTATGTACGTCAGGTGCTTTTATTTGTGGTTGATGGGTGCGCACATTGAGCAGGTTTTCAATGTACTGCTTCTATCTTGTCACGATATTTTTGTCTCGGATTATTTTGGCTCTCCCTCGGTAGCCATTTCTAATTGAGCTTATGCCGGCATACATACCTTGGATGATGGGTGCGCACATAGAGCAGGTCTTTGAAGTACTGCTTCCATCTTGTCACGATATTATTTGTTTCTGTGACCAGATAGCCATTTGCGTCTCGAATTATTTTGACTCTCCCTTGGTAGCCATTTCTAATTGAGTTTATGCCGGCATACATACCTCTGATATTCTTTGCTCTGGAATTTTCTAGGATTTTTTCGATCCGAGTCTTCTCCCATTCGCGTTTTTTGCCTTTGAAGAGTCTCATTGTCACTTTCCGAATTGTCGCGTATCTTTCTGCGTTGACTTCATCATATCTTTCTAAGTGAATCACTCTGAGGCGTTTACGTTGTTCGATCTTCGCCCTGCATTCATCGTCAAACTAAGATTTGGACTTAATTGTTTTCTTAAATCCTAATACCTTCTGGGCTCTTTGTTTGATTGTGTCTCTGATTGATGTCCATTTGGCTTCCTATCATTTACTGCTCCCATTCTTTAGGATTCTAAATCTATTCGTTAGTTCATCTTGATATTCAGCCCTTTTGCGTAGGTCTTTTAGTTTATCAATGTCAAATTTTTTGCTCGTCTCCCGTGACTGCCCATGTGGGTTTGCTGCGAGCTGACTCCTGAATTTGCCCATCACATGATCGGAGTTGCAATCTGCTCCTCTATATGATCTTACGTCAAGGATATTCGAGTGGTGTCTTTTGTCTATGACGAAGTGGTCTATTTGGTTACGCGTTACGCCGTGTGGTGATATCCATGTTGCTTTATGAATTTGCTTGTGCTTGAACATCGTGCTTTTCACTCACTACCAGATCTTTTCACACTGCAAACGTAATAATTTGAATTCCATTATCATTGGAAACGTCGTGTATACTTTCTTTACTTATAGTTGGTTGGAAGATATCTTCCTTTCCAATTTTCGCATTGAGTTCCCCGAGGAGGATTTTAACATCGAATGATGAGATCCCATCAAATACTTCCTCTAGGGTCTCGTAGAACGTGTTCTTCGTTTCTTCGTCCGTAGATTCTGTTGGGGCGTGTACGTTTATAAATACATAATTGTACCATGGGGCCTGTATTTTTAGCACAGACATTCGGTCATTAATAAATTTCACATCTTTTACATGGGGCGTAATTTTCTTGCTTATGATGAAGCCGGTCCCCTGGTTATGTGTATGGGTACCTCCACACACCAGTGTAAACCCGTCGGTTTCGATTACTTGATGTGGGAATCGGACTTCCTGAAGCGCGACGATGTCTATTTTATATTGTTTCGCTTTTTCTACGAGCGTCTGTATCGCGCCTGGTTTATATAACGTTCGAACATTTCCCGTGCCGACGGGTATATCCCGCTTTTTCCGTTTTTCCCTATGTCTTCTTTTTGCCGAGGCGTTGTTTTCTTGATGATTTGTTCCCTTATGGTAGTGTCCGCTCATCAGACCTACGCCACTGGGTTTTTCGTGAGATTGTCTTGTGTATATTGATTATTCATTTCTGTTCTCAGAAGTCTTCGGATTTCAAATAGTCCGCCATATCAGAACCCCGCTTTGAAATGGTAAGGTCTGCTTACTGCTCTGATTCGACCTGGTGTCAGAGAGGCGCCGTTATAATACAGCCGGTATACCCTTGGCTGCAAACAATCCAATGGGCACGGTGACGCGTAACACCCTGGATTAGGGGTGGTAGGTCTTTGTGTGTTACTCCTCGCTAACCTGTCTGACATGGGTCGCCCTACTGGAAGCGTATGCTTCCGTCAGCATAGCCTGAGTGATTCATTGTAGTTTAAGCGTGAGTGATTCATTGTAGTTTAAAAATAAATTCCCTATTTGGGTACCTCATGAACTGAGTAAATAAAATTTACTGGACCGAATTTACCCTTGCGAATCGATACTCAGACAAAACGAAATGTAACATAGCCACTTTGAATAATATATATTTATAGTTTGTAGAAAAATGAGCCACATTTGATTACGTTTTACTAAAATAATTTTGGCCGAGAAAAGATGCAGTGAAATGGTATTAACTATAATATGTTTGATGGGATTACACGGGTGCCAACCGGTATCAGTTACTGTCCGTTGGCTAAATGAATTATCCGGATTTCTATCGCAACTAATGAAAGAAAGAAATTGAAAATAGGGGTTGAAATCAGTGAACAGAAAATGTGCCCTTTTTCATAATAACAAGATTAAGTCACACACATCCCTAATGACCTGCCAACTATTGAGAGACCTTCGCTAGTTTTGATGCACCCACCTTGTATAGTTCTGATATTGCACCGCCAAATTATCGCTCTTTTCGATCTCCGTAATTAATGACTCTGGCTGAAAAAGGTGAAAGGTGGTTGAAAAAAGGACAATATTTCCAATATTGGATTCGAATAAAATATAACACTGTCAATTTTTACAAAATATAGAGAATATTTTTTCCTTAATCTAAAATGAAAAGATAGTTTAATAAATAGTTTTCACATCACAGTCACTTTACTTATAATATTTTATAGCGAGTATCACTTCATAGAGTAAAGACAGAGTTTCACAAAATTTAAAAACTCTGCTCTTTCAAAATGTTTTGAGTATCGTTGTACTAATAATGCCTTTGTTATTTTTTAATTTACCAGACATTTATTTTTGATACCCTTGTTGGCAAAGCTTGTGTTGGGTTCAATCACATTACAGACAATAAAGAATACAAACTCTTGGTAGAAAAGAGTAAAAACAAAGTAAAGTTCTTGTCGGGCAAGTCATTTGTGCTCCAGTTTTTGAGTAACTAACTCACGACTATCCTAGTAGTTCTGCTGCATTTGTATTTCGTACATTTCAAATCCATGCGATAGCTTTAATATCCTCCAATTTACCTAAATATTGTGGATTGAGTTATCACCCAGAATTTAATAATTTATGAAATGGCCCTCGGCGGATTAAGCGCGCTTATTCCCTCTGCATAGCTCGATGCTAATGTTATACAATTCTGTTATAATTATGTAGATGCCGGAAATAAAAAAAATAGATTTTCGGTTTTGTTGTTTCACTTTATCTTTTTTGTGTTTGTTTCTTTTTTTTTTTGTTTTGTGTTGTTTTTGTAGAAAACATAAAATTATTGTCAACGGCATGCAGCATCAGCGCTTTGGGGTTTGTGGTAACGTCCTGCAAGTTCCCCATTATCCTCCCATTGTTGTTGATATTTATTTTTCAAAATACATTTGTCAATGGCTTCGACTCCCGCGAGTGGTTTAGGTAACTTTTTGTGGTCTAGCAAGCCCTTCGGTGGTTTGTCATACGAATATAAATTTCGCAAACGGATGTTTTTATTATTTTTATGGTCGAGTAAAATATTTGGGAAAATATTTTCATTCGGATGATTGCCACTATGGCTACGTTGCCTAGACTCCAGTGAGAGGCTGCGCCATTTTTCAATTTTGCGGTTCCCATGAATAATGCTGGTTCTTTGCACACAACCGAAGCTTGGTCTAATGTTTAATGGAAGTTGCAGGACGCATGTTTAGATTATATTAGTGAGGACATATTTTAGAATCGATGGGATGGTTTCAAATATGGTTTCAATACAATTTTTTGCTTGTTTAAAAAACATCTCCAACAGAATATTCAGTTAGAAAGCTGTTAATTTTCGGTAGCAGTAGTGTGCCTTATATTTATTAAATTGTTTGGTTTAACATATTTTTTGCCTTGTTGTGTTTTATAATGTTCACCATTGTTTGTTTTGCAGTTTTGAATGATTCATGTTATTCACTGACTCTATAAATCAATACTGAACATCAGTATTCTAAATATAAAATTTAAGTACAGAAACTAACAAAACATATGTGAATCGTCATTTGGGTTACTCTAAAGTGCGTGAATGTTTGTTGATTTACATATATTGACAATTTATTAAAGCTGACTGTAAATATTGTAAATATAGTAGCAGCTACAAAATCTTTTATTTATTTGTATTTGTTTACTAAAAACGGCTGTTTTAAAGTTGTTTCACGCAATTAGAAAACACGTCGATTATTGAAATTACGAGTACAATCAAATCAAAAAGGTAATGGCGGGGGAAGAGCCGAAGTGTGGCCTCTATGGTTATTTGTTTTCTGGGTATCTTGTGATCACGAGAATCATCCACATCCTCCCGATAATATTAGATTCGGGCTTAAGATAATGAAGAAAGGAAGACTTTTCTACTTTGCAAAGTTTCTACGTGATTAACACTCCACATTTTTTTAATTACAAAAGTTGAAGGTAATATTACAAAACCGATTGATTTCAAAACAAATAATCGCGAACAATCTGCGTTTTTGTTTTGGTAATGTACTTTTTTGGGTGCACCACCGTGCTTCCGGTTCCCCGGGAAGAGTGGGCTACCGTAGTTGTCCTTCATGGATGTGTCGATCTCTTCTTTCACTTTCCGCGTACTAAACACGCTAAACACTCGGGAATGAATTTAAACATCGGAATAAATACTAACCTCGGATTGAATGACATATTAGGATTCGTGCCTACGTTCAACGGAAATTCGGACGAATTAGATGGATTCGTCTCCTGTGGAGATATTCTTTTTTCCCAGACACGAGACGAAAACCAAAAGTCATTCTTTTTGAGAGTAATCAAAACTAGATTACAGGGACCAGCACGCGAATGTATTCAATACAAGGTCATTCCAACCTGGGAGGATCTGGTGTGTGAAAACATTATGTTTATGATTGCAAGAATTGTGTGTCGGCGTATCGAATAGATATGCCTTTGTTTGGAGACATGCACTTTTAGGTTTTGGATCTTGCAGGTTTTTTAGATGCTAATTGCTTTTAGCATACCTGAGAAAATAATGCATTATGCTGTTTGATTTTAGGAAATTGAATCGAACAAAGGCATTAAATTGAGTAAATAAATGTGAATTCAGTAAATGAGAATTTGAACGTTTAGTTCGATTTGGTTACAATGTTATGTTTGGAATATCAAATGGATTTTCTTATAGGTGGGAGGAAAATGTAATGTGGGAGGCAAATGTAATATGGGAGAAAAATGTAATGTGGGAGGAAATGGTAGGGCTTCTTGGAGCACTACATTGGTGTGAAAAAAATGTTGTTCAAGTGTGTTAAGTATATTCATTTTTTTTTGCACAAAAGGCGCGGATATAGGAGACTCTTAAATATCAAAGCACAGTACGCGCGGAAAAAGAATGAAAGGCCATGAGTCATCGTACGAGTTAGCGCTACTCATTGGACTTAAACCCCTAAAGATTGCCTGATCAGGTAAAATGTACCACGTTTATTTGTAGATTTGAAGTTAATTTTTAAGGGGAATCAGTTTGCTCTGATTGATGAGTATAGCTTAAAAATATTTGAAAGGGGGAATGTAACTACTGAACTGAGTTAAGCGACAAGCGTGATAATATAATATATTGTGAAGCAGTGAAGAAAGTGACTCGAACCCACATTGAAGCGGTTAGAACCAAAGCAGCGATGGAGCACAATACGGCAGCACATTATCTGCAGTTGCCCTAACTTTTTACATAAGCTGCGATTACTATGTTAATGTTCTGGTATATGGCGTCGATGCTTCTTTTGATTCTGTTTTGGTGCTGCGGTCTTCACAGTCTTTTTGTTTTCTTTTTTATTGTACTTTTCTCAGGAGTGGCAACCGGAGATGCCATCAAATAACTGTTGCAGTTCTTCATGAACAGCTGCAGGCTGTAAAGCTCCAGAAACACTGTCGCGGGGAGGGAATTCCACAGCCTTCCCGTTCTGTAACGGAACCAATTCTGATTCAGAGATGAACCCGCAAAGTGGTGCGATCCGTCGGATTGTCTCGCGTAGCCCATATAAACCGAATTGCGCGGACCAATACCACGAATCTCCGAAGAATAGTACCCGTGATAATATCTGTAAAACAGCCAGAAAACAGCTACGCGCCTTCGATGTGATAGCAACTGTAGTCCCGACGTGAGCACCGCGTCTCCGATTATGTGGATCGCTTTTCTCTGTATGCGTTCAAGTAGGTCGAGGGTATGCTTAAGAGCAGAGGTCCACACATGAGAGCAATATTCGAGCGCGGGGGCTAATTTGGGATTTATACAGAAGATGAAGTTGGGCCGGAGTAAAATATTTCTTGGCTCTAAAAAGTTAACTCAGTTTTCCAGTGGCGGACCTGACGATGTTCCCCCGTTGACTCCAACAAATCATGTATGTAAAGAAAACCCAATGTTGGAGCCCAAATATAACCCCGAGGCACCCCGGAATTAACAGAATACAGATCCGAAGACTCACCGTCCATAACGAAGAGAGCCCAAAAAAATGGGTGGAAAGAGAAGGACCTCGATGCGGAACTGCTCGATTATATACTGGAAGACCGAATCGCACAGTTTGACGCAGAGGCCGATGCGAACAGGCAGGCTGAAAAAGTCAAGAAGTGGCTAATTACCGCATGTGATGCTTCTATGCCACGACAAAGACAACCAGCAGGGGCTATGAAACCACTCTATTGGTGGAACTCAGAAATCGGGCATGTACGATCGGAGTGCAACAGGTTAAGACCCTTGCAGCAAAGAGCAAGAAACCGTAACACCTACCCACAGCTGCATGCGGAATTCCTCAACAAACGGAAAGAGTTGAGGAATGTGATCCGCAAAAGTAAATATGACGCGTTCTGCTCCCTAAGGGATGAATTAAATAACAACCCATGCAGCAGCACTTACAGGATAGTCATGAAAAGAGTACAGAACAACAGTAGTCAAATGCAAAAAAGCAAAACTGACATGGCAAGAATCGTTGCTACTCTCTTCCCACAGTGTGATGAGGTGTTGAGAGTGCAAGAGGAGTGGAGTATCACTGAAGGAGAGATACCTACCGTGACCCCCGAAGAGGTGATCTTGGCAGCAAGGGTTATCAAAACAAAACAAGACGCCGGGACTGGATGGTATCCCTAACGCTGTATTGAAGAGTGCTTTAACAAAAAACCCGGAAGTCTTCAGCAGTCTCTTCACAACCTGCTTTCAAACAGGACAATTTCCTAAACGATGGAAAAAACAGCGGCTTGTGCTTATTCCAAAAAGAGTCAAGAATCCAGAGGCGCCGTCGTCTTATCGTCCGTTGTGCGTGTTGGACACGACAGGAAAACTGCTTGAGCGAGTAATTGCCACTCGCCTGGAACAATTCACTGAGGGGACATCGGGGCTCTCTGAATCGCAGTGTGGATTCCGGAAAGGAAGATCAACCGGTAAGGCACTATTTGTGGTGTGCGACATCGCTCACAATGCGATAGCTGGAGCACGATGGCTAGGGGGTACAAAGAAATATTGCGCGGTGGTGATGCTAGATGTAAAAAATGCGTTTAACTCGGTGAATTGGAATCGGATACTAGAAGCGTTGCGCGATATACAAGGCTCACCCTACTTGGTGCGTATACTAGCAAACTATCTCTCGGATAGAAGACTGCTGTATGATACAGATGAGGGACCACAGGAATATCAAATAACAGCGGGTGTTCCTCAGGGATCTGTATTAGGTCCACTGTTATGGAATATAATGTATGATGGTGTGCTCAGAGTCAATGTACAAGAAGGGGTTAGAATCATTGGGTACGCAGATGATTTGACAATAGTGGCCGTAGTTAAACATCTAGATGACCTGGAGAATATTTGCTCCCAAGCAATCCAGAGCATTAAATGCTGGCTAGATATAGCCGGACTGAAACTAGCTGGACATAAGACGGAGGCAGTTTTAATAAGCAGCCGCAAGAAAGTTGAACACCTTGATTTGGAAATAGAAGAACAAATAATCAGATCCAGTCCTTATATTAAATATCTTGGTGTGATACTCGACAACAGGTTGAACTTCAAGGAACACCTGAGGAAAACGAGTGAAAAAACGGCAAGAGTGTGCAAAGTTTTGGCGAGACTGCTACCCAATGTTGAGGGACCCCGGTCCCGCATAAGGAAACTCATAACCAGTGTCAACACCTCCATTATAATGTATGCAGCTCACATATGGAGCCGCACAGTATAAGTCGTACATGAGGGGAGTGAACTCCGCACATAGACTGGCGTCACTAAGAGTACGTTGTGCATTCCGAACGGTATCCCGAAGAAGCTATAAATATTTTGGCCGGGAGGACACCACGTGACATTGCAGCTAAAGACAACGCTGCATTGCATAAGGTCTCCCAAGAGAATCGTCGGAGAATGCGGTCACAATTAGAGCTCTCAAGCCTAAGAGAATGGCAACGAAGGTGGGATTCTTCCACCAAAGGAAGATGGACCCACACCATGATACTTGATATAGAAACATGGGTGAAAAGAAAACATGGCGAGCTGAATTACCACCTGACTCAGCTAATATCAGGACATGGATGCTTTCGGCAGTCCTTGCACAAGTATAAGTATGTGAATCACCCATACTGCTTGTATTGCGAAGGCAAAATAGAAAATGCGGAACACGTACTCACAGAGTGCGTGAGATTCGAGACCGCACGAACGATTTTGGAGAGACATATGAGATGGACAGTCACTCCGGGAGGAGTAATAGAATACATGCTTAGTTCAAAACAGGCATGGTCCGTAACAAATGGTATTCTCTGTGAAATCATGCAGCAGTTGCGACGCGACGAGCGGAGTAACAGGTAAACTCCGTCCCGCCCCGCGATGGAATATCTAAAAGAAAGTTCCGCGGGGATCAACGGGAATATGAGCCTGGCGGGAGGTGGTTTTAGTCGGTAAAAACCCGGCATGCCTCTGGATCGGTCAAGAGGTATCTTATGAAAATTTCCACCTTCCTACCGACACCAAAAAAAAAAACAAAAACCGTCCATAACAACACTAATCGATCGATTTTCGAGGAAGCTCTTCGTCCAGTCGCAAAGCTATTGGGAAAGTCCGTATGAACGAAGCTTACTCAGCAATGCTCCATGTCAGACGCGGTCAAAAGCCTTGGAGATATCTAACGTGACACCCCTTGATAACTACTTTGGCATCCGCCAAGTAGTGAACCAATGCATGCAGCGACATCTTGAGAAAGGTTGGCGCAAGACTAATAACCTTTCCCGGAAAACACAAATTATTATGGAAAATTTAACAAGCCTCGGATATAGATCAGATACCTGACGACGACCACGGAAACGAAAATTTGTAAACGATTTGAGAATTTTCTCTCAGGGAACTTCCGCTCACTATACAGAGCTCGAGCTGCACAGCAGCTAGCCGATGCCCTGACTGAATATAACGGTGACATAATAGTATTACTTAACAAGCCTCAGGACTTGTTAAATAAGGCCAAGACCGGTACTCGGTTGTAGTGCCAATGATGATGATGATGATGATAATAGTATTATAATACAAGACATAAGATGGGCGGGGAGTGGTGTTATTCAAAAAATCTAATATGAAATTTGTTATAGCTGTAATGCAAAACACCATGTGCTCGGGGTAGGGTTTCTAGTCAGCCAAAAACTGAAGCCTGCCATAATCGGCTTTAATGCAATAGACGAAAGGATGTGCACTCTTCACGTGTAAGTGCAAGCTTAAGAACATAAAACTCATAAACGTCCACGGACCCGCAGAGGAGTTCCCTGACGAAAAAGAAGAATTTTACGAGAACGTCGAACGGGCCCTCAATGCCTGCCCAAGATACGATGTGAAAATCGTCTTGGGTGATTTGAATGCCAAAATAAGTCGAGGACCGGTTTCCAGGCACTACGCAGGTTCCCATAGTTTGCATGAGAACAGTAATGACAATGGACTACGAGTCATTGAACTGGCAGCATCAAGAAACTTGGTCGTTGCGAGTATCAGGTTTCCGCGTAAAGATATCCACAAAGCCACCTGGGTATCGCCTGATGGAACCACTTGCAACCAAATTGACCACGTGTTGATAGATCGCCGCCACTCCTCGAGCCTGATGACGGTACGATCGTACGGAGATATCAACGTCGACTCGGACCACTATCTTGTTGGTACAGTTTTCCGAGCGCGGATTGCTTACGGAGACGTATTGCATCTGCGGAGGAGGTTCGAATCAACATGGCTGCCTTACCCAATGTGAATACCAGTAACACCTTTGGTCCTGCGTTAAGACTCGCCCTCGAAGAGCTCGATGAAGGGAGAGTAAGTCCTGGGGCCAGAATGCCGGGTGTAGAAGAGAAATGGACTCGTCTTAGGAATACTGTCATTATTACTGACAACTCCATCTTAGGCAGTTGTCGTAGAGATCGGAGCGACTGGTTTGATGATGAGTGCAAACTAGCGACTGAACGTAAGAATGCAGCATACAGCGCAATGCAGCAGTGTCATAGGACGCGGATTCGCGAGGAGAAATACGAAGAGCTCAGAAGATCTGAAAAAAGACTCCACAGACAAAAGAAGGGTGCCTGGAAAAAAATCTAGTCTGTGAAATAGAGAAAAGTAGAGAACCAGGTCCGCACCAGGCGCGGAAGTTCTACCAAATAATCCGCAGTATAATACAGACCACACCACCCTGCAAGGATAAAGAGGGTAATCTGATCACCGATCCAGAAGGCACTTCAATGGATTGCTAAATGGTCAGCTCACAGAAGAGTTGGAGGCTTCACCAATACAAGATCACGACCAAATGCTGCCGCCACCAAGCATTGAGGAAACATTAAAAGCCAGAAGACAGCTCAAATCCAATGGAGCCCCGGAGCTGATGGTATACCAGGTGAGCTGATCAAACAAGAAGGAACAGCGTTACATCATGCAGTTCATGAGATCCTGGTGCAAATATGGGAGCAAGGGGAGATGCCGGAAGATTGGCATCGTGGAATAATTTGCCCCATGCATAAGAAGGGAGCTATCACACTGTGCAGCAACTACAGAGGTATAACATTGCTGAGTACCGCTTATAAGATACTCTCCATTATCCTACAAGATCGGATAGCCCCATACGCTGAAGTCATCATTGGTCAATATCAGTCTGGCTTCATTCCAGGCAAATCAGCGATTGATCAGATATTCACCCTTGGGCAGGCGATGGAAAAATGTCTGGAATTTAAGATTCAATTATATCATCTATTCATAGACTTTAAGGTCTCCTACGACAGCATAACGGGGGTAGAACTATATTATGCCATGAGAGAGTTCGGCATTCCAAACCAAATGATACGACTTTATAGGTTGACCATGACCAACTAATTCAAGACGACCTTTCGTCTTAAGGTCTCTATTTAACTCTTTAATTAACTTTGAGTTGTACTCCTCCACTCTTCATATACTCAATTTACGGGTGCAGAAACGCAAACAATGCATCCTATTCTGCCTGGACTTAGACCCAGAACATTTGACCCATATTAAGTCCAATTGCCTAGCACGAGTCAACTGCATGTCTTAACTATCATCGACACTTAATTGTCCCGCCTAAGGTGCAGCGGCGTTTAAACAATTGTATTGCTTAACTGATTTTCGCAATCGATTAAATCAATTAAAGTACAATGGCCCATGTGAAAGCCATTGGTATCGTTTAATTGGTTCGCGTTTCGTCTCTATATCTGGTCTTTCGCCGATCTTAGCACTTTGGCGGACGCAATTGCTGCACCAAATGCCTTCGAAGGTGCCGGCAGTGTCGTATGGCAGGTGTGACTCTTGTTCTCGGGTATGAAGCAAAAATGCATTCTTAATATGATTATCATCATCATCATCATCATCATCGGGACTACAACTGGGATCCGGTCTTGGCCTTATTTAACAAATATCTCCACCGGTCCCGATTTCGAGCCGATGTCATCCAGTTTGGCACTTCCAGGCTCTGGGCGTCCTGGTCTACACCATCCCTCCATCGCAGACAAGGTCTGCCGCATTGTCTCCTTCCATATATTCTGCCACAAAGGACTTTCGCGGCAGGCCGCTCTTCGCTCATTCGAGCTAGGTGTCCCGCCCACGGGAGTATACCGAGTTTGATTTTTCTTACAATATGAGCTTCATGGTAGATTGCGTACAACTCATGCTTGTACCGTCTCCGGAAATTTCCTTCCTCACATATGGGACCAACAATTCTCCTTAAGACCTTCCTCTCGAACGAGGCTAAGAGTTCAGAGTGCCTTTTATTGAGGTCCCAGGTCTCTGGTCCATACATGAGTACTGGTAAGACCATGGTCTTGTACAGTAGTAGCTTGGATGTTCTGGATAAATTTCGGGATTTAAAGAGACCATAGTAGGCTTTGACGGATTTGACCAGCCGTTCGCGTATTTCTTCCTCCATACTGTTATCTGCTGATAGTTAAAGGATTGCACTACTTCGAATTCGTGCTCTGCTACCCTGATAGTTTGACCAACGTTAGGTCTTCTCTTCGCAGAAGTTGCCACCATGTACTTAGTTTCCCCCTCATTAATATGCAGTCCCAGTTTTTGTGCCGCCTGTTTGATCTGAGTAAAGTAGTCCTGTACAGCCGATTCGGTTCTACCGATGATGTCGATGTCATCTGCGTAGGCAAGTATCTGGCTGGACTTGGTGACAATAGTCCCTCTAGTTGTAACGCCAAAGTCACTGATTGCTTTCTCCAACGCCAGGTTGAAGAGGAGGCAGGCCAGACCGTCCCCATGTCGGAGTCCATTAAATATGTTTATTGGTTTGGACAGCAATCCTGCTATTTTTACTTAACTAGTTACGTTGGTAATGGTCAACCTATAAAGTCGTATCATTTGGTTTGGAATGCCAAACTCTCTCATGGCATTATACAGTTCTACCCTGGCTATGCTGCCGTAGGCGGCCTTAAAGTCTATAAATAGATGATATAATGGAATCTTAAATTCCAGACATTTTTCCATCGCCTGCCCAAGGGTGAATATCTGATCAATCGCTCATTTGCCTGGGATGGAGCCACACTGATATTGACCAATGATGACTTTAGCGTATAAGACTATCCGACCTTGTAGGATAGAGGAGAGTATCTTATAGGCGGCACTCAGCAATGTTATACCCCTATAGTTGTTGAACTGTGTGATATCTCACTTCTTGTGAATGGGGCAAATTATTCCATGACGCCAATCTTCCGGCTCCCATACGTACACCACGATCTCATGAATTACGTGATGTAACGCTGTCCCTCCTTGTTTCATAATATGATATCGTGCGGAAATGTCTTATGCTAGCTGTATTGCTTGTGTTTGAATACGAAGCAAAAATGCAAATAAGGTAGCGTGCAGCTTGGGAAGTGAGAATGCGTCACAGGTGGACAATTAACAAGGGCATTCAAATGATCGTGTGCGATATGGACGTTAATTGAATATGTGATATTGATTGTATTAAATGAATATTGAATAATAATTGCATTATGTTAATTGAATACCATAATAAATGGGCTTTATGTAGTGAGATACTACACATAGATAACCAGCTTTAATCAGCTTTACATAGATAACCAGCATTAAGGCAGACGCAACGAAACTTAGAGGAAAATGGATCATGCGACATTCGGAAGATATTCAAGCTACGCACGGCAAAACATGCGAAGAATCTCCTGATGGTTATGATATTACAGAGTACTTTGACGTAGAGAAAGATGCACATGGATGCTTGATCAAACTGTAGGAGATGATGTCAAATTGTGTCCAAAAAAGCTCAAAGATGACTAAATATAACACTAGTACGGGACTTAAGTTCCCTGAAATATCTCCGTCGAAATTTGACGGAGACTACATGAAATTGGCAGAGTTCACCGATCCAGTGCACAATAGAAGAATAGCGACGAGAAAACTCACTATCTTAATGCTAGTTTCATCGAAGAATTAGAATGCTTGATTCGTCACCTACCATCCACAGGAGCCAACTGCGAAACAGTTTGGAATATATTGGCGAGCAGATATGCTAATAGACCGAGTGGAGGAAATACGATACTCGACAGGCTGCTTCAACAGCCAATTACGAGATATTGTTGAAACAATCACATATCTATCCAAGATGCGAAGGGAGATATTGTACTTCAAGTGCCAACAGACTGGACATATCTGGGGGAACTGCTGGTCTCGTGCATGCGTCAAGTACGATAGAAGACATCACACGCTCCCATCTGTAGAATCCACAGTTAATCCATCGACGTCGACATCCACTAATATAGCAACCACCGACGAGAGAGCGGCCCTGAGCAGTCAAGAAGCGAGCCCTGGACAGGTTGATATATTTCTCGGAACAGCAATAATTCATCTAATCAATGCCGTGGGATGCCGAAAGGATGCCGGACCATACTCGGAATTGAACTTCGTTACAGAACGTATGACAAAACGGTTGAGCTTGATGGAGCCCCTGGGTAACATGAACATCTTAGGTATTGTTCAGAATAGACAACGGTCCGGACGAAGAAGAAATGTGAATGTGAGATCGTGAATATATTTTTTCACAGGTAGAATAGTGTGGGTTCTACCAGCGGAGCCACTAAACACAACTTCCCGGGTAATGCCTAACAACATTCAGTCAACAGACCCGACATTCAAGAAACCTGGTGCCATTAACACGTTGATTGGCTCCGAGTTATACTTCAAATTCCTATGCGATTGGGATCCCAGTTGTCCGTGCCACAGAACACAATTCTCGGATGCACAGTCGCAGGCCCAACACTGAACACAAAATAAAATCCGATTTGCGGAGTAATGACTTTCCGTAGCATCATCGAACATGAACATGGCCCTGTGAGTAGGACGTTAGAATATACTCACAGCTAGGCCGGCTTGTCGTAAGAGGCGACTAAAGGCCGAGTGGTAGCCGGGGCCCCAACGCCCTGTGCGCCCGGTGAAATACCACCCCATCAAGCTTTAGGCTCCGTGAAATAGTCGGGAGAAATCCCTGGCCATCTTTCGGAGCTTGGCTGATAGACCGGTTCGAGAAAAGGTTGGTTAGGTGGTAGTCGGTCCCAAGGTGAGATACCACCCCGTCATGCTGTACATTCCGCGATATCGTCGAGAGAGGTCTTCGACGGTGTTTTGGATGTGTGGCTGATGGCCCGGACTGACACGGGGATAAGTCATGATGGTGCCTTCTGGTATAAAGAATTCCGGAGGTAAACTAGTCTCCCTTTCGGATCTCCGGGGGGGACTATGTCAGGGGGAACATCATGCAGATATCATGATAAATGATGGAACTTTGAGAGGTTCATCATCGCATAACCGGGCTCGCTCTCGACGCTCTGCCCACGCTGGACTGGTGACAGCATTTTGTAACATCAGGGGCATCGGTTTCACCAATACGGATGTAAACGCCGTCCACCAATATTTGCAAACAACGTAATTTGATATCCTTGCCCTAACTGAGACCCAGGTTGTCTTTATCGCTCCCCGAGTGACGCTCGACCGGCGACATTTTTCGAACATCTTTCACATGCCCTCGACTGGATACAGATCAACCACCCAGCTTCTGAAATTGTTGTCCTTGGCAATTTTAATGTTCACAATGCTGGGAGGCTGGCGGAGATGTTTGCTGTAAGCCACAACTTGACTCAACTCGTGGGGGAGCCAACGCGAGTGCCGGATGTCCGAGGCGATTATGCGAACACCCTGGATCTGTTTTTGACATCCGGGCCGAGTATTTATACCGTAGAGGTTTCTGCGCCATTGGGGAACTCAGATCACTGCTTGGTATCTGTCGCGCAAGCACTTGCATATCAAGCGAATAACCGGCCTAGGCAGTTTCGCCATGTACGGAAGTATGGGGCTGCTAACTGTGACGATATGCGAGATTTCTTCGCATCCTTTCCATGGACGGAGGTGTGCTTCGGAAACTCCGATGTTAACGCTTGCGCGGAGTCGGTATCAGAGATTATTCTTCTGGGGATGGAGATGTATATTCCACATTCCATCAAACGAAGTTCGTCTGATAAACCTTGGTTTGACAAAAAATGCGAGCTGATTACAGCGGCAAAAAATAGAGCTTTTAAGCAATGGCGCTCCAATCCCACCGATGTTAACAGAACGAATTTTGTTAGAATCAGAAACGCGTGCAACCAGGCGATTGATTCCGCGAAGAAAGCTCACAACGGCAGGCTGATAAATAAGCTCCTTCGGTGCCCAACTGGTTCTCGCTCCTTCTGGTCAATGGCAAAAGTTGTCAGCGATAACTTCCCATCCTCCTCTTTCCCTCCGTTGGTGACCGACAGCGGAACGTTAGTCACGAATTCAAAGGATAAAGCTTATGTGTTTGCGAATTTATTTTCCGCGAATTCAAACCTCGATCCCGGTCTTTTGGAGCCATCTGTGAACTCGCCGGTACGGTCTTCGATGCGGGATGTGAGATTTCGTCCGCGCAGAATTCAACGCATTCTACGTGAACTGGATTTTAGGAAGGCAACCGGACCGGACGGAATACCAGTAATAGTCCTTAAGAACTGTGCTCCAGAACTATCGCCGGTTCTTGGCAGACTCTTCCGCTTATCTTATGCACGGAGGACCTTTCCTGCCTGCTGGAAAATCGCTCGAGTTCAGCCAATCCCAATGACGGAAAAAAAGTGTCTCCCACAAAATTACCGTCCGATAGCATTACTGTCTATTTTATCTAAGGTAATGGAAAAAGTCATCAATACAGAGTTAGTTAAGTATTTGGAGTGCAACGGACTTCTGAATGATCGTCAATACGGATTCCGTGGCAGGCGGTCCACGGGAGACCTTTTGACACTTATAACCGATATATGGACATCTGCGATTGAGCGGCATGGTGAGCCAAGACTTTTGACTGCGTCTGGCACGGGGCATTGCTTGGCGAACTTCGTTCATAGGGACTTTCCCAACAACTTTGCGACTGACCGAGGAGCTTCCTCGAGAATCGATGGATCCGGGTTGTTGTGGATGACGAGTGTTCGGACCTGTATCCTGTTAATTCGGGGGTGCCCCAAGGTTCTATTTTGGCTCCAACCTTGTTCTTGCTTCACATAAATGATTTGTTGGAGACAACGGATAACAAGGTGTTCAGTTTTGCGGATACAGTACGCTTGTTTCCTCCTTTTCGAGTGATCGGCCGATTGGTGCATCTGCGTCGCATCAGCTGAGATGTAGACAGATTGACTCTCTGAATCAGGATCTAGATAGGGTTCTACAGTGGGGAAGGGCCAATCTCGTCGACTTTAATGCAGCGAAGAGACAATATACAACATTCACAAAGAAAACTGGATCATCGGTTCCACAGCTGATGATGAATGGCCGGGCCCTCGAGGCTGGGGAAAATTTGAAATTGCTCGGCGTCACGGTCTGTGGGAATGTATCATGGCATAAACACGTGTCGAACATCGCCAAATCAGTCTCAGGAAAACTGAGTTATCTTTTTAGAGCCAAGAAATATTTTACTACTCTTCTCCTATATAAATCCCAAATTAGACCCGCGCTCGAATATTGCTCTCATGTTTGGAGCGCGGCTTCTAAACATACCCTCGACTTACTTGAGAGCATACAGCCTGACCGGGGACTCGGCGCTGACGTCGGGACTACAGTCGCTATCACATCGAAGGCGCGTAGCCGACCTCTCTCTGTTTTACAGATATTATCACGGGTGCTGTTCTTCGGAGATTCTTGGTATTGTTCCACACAAATCGGCTTATATGCGCTCCACAAGACAATCCGACGGATCGCACCCGTTTGTGGTTCATCTCCCGACGGCGCGAACATCTCTGCATCAGAACTCGTTCCGTTACAGAGCGGGGAAGCTGTGGAACTCCCTTCCCACGCGAGTGTTCCCGGAGCGTTACAACCGGCAACTGTTCAAAAAGAACTGCAACAGTTATTTGATGGCATCTCGGGGCGCCCACTCGGCGCTATAGGTTCACCTCTCCCGAGAGAAGTCTAATAAAAAAAAAAAAAAAACAGCAGAAGGAAAGATATTGAAGGGTTGGTGAATCCCACTTCTACCATACAATCACAAAAATCGAAGATGGTCGATCCAAAGTGAGGCTTTCGTTTAAAATAAACCCTGAAATGAACAGAGAGTCCTAAGATATCGGTCGTCAAACATTTCTAGTCCTCGAGTGAAAGCTCCTCAAGATAGAAGACATCAGGAAGCTGCAACAAGAATGCATATGGGAGTACGCAACCTTGAGTTGCATGGAAGAAGTAAACTTAGCACAGATTAACAAGCCTCATTTCTGCCTACCCCATCATTCTGAGACTAAACCTGAGGGTACCACGAAAAAACCCAAGCTTGTATGTGATGCCTTAGGAAACATAGAGGCAGAAGGAGAGAAGCCAGAACATCAAGGATTACTTCTAAGTAACCTGATGGTAAACTCATACCATTTTGTAAAGAATTAATGAAACTGAATAAAAAAACGGCCAGATTTCAACTCGCAAAGGAATTATTCGCCATAATAATAATGCAAACCCTTTCAAATCTTTAATAACTCGTAACAATCAGCTATCGTAAGTTGGGATTATTGGAGCTTGCTTGGGATTGAGAGATGACTCCACCTGGCTTGGCTGGTATGGCTGTTTACCATTTATATAGTAGTTTGTAAAACTCTTTGAATGCTCATTCTTTCACAAACGACGCTGACCATAAATCAATCTTGGGTCAACTTTTTACTGATAAAGACCAACATTTCAATGAGAGCGAATTAACTTTCTTGCCAACCACTACTAATGTAGCTAAACCATTCGTATTGAAGAAAAAATAAAACGTGTAGTAACTGGACTATAACTAGAAAACATTTCCTTCTCTAGATTTACTCAGTGCTATCTACGTAAAAGGTGAATTTTAAGCAACGTGTTGAAAAGGAACGATAATTATCTAAGTCAGTCAACATTTGTTTGCATAGACGTGTCTGAGTTTCTCAATCTAACAAAGTCTATGCTTTCATTTAGCATGAGAAAGATTTCCAAATAAGGTCCCAACAGAATTTGAACATTGGAATTGAATTTGTTACCCACCCCATTCGCCCAACTGTTACCACGGTATGATGTGATTTGAATTTGGAATTCACCTTCATTCGCCTACATCAGCAAAGTGCAGTCAATACTGTACAGCGTAGTTGCGGCGTCCTACATCATAGATCATACGTTCAATTTGATTGAAATCTCAACAATTCCCATCCGTAATTATGGCGGTGAATCCTTATTTTTCACGTGTTGTGCATGCTATTTAACAGCTAAGAGCCACCTTGCTGCTTTAAATTCTTCGAACCAGACTGTGTGTCCGATTGTCATCGTTTACGTGATCAGTGTGCCCAAGTGGCCGATATTTGCAAACCTCACTGGGCAGTGCAATGAGTGGCAGCATTTAGGCGCAATTTTCGAGGGTATAATGATGGTAAGAGTACTGTACGAAGAAGGGACTGAAATTAAAAACAATTTTGTACACTTGAAAATGTCATGTCGGGTAAGATGTCGGTCAATGTCGAAGATGTTGGGGTATCCACATTGCATTCAACATTACGATAATAGCCCATTCAACTTACGATAGCTGAATTGTTAAGCGGCCGTGCTGTGCAGTGTATATAAGTTCCGATTAGCAAGCAAAATTATATCAGTTTCATTTAGGTACCGTTAAGGTGGAAATCCTAGAAAAACGATCAGGATATTAACATGATGATTAAGGAAGCCCTAGCTGTTCTAATTTGTAGTGTTTTGTTATGTCGGGCCGAACCACCGATCAGGAATTACAATAGCCGCATAGCTGACCAACGTGTACCATATCCGGCAGCTGGATTTAGACCCGATAGAGAATTTAATTTACCTCCAGAAGATCAATTGCTGAGATTGACTCAACTAGTTCGGTTGCAACAACAGTTACAGCGGCAAAGACAGCCAAGTCAACTTTATGAAACTCCTTTTCAATCATCGCCATCATATGAAACTCCCTTAAGAGAACCGTCCCAGCTAACACGACCCCGGCCAGCGGAATTATACAGAGCTCCCGAGGATACTTTACCGTCCCAGTTGCGACCACAGTTTGTAACACCATCAAGGCAATATGCAGCGCCCCCTGATTCGGCAGCTTCATTTAATCAAGAACAATTGTCACGAGAACAAATACCATCGCGACAATATGGGCCTCCAAGAGAAAGTCCATCTGGTAGCCCATATCCCGAAGGGAATAGTGATGAATCCTTAGGGGAAAGTAAGGAAGTTGAAACAGTTTCCGCTGTGGCAAATTCCCAAAGTCAAAAATCTTCGCGATTGACCAAGAATAGTAAACAGCGGGATACCGAGAATGATGATGCTGAAACTGTTCGAACTCCAAACACTCCTGTGGCGACACCGTTGGTCTTGGTGCCTCTAACAGCTGCCAACTATAATTTCCACCCGCAACCAATTACAACATTTGCTAAGTTCCAATTTCCGGCAGTTGTTGGTGTGCAACCGCCCAAATTAGTAGCCTCTCCTCTCTTAGGACAGCAATTGGCTTACACGCAGTTGCAGCCTTGGTAGACTGGTAATGCTAAGCATTGAAAATAATCGTTTGTTCATTAATAAACGTTACTAGAGATGTAACTTTCAAATTTATATTTCATTTTTTGTCATCATGGAGAAGTCTTAGGTAAAATAAGAAAAAATGCTCCAAATGTACGAGAGGTTTCAAAAGTTTTTGAGCTACAATTTACAATAATAGTTTTATTTCTCGATGACTTCGAACAGATGTTCTTATCTTCAATATTATGTTGACACAGTTTTGACAAAAACCGACTTTTAAAAAAGATAAAACAAAGTGACTTTGCTGTGACGCTCTGCTCTAAACCTGGCAAATAGACAAATGAACTACGATAAATATATAGGGTGATGATGTCTATCACGTAGGATTGGTTTCAACGGTTTTCGAAAATTGATTTTGAAGAAGGCAGTGACCCGAAAACTGGAAGAAGTGACAAACGCACTGGAAAAGTTCACTTTAAAAATTGGAAAACCTGGCAGGAAGACTTGACTGACTACTCTGACAATTATTCACAAATGATCGAAGAAGTCTAATGTGGAACGTCGGGTGGAATGTGTTCGTTTTTAGGATCATGTGAGTGTTAGTTCGGTTTCTTGTTTGGAGCTGTTTATGTACTAATTGGCCCACGGTTCCAATTTTAACATCAATCAGATTAAAAACTGCATCGTGTGCAAATAAAAGAAGCTTAAAATAATAAAAAAAAGCATAAACAAATCAAATTCCGAACGTGGAAAAAAGTAAGGAAATTGATCTCCAATAAAAACTACTCATCCGTCCACTTGGTCGTACACCCATCCAACAATACATTTATACACTAATCCAACCATCCACCCATGCACCTCTACATACATTCACCCACCCGTCCATCCATTCATTAATCCACCAATTTAGCTGCCCTGATTTTGAATCATGCAACCATACTTCCATGCATCCACACATCCACGCATCCAAGCATCCACACAACACGCATCCGCGCACCCGCGCATTCACGCATCTATGCATCCACGCATTTATGCATCCACGCATCCACGCATTCACGCACCTACACATCCACGCATCCACATATCCACATATCCACGCATCCACGCATCCACGCATCCACGCATCCACGCATCCACGCATCCACGCATCCACGCATCCACGCATCCACGCATCCACGCATCCACGCATTCACACATCCACCCATCCACGCATCCACGCATCCACGCATCCACGCATCCACGCATCCACGCATCCACCCATCCACACATCCACGCATACACCCATCCAAGCATTCACGCATCCATGCATCCATGCATCCATGCATCCACACATCCACCCATCCATCCATCCACACATAAACGTATCCACGCGTCCACCCACCCACATATATACATACTTGTTGTGAAGAAAATAGCGATGCTTCTTTAAAGAAAAGTAAGAAAGTTGATGCGGTGGCTCCAGAGACTAACTCTGAGAGCCGAAAATCTTTTCGATTACCATTTAGTCAAAAATAGAAAACGACTATAATAAATAAAATAATGTTGAAACTGATCTAAATCCAACAACCATCCTTCCTTCTATGCAAGCTGCTACCAAGAAATATATCCTCCTACCCGTCTTGAAGAAAATAGTAATGATCTCTTGGGAGAAATTTCAGAAATTGAAGTAGTGACTGCTGTGGACAATTCTGAGAAACAAAAACCTAACCGATTGTGCAAACAGTGTGATTTTAAGAATGATGATGTTAAAAGTTGCTCCTCGATAGTATAGTGGTTAGTATACCCGCCTGTCACACGGGAGACCGGGGTTCGATTCCCCGTCGGGAAGCCTCTGGCGCAAGACTAATAACCTTGCCCGGAAAAAACAAATCATTATGGAAAATTTAACAAGCCTCAGGACTTGCTAAATAAGGCCAAGACCGGTCCCGGTTGTAGTGCCGATGATGATGATGTTAGAAGTTATGCGATCAAACCTCCCCACGTTATATCGTATATTTCAAAACATAAAATAATATTATTTTAAACAATACATTTCGATCATATTTTTCTTACTATATTGTGACACCATGCAACATGATCCGAGTTCATCGATTCGGCCGACGGTGGAATTCGCACGGAACGATGCATCGCACATGCGACAACGCTAGAGGTGCAAGATCAGCACTTTTCCGATCACATTACAAGGATATGTGGCACTGCTCGTATCACTGACCCAATCATCCACAACCGTGTTGTTGTTAATAATGACGCCAATAAAGCAAATATCATCGGAGAGACCTTTGAAAATAACCACAGGCTCACTCTCGGGGCTGGCCACCCGGATACTAATGTAATCATTTGTCCACAACAAATTAGAGAATTTAAACGAGCCAATTGTTGTCTTCAATTCAGCTAACACTGCATACTTTGACGACGAAACACGTGATAATGATCACGGTTTCGTCACACCAAATACCCTTCAGAACCTAGTTAAATCTCAAAACCCTAAGAAGTTACGCGGTATCGACAACATGTCGCACCACTCATTGCGAATGCTTTTTGCATTATTCTTTATAAAGCTCTTTATTCTGTTCAACCATGCCTACAACATGGGGTACTTTCCGCAATCGTACGCTATTGTTTGTCCAATATGTTATATAATTAAAGCTCATTTAATTATCCCTCCCCCATTGAAGAATTAACATCTCGTGTCTTCACATATATCCTTCCCCCCCTCATTCCCTTCCCTCCAATTTACTAAATTCCCTTTACCATTACAATAGAAAACCCTTTTACAATAGAATATAATTTAAATAAAAGTTTACCCCCATTTAAAACCCCATTCACATTGCAATAGCCATCGTCCTTTTATTAGCCATAGTCCCCACCTATCAGTCATTAGCCATCTCAGCCGCTTCCTCGAAATCACTACCGTGGAAGCGGAACGAAATAGGATGTGTGGAAAAGACACGAGATGAGGCCTTCTTGTGTAAACGTGCGTTGAGTGAAGTGGTTCGGTCGCTCCGCGCAAATGTTTAAATTAGATTCGTCCTGTTTAACTTAAGTAGCTCGGTTGAAATCGAATAGTGTGCGCGTGTGTTTCGGTCGGGCATTAAAAAAAAATTACAAAACGAAAATTGTAAAATCAAAACTATTGTAACCTTGTGAACATTGATTGAATAGAAGTAATATAAAAATTAAAACGAGAAAAGAAAATAAAATAGTGTCATTAACTTTTAGTTAAAACAGTTCTACCAAACATTCTTCCAAACAACAATCAAGTCAAATATATAAGACCAGGGGTAAGTTTGGTTAGTGTATGAAATAAATAATTATATACAATTGTTGTATAAAATAATATACGACAAATAGCCAAAGTCGGGAAACCATTATATCACCTCTCAAGCTTTCGCCCCATTTCGCTTCTCACTTGCATCAGCAAAATATATGAAAAGTTCATATATGAGAAGCTAAACACCTTTATCAATGCCAAGTACCTTATACCTGATTTCCAATTTAGATTTAGAAGAGCGCACAGCAGTATGGCTCTTAACGTATTTCAAAACCATGTCTGCGTGCGCAGAACTCCGGTTGGCGATGAGTCTGGACACTGATCGAGGGTCTGGTCCTCAAATTGTCGAACACTGGTCTCAGTAGAACGCTGGGTGGTACTGTGGCGTCTCTAACAGATAATACACACAATATACAAGCAAATAGTGAAGAACACCGAACGAAAATCGAATAAGATAATGCATCAGAGCCGTATACCGTATAGCGATAAAATAACAATTCACATCAGTGGAATATACTTGCGTTTAAAAATCGAATTCTAAGCACGGCCAGTAGCCAGATGTGTTACGCATTAGTTCAATTTATGGTGATTCTAACTGTCATAGCGTCACTTCGAATCACACGTTCTTCACTATTATCCCAAACGCTATAATTGATGACTACGACGTGATCTGATTACACAACACACACTTTCTCGTAGTAAACAGAACTTCACACACGATCATGACTTCCGCATAGAGCACCAGCACACTCGCCTGCTCCGACGATCTCTCGCTCCGTCTTTCGCACACGAAATTGATCGTAACAAAGTTACGGAGGAGGGAGTAGTGTGGCGTCTCTAACAGATACACACACAATACACAAGCAAATAGTGAAGAACACCGAACGAAAATCGAATAAGATAATGCATCAGAGCCCTATACCATAGCGATAAAATAACAATTCACATCAGTGGAATATACTTGCGTTTAAAAATCGAATTCTAAGCACGGCCAGTAACCTGGTGTGTTACGCATTGGTTCAATTTATGGTGATTCTAACTGTCATAGCGTCAGTTTGAATCACACGTTCTTCACTATTATCCCAAACGCTATAGTACTGTGGGCTTTTCAGGGCCCGAAGAACCTCGCATCAATTTTAACCCCATAAAAATCCTATAAACCCCATATCTACCCTTAAGTCGAATCCCTGGCAAGATCACACAACCTTGCCATAGTATTCACCACTGTCCTAAAATGGCTGAAAACAATTCGGTTATCCCCTTGGATAACCATCATAAATATCCCATCATAGCCGGGGAGCTTTTCCTCTACACCCGGCATGTCAATTTTACTCTTCATTTACAGACCCACCGGCCGATCGTCCTATCGACGATATACAGCGTAGCCATCGTTGGCTACCTGCAAGCGATCGAGCTTTATTTAAAATAACACACACTCGATTCATCGACCGACGAAATGTTACATTCTCGGCAGAATCAAAGTGTACACAAACACTGTCGCCATGCCCATTTAGCGTCCAGAAATACATGCCGGGCTATTTACTGGCTTGCACATCTGCAAGCCAGATTTCTAATAGCCCTGCAATAGGACATAATGAGCGGGATAAACCAAAGATCAATTAGGCTTTTTTCTAGTTGCTATGGCGAGCGATCTTCTGTGAATTTTACATCAGAGAAGACCCAATTGCCGCCGCCAGCATTGTTCCTTTATGCTACCCGAAACACTTCTGTCTATCCGATGTAGACAAAAGAAAATATTTTCGTCCAGGCGGCAATTTCCTACACAAATAATGTAGTCGAAAAGATTCATGCTCTCAGGCAGCCTTGGGTTTATGCCGATATTTTATCACCATCATGGGAAAACCATTCTCATGATTTATGACTGCATTTTCTGCCAGCCTAAATTTCTGTCCCTCTAATTGCCCAGATGTGTATTGGAATTTCCCTGGTACACCAGAGGTATCCGATACTACAAGGAATGTTGAGGACGATTTCTACGAGGAGTCTGATAATAACCTTTACGGAGTTCACAATTCTCGAGGAGTCAGATTGCAACCTCAATCTCGTTTGCACGTCCTAATTATCGGTGCATTAATTCTCCGGTCTAGCTGCACAATTTTTCCGCGACGAAAGCGATTTATAGTCAATAGCAGTTGTTTAAACATCCGGTTAATTTCTGTTAAATTCCACGTGCGTGACTAGTGTGTTAGTAAGGTGTTATAATTTAATGAATAGTTTGTGCGTAAAAATAGAACCTCTAGTACACCTCACCAGAAACAACACAATTGCTGTAAAAATAACCAAGGAACAATTAAAAAACATTAAATTAATTCAGTGCGTTTTATTCATTTCGCTTGGTGGTGAATGTAACATCAGTGGATTGACTTTTCGGTGCCTTCTCAGTGCTCTCTTTTCTAGACATCGTAATTTTGTGAACTATTTCGTTTGTTCTTGCGAAACAACATCGTGGAGAGTATGTGAAACAGTGTCCTTGTTGACATAACAACATAACATACCCACAGTACCATCTACCAATAGGTTAGAAATAGAAATTTTCAAGTACGAGTGAATGGGAAGCTATGCCGAACATTCCCCACCACAACAGGTGTACCAGAGGACTCCATTCTAGGTCCAATACTATTTAATATCTACACCTCAGATATTTCTCGCCCTGTGTATGGGAGAGTAAATCAGATATACTATGCGGATGACGTTCATAAGCCGTGAACTCGCAATAAATCAACTCAACCGCCACCTGGACGAACTATATCAGTATTACAGTCGATAGAGAATTCGCTTAAACCATATCCAAAGCAGTCGCCATAATTCTCAGTGATAAACACTCCCAACCTACTTCTCGATATACACAGAAAATTCGAATGCAAATGAGAGGTACTACGATTAGACCACAGGACAGGATGAATCATGGAATCATTTATACCCCAAAAATGTATTTCACCAAACATGTGATCCACGTTATTCAAAGGGGCCTCGATCGGTCTAAGCAAATGCCCGACATTTTGAAGTGGAGCAACACAGTTGACACCGAAGTTAAACTTCTCTGCTATAAGCAGCTAATCCGATCTGGAATATCGTACGCCTTTCTCATATGGTCCCGTATATCTTCGGCCCAAATGGAAACACTTCGGGTTTTCGAAAGAAAACTCGTCAGAAGATGCATCAACCATCCTAGAAAGCCTGACTGTCGCCATTACCCCAACTTTCACCTTTATGAGGGTGCCTTCATTACCTATCGACGAGTAGTTGTTACAATTAGCATACAAGTACCAACCATTCAGAACAGCGAGGACTTACTTGTGCGCGAGTCTTGCGTTCTTGACCCTTCTCTCCTTTGATCTCTTCAAACCCGACCACCATAATTCCTTCTTCAGTACAAAACTGAAAACTGCACCCTTCCCAACAACATTAACTCTATAATAGAGGATTCCTTCACCTATCCCATGGGGTATATTGCTGGCGCATTACACACACGCACGCACAGTACAAGACAGCACAAATGCACACACACACATACACCAAAACGCGTATTATCAGACACCAAAGACGTTATCTGCGTTTACTACAGCACTCAATTCCTTCTGGCTTTGTATGATTACATTCCCACCATCCCTCCATCCAAGTAGTTAGAGACCATTTGAGAACTAACGCCATAGATACCATCCTTAGATATCACCCCCCATTTTTTTCAGATATTTCGAGAGCAAGCCCAATATCCTCACTACCGTACTCAAGACCTACTGGTCTTGTATGATTTGTTTCCTACCATCCCTCCATTCAAGTTGAGCTAAACCCGTAGACACTACACTTAGATACTTCCTCCCTTTTCCTTTTTAGATATCTCGAGACCGAGCCTAACATTCTCACAGATGTGGGTGATTCCCAAGATCGCCAGAACTAAAGACACCATGAAGGAAACATTTGTCCTTGTCTCGAATTATTGCAAATGAGTTCAGAAACATAGGATGAGGTTTCGCTGTTTGCAAATATTGGTGGACGGCGTTTACATTCGTATTGGTGAAACCGATGTCCCTGATGTTATCATAATGTCGTTATCAGTCGAACGTCGGCAGGGCATCGAGAACGAGCCCGTTTACGCCATGACGAATTTCTTAAAGTTCGGGTATTTATCAGAACATTTGCATGATGTTCCCCCTGACTGATTAGATTCATCTCGGCCCAAAAATGGAATTAAATCGTCAACATTTTCGTGCGATTATTTTTTACAACTTTCGGCGTGGATTAACTCAGCAACAGTGCATGGATGAACTTAATTCAATTTTTGGCGATGAAGCTCCATCAAGGACCAGTGTTTATCGATGGTATGGTGAATTCAATCGTGGTCGTAGTTCACTCCAAGATGAATTTCGTGAAGGTCGTCCAAAATCATTGTTGTTCCGAAAACCTTTGATGCTGTGCGCGCACTGATATTGGAAGATCGTCATGTGACCTATCGTGAGATTGAGACAACCTTAGGCGTTAGTGGGACCAGCATACATTCAATATTGCATAAACATTTGACTGTCAAAAAAATTTGTTCGCGTTGGATCCCACACAATTTGTCAATCGCCCAAAAAAAGGCTCGTGTCAATTGGTCGAAAGAAATGCTCAAAAAATACGGTCGCGGTGCTTCGAAACACGTCTATGACATCGTGACAGGTGATGAATCGTGGATTTACGCGTATGAGCCCGAAAGTAAACAGCAGTCGACTGTCTGGGTGTTTCAAGATGAGCCAAATCCAACAAAAGTTGTTCGCGCACGAAGCACTTCCAAGCAAATGGTCGCCTGTTTTTTCGGAAAAACTGGACATTTCGCAACCGTACCACTAGAACAACGCAGAACAGTCAATTCTGTGTGGTACACAACCATTTGTTTGCCAGTTGTCTTCCAAGAAATCAGGAAAACCAACCGCCGAAGACGGATCACTCTTCACCACGACAATGCGAGCTCTCACACATCGGCTGCGACAACTGCACTTTTGAGCACCCAAAACATCGATTTGATGGGTCATCCGCCGTATAGTCCTGACTTGGCACCGAATGACTTCTTTTTATTCCCGTACGTAAAAAACAAACTGAGAGGTCAACGTTTTTCGACACCTGAAGAAGCGGTTGCTGCATTCAGAATGCATGTGTTGGAGATACCTCAATCAGAGTGGCAAAAGTGCTTCGACAATTGGTTCAAACGCATGCAAAAGTGTATAGATCTTCATGGGGAATATTTTGAAAAACAATAAAGTGATTTTCGATGATCAATATTTGTTTTTGTTCTCTAATCCCGAAATATAAAAGGCAACCCTCGTATCTGTGGGCATGTGTAATTTGGATATAGGTGAGTAGTTCCTTGGTGGAACGACGATATCTCAACTTATAGTGGATTGTGTGGTTCGTAGAACCGTCACACCTTCTTCAACTCAGGAACGCGAAGATCCTTCAAATGTCGGTGACATCGTCACAACACACTTTCACAGACTTATTTACTTCACCAATAATTAATCCCACTTCTGACACCCCAATTGTAGCGAGCTTAGGGTTCGCTGGATTAAGGGGACATTCCGGTTTGTCGGGTTAAAAAATAAGTTATTTTCATGATTTTTTTAAAGAGAAAGTATTAAAGATATAACAATTTTTTTTTAACATTTTATTCATCTTTCGACTACGTTTGTGAATTTTGTCGTGTCACTCCGGAATCGGACCCCCCCCTCCCAGGTGTTCAAAGTTAGCCATCCGTTCTGCTCGTGTAAGGGTTATTTTCATCTCCGGTGAAAAAATACGAAAAATGTGAAGTTTATTGAACTTAAATTCATTTAGCCCAATGTGAGTGAAAAAAATTTTAAAATTAATGAAAAACAACAAAATGGCAGACTATTGAAAAAAAATTGATTTTTCGGTCTTTTTTGACTCTATTTTTTAGTGATAACTAAAAAAATAAATAAATAAATAAAAAAGTAACTTAATCACAATTTGCGTGTGCTTGTTAAAAATATGTGTGCGAACTTTCATAAGAATCGCATGCACCGTTTTCATATTGTCGCTTACACCGCACTCAAAAAAGTCGTTTCGAGAAAAACTCATTCAAAGTTTGGAGATAAATTAGACAAAAGATAAAAGTTATAAGGGATTTTTTATACTAACAGCTAGACATCTATTCCTGGACCATAAACAATTCCTTTCACACCTTCGAATTGGTCCTCCAGTTGCATTTTCGCCTTTTTCCTCGCTGTTCGTGCCTCGTGCGAGTTGTATACTAGGCTGCGGTCAGCGCCTTGCAGCCGATCTCTGTCCATCTCGTTCGCAAACGCTCTCGCAGAGTACCCAATTTTGATACCCATGACTTGTATTATTAGCAATTCCATAGTCACCAAACAAGAAAAAGCCACCAGCACCGTGCAACGGGCAAGTTAGTTTCATATATATGAAACTAACTAAAACTCAGGCAATCGCAGGTCACCCGCAGTACGCCCGAATGTAAAAACAACATACACAGGAGCGACTATCCATTACCGCTTATCAACATGTTGTTCAGTCGCACAAGATTGCGACATATTCAAAGAAGTGGCAGTTGGCCCAAGCCAACAGCGAAGCAAATTAATGCCCATAAATGGATAGTCTGCATCTTTCTAAATACACGGTAGTTTCCACCTATGATACGAATTTGTATCCCCGGGAGACCCGACCCTTTAATGACCTATAACTTTGGAACCGCCTATGATTTCGTTTCCAAATTTTAGCATATTATTTTTGAAGGATAAAACTATCGATTAAGCAAAAAAAAAAAAATGATTTTTTAAACTGAACAAACCGGAATCTCCCCTTAATTATTTTAATAAATAAGAGCCGCTAAATCGATTTTCTTTGTACACACTTTATTAGTCTGTTAATAACAACCGTTACTTGATATTTAGCTAATAATTCGGTGACTCTTCTTTCACTATTGCCTATCGTTTAATTCCTCTCGCTTCTTTACCCCGCTTCTTTACTTATCGCTTTCTTACTTATCGCTTCTTTACTGCTTACTTCCCTTCTTGATCTGCGTGCGGCATATTTATACCGTTTTTCCTCATTCTGATTCGGCGTTTCGTTTCCGTCCATTCCATAGCCTCGACTTTTCTACTGCTCATAGTCTCCGGTTTTCCAATACTTTCTAGAATAGTCTAGTACTTTGTTTTGGAGACTTACCAGATATCACAGCTGATTGTCATATGCGTCACAATATGTATATGGTGATCTTTCCTATGTTGTTTGTATGAGCATAATTACTTATCGCGTCTCTCAAATGTAATGATAATCAACAGTAGTCATTCCGAGGTTATATTCACGTACATATCGACAATGTTCTGATTTCCTTCTTTAAAAGTTTTCGTGCCTCGTTTTGTATTTAAAGAGACAATGACCACCAGGTTTAGGAATTTAGTACCAGCTTTCCACCGTCTGGCCAAAAATGGTCTTAAAACACGAATTTCTTAGGAGAGTAGCATTACTAGAAAAAATATTAATCAGGTATCTCTATCTCACTACACAACGTAGCTTTGTTTTTGAAAATTGCCATGCAGAGGCAAATGAAACTAAAAAATCCTGGATTGAACTTAGTATACCGAATTTCTGTAGTGAAGGAAAATTAAAAAAATTCTTCAAACACAGCACTTTGCGAATTTTAAAAAGTTTATTTGACATAGGGTCATTCAACGACCCACTATTTCATATACATGGACTTTTAATACAAATGTTTTGTTGTTTCTATCCACATAAAGAACGCAAAAGGTTAATAATATTGCTAGTAATTGCCATTAAGTGCACTAAGCGGAAATTTCTATTCGAAAGCAAGTTCCTGCGCCAATATCCATTTGGGCACGACGTCTCACCCATGAATTTATAAATAAACGAGAACTATTTACTTTGTCCCCTCAACGGATGATGTCATCCTCCGAATATAACTCAGAATATACTTCCAAAATAAATCCTTTCCAAAGTTGTCGGACTTACATTCGAAGCAAAACATCTGCATGTCGTAAGTAATCGCGTGTTATACGTCGCCAGGATTAACATCTCGGAGCCACGAGTTTCTCCATCAGGTTTTTGCAGCCTCAAAAATAACAAAAAATAAATGAAGTAAAAAAAGCATGTCACACTGTCATGCATTCTTTGAATGGATTAAGTGCACTTTTATCGTTGGCATCTATTATCCGTTTTTTTTTCACTTTTTTTTTGAATGTGTTGTGCACGTTGAAAATATTTTACGCGTAAAATGTAAGAGACTTTTACGATGCTATTATTCGAGTTGCGATGGGACAAACGCACGAAAAGAATTGATGTTCACTTCATAAAATCATAAAAACTGCGTTTTTAATGACCGCAACTGAATACTTAAAGTTCGATTAAAACGATCGTAAACTCACTTATTCCATGTTCTATTAATGCGATGAACTTTTAGGGCCATCAAGTGGAAACTTAACGCTGCTGAGAAGCGGCATGCTCCTGCTTTTATTTCCCTCTTTGAATGGGCATATCCTTTTGAAGTGCAGCAACCGACAGTTTTGATGATTAGGGTGTGGGGCAATCATTTGAAACAGGCATTGTAGAAGGCATCTTGTCCACCACAACAGCTTGTTTCTTAATAAAAAAATAATGCAAATTATTCTTGCGCACCGCGTACCACGATCAAATAAAATTTGCGTTTCACCTGTGGATGACCACAACTATTTTTTGTTTCGACTTTTCGCCTTTTGTTTGCTTATTCTTTTAAAAAAAACATATGCACTTGTTCACAAAGTTTATTGCACTGAGCGATTGGAACGATCTCATAAAAAGGCCGGGAATGCAGTATTTGCACTCCAGCCCCTAGTTTTAATTTAGGACGCAACTTGGCGGAGCCTTCTCATATCTTTCACGTGACTAGGCAATTGATAAATGAGTTTGAATGCTATGGACGGAAAGTGCCATATTATGGGTTGTACAAGCGCATTAGTTTGCCTCAAGGAACTTGTAAGCTCATAAAGCCTGGGTTGCTTGTAGGACATACACTGGAGCTAAAACGTTAATGACTTCATGAAGTAGATTGGGATTTTGATATACGAATTAGATCTTAATTTACAGTGCACCAAATATGCCACTGTTGAGGAGAATTTTTATTCACGTTCGATTACCATGAGAAGCCATGGGTGAATAAATTATAACTGGAATTTGTTCAGGCATAGACATCTAAAAACTCGGTTTGGTGTTACAATAAATAAGAAGAACGCCCTTATTAAAAATGCTTTTATCCGTTATAAACCGCAATTAAAGCCTTGAATCCTGTGACAGACAACCTACAATGGCGTGTGGCGGTTCCGCCGAACGTTCCTACCGTGTCAAATTCAGATCCTCCCTTTGCAATCCCTTTCTTTCCATGTCAGGAGTTCCGCAAGGCAGTCATCTAGGTCCCCTCCTATTTACCCTTACCATCAATGACGTTGACTCCATTATTAAATACTCATCCATCTCCCTGTATGCGGACGACGCCAAACTCTACAAAACGATCGCCAATCCTCACTTCTCCAAACGGATCTCGACAGCTTCTCAACTTGGTGCCGTAATAACTGCCTTGATCTCACCGTTGTCAAATGTCACTCCATCACCTTCTCCCGCAAACATCGCCCTCCTCACCCCCGTTCCAACTTCCGGCTAAACCAGCAGATATCACCTGTACCCTCGATACGTGACCTCGACATCTTAGTTGACAGGGAGCATAGCTTCATCCCGCATATTGATGATATTATTCTTAAGGCCAACTCTGCCCTTGGGTTTGTGAAACGCTGGTCTAAAGAATTCTGTAATCCTTACGTTTCCCATTCTCTCTACATAGCCTTCGTCCGCCCCCATCTTGAATTCGCTAGTCAGGTCTGGTCTCCACACTATTCGTCCCATATCCGTAGAATCGCAAGCGTGCAACGTCGTTTTCGGCGCTTTGTCCTCCGCAGACTGAACTGGGAGAATTCTCGGATTCTCCCTCCATACATAAGCCCGCTCCATCTGATTAACCTTAACTCACTTGAGGAGCGCAGAACTCATGCCGATGTCCTTTTCATCCACCGTCTCCTTTCAGGCACAATCAACTGCCTACGGTTACTCTCCATCATTGCACTTCACACTAACCCCCGTAACCTGCGAAACCCTCGTCTCTTCTATCTGCCCACCCTCCACACTTCTTACGGCTTTAACGAGCCCACTTCGCGAATGCTGAGGTGGGCAAACTCTTACCCTACTTCCTTCGATTTCCACCTTACATCTACTGCACTCAAACGCCGTCTCCTCTCTTTCCCCCCCTAACCTTGCCCCGCCCACAGTCTATCCCCTGACAACCCGTACTTATTCCAACGCATATGCCGTTCACTGTTCGCTGTCCCACAGATGCCACCCACACATAGACTCGCTCTTCTCCAGCCTCCTACCTCCCCTACCCTTCTCCCTCATTGTTTTTCTTTGTCATTGTTTTTTTTCTTATTTTTATTTTTTTTTAATTATATGTTTTTTGAATCATATATACGTCTTATTTTTCTTTTTGATTTTTTTCTTTTTTTTGAATTACTACATTAGTTTTAAGTTTTTTATAAGAATTTTATTTAGTGTAATTAGCTTGTATTAAGCCGAATAAATAAATACCACATATAACGAAACACACACGACTCTGGGATTGGTACGCGTCTCCGGACGCCACGGGGAACGAAAGACGCACCGACCGGATCGGTGGTTCTAATACGACTTACCGAGGAAAGAATTCCGACCTGTATTCAATCCTCGGTTAAGGGTGAGATTTGTAGGTGAAAGAGAAAAATTTTCTCTTTAGGGTGTGGCCACCAAGGGAATGCCATCTTTCCTTATTGCTAGTGACCAATTGAAAGGCGATCTCTGGCAAGCAGTGGTGTGCGTGTGTGGTAGTATAGATCTTGGTATGCTCATGCATCGAGTCCATGAGAACGAAGCAGAGTGACGGTAAGGACAAAGGGATCGTGAAGATCTTTGTTTATGATGTGCATTGCGGCTAAATAAATAGACGGCAATGCATCGTGGAAATGGTGCTAAGAGAAAAGATGGGACAAGGGCATCATCACGCTGCTTGATCTTTCAGATAGGAAGATAACCATTTGATCAGTAGGGGTTCGAAACCTAGGGAGGACAGCTTAAAAAGGATGATATTATGGGAGATTTTGTCAAAGGCCTTGCTGAAATCAGTGGTGATTACATCGACTTCGATGCCATTTTCTATGGCACGGAGAGTATGGGATGAGAACTCGATCAGATTGGTTGTGGTCGACCTACCCGCAAGGAAACCATGCTGGTTGGGTAAGATGATGGATTTACAACGGAAAGATAACGCGTTGTAAAGAATCCCTTCGAACAGTTTATGGATTTGAGACAGTTTGGCGATGGGACGGTATTTGCCTATATCGTTTTTAGGTCCCTTTTTATGTATGGGGGTGACATAGGAGGATTTCCGGATACTAGGGAAGATACCTTGTGAGAGGGATAGATTGAATATCTTTGATGTCGGGAGAGAAAGAGAAAAGGAACATTTCTTAAAAAAAAACAGCTGGGAGTCTCATCAGGTCCTGGGCTGAATTCGTCTTTGAGTAAGTTTAATTTCTCCTCAACTACGTGATGCTGAATATTTTGAGGGGTGAAGGGGCCGAGGGAGAATTCGGGCAAGTCTTTGAAGTAAGACGGATTGGGCTCCACGGAGATGTCTGTGAAGGATTTATTGAAAATCGCAGCGAATAGATTGGCAATAGTTAGGGGGTCGATTGAAGTAGTCGCGCCATAAGAAAGGGAGTTAGGATAGGCGTCGGATTTACGTTTGTAATTTATAAAGTGGAAGAAAGATTTGGGGTCATTGATCAAGTTGTATTGTGTTTTTGTAAGGTAGTTGGAGTAGAGGGAGTTGTAGAAGTCGGAAAATTTATAAAAGGAACCGAGATAGTTGGAGTAGTTTTGGAAGGAACGCGTTTTGAGGAAAATGTTCCTCAAGTTATTTCTCTTGTTCCGAAGAGTGCGGAGTGTGCGGTTGTACCATGGCGGCGATGAAACCGATGACCTGTGACGAGAATAGGGGACATATAAGGCGATGGCATAGTAGATCTCCTTATAGAGAGTGGCAGTAGCTTCTTCTACCGGGGGTAAGAGGGGGTCGATTAAAGGGGAGGGACGAGATGGACAGGGGCGAGATCTGGGTGCGGGAATGAGTGGTGCAATAGGCGGCCTCGAGTTGGGTTCTGTAGATGAGTGAGGCGTGTCCAGGTGGGCGGCGGGGGGGGGGGGGGGGGTGTTTAATAGTTCGGTGAATCAGTAATCATTAGTAAACTTAACAACGCCCACCAACGTAAAACTATAACTTATACAAATCAGATCAAAAAAATGCAAATCAACATAATACGTGTAATGCTTCGAGGCCGTGCTTTCCCGAACGGTTGGGAGAAGAGCCCGGAGTGTCGACGGAGAAAATGAAATACGCGAAAGGGTCAAGTTGAAATAATGATACTTAGCTTTATTTCTTTGTGTATATTTAAAAGTACAAGGGTGATTTGAAATTGGTTTGATTGTTGAACGGCCAGAGGTTCGGACTTCGAAAAGAGACTGATCCCGAAATTGAAAAAGCACCCCCGTTTAATAGATTTTGGAGTTGACTTTTGTCAACTATTTTACTGCCAAAATTCCAAGAAACACACACAATGACTTAGTGCTTCGATTGGAATTTTGTTCTGGGAATTATTTAAAGGGTTTTGTTGGATAAATTCTGGGAAGGGAATCATGAAATGCGTTTTGAATTTAGCATTTCATTATGTTAGGATTTTTAGGAATTGAGTCAATGTATGATGAATTAACCTTTGGTTAAATTCGTTGTACATGTGATTCAATATGGAATTTGGGTGTGTTATGTGGAATTAAATCAATGTGCGACAATTGACTTTTGGTTTGATTTATCGCTCATTGATTCAATATGAAATTTGGGATTTGCGTTAGGATTATGGATGATATTGAGGGTTTAGATAGGGGTAGCGATTTGGGATCGCTACATACGTAAAGATACCGCTAAGACGAATTTACTATTGAAGGGCACTTTTAATAACAAAACATTTACAAATAAAAGGAAACCATTTAATGAATACAACAATAAACTCCATTAATTACAAGCGCCTAATACCAGTGTTTTAATTATATCTGATGAACGGTTCGTCATTCAGTTTGGCACAAGTTGCTGGAAAGTGTTTCGAACAGTTTTTCTTCTCTCGGTTTTGTTTCAGCGGAAGTTATAGTGATGATGGCGGAAGAAGGGAACCCGGTGCAGTACGCCTACACACCATACTTCTTCCCCATAGGCGTAGAAATGCACTTCCAGATTTTCAATTTAAATTGCGCAATTATATCAAATTTTAATTAGTTTTTGGACTCTAATTGGTAGCAATGTGATTAACAGCTATATCAAATTTCGTGTGATTATCTTCATTTGTAAAATAGTTATAACTTGTATTTTGTGAGAAATTAAAGTTATTTGCGATTTTTACAATGTCTTAATATATTGACCAAAAAATTTGTATTAAATGTCATGTGTAATAAATTCTATGCTGGAGAAACGTTGAAAATGTTGCAGAAAGCCTTCGGTCGGTCACTAAGGCTATGTCGAAAACACAAGAATAAAATTGTCATAAGGTGTTCAAAGAGGAACGGGTTGGAGGTGAATTATATCCGAGATGACCTTAAGCATCAACTGATGCACAACTTGGAAAAGATTTCAAAGATCTGATGCTCAAGATCATGCTTGTCATTTGAGTTGGATTAGTGAACACTATTGTGAAATATGCTCTGTTTTTTTATTATACTAACGCGTAAAAATGGAATTTTGAATTACCCTTAAATGTCAAGACACATCGTGACCCGAAGAATGGATAGAAGATAAGGAGGTATTTGTGAAAGAATGGGTAGGACTTTTTCCAACCATTTTTATCAAGAAAAAGTAATTTATTTTCGCGGCATCCTTAAAAATACGATAGGACCGTGCATAGAATTCTTGACGGTAGGCCAATGGGAAAGAGACCGGCAGGACGGTCGCAACGGAGATAGGAGGTCGATGTTAGGTTTAACCTTGAGGAGAAAGGATCCGCTGGTCACGCGTGGAAAGAGAGTGCACTGGATAGCGAACGAATCTAGTCGGTGTATAGACATCCTTAAAAATGACAAGACAATCGGGAGAGAACAATAACCTTTTAGAGAACTGCACGAACAGTTTTTAAAAATTTGCCTTCGAGTAAACGGTGTTTAAATTTTCAATACGATAAATGTATTAATTTTACTGCCCTTGGAGTAGGTTATAATAATTATATCCAGCGCATTTTTAATTCGTAGAATAGAGATTTTTATTCAATACCGTCACATCAGTGTGCACTGAGATTGTTAGTACAGAATACAGATGCTTTGCTTCAGGTATCTTGGTGTTATACTCGAAAACAGGTTGAGCTTCAAGGAACACCTGAGAAAACAAGTAAAAAAAAGGGGAAAGTGTGCAAAGTTTTGGCGAGACTGCTACCCCGGCCACGCATAAGGAAACTCATAACCAGTGTCAACACCTCCATTATAATGTATGCAGCTCACATATGAGCAGGAGCCGCACAGTATAAATTCTACATGAGGGGAGTGAACTCAGCACATAGGCTGGCATCACTAAAAGTATGCTGTGCATTCCGAACGGTATCCGAAGATGCCATAAATATTTTGGCCGGGGGGACACCACCTGACATTGCAGCTAAAGAAAACGCTGCATTGTATAAGGTCTCCCAACAGAATCGTCGGAGAATGCGGTCACAATTAAAGCTCTCAAGCCTAAGACAATGGCAACGAAGGTGGGATTCTTCCACCAAAGGAAGATGGACCCACACCATGATACCTGATATAGATACATGGGTGAAAAGAAAACATGGCGAGCTGAATTACCACTTGACTCAGCTAATATCAGGACATGGATGCTTTCGGCAATACTTGCACAAGTATAAACATGTGAATCACCCATACTGCTTGTATTGCGAAGGCAAAATAGAAGAAGCAGAACACGTACTCACGGAGTGCGTGAAATTCGAGACCTGTTATGATTAATTTGACAATTTGAATTGTAATATAGTTTACATATTTCATTGTAAGTTAAAAGGGACTTACTTTGGAGACCGTTGAGCGATCGCTGCAGTTGCCGCTTGTTGTTGTTGGTGTGTGCTGCGACTGGGTGCAGGGGGCGTTGACTGATTGCTCCCCTGATCGGCTTTCGTTCTTCAAGGGTAATTTTACCTCTATATGGCTTCAAGGTTTTACGTCGAATGAATTATTTTTGTTTTTTTGCCGTTGACGTTTTATTTTATTATTCGACGCCAACGCCGGTTTTTATTATTTTCTGTGCCAAGTAGAATTTGCATAAAGTAGTTTATGGAAATTAACTACTTGGCGAGTAGTTCTCCGTTTAAAGGTAAAGAGGGGAAACTAACGAAACGGGATTAGCGGATGTTGGGGGGACCTGGACTCAAGGTCGGTCCGTAACAGACCGTACCAACGATTTTTGAGAGACATGTGAGACGGATAGTTACTCCGGCAGGAGTAATAGAATACATGCTAAGTTCAAAACACGCATGGTCCGTAACAAATGGTATTCTCTGTGAAATGATGCAGCAGTTGCAACGCGACGCGCGGAGGAACAGGTAAAACCCGTCCCGCCCCGCGACGGAATATCTAAAAGAAAGTTCCGCGGGGATCAACGGGAAAATGTGGCTGGCGGAAGGTGGTTTTACTCGGTAAAAACCGGGCATGCCTCTGGATCGTTCCAGATGTCTCTTTTGAAGATTTCCACATTCACCATTTGAATCTGCAATGCTGCAATCTGACCTTGACGGCTTCTCGACGTGGCGTGACAAAAATTGCTTTGTACTTAACATCGCCAAATGCCAATATATAACGTAAGCGCATTCACTCATCCTCACGTTCCTATACCCTTCATAACCAACCACTGACCATTGTCCAATGTATTCGAGATCTTGGGATCCTTTGTCACAGGGAACTTAACTTCCTCTCTCACATTGATGAGACAATCCGGAAATCCAATCCTACCCTCGGATTCGTGAAACGATAGTCTAAGAAATTCTCAGACCCTTACATTACTCGATCACTTTACCTTACCTTCGTCCGTCCACTGCTTGAATATGCTAGCCAGGTATGGTCTCCTTATCACAAGATCCATATCTGTAGAATCGAAACTATTCAACGTCGCTTCCTTCGGTTCGCTCTCCGAAGGCTAGGATGGGCAAACCCCTTAATCCTTCTCCCGTACATTAACCGCCTCAAATTAATCAACCTCAAAACCCTTGAAGAGAGCTGGGTCGTAACTGACATAATATTTATTCATCGCGTCCTCTCCGGCTCGGTCGACTGTGCCTACCTCCTTAACTTATTTCCTCTAAACGCAAACTCTCGAAATACGCATAATCTCCGTCTTCTCCACATTCCACCTAACTGGACCTCTTATGGTCTGAACGAACCCCTTTCGCGCATGCTGAGCAATGTCAACTCCAATTCCACCTTGTTCGACTTCGACCTCTCTACCCATACTCTCAAGCACCGCCTCCTAAACTATTCTCACCACCAATCTTAAGCGGCGTTTCTACACTCGACTATAACCTGTTAAATTTCTTTGTTGTCTTTACAGCTCCCCGAATGACGATGGAGTGGCGACACTTTTCGAACATCTTTCACGTACCGTCGACTGGATACAGATCAACCACTCGGCTTCTGAAATTGTCCTCCTTGGCGATTTTAATGTACACAACTCCGGCTAGTTGGTGCATTTTAATAGAACCGACGAGGCTAGGAGGGTGAAGGAGATGTTCGCTGTTAGACGCAATTTGACTCAACTCGTGGAGGAACCTACGCGCGTACCGGTTACCCGAGGTAATTATGCGAATACCCTGGATCTGTTTTTTATATCCAAGTGGAATATTTATACCATGGAAGTAATGCGCCACTGGGAACCTCAGATCACTGCTCCGTATCGGTTGCGCAACCACTTGCATTTCAAATGAATAACCGACCTATAGATCTCTTCGCGTCATTTCCGTGGTCGAAGGTACGCTTTAGAGCCTCCAACGTTAATGCTCGCGGAATTGGTCACGATTATTCTTCTCGGGATGGAGATTTACATTTCGCATTCCATCAATTCATCTGATAAGTCATTCCATCAATTCATCTGATAAGTCTTGGTTTGATAAAAAAAAAAGCGAGCGACAAAAGTAGAGCTTTCAAGCAATGGCGCTCCAATTCCACCGAGATCAACAAAACGAATTTGGTTAGAATTAGAAACGCGTGCAACCAGGCGATTGATATCGCGAAAAAGTTTAGAATGACAGAGCAAAAAAACTCTTTTGAGTGCCCAACTGATTCGCGTTCCTTATGGCCAATGGCAAAGGCTATCAGCACTAACTTCGCTTCGTCCTCTTTTCCTCTGTTAGTGACCGGGTGGGAGACACTAGTCACAAATTCAAGAGATAAAGCTATTGTGTTGCCAAATTCATTATATTTTTGGCGTATTCAAACCTCGATGCTGGTGTTTGGGAGCCACCTGTGATCGCGCCGGTACGGTTTTCGCGGTGGGATGTGAGTTTCCGTCCACGCATTATTCAACGCATTTTACATGGACTGGACTGTAAGCAGGCAACTGGGCCGGGCAGAATACCAGTAATAGTCCTTAAGAACTATACTCCAGAACTATCGCCGGTTCTTGGTAGACCCTTTCGCTTATCTTATGCACGGAGGACATTACCCACTTGTTGGAACATCGCTCGAGTTCTGATACACCAGATAGCACGTTCTGATATACCGCATGCAACTGAGAGGGCAGCATTACCACCTGGGTTCAGCTTAATCCTTAATCCAAACCTTAATGCCTTAATCAAAATCCAAACCACACTTCAGTTAATAGAAAACAACAATCAACAGGCGGTGTTAAACAAGTGATTAATCGAAGCTTCAGAATCGGAATAGGTGAGTAACGAGCATAGAGATTTTATCTTGACCGAAACCCGGCACATGTTCGAAATAACGCTAGGGCCTTTAGCAGCCGCCAGGGAAGGAAGGTATTACCCCAGTTCATTAGTGTATAAGAGTTAGAAGAGACAATGAGATGGGAGAGGATAAGCGTACCTTTGATAAACATTTTAATATACGTGTTGGGTTACAGAGATAATAATATCGTCTTTATTATTTATAAATATCCGAAACTAAATGACAAATGTAGGAGATATAGGAATGTAGCTTTAGATACCAAGCATGGCCTCGCACAAATCATGCAACAAGTAATAGTCTGTAACAATGTCATAACATATACGGAGTCGATAGATGAAGTGATATGCTAAATGCCCCCTTGTATAGAAGAATCCCGGTTAATAATTGCACAAAAGAACTACTATGCACTGACGTGAAAGCTATGAGGCCGTGTTAGTCAGTTATTAATATTTTAATTTTATTAATGCTGAATGTGATTTTCGACATCTGGCCACCGCGGTTGCCACGGACTTTGCGTAATCTGGAGGTCCAATTTTCGGTCACTCTTCGGAGCATTTCCGGTCGCATTTCGGCAATAACGCGTTGAATGTTGGTATCCAGGTATTCAATGGAATCTGGCTTCCCCAAAGAAAATAGACTAGCTGTGTTAAATCACACGTGGTGGCCAGTTAGGAGGTCTTTTTCTCGATATTAATCGTTCATCAAATGTTTCTTTCATTAAATTAACTGTATGGCGGGCTATATGGCATACGGCTCCATCTTGTTGGAACCACATATCTCTAATGTCAATATTATTCAATTAAGGAAAAAAAATAGCAATCATGTCTCTATGCCGATTTCCGTAGACTGTAACATTTTCACCAGCAACACTTTTAAAAAAAATATCGTCCGATGACTCCTTCAGCTCATAAAGCATACCAAATGGTAAGCTTCTGGGAATGTAATAGACTCGTGAATTACCTTTACTCCAATTTCGAATATTCTGCTTGTTGAGATCGCCATTCAAGCAAAACTGAACCTCGTCACCCAAGAAGATAAAATGGAGTTTCACGAAGTCAGTCATTATTTGCGAAGTAAATTTGCAGAATTTGTAAGCGTGACTATCATTATAAAATGGCAAACGAAATTAGTCAAAAATAAACCGCCCACTCTCAAATCGGCTGTACAGAAAAAGGTGTTGCCAGCTTAATGATTTATACCTCAAAACGAAACACCCTATACAGAAAAAAAAAACGTACGTAACTTAAATCTGTTGTATTCTCGTTGCAGTACGACAGGAAGATACTTGAGGAAATTGAAGGATGTGAAAAATCAAAAACGGAATCGGCATGAAATAGATTGAGTACAAAATATATCTATTATTTGTTTGTGTATCGTCGCATACGTTTGGAACCCTAATACTACGTCGGAGTCGCACAGGGACATTAATAGACTAGAGTTTTTAAAGGTGTAGTTATACTCACAACCCACACTGGACTGCAACTTAGGACTTTTTGTTTTGCAACGTATTCATTTTGATGTCAAGTTCATAGGATTCGGAGGAAGCATCCGCGAATTAGTTAAATGGTCTTTCATTCAATGGTTGTGTTTAAAGTCCTTTGTTTGTTAACTGGAAACGAATTAATTGCGGATGCATCACTCGAAGGCGCAATGTGCACATGAAAGTACGTGCCCTTGTACCATCCATTGTTGTCGGTTTTCTAGGAACCTAAACTTTATATATCAGATTATCATTGCATTGATACACCTACGCAGGCTGGACACCCGTACTTGGTATTCGGGCTGCAGTTAATTGTGTGATATGTTTCAACCACAGAGTGTATAGCAAAGTCAAATCCTCTCCTGTCGTTTAGCCTTCTCCGAGCGTGTTGCTATATATGTGCACCTTTGTCACGGATTTGTTACTAACACAATTCAAGCTGAGCTAAGGAACCGCCCGCACTGTGAAACGTTCACATCTATAGGGTAATAGGAGAGACGTTTGGTAAGTTTGACGACGACCGATTGACCTTGAAAAAGTTTAAATGGTTTCTTCATACCCCTGCTATGTGATGTGTGATGTGTGTCGCTTGATGTCTTTGAAACACACATGCGAAGTCAAATCACAATCCTAGTGCAGTTTTTGTGAGGCTATGAATGTTTAATTTGATTTCACAGCACGTTGCAGTTGCGTATGTAGCTGTCTTGATAATAAATAAATAAGTGACGATATATTGCGCGAGCCGCAACATTAATACTATTAATTGAGTGATATTACTTTCGATCAAATCTTAACCGGCTAAGTGCACCATAGCGTTTCGATTTGCAAGCTGGAGGCGAGTTTTTTCAGCACTACTCTATGAAGGTGAAGGTTTTATATTAGGTCGGATATTAGTTTTTTTTTAAGGATAATTCGCACGAGTTTAAATATTTATGGCTGTCTTGCTCTGATTAAAATCGGATTCCAGATAAATATGGTATCATGCGACAAGGTGGGTGCAGGATAGAAGGAAGTAAGGATTAAGAGAGATATATAGTACAGTAGAAAAGGTTTGCCCTCTGTAATTACAGGCTGTTTTCTGACAATCCCGGCAGGGTATAAATTATCTGGAAGCTACAGAGATTTCCTTTTGTAATTTGAAATTCCCATGGCAGCATCTCCTAGACTTTCCTTGACCAAAAAAACGTTTGGAGGGTAGTTGCCTTTTGGGCACCCACAGCATATTTTGGTTAGAGTGTTTTCAGCTTTAAGAGGCTGATCTCAACGCTAGTGTTCACATTAGCCATCCTGTTATATTACGGCCAACACACAAAGGGGATTGGAGCATTGGGATTTTGTCGGCAAAAACTGAGTACAGCTTTGGGTGATTCCTTCGTTTCGAACCCCTACAGATTAGGTGGCCGATTGAAATTACTGTGTCAGACCCTTTCTAATTGCTTTCCCCCCATTTTAGGAGCTCCCCAGAGCAACCATTTCGGCCCCTCCTATGTATTCTTACCATAAACAATATAGACTCCAGTATCAAGCACTCTTCGATTTCTCTCTACGCGTATGACACTAAATTCTTCAAGACGATCCGCTCTCGACTCCTCGCTTCTCCAAACAGGTCGCGATAGTTCTTCAACTTAGTGCCAAACCAACTGTCTCGAACTAATTATCGTCAAGTGTTACTCAATCACCTCCCCCCGTAAATGCTCTCTTTCCACGCAGCGTTCCTATTTCTTAGTCAACCAACAGATATCACCTGTACAATCGATGCATGGCCTAGGCATCTTATGCGTTAGGGAACTTAACTTCATCTCACATATTGATGACATTATCCTCAAGACCAATTCTGCCCTTGATTTTACGAAATGGTGGTCGAAAGAATTCTCTAATCCATACGTTACCCCATCGCTCCACATAGCCCTCATCTGTCCTATTCTCAAATATGCTAGTCAGTTGTGGTCCCCTTATTATTCGTCTCACATTCGCAGGATCGAAAGCGTTCAACGTCGTTTCTTGCGTTTTGGCATCCGAAGACTGCATTGAAAAAATCCTCTGATTCTGCCTCCATACAGAAGCAGTTTCCACTTATTTAACCTTAACACACTTGAAGGGCGAAGAATTCATGCCGACATCCTGTTCATCCACCGTCTTCTCTCAGGTTCAATTAATGGCCCAAGTCTACTCTCCTCCATTACATTTAACACTAACCCCTGAAATCTATGAAACACTCATCTCTTATACCTGCCCACTCATCACATTTCTTATGACTCTAACGAACACCTTCGCGAATGTAACGGTGGGAAACCCTTACCTCGTGTTACGTGATAAACTCCCCCATCCCCAGTGTCCCACCGAGCGGGGAAATTAAATCTTGGGTTGCCCTGCCGTTGACATGAGGGGACTTAATAGGAGCCAGCGATCCACATTTTCGGGTTGGCATTCGTTGCAAGCGAATGCACGATCCCTCTTTCTTTCGTTGAATTGTTGACTCCGCAGAAACAGCTGCGGCGCGTTTCTCTTCGGAGAGATGGAGAGAGGAATGAGTAGTAGTCAGTCAGAACTTGTGGGTGAAGAAAGTAAAAAGATTAAGATCTGGTGCGTTTTTTTGGCCCCAGATAAAGAAATAGAAATATATAAAATAAAAAAAAAAAAAAAAAGGAAAAGAAGAGCACGATGCGAGTTTTGCTTATTTCATTGTAACGAATCCATGTATATTTAATTAATTAAAATCTGTAAATGAAAGCGTCTTGTTAAAAAGTATTGAAAATAATCAGTGTAAGAACCAATAAATTACATGTGCATTGAAGTGGAGGTGATACGTGTTTTGTTGTTTCGTGGATCTCCCTAGTGGTTGGAGTCGCAAGTTGAAGGATCGATCTAATGGTAAACAGGTAACCTGTATATTTCCCTAGTGTTCCGTTTCGCAGGGGATGAATGACCGGACGACAACTGTGTGTGTGTGACCGCGAAAACTGCCGTTGGAGTTCTTTGTTGCGTACTGTTTTTCGAACGCCCGCATCTGGTGGACACCCTTGGCTATGTCCGACAACGGGAAAACAGAAAAAGCACCACAACGAGCGCAAGCTGGCAGTACAACATTCTGTTAAGACGAACCACTAACCACTTTGGTACACACACCATTGGGCCATCTTTGTCCCCCCTCCCCCGCATTTACGTCACGATTTGCCATGGTAATTTCCTCAACATTTGTGTTATACAATTACATCACAAGTGGCATAGCCCCAGCGATACCTGACGACGGCATCAATATAGCAATCTGATAGGATCACTCGGAACCATTGATCCAACCGTTGGCATTGAAAGGAAACATATAACAAACATATAGCAATTATCTCAAAAATCATATTAGTTACGTAATTAATTGATCCCCCAAAAATCATATAACTGTTGGCAGCCTTAGCCACTTCTCCACGACTGCTATAACGAAGGGCGCAGCCTCAACAACTTATACAACAATTAAAACTACACAACAAAAGACGCAGCCTTATACGGCATTAGCTAGAGAAATACCCAGCAATTGGCGCAACCTTTACTACAAAACCTACAACAATTCATAACAACATATACAATAATCTCTTTGTAACAATTTAATTGTAACACTCGCCGATTTTTTTATTTGTCTTCAACCTCACCTCTCCCGTTCTTAAAGTTCTCCTTATTTACTCCTCCTGACTCCCCCCCCCCCCCCCTCTCGCCGCCTTGCATGTGGTGTATGTTACGCGAAATTGGCGGGAAGAATCGGACGTTGTTTTTATTGTGTGTGTGACTGAGACCCACGTAGTGTCGCGTCGACTTCAATCCAATTCAGCCATGGCTTCGCCTGTATATGAGGGTGGCCAAGAGTGGGCTTGACTGAATTAGTCGAAAGCCGCTCTCGGTGACAGTCTTTTCGAGAACGCTTTTCGACTAGTTAAGTCAAGCAAACCCTCGGTCACCCTCACACACAGGCGAAGTAACGGCTGAATTGGCGTCGAGTCGACACGGCACTACGCGGGTCTTGCCCACACGTAAAACGAAAACCGACGTCGGATTTTTCCCGCCAATTTCATATGACACCGTCACATGTGAGGACAATTCCCGAGAGTGACTTCACTTCGACATCAGCCGCCGCTGTGGATGTATACCATCAAACATCAGTTGAAAACCAAACGCCAGTCTATCGCCAATCACCAGTCTGTCGCCGTACACCAAGCACAAGCCGGCGTTGTACGCAGATGAGAGCCGCTACCTCGAGAAGACAAGCGCCGATCGAAGGCAAGCTGCCGGGATCGGAACCGGCCCAAGGACCGTGCGCACATCGAGCTAACACTCCGTACGCCTGTAGGTGTTTTCTTAGTTATGTGCCGACATGGGAACAGGTTCATCAAGATTCCACAATTTTAACTCTAATCAAATCGTCAACTTCACTAAATTGGATGAGCACACTCGCCGCATATTTATCCAACCACTCTTAAGGTCCTTTTCCTTATTGTTTAGCACTTTTCCACTTATTGGTCACGATTTGAGGTGTTTCCCTTGTCAACATACTGAATAATCTTTGCCGATGCCTCAGTCGTCCTGCTGCTTAAAGAAACTATTCACTAGGTAGAAAAATAAAACACTATTTCAACGAGTTTAGATTTTTATTTGGTGTACTCTATATGCCACACGTTGGCATACAGCTTCTTATCTAAATTAACACTCAACAAGTGGCTTAACAATTTGTTACTTGTTCTCCTTCTTATCTAAATTAACACTGAACAAGAGGTTCTACTTCGCGCACTGGAACATTCGGGACAACTCGAAAATATATTTTGACATTAGTTTTGTAGTTATGGTTACTCCTCTCTTCAAATTAGTGGACATCCGTCCCCTTTAAGACTATCGCATCGACTGACTATTCCAAACTCAATTCGGGGTGAGTTTGGGGTGTGGTGAAAATAAAGGCCAGTGACCAATGGGAGAAGATCTCTGGTCATAGATCCTAGCGAGGGTGTGGTTATTTCCGCGGGGATCACTGTGTTTGCTCGTGCCGCGAGCTAATGGGTAAACGAACCGTAGAAAGAAATTCAAACAAAGGGAAAATGGGCCAAGGGCATCTTGCGATGAGAGTGCAGCTGAGTAAATAAGCTGCATTTCATTAGGGAAGTATTGGGTGCTAATGGATGATTTAAATCTCACACAATGGGAATTGTGTATAGAATCTATGTTGGTGGAAAGAATCGAATTCTTTTTTTGCTTATTGTGTATGCTAAAGAATTCGATTTTTGGCGGCTAAACGCGAGAAGCGACGATGGCTTGTCGGTTGGATTACAGGCCTATGCACTTGTGCGGCAGAATACGTAGGCAGACAGGGGTGCCGATAAGGTTTTCATGATTTTTGGCGGTTACTTGGTAGGGTAACCGAATTGTTTTTTTTTCAGAAACATGATGCTTTGCCTGTAAAGAATTCTTTTCAGGGAATTTTGAAAATGCATTAAATGCATGGACGCAATAAACCGATTGAAAAACAACAAGGCTCCCGGAGTCGACTGCATACCGACAGAGGTTGTGAAGCATGTAGGAGAGGCAACCGCTCGAAAGATCCACCAACTGATTAAAACAATATGGGACAAGGAAGTCATTCCGAAAGAATGGAAAACCTCAATAGTCATCCCATTTTCAAAAAATGTGTTGCGGATTCGCAATTATCTGCTCAGTCGCAAGGCAAAAACTCTACCATATTGTGGTTGAGCTGGGGATGCCGAAAAAACATGCCGCCCTCATTCAAATTTGCATGAACGAAAACAAAGGGCGAGTTAGATTAGAAAACCACCTCTCAGAACCATTTGAAATCCGGGACGGACTAAAACAGTTGGATGACCTGTCCTCGAGTATGTTATCAGAAAGGTACAAGACGACAACACGGCCGGATCATACCTGAACGGGGTCACACAAGTGCTCGCATATACGGATGACATCGCCGTTTTGGGCGACAATCTAGAAACTGTAAGTAAAAACAGTGAAATCATCATGCAAGCAGCAGAAGAGTGGGCCTAGGAATAAATGAAGACAAAATAAAATACATGATTACGGCGAGAGCAGGTGGACCTCAGAGAACACATATACGAAAAATCAAAGAACCAAAAACGAAACGTCGAAGGAAATTAACAAAAGACTACACTCCGGCAACGCTAGTTGGCATGCTGCCAGTAAACTGTTTAAATCCAAACTGCTATCACCGAATATAAAGCTCCGAAACGAAAGCTTCCAAAACGGGAAGAGAACAAATTCCGCGTATTCGAGAATAAAGTTTTAAGGGGTTTTTTGGCGGTAAATATGACGAGGAGTCAGGACAATGGAGGAAACTCCACAACTACGAATTGGAAGAGCTATACCACAAACCTACAATAGTGAGAGTAATCAAGTCGCGAAGATTAAAATGGGCCGGATACGTAGCGCGAATGGGCGATGATATAGACCGTGCATAGAATTCTTGACGGTAAACTAACGGGAAAGAGACCGGCAGGACGGCCGCGACGGAGATGGGAGGTCAATGTTAGATTGGACCTCGAGGAGATCGGATCGGATGGTCGAACGTGGAAGGAGAGCGCACGGGACAGGGAACAATGGCGGAGTCGAGTCGGCAAGGTCATGAACTTCCGGGTTCCTACAGGCCAATAAATAGTAATAGTAGTCGAAGTAAATAGTCACCTGTTATGAAAAGTGGATTCTGTATGATAACCGTAAAAGACTTGGGCAATGGTTGGATGCAGGTGAAAAGCCAAAACACATCCCTAAGCCCGATCTGTCCAACTGTCCCATATTTTCTAATAAGGATGAGGGTTTCTATGAGACAGGCACCATGGAATGGCATCAAGTTATCGAAGAAAATGGTGCATATCTAACTATGCTAAATGAAGCCTTCAATTTCATGCAAAAATAATGGATTTATTTTTACTACGACTATTATAAGAAGAACAAATGTAAAATAGAATATAGCATTTATATGGCTCTAAGTAAAAAAAGAACGGTAATTGGATTGTGAATGAAATAAATGCCGATTTTAAATTTACAAAAATAGAGCAAAGAGCGCCATACGATACCTAGGTGCCATGCACTCAATGCCATTATTAAAACATACTGTGCTTGTCTTCAATTTACATACCCTTTGCGCACATGAACTCGGAAGTTTCTTTCCTCCCTCTACTTATTTGTCTCCAAAAGATGTCAATCGGAGCAAGCACACCGATTCGAACTAAACGTTAATTTTAGATAAATAGAGATAGATAGACAGAAAACAAGCGTTTGCCGTTCAGTCGAATTGCACGAGCGGTATAATACTCTGCCAGGTCATGCATTCAATCGCAGTAACAATATACAGTCAAGACTAATGTGCATTCGTCGACTCCTCCTTTCCTAATCGTCTCGCTCTTTTTCTTCCTCCACTATGCATATTTAAGAGTATCAAACAATTCTTCTTTTACTTGCTTATTATAAAAAAAAAACTTATTAAAACTATCTTTCCTATCCAGCACAATTACTTCTGATGCACACCACTTAGACTAATAATTATAAAGTAAACGTATGACTAGAAATAAGATTACTGTAAGAGGTTAAATCTTATATTTAGGTTAAACACACATTTTCAAACTACGTATTTATAGGGGACCATCGAAAATAAAATATTTGTGAAGATCCTTTTGGCAAGTTCATAAATGTAATTAGCTTCCAAATGATTACTGTTTCAATCCAAACATATTAGTGAAATATAAGAGATTTTGAATAACAATACCATCGTAAAATTGCAATGGCGTGAAGAATTTAATTGATTTAAGATATCAAACCGTGTAGTTGCCTGACGTATATAAAGTACTCTCACTATATATAACTGCACTGGCTCTACCTTATTACTCCTGAGTATGATAGTATGGTGCATCTGCACAATGCGCAGTTGAACACCCTCGTAACGCATTAAACCAACCAACAATTACAAGAAATGACTAAGCCGTACTTTTAAATATTTAACGACCTGGTAACCCGTCGAATACAATTATCCTCAACTTCTGTGTGTCTTTCAGGCCTTTTTCCTTTTGCTTTTCCTTGGGCATTCTGTGTACAATTCGTCTTTCTTGGATAAAAATTGACAGTATCTTAAAGAGTTATAATTTTCAGACCTCATCTGTAAGTACATTCCACCTGTGAGTCCTATTATACATTATAAACCTTAATTGCAGTTAAATGTAAAGCGAATACCAAATTTACGATGTGTTTACGACGAATGTCTTCAATTATGTCCGATTTTTTCTTCGGAATCAAGCAAGGGTGCCTGTTCAAGATTAGCTCTACCTTCTGTCCAGTGAGTACCTTTGGGAATGCGTGCGCATGCGCAATTATACAATAGCCAGTAGGTCGGGCGAAAGCAAGAAGTCTGCAAAAAGTTCCTTTTGTCACGAAGTACCTTTGCGTCAATAAAATAAATTACATGTCGTGGTGAAAAGACGTTGTATGTTTCACACGCTTCATCCTAACCACGTGCCACAATAAATCAATCGCACGGAGATCAAAACTAATAAACAAATGTCAAAGACGTCGAAGAAATCTGGTTCTTTGGCAACTTTCTAATGTATTTTCGTGTAGCCCAATTTCCATCACGACTTATTTGACACACAACCCTCTGGACATTTCATAGCCCATTCTGGACGACGAGGCAGAGAGATGAAATTCCTCCGGGGCTAAGACACGTTTTAACCTACATCGCAGATACCCACACGGTCGTGCACCAACTACGGTGAGATGAAAAATTAAATTTCAATTAAATCCGCACACTGCCAGGGAATGAAGTGGTTTGTGGCAAGGAAAAAAAAACTGGTCGATCTATTGCTTGGCATCTACTTGGTGAATACCACTGAAAGAGTTTAGCCGATCAGTGATCGTGAGGTTAACTATCCGGTTAAGGTGCACTTAAGTTTGCCATTCAACGCGCTTAAGTGTGCGATCAAGCCTTAGGCAAACGCTGACTATACTCACAGATACTCGAGATGTGATGACCTGTGAACCGCGTTCCAACCTGATTGAATTGTTGAATGGAACAAAAAGATATTCAATGACGGTGTCTTATGAAAGGTCTTGGGGAACGAGGCAATAGAGTCATAAAGCAATTCAGTAAATGATTCAATTTTGAACATCCTGTCATCGTTGGTTAAGATGAAATACTGTAGCACTTGGTGAGTAATAATTGTTTAACAATAATTGAGTTAGTGTAAAAGGTTTATCAATTAGTTAGTCAGAACGTTGAATCCCACACAGTGATAAGCAAGATGTGATCACCTAATGAGATTTTTTGCATTTTGAAGAGTAATCGATGGAAGTTTACCTGGAAATAACTAATTTAAGCGCCCTACTGGGATTCGTTTCATTAATAATAAACTTCATGCTCAACTGTCTTTTACGGATTTACAACACGGTATAATTTTGCTGGTACACTGAGAACTCTGTTTACAGCAGTAAATAACTGACGTTTTATGTTTCTATACTTGAAACTATGCAAATTCCAGGGATTCACGTAATATTCGTGGTCACTTATTGAGATTACTCGCACAAAAAATGTCCACACGTTTAATCGATCACCTTACGAGATGTATGAAAAGTTGGACAGATTGTTGGATGAAAACATTTTCTCACTCTCTAGTTTAGGTCAAATACAGTCGTTTTCCAATTGCAATTTTTTATGTTCGTCTTCAACAAAATAGAGCTCAATCAGGCATTGAGCCCGAAAAAAATTCAGTTAGACAATCCCAGTGCTTGTTTTCGAAGGGGCATACTATTTTTTGGGGGAATGTTCATTACGGGGTTAGGTGAGTTTCGAAGGCAAAACGTCTGGTTCGTGTTGACAGCCATTGAGCGGAGACAACCTCGTGAATTTTCGTTTTTCTTTTACACCGTACGGCCGTATTGGCAAATCGATGAGTGAATCGAAAACTATTTATAAATAAATTCCTGTGATAAAAACACTCAAAACAAAATGTAGATGTATCAAAATAGTCAAATGAAAGAGAATGAAGCCACAAAAAAGGAAAACAGTAATATGAGGTGTTGTGAAGGCTAAAACAAAGAATACCAAAAACAAAAAAAAAACAAAGCGAAAATTCAATGCTTGAAACGAAGTGAATAAAAGTAACATAAAAGACATAAAACAAAAACAAAATCATCATCATCATCGGCACTACAACCGGGATTCGGTCTTGGTCTTATTTAGCAAGTCTCTCCACCGGTCCCGATTTCGAGCCGATGTCATCCAGTTTGGCACTCCTAACCTCTGAGCGTCCTGGTCTACGCCATCCCTCCATCGCAGACAAGGTCTGGCGCGCTGCCTCCTTCCATATATCCTGCCACAGAGGTCTTTCCGGGCAGGCTCCTCTTCGCCATTCGAGCTACGTGTCCCGCCCAGCGGAGTCTACCGAGCTTAATTTTTCTTACAACATTATCTGCAAGGTAAAACGCGCACAACTCATGGTTGTAGCCTCTCCGGAATCGTCCTCCCTCACATAGGGGGCCAACAATTCTCCTTAAGACCTTCCTCTCGAACGCGGCTAAGAATTCAGAGTACCTTTTATTGAGCACACAGGTCTCTGATCCATACATGAGTAGTGATAAGACCATGGCCTTGTACAGTACCAGCTTGGATGTTCTGGATAAATTCCGGGATTTAAAGAGCCTTGATAGACCATAGTAGGCTTTGTTGGATTTGATCAGCTGTTCGCGTATTTCTTCTTCCATATTGTTATCGGCTGATACTATTGACCCAAGGTAGTTAAAGGATGCACTACGTCAAAAATCGTGCTCCACTACCCTCAGAGTTTGCCCAACGTTAGGTCTTCTCTTCGCAGAAGTTGCCACCATATACTTAGTTTCTCCCCCATTAATGTGCACCCCCCCCCCCCCCCCCCCGCCCACCCAAATTTACTTTGTATGGGGCAAAAATTGCATTCTCTTGCATCCTCAGAGACTTCTCTCAAGTTACTAAAAGTTTCGACAATGTCCCGCCACACACTGTCAGAAAACTGTTCACAGAAAAACGATCGCCATAGCGGAGAAGAAAACGCCAAACACCGGACAAGTGAAACACACTGAGTTTGCTTAATGTTAATGTTTTTTATTTTCACCAAATTACACGCGTTCACAAAGTATTATATTGTTTATTAATTTTTCTGTAGTCACTATAATTTATTTTATTATTGTTCCCACGTAAAACACACCTATCCCGACACGACTTCAGGAATTTATTTACGCGTCTCCGTGTGCTCCGGAGAGTGGAAGTAAGCATGGCCATTGTGGTCAGCCGATGGAATTTGACTCAGCGGTAATCATCTCGTGCAGATCTGATTCGCTACGAGGGAAATTTTTAAGGGCATTTTCCCTGAGAGAGAAAGTATTTCCCTCCACAAGGTAAAAGATTTACCTACCACCAGAGAAACGTAAAGAGAACCAGATCTCGTAATGCAGATCATGGTGGTATGTGTTTGATCTTTAAGGAATTCTTCTAGGATAGCGAATATGATGCATTGAATTATGAGCGCCTGAGAATCCTTTTAGGCAATTTCCTGTGATGCGTTGAAAGCATTAATGTCCTTGTACAAGGAAATGTTTCAGGTATGCTGGGTGGAGATTGCGGTGCAGGTGTTGGGAAGTTGAAATTTGCCTGGGGTTCTTGAATAGGTAGAAAGAAATTCTTACAGGGAATTTGTATGCGAAGGGATCCATGAAAAGGTAAGAATTCTTTTAATGAAGCTTTTTAGATTATACCTTAGATAATCCTAGATGCGTAAAGCATTTAAGGTGCTAATGCGATTACATTAGCGAAATTATGTGATTGTATAGAAGTTACCACTGTGCATTCACGACAGTAAGAAAGGTTGCGAGCGATCTGGCAGATCTGGATTCTTCGTGATCCCACAACCCTACCACTACGGGCAATGCGATGGGCGCGGTTCACCAGATCATTAACAAAAGAACTTCGTTCGAATGACTTTAATCTGCCAATAAACAGAAACCTGACAAATGACGAAATCGACAAATACATTCCACAAATGGACGAAACCGTAAAACGAACAATGGACAAAATAATTCCCAAAACAACAGTTACAGATCACATAAACATGTCCAGAAACACAACAATAAACGCACTCCACAAGAAAAAGACCAGACTGCTATCAAAACTAAAACAATTACACAGATAGTTTACAGACAGACAAGACCAGGAGATAATATCTCTGAAATCCCAATTAAAAAACCTTCAACAATTACTTAAACGTAACTATAGATTAGCAACAAATTTGTATTGGAACAACAGAATTCGAGCTATAAAAACTAATAACCCGAATATGTTCCCTGCACCTCCGAAATGAAATTTCACTTTGGCAATCGGAGAATCCTGGTTTTACCGAATTCAGTGGCGATAATTTGTCAATTTATGTATCGATTGCGTTCTGTAATCTACCTTGGCGTTGCCATACTTTTTTATTTTCACATTCCTCCTCTTTTTGTATAACGAGCATTCATTCATGTCATCTTTATAAATAAAATTAATAAAAAATATATATTTTGTCTACTTTATTGTAAATATTATCTTTTTTACGTACTTTGAAAAAACCCGATTTTGATGCTCCGAACTTAAGCATTTTTTCAAATACATATTTTCAATATTTTTTTTTTAAATGTACTAGTCTTAAGTCTTAATTTCTCGTTCGAATTCAAAAAAAAAAAAATGTATCTGGTCCAAAGTTTTGATTTTTTTTAACAAAATGATACATTCTTCACGTTTTTATTTGTTTATTTACTTCTATTGTTTAAATGAATTAAAAAACCATTAATATACCGATTGTTCCTTATACAAGGATAGTTAATGAAGCAGCATAATTTTTTTCAGATTTTTTTAGCACGATGTTGCGGATTCGCAATTAAATGTGCTGGAATGTACTGGAGAAATCTAGTACATTCGCATGTATACCAGTTGCGCAGCAGCTGGCACCAACTGGCCATCATTGTCACCACGATGACGTCATAGCGTCGCTTTTTGAATTGGCAGTTATGCCAATTGGTCAGTCTGCAGTCAACCTTCAACGGGCTCGTTCTACAATCAACAGTCAAAAGGGAAACACCATCGTGTGCTACGTAGAACCAACAAACAATTAGTAATAAATAGAATCCTTTTAATTTGTTTTCTCTTTTTTTGGTTGTTGGAAACTTCGAAATTTCTACAAGCGACATCCACCGAGGAAACACCATCTTGTGCTACGTAGAGCTGCTCCCAAAAACATTTCTGGTCCTTCGAAACGGATCCAGTGGCTAATTGGATTTTCATCATCGCCGCCCAGTTCGCGGCACATCGAAAACTGCCAGTCACCTCGACACAAATCAAGGACGACTGAAATTACAAGGGATAACGACTGTGAAACATCCCTTCCCACGTGAGGACATCAACATTGATCTAAACAACACATTAGAACCGGTTGACGGTACCGACGAACCCGGTTTATTAACAGTGAAGAACGGAACAGTCGATGCAGCTATGGCCAAAAAGAATTACAAGAATATTGCAGTTGACTTCTCAGCGAAGTGTTCCACTCCCACAAGCCAAGCAAAAGACAAATTTGAATTTCCCGATGTAGTAGACGACAACCGAGAGAGACCAGGTGCAGTGGTTGCTGGATTTAACGATAACAATGACAAAGAAGCTTTGGTAGACAACCCGTCCGATGAGTTGCTTAATAGTGCCGAAATTACTCCGATCTTGCTGGAGGGGATTGCATGGGATCTCATTTTACAAGCTAACGACTCAACTTCATGTCTTCTCGACAGTAAGGAAATGAAACAGACAAAGAAGTCGGCAGCAACTGGACAAAGATCTGATGGATTGGAAACTGAAGAACTGAAGACTGTAGTTGCCAAGGGTGAAAGCAACGTTAGTGGAGTTGCTCCAGGTTCAGAAGCAGAACGTCTGACTACACACCACCAAGAAGATGCCGCACCGCTACGACCCGCCGAAAGAACAAATCGCCAACCCGATCACCCTACAGTAAAGGTAGAAGCCGATCTACCAAAGCTGCGCCCAGTGCACCAGCGAAGGCTGGCAATATCCGGACAAAATGCTGGTGAATCCCCGAAGGGAACGGAGAGTGCTCAAAGGAAACGAGGAAAGGAACAGGACCCTAAGCCTAACCACAGTGAGAGTGACAAGCAGGAAGAAAGTGATACATCGAGTGAAGCTGGTGACGGGGAAAGTGATTCGACGTCGAAACCTGGTGACGATGCTCCTCGGACTGGTGCACCGGCCATCTCCCCGCCAGCAAGTCGTTCGCCCCCAATGATGTTCCGGCCACCTCTACGGCGCCCGGAAACTCCGTCGGGACTTGACATGCGAATGCCGTCCGGCCCAACCACGGTTCGTCCCTGCCTTGGCGGCTTGCCTCGGCAATTAGGAGTTAATATGCCGCTCGGCCCTCCACCCGGATTGCCATCACGGATGATGCACCCGGAAAATTCCCCCCGTAGGGACAACGGTTCCCCGACGACATTCCTCTGTCGGCGGAACAACAAAGATCTTGACCGACGACATTCCTCGCTCGGAAGAGATCATATGTTTTCTCGCTACACTATGCGCAACGGAGCCGACAATCACCACGGCAGTGGTGGCAGCGGCGACGGCGACAACTTTGACAACGGTTCCGCGATGACATTCCTCAATCGGCGGAACACCAAAGATCTCGACCGACGACATTCCTCGGTCGGCAGAGATCATACATCTGTTCATCACCAACCCGAGTCGAGTACAAATGTAAGGACATGCACAAAAGAAGATGACAGTTCCAAGGATTCCTTAAGTCGTGGATCAGAGGACAGCGGCCGCCAGATGATCATTGCAAATCAAACGCTAAGTGATTTGTTGGAGAAAAATTCAATGGAAACCGCTGTTGATGCAAAACGAAAGCAGGATGACGAACTTTCTACAACGATAGTTCAAACCAACGTGTCTTTGACAGCTGCTCCAATACAACAACCGACCACGATTAAGGAACTCATCGCCGCTCAGTTCGCGGCACAGGCCACCATCTCCGGTACTTTCCTCAACATACAGGAAAAGGGACAACCAAGTCCGACAGCAATCGAGGCAACCAAATGCGCACTCCGCGCCGAATGGGAAGCCTTCTCCAAGCGGCACTACGACATCTTCTACCTAGCGGCACCTGAGGATCTGCAACACGCGTACTTCGCGGATGATTATTTCGGCGAAACCGAAGAGATATACCTCGAGGAAGAGACGAAGCTCCTTGAGGCCCAGTACGCGCTCAAAGCAGCCTCCTCAACCATGGTCAACAGCACCAATCGCCTCCACCCTAGCGAGCTACCCCCAGTGCAGCTGCCAATGGCCGACATCAAGCCATCAGAAACGGAACTGCACCCCAGAACAGTGGATGAGAGTGAGCAGGCCGCCGACCAGAGTGCCGCCTGCCCAAAGCCCAACCTACCCAAGGTCCCGATGATCGACCCAGTGCCGAAGCCGCCACAGAAGACGATGCCGCGCACGCATTGTGGGGCACACCATGACATAGCCGTTCCTCGTGGGTTGCGAACTTACAACTCCGACCCAGAGGAACTGGCTACCATCACGCGGACTCCAGAGCAAGCAGTGGGCACGGCGTACATAGGATCCGTGTCAGATCCAACGCCAATGCCTTCCACGAATTCGACTGTTCCAGCAACAGTAGTCGGCCCGATGACTAACCAGCCCAGTGTCCCGATGCACAAAACACCGCCGACACCCGTAAAGCAACAGGGTGCTTGCACATTCTGCAGGGCCTCACACACCATTTACGCTTGCAAGGGCTTCCGATCACTCACACCTGGCCGTCGAAAGTCCTTCGCACACAAAAGAACCCTGTGCACCAACTGCTTGGGTCGCCACCGCCTGCGCGACTGCCACTCCAACAAGACGTGCCGTCGATGCCAGCGGAGACATCACACCCTGCTGCATTTCCGGTCTACCGCCATCGACAGGACAACATCACCGCCACAACGAGCCAAAGGATCCGCCTCCCGGATCGACCGCCAGGAAGGGGTCTGCGCACATACAATCAGCACCCCTTCACAGCATTCCGCGTTGCTGCCAACAGCCAGAGTTATCGTGACATCTGAGACCGAACAGAGGATTGAAGTCCGTGCTCTGCTGGACCCCTGCTCCAGTGGCACCTTCATTTCAACATCACTCGCCCGAAGGTTGCACCTCCGACGCCAAGCATCGCCCGTCCCCACCTACGGTGTTGGGGGCACTCGTGGCCTTGCCACCAGGACTCAGGCCGCCATCAGAATCACTTCTCGCCTCCACGGCTCGAGACAATGGACACTGAGGCCCTTCATCCTGTCCGGGCTCTCAGTGTATACACCACCACCAGGATCAACGACAAGGGATCTCTCGTTCGTGGCGGATCTGGAACTTGCAGATCCGAACATCGCCTCCGCCGAGAAGGTGGACATCATCCTTGGGGCAGACATATACCCCAACATCATCGTCGAAGGTCTGAGGAAGGACCAACGTTCCGGCCTCGTCGCGCAGGCCACTGAACTGGGATGGGTGCTAACAGGCGCAGCACCCACCACATCATCCAGCGCAAAGGTGACAAGGCCTGTCACCAGCCATCATATGGCCATTCCTCGTGGGTTACGAATTTACAACTCCGACCCAGAGGAACTGGTCGTCCTTCCGACTGAGGGCCGCGGCTTCCATCAGAGAACCCAAAGGACGTCTCGCCGGCATCGGCCGCGGTGGCCACCTACGAAGCCCATTCAACACCCAGCCACCGATCACTTGCGCGACCCAACTAGAGGACATACCCCCCGCCCTCTGAACCATTGCAGGGGCAAGGGGCAATCGAGGAACCAGGAGCCTACCCACTCGAACACTTCAAGGCATCCCACCACACCCAGGACACCACGTGGTCAAGCTCCTGCCCAGCTCCAGAGCTACCCAGGCCAACCGCTACCACCTGTAGCCACCACAACAGGACCAGGAGCGCGCAATGCCCCGCTTGGCGGGCGGCGCTACCCAGCAACCAGCGGTCTCTCGAACTCCAGCAAGATAGCACGCCCCTCTGTGCATCCACAGAGGCTGCATTCCGACGACCCCGGGAGGCACTTGGCCCGTGACTGCCACTACGAAAGGACACGCGGACAGTGCCAGGGTAGACACCGCACCCGACTCCACGTTACAGCACACACCCCCAACGGTCGCATCCCGCCGGCCACTCACTCCAGACGGGCGCCAACGTGCGGAGTACATGGCACCACCACCGGCCTCGACATAGCTAGACCCATCACCAGCCATCACGTGGTCATTGATCGTGGGTTGCGACCTTACAACTCTAACCCCGATCAACTGGCCGGTCCCGCGACCACAAAAGGCAACAGACATCAGCGATGGGAAAGAGGTTCCTGTCGCCATCGATCATACGGGCCATCCCAGTACCTCAAGCCCCCAGCGCTCCTCGGGGCGGGCGGCCCCCTCTCAACCGATCATCCACGTGAAAGTGGACAGCCCACCAAGACCAACCGCCACCAACAGACCGCACACTCCCGGCCCGTAGCCCCCGTCCCCTGGAACAAAATGATTCGCCAATGATTGGCGAAGGCGGGCGGAATGTTGCGGATTCGCAATTAAATGTGCTGGAATGTACTGGAGAAATCTAGTACATTCGCATGTATACCAGTTGCGCAGCAGCTGGCACCAACTGGCCATCATTGTCACCACGATGACGTCATAGCGTCGCTTTTTGAATTGGCAGTTATGCCAATTGGTCAGTCTGCAGTCAACCTTCAACGGGCTCGTTCTACAATCAACAGTCAAAAGGGAAACACCATCGTGTGCTACGTAGAACCAACAAACAATTAGTAATAAATAGAATCCTTTTAATTTGTTTTCTCTTTTTTTGGTTGTTGGAAACTTCGAAATTTCTACAAGCGACATCCACCGAGGAAACACCATCTTGTGCTACGTAGAGCTGCTCCCAAAAACACACGATTAGATGCTTTTTAAAGCGTCGGACACGAGCGACCCGACCCTACCATTTAAGGATGCCAAAGACGACCCTACCTTGGGAGAGTTAACGAAACATAATAAGGAATCAGTAATCAGGAAATTTGGATCAAATGTTTATACACAATATTTATAGTTATCATATTTATATAGAATTCGCTAAGACCATACCCGTAATACGATCAATAAATCATAAACTTCAATCTAAAATATAAGAACACTTACCCCTCATGGAAGTCGCTTTCATTCGATGTGAGTCTGTCATCTTTAAAGTTTGATTTAGAAATTACATACTTTTGCACTAATAAACTGAACTTAAGTTGCAGATGGAATTGTGTTTTTTTTACAAATGTGAAAATTTGGTTAAAGAAATAAACTCACTTTGCAAACAATAACAGTTCTAAAGCTACCGCTATTGGTAATGCATATTTTTTCACATTACACAATCGATGACCAACTCGTAAAAAGGCAGATGAACTCTACAATTGCAGCGACACTGAGCCAATTATCCGTTATACGTGGCACTCCACGAATCAACTCCTCGTTAAGTTTGCAAATAACTTCAACACGAGTGTGAGTGGGATAGTAATACTGATTGAACTTCTAGTTCCAATTATTGGAGAATACTGCAAAGAATTTGACACTTGAATTCATTATGTTACAATTCATCTCCATGTTTTGGAGAGTTGGGTCAAAGGAAACCTGACAAATAATTGCATAGTTATATGATGCCCTCGAAGACACTAATAAGCTTTTGATCAAAATGATCTTGTTGGTGAAATCTGAAATCATTTCCATTGAAAAAGATCACATTCGAATAGGATCATCTTCGAGATGTAATATTAGTGATTAATTATGGAATGCAAATATTCCCTGGAATTGTGTCGTGGAATGCCACGTCAAGGTATTACCTATGGCGCCACAGTTGTTACAATTCACCCGGGATGGTGGGAGTTGAACAGGAGTTGCTTATTGTGTAAATTGTGTGTTATAAATGGCCGTCATTTTAGCCGTGATTTTTATTTAGAAAATCATATTTATATTTCATTCATAGTATTTTTAAACTTATACACTTTCAAATGTGATTTATAGTAGTGTTTTAGTGTGATAAGCACCAAATCGACCAAGGATGATATCTAAGAATCCATCACCACCAATAGCTCCTACAAAAAGGTGAGCGTCTTTTATATTACTATTATTAAATTCCCAACATAAGAGTATTTCGATCTTCGATAATGGAATACGCAGAATTTAATTGTCTCAGATATTTTCTTACGATATAGGAAGAAGATAGAATAATCTATTCCTGTACGAGAAAAATCTTCGTAGTATTTTCTTCAAGATCTTTTAGCAGTTCTTTAAGATCCTCTTGAAGTGTGTTTCACTTCGAGGTATAGAGCTTTGAATTTTTATAATAAGTGAACGGAGGCAGGATGAAAATCTCTCCGTCTAGTTGTGAAAAAATGAGATTCTTATTTTAAAAACACATTTATTTCTCAATATATTGCCACTTGAGTTGTAATACTTTGTCCAACGTTCCTCTGTCCCTGAAGTGTGATCCTGGAAAGTTATCAAAATTTCGCCTCCTTATTTGATTCAAAAACTATTTCATAAGTTTCTTAAGATTAGGAACAGATAAAATCTAGAGAGACACAAATCTAGCGAACGGATTACATGGTTTAGTGGCGTTGTGCTGGAGGACCCTTGGTTCTTGGCACTTAGATACTTGTTGGCTATGGCAGTTTTTACGCTTAATCAAGTGCGGCGTGACCTTACACTTCATTGCGATTTATATTTTTATTGGCCTGACTTCGCATACAAAGCCACGTTGACACAATATTTGCATTTACCGATTTCATTACCTCAAGCGGAAATTATTTTATTATTTGTTGATTTTTACATTTGTTTTTTAATTGTCTCACACGACATTATTTTACATGGCACAACTCTTTCACTCTTCTGTTTTGTGTTTTTCTTTACGCCCGACTATTTTTCTATACTCTTGATTTTCGAGTGTCTGGTGACCGAATGTCATCATTAGCTCACCTCGATCACTGGATCTTGCTCGCATCCACGATACACACTCACGTCAGCGTCAGGTGTCTTCGACAGGCCAATAATCCCGATCTTGTAGGCTCTTGTTCCTGTGGAAAGGAGGTTAGAATGCAACAATATATGTGTGAATTGGCTTGTGTTCTTATCGCCCGAGTTTAACAGAAAAATAAAATCGGGCGGCGCGATCACAATGTAACGATGTATTGTGTGAATATATCTATACTCTTGACACCTGAGTATAGGGAGAAAGACACGCCGGCGGTACTATAACAATATAGCGATACTTTGGATGAATTTACCTTGGCCTTTATTGCTTGAATAGCGGGAGGAAGGATGAGAGAATGAAGAAATGAAGTAAGAGCAGGACCCTCATTTATTACACTTAGTACAAATGAAAAATAAAAAATATACAAAAAACTTACAAACCAACCTAAAAAACTGAGGAATAATGTTTCGATGGGAGGTGTGGGTGCGGGGGGACTTGCAAAAGTTCAGAGACGGTGGTATAAGTAGCAAGACAGGATAGGGCGACGATAGGCCGGAAGCTTGGATGGGGGAATGAGGACGGGGTGTATGTTTGGCGAATTGATTTCTGAATTTATTTATTGAGCTTAATTCAAGGGGTTTCAACAAATTGCGCCCTAACTTAATATCTAAGTTAAAAAAGAGAAACAGAAAACTGGGCTAGCGGGGGATTTGGGCAAGATGGATAGACGATAATGTAAGTGGTAGGGCATGGGGCGATATGGTGGGCGGATAGGAGGATAGGGTGTTGGGAGGTGTGTGGATTGTAAGAGTGTCGACGAAGAGCGGTGCGGAGTGGGGAGGGGGGGGGTTGAGACCGGGAAAGGTGAGATTGAAATCAAAGAAGGTGGGGTAAAAGTTTGCCCACCGCAGCATTCGTTTAATGAGTTCGTTAGAGCCGTAAGAGGTGTAATGGGCGAGAAAATAGAAAAGACGGGGGTTTCGCAGGTTACGGGGGTTATTGTAGAGTGCGAAGGAGGAGAGCAGGCTTGGGCAGTTGATTGAACTTGAGAGAAGACGGTGGCCAAAAACGAAGTCTGAGTGAATTATGCGCTCTTCAAGGTTCAAGGTTAATTAGATAGAGACGACTTGTGTATTGGGTGTTATGCTGCGCCGTGCTTCCTCTGAACTCGAGGGAAGAGCGTAGCATTCGTTTGAATGAAAATAATCGTTTACACTTATTATATCATTTATTATATTCTATAATATTCTATTTCAAATTAATGTTGCCTGCTTATGGGGTGCGTCGTTCAATGTGAACTGACAATGATCGAATGATCGTGGTCGACTGGCAAAATTGAAAAGCTACCTGAAAACATCTTACTTTTCTTTTTTATACCTGAACCCTGAAACACATGAAAGTTGGTTTGGCCAATCACATTCGAGCAGATGCCCTTGTTGCTCGATATGGGTTATGGAAACTTTTGGATTATTTGTATGTTATATTGAGCAGCTGCTATGGTTGCTCAACGTTGGTTATGGAAACTTTTGGATTATTTGTATGTTATATCGAGCAGCTGCTATGGTTGCTCGACATTGGTTATGGAAACTTTTGGATTATTTGTATGTTATATCTAGCAGCTGCTATGGTTGCTCGATATTGGTTATGGTATTGTTTAGATTCTTTGGATGTTATATCGAGCAGCAGCTATGATTACTCGATATTGGTTATGGAATTGTTTAGGATTATGGGATATGAATTTAGAGGGGGAAGGATATTAATGGTAGGGCTTTCTGGAGCACTACAGGGGAAGAGTTCGGGAATTCTCCCAGTTCAATCCTCGGAAGGCAAGATGCAAAAAACGACGTTGCACGCTTTCGATCCTGAATGGACCAGTAAAAAGGAGACCACACCTGACTGGCGTATTCAAGAAGGGCACGGACAAGGGCTATGTAGTGGGATCGGAAAACGTAGGGATTAGAGAATTCTTTCGATCAGCGACCAAAAAAAGAAAAGATTTTTTTGAGTTATAATTGGACCACAGCAATAACTTACGCTATCGACCCTGATAGTATGGAACGAGTAGTGGGGGGACCAGACCTGACTAGCATATTCAAGAAGAACACATACAAATGCTATGTAGAGCATTCCGGAAACGTAGGGGTTTACGAGAGAAGGTGATAGAGTGACATTGAATAACATTAAGTTCTAGGCAGTTGTTATGGCACCAAGTTGAGAAGGCGTCGAGATTCATTTGGAGATGTGAGGAGTTGAGACGAAAGTGGATCCTTTTGTAGAGTTTATTGTCGTCCGCGTATAGAGAGATGGAGGAGTGCTTGATACTGGAGGCTATAACGTTAATAGTAAGAATAAATAGGAAGGGGACCTAGACGACTGATCTGGGGAAGCCCTGACGTGGGAAGAAAATGTTTGGAAAGAGTGAATCTGAATCTGACATGGTAGGTTCGAGGTTTAAGATAGTAAGAGATTTACTTAATCAATAGGGGTTCGAAACCAAGGGGGGATAGCTTAAAGAGGATGAGATTAAGGGAGATTTTGTCAAAGGCCTTGTTAAAATCGGTTGTGATTACATCGACTTCGCTGCCATACTCTAAGACACGGAGAGTATGGGATGAGAACTCAACTAGATTGGTGGTGGTCGACCTACCTGAAAGGAAACCATGCTGGTTGGGCGAGATGATGGATTTACACCGAAAAGATAACGCGTTGTAAACAATACCTTCGAACAGTTTTGGGATATGAGACAGTTATGTTCTGCAATCTAAAAAAACTTCAAAACTTTTGTGTGTCCGGATTTCGTGTAAAAAAACGGTATTTTTCCATTTAAGAGTAATCTAAAACTACTTTAGTGCGGGCGTACCATGAAGATGGAAGATCTGTATATTGTCATTCAACGGTTCCTAAAAACCCTTTTGCTCCTCGATAGTATAGGGGTTAGTATACCCACCTGTCACGCGGGAGACCGGGGTTCGATTTCCCGTCGGGGAGCCTCTGGCGCAAGACTAATGACCTTGCCCGGAAAAAGCAAATCATTATGGAAAATTTAACAAGCCTCAGGACTTGCTAAATAAGGCCAAGACCGGTTCCCGGTTGTAGTGCCAATGATGATGATCATGATGAAAAACCCTTTTGGGGGGATGGGAGCGAACATACAGTGCAAATTCTCTGATTGTTTTCAACCCGGCGAAGGCTAGGACGATCCTTGTCCCTGTTCAATCCAAGCTGACATGCAGTCGCCACGTGACATTCCTGGATAGCTTCTTTCCTACCCGCCAAGTAGTGAACCAATGCATGCAGCGACATCCTGAGAAAGGTTATAGCAAATTTAACAAGCCTCGGATATAGACCGGATACACGACGACGACCACGGAAACGAAAATGGCTAAACGATTTAAGAATTTTCACATGGAACGTCCGCTCACTATACAGAGCTCGAGCTGCACAGCAGCTAGCCGATGCCCTGTCCGAATATAACGCTGACATAACAGCATTGCACGAAATAAGATGGACGGGGAGTGGTGTTATTCAAAAAAACGAGTATGACATTTATTACTTGGTCGTTGCAAGTACCAGGTTTCCGCGTAAAGATATCCACAAAGCCACCTGGGTATCACTTGATGGAGCCTGCCGCAGCCAAATTGACCACGTGTTGATAGATCGTCGCCACTCCTCGAGCCTGATGACGGTACGAACATACCGAGGTGCAAACGTCGACTCGGATCACTATCTTGTTGGTACAGTTTTCCGTGCTCGGATTGCCTCACGGAGACGTATTTCATCCGCGGATCAGGTTCGAATCAACACGGCCGCCTTACGCAATGAGAATACCATTAACACCTGTGGTCATGCGTTAAGACGCCCTCGAAGGGCTCGACGGAGGGAGAGTAAGTCCTGGGGCCAGAATGCCGGGCGTAGAGGAGAAATGGGCACGCCTTAAGAATACTGTCATTAGTACTGCCAACTCCATCTTAGGGAGTAGTCGTAGAGATCGGAACGACTGTTTTGACGATGAGTGAAAACTAGCGACTGAACGTAAGAATGATGCATACCGGGCAATGCAGCAATCTCACAGGACGCGGGTACGCGAGGAGAAATACGAAGAGCTCAGAAGATCTGAGAAAAGACTACACATACAGAAGAAAAGTGCCTGGGAAAAAACCTTGTATGTGAAATAGAAAAAAAGTAGAAAACGAGGTCGCATCAGGTGCGGACGTTCTACCAAATAATCCGTAGTATGACACGGTAACCACCACGCTGCAGCTACTGCAAGGATAAACAGGGTAATCTGATAACCGATCCTGAAGGCATTCTGGAGCGATGGGAAGTGCACTTCAATGAATTGCTAAATGGTCAACTCACAGAAGAATTGGCGGCTCCACCAATGCAAAATCAAGACCATATGTTGCCCCCACCAAGCATTGAGGAAACAGTAAAAGCCATAAGACAGCTCAAATCAAATAAAGCCCCCGGAGCTGATGGCATACCAGCTGAGCTGATCAAACAAGGAGGGACAGCGTTACATCACGCACTTCATGAGATTGATTGGCAGCGTGGAATAATTTGCCCAATACATAAGAAGGGAGATATCACAGTGTGCAGCAACTATAGGGGAATAAAATTGCTGAGTACCGCTTATAAGATACTCTCCTCTGCCATACAAGACCGGATAGGCCCATACGCTAATGCCATCATTGGTCAATATCAGTGTGGCTTCATCCTAGCCAAATCAGCGATTGATCAGATATTCACCCTTAGGCAGGCGATGGAAAAATGTCTGGAATTTAAGATTCCATTATATCATCTATTCATATACTTTAAGGCCGCCTACGACAGCATAGCCAGGGTAGAACTATATAATGCCATGAGAGAGTTCGGCATTCCAAACAAATTGATACGACTTTGTAGGTTGACCATGACCAACGTAACTAGTCAAGTAAAAATAGCGGGATTGGTGTCCAAACCAATAAACATCTTTATTGGACTCCGACAAGGGGACGGTCTGGCCCGCCTCCTCTTCAACCTGGCGTTGAAGAAAGCAATCGGCGACACGGGAATTACAAATAGAGGGACTATTATCACCAAGTCCACCCAGATACTTGCCTACGCAAATGACATCGACATCATCGGTACATCCGAGTCGGCTCTACGGGACTTCTTCACCCAGATCGAGCAGGCGGCACAAAAACTGGGACTGCACATTAATGAGAGGAAAACTAAGTACACGATGGCAGCTGACCTAACGTTGGTCACACTATCAGGGTAGTGGAGCACGAATTTGAAGTAGTGCAATTGTTTAACTACCTTGGGTCAATAGCATCAGCCGATAACAATATGGAAGAAGAAATACGCGAACGGCTGATTAAATCCAACAAAGCCTACTATGGTCTATCAAGGCTCTTTGAATCCCGAAATTTATCCAGAACATCCAAGCTACTACTGTACAAGACCATGGTCTTACCAGTACTCATGTATGGATCCGAGACCTGGGTGCTTAATAAAAAGCACTCTGAACTCTTAGCTGCGTTCGGGAGGAAGGTCTTAAGGAGAATTGTTGGCACGGTATGTGAGGGAGGACGATTCCGGAGAGGCTACAACCATGAGTTGTACGCAATCTACCTTGAAGCTAATATTGTAAGAAAAATCAAGCTCGGCAGACTCTGGTGAGTGAGACACGTAGCTCGAATGAACGAAGAGGAGCCTGCCCGAAAAGTCCTTTGTGGCAGGATGTATGAAAGGCGACAGCGCGGCAGACTTTGTCTGCGATGGAGGGATGGCGTAGACCAGGACGCTCAGAGGTTAGGAGTGTCAAACTGGATGACATCGGCTCGAAATCGGGACCGTTGGAGAGATTTGTTAAATAAGGCCAAAACCGGATCCCGGTTGTAGTGCCGATAATGATGATGATGACAAATCCCTTTTATGTCCGTTTCTGTACAAAGGAAATGTTTGTCATTTAAGGTATTTCAGAATCCCTCTTCCGAGCGCGTTTCGCGTAAAAAACCGCGCTTTTTAATTTAAGTGGTTCCTCAGATTGTTTTGAGTGTTTGTTTCATTAAAGATAGCATTGTGTTCCTCGTTGTTTAAGTGTTCCTCGAAATTCCTTTTGAGTGTTCGTTTCGTTTGTAACAATTCGACCGTTGTGATGGAGTGATAGTTAAGGGCGTACGAGATTTCTTTTGTGCATATATTATAAACAATCCACTAACTTTTTACACATATATTATTCCTCAGGTTCCTTACTTTGTCACTTTTTGAAGAATAGTAAACACTTTTTGAAGAATAGTAAACGCCCTGTGAGTAGGGCGTTAGAATAAACTCACAGCTAGGCCAGCTTGTCGTAAGAGTCGACTAAAAGCCTAGTGGTAGCCGGGGTCCCAACGCCCTGTGCGCCCGGTGAAATACCACCCCATCAAGCTTTAGGCTCCGTGAAATGGTCGGGAGAAATCCCTGGCCATCTTTCGGAGCTTGGCTGATGGACCGGTTCGAGAAAAGGTTGGTTAGGTGGTAGTCGGTCCCAATGTGAGACACCACCACGTCACGCTGTACATTCCGCGATATCGCTGAGAGAAATCTTCGACGGTGTTTCGGATGTGTGGCTGATGGCCCGGACTGACACGGGGATAAGTCATGATGGTGCCTTCTGGTATAAAGAATTCCGGAGGTAAACTAGTCTCCCTTTCGGATCTCCGGGGGGGACTATGTCAGGGGGAACATCATGCAGATATCATGATAAATGATGGAACTTTGAGAGGTTCGTCATCGCATAACCGGGCTTGCTCTCGAGGCTCTGCCCACGCTCGACTGGTGACGGCATTTTGTAACATCAGGGGCATCGGTTTCACCAATACCAATGTAAACGCCGTCCACCAATATTTGCAAACAACGAAACCTGATATCCTTGCCCTAACTGAGACCCAGGTTGATTCGTCAACTGATTCGACATATCTTCGTTGCTCAGGATACGATTTGCATTCGAGATTCCGTTTTAAGGGCGGAGTCTGCGTTTTCGCGCGGTCCAATCTGGCTTGCCAGCGGATGGAAGCGTTGGAACCCAATAATATGGACATCATATGGTTGAGGGTCGTGCTGAGGAATTCCGTTAAATTTCTTTGTTGTCTTTACCGCTCCCCGAATGACGATCGACCGGCGACATTTTTCGAACATCTTTCATATACCGTCGACTGGATACAGATCAACCACCCAGCTTCTCAAATTGTTGTCCTTGGTGATTTTAATGTTCACAATTCCGACTGGTTGTTACATTCTAACAGAACCGACGAGGCTGGGAGGCTGGCGGAGATGGTTGCTGTAAGCCACAACTTGACTCAACTCGTGGGGGAGCCAACGCGAGTGCCGGATGTCCGAGGCGATTATGCGAACACCCTGGATCTGTTTTTGACATCCGAACCGAGTATTTATACCGTAGAGGTTTCTGCGCCACTGGGAAACTCAGATCACTGCTTGGTATCTGTCGCACAAGCACTTGCATATCAAGTGAATAACCGGCCTAGGCAGCTTCGCCATATATGGAAGTATGGGGCTGCTAAATGGGACGATATGCGAGATTTCTTTGCATCCTTTCCATGGTCGGAGGTGTGCTTCGGAAACTCCGATGTTAACGCTTGCGCGGAGTCGGTATCAGAGATTATTCTTCTGGGGATGGAGATGTATATTCCACATTCCATCAAACGAAGTTCGTCTGATAAACCTTGGTTTGACAAAAAATGCGAGCTGATTACAGCGGCAAAAAATAGAGCTTTTAAGCAATGGCGCTCCAATCCCACCGATGTTAACAGAACGAATTTTGTTAGAATCAGAAACGCGTGCAACCAGGCGATTGATACCGCGAAGAAGGCTCACAACGACAGGGTGATCAATAAGCTCCTTCGGTGCCCAACTGGTTCGCGCTCCTTCTGGTCAATGGCAAAGGCCCGCTGCGGTAACTTCGCATCCTCCTTTTTCCCTCCGTAGGTGGCAGACAGAGGGACGCTAGTCACGAATCCAAAGGATAAAGCTAATGTGTTCGCGAATTTATTTTCCGCGAATTCCAACCTCGATCCCGGCCTTTTGGAGCCACCTGTGATTTTGGAGCCGCCGGTACAGTCTTCCATGCGGGATGTAAGATTTCGTCGACGCATTATTCAACGCATTCTACGTGAACTGGATTGTAGGAAGACAACCGGCCCAGACGGAATACCAGCAATAGTCCTTAAAAACTGTGCTCCAGAACTATCGCCGGTTCTTGGCAGACTCTTCCGCTTATCTTATGCACGGAGGACCTTTCCTGCCTGCTGGAAAATCGCTCGAGTTCAGCCAATCCCAAAGACGGGAAAAAAGTGTCTCCCACAAAATTACCGTTCGATAGCATTACTGTCTATTTTATCTAAGGTAATGGAAAAAGTCATCAATACAGAGTTGGTTAAGTATTTGGAGTGCAACGGACTTCTGAATGATCGTCAATACGGATTCCGTGGCAGGCGGTCCACAGGAGACCTTTTGACACTTATAACCGATATATGGACAACTGCGATTGAACGGCATGGTGAGTCAAGGGCGGTCGCATTAGATATCTCCAAGGCTTTTGACCGGGTCTGGCACGGGGCATTGCTGAGCAAACTTCTTTCATTTGGACTTTCCCAACAACTTTGCGACTGACCGAGGAGCTTCCTCGAGAATCGATCCATCCGGGTTGTTGTGGACGGCGAGTGTTCTGATCTGTATCCTGTTAAGTCGGGGGTGCCCCAAGGTTCTATTTTGGCTCCAACCTTGTTCTTGCTTTACATAAATGATTTGTTGGAGACAACGGATAACAAAGTGTTCAGTTTTGCGGATGATAGTACGCTTGTTTCCTCCTTTTCGAGTGATCGGCCGATTGGTGCATCTATGTCGCACCAGCTGAGATGTAGACAGATTGACTCTCTGAATCAGTATCTAGATAAAGTCCTGCAGTGGGGAAAGGCCAATCTTGTCGACTTCAACGCAGCAAAGACCCAGTATACAACATTCACAAAGAAAACTGGATCATCGGTTCCACAGCTGATGATGAATGGCCGGGCCCTCGAGGCTGGGGAAAGTTTGAAATTTCTCGGCGTCACGGTCTGTGGGAATGTATCATGGCATAAACACGTATCGGGTATCCCCAGATCAGCCTCAGGAAAACTGAGTTATCTTTTTAGAGCCAAGAAATACTTTACTCCGGCCCAACTTTTTCTCCTATATAAATCTCAAATAAGACCCGCGCTCGAATATTGCTCTCATGTTTGGAGCTCGGCTCCTAAACATACCCTCGACCTACTTGAGAGCGTACAAAGACGAGCGATCCGCCTGATCGGGGACTCGGCGCTGACGTCGGGACTACAGTCGCTATCACATCGAAGGCGCGTAGCCGACCTCTGTCTGTTTTACAGATATTATCACGGATACTGTTCTTCGGAGATTCGTGGTATTGTTCCACGCAATTCGGTTTATATGCGCTCCACAAGACAATCCGACGGATCGCACCCGTTTGTGGTTCATCTCCCGACAGCGCGAACATCCCTGCATCAGAACTCGCTCCGTTACAGAGCGGGGAAGCTGTGGAATACCCTTCCCACGCGAGTGTTGCGTTACAACCTGCAACTGTTCAAAAAGAACTGCAACTGTTATTTGATGGCATCTCGGGGCGCCCACTCGACGCTATAGATTCGCCTCTCTCTCGAGAAAGTCTAATACAAAAAAAAAAAAAAAAAATCGTAAGTTAATTGTTCACCCAAAGTCGATAGGCGTCTCTAGACTGTAGCCAATCCTCCTAAAAGGGCTATCTTATTTTTGAATTCCAGAAGCAGTAATCGGGTCTCTGATTTTGCCGAAAATAGGATCAATAGGTGATGGGTCAGCTAGTTTCCTTTTGAATTATTTCTTGATATCTTACCCATCACCAGCATGCGTAATTTTGCCTGTAATTGGCATCTCTCCTGTAATGACATTATTATATATGAATCCTTAGGAAAATGTATTCGGGTTCATAGTGTATTTGACAATTGAGAGTTGCAGTATTGGAATACGGTTGAGAAAACATTCGGTGTTTTTATATTTTCGTTTTTGATCTTCCTGGACATGCCCTATTAAATAACATCCACCTTTAGGGCTTTTAAGGCAATCTAATTCAATTCTCTTGTGATCTGTGTTTATGAGACAAAAGGTAAACGCTTGCCCTTGAGAGAAGCTTCGAAATTTTTGGATTTTCTTTAGTATGTCTCTCTATACATATCCATGAAATAGGATCCACCTGCCTTTAAGGGTCTTATTGTCTACAAGACAAAAAGCAGACGCCTGCCGCTGACATAAATTCGGGTGTTTTTGGTTTTCTCTATATATGTCCATGAAATAGGATCCTCCTTGATTAAGAGCCTGTAAGGTTTGCCGCAGTCTAATGCAATTCTCTTCTGTTTTGTGCATGTGGTAGAAACAGCAAAAACTGGTCATTGAGAAACTTGTTGGTGTTTTTAGATTCCACTCTTTATACACATGCCTACGAAACAGGATGCGCCTACATTTAGGGCCCTTAAGATGTTCTCCAGCCGAATACAACTCTCTTCTGTTCTGTATATGCAATAGAAACAGCAAAAGTTCGCCAATGAGAAAAATGTTAATGTTTTTGGATTTCTCTCTTCTAGGTCTTTCTAAATATGTCCATGAAATAGGATCCACTTACCTTTAGGCATCTTAAGATTTGCCGCAATCTCTTCTGTGCTATTTTCCTAAAGCTCTTCATTTCACTATGAGTAAATATGGACACGTTCGTCTTCAGGTATGACGATAAAATCGTTTCAGTGAACGCAAGGCCTCACAAGTGGTGGACCACAGTTTGTCGGTCTTCGTGTTTGGAGCCTCGATTGATGTCACGCGGTGTGACCACCGTCCAACCTTGATGTCTTCGCCAATGGCAGTGCTGAATGCGTTTTCTTAGGTAGGAGCAATGATGAAATTTCCATTTGCCCAGCCGGCTGAGGGGCGCACGATAGGCGGAGTTCCCTACAGACGTAGCGAATTAATGCACCGCAATGCTTGGCGTCTGCATCCAAGTTAGCATGGGCCTTTCTTAATAGGTTTCCGCCATAGTTGCCATTCACCGCACGGCGAGACGATATTTAGTTCTATGTTCTGTTAATTGTGGTATGATGTGCGCGCCGCCCTGTTATTATCACGTTCATTTCATTGTACTTATGTTAACCCAGAGAGTGTGTGTGCTGTTGCATTCAAGTAACTCACCGCTTGACCACAGGTGAACTGGAAACGTAAATAATTACAACGTTGCTTTTGGCGGGGTGCCCAGCACGTGTACATTCATTTGTCATTGGTGGTTGTGATTCTGTTTCCGGTTGTCACACAACTCACGGTGGACGATTTAAAGAGTTCTTTCCGGTTTATTAAGCAGAAAATCATGGATCTTTAGGGGTGTTTGGAGTCAGCTCCGGGATGAGGCTCGGGTTACGATGGTCTCGGTTACCGTCTTCGCTTTGCTTTTGCCTGTGTCCGTTTTGGTTAGCACGTGCTGGCTGTGATCTGTGGATTGAAGAAGAAACTACCATGGGGTGCAGACAAGGAATCGTTCACGGTGGGCAAACATTCCGATGGGGTGTGGAGTAGCAGCCACTTTAAGCGGCTAGCACGTAGAATTGTGTTTCTTTTTGTTCGTCCTACTGGCCTTTTGGAACAATGAAAAGGAAGCCGCCCCATAAGTCAGTAATTGATGTTTTTGGCGGCAGCTTTTATGGCAGCAAAGTCATTGGTGTCAGATTGCGTTATTCTTTGATTTGTGCCATTTTTGTACTTGTACTTATGAGGTGTGCCTCAGCGACAGGTATCACATAAAACTATTGCGTATCAGCTGGAAAAGGTAAATGCAGTGGGGCATTCAATTGTTAAGTGTACCATGCCTTATCAACAGTTTTTGAGGTCGTGCGACAAAGCTCAGTAATTTAAGACAGACCTCATTCACTGTGTAACAATATTGCGGCGATGAGAAGGCAAAACAGCATGTGCAAAAATAAACACTCGAGACCTAACGCCAAACGTTTCGACGAACTGGACAAATTTGCATTCCCCTCGATGGATGAGAACTAGTTTGCACGACAGTTTCAATTGTGTTGTTCTGAGAAGCCATCCCATTAAGGCAGCACTTGTGCTGTTGTCAACGCACGCGCACATGCGCGTTCTTCAAATAAACGCCCTGTGAAACCGCAAACGGCCACAAAAAAGAATTCCCCGTGACGGATGCATAAACTTCGCGTCTAGAATTCAATTACAAATGCGAGAAATTCCGACGCTGAACATTTTCCACGTAATCTTTTTATATTTTCTATGACGTCCGCCTCAGCTCTATTTGGACGGGTTTCCAAGCAGTAATTAGTTCTTGTTTCGGTCTTCGGGAATGGACAGTGATTGACGCCTGAAGAGCAACGTGCTACCTTGTGGTGAAGTGTAAATTGAAATGACAAGGGAGTACGGGATGCAGGGGAGAACAAGGAGGGAGCTACACTTTTGTCAGAACTGGCAAAGCCGCCAGCCGATCGATAGGGACCGATGTGTCGTGTAGAAGTCTTACATCCGTGATCGGTGATCCCACTAGGGCCGGTGTACTCATAGTTAACACTCTATCAACGAGTATGCAATTCCGAGTGCAGCAACTAAGGAATTTCTATGTTCAGCCAGTTTTTATTTTATATTTGCCGCTTGACGCGCCCCATGTGTCGATGGTGGCAATCGCATTGCTTGTGATGATGACCGGCGAATGTGTGTACCCATCCTCAGTGATGAGGAGGATGATAGTGCCGATGATTATAGCATATGTAACTAATGAAGTTGTTTTGCTTTTACAATTGCATTTATAATGCGACGTCGCTGATCAAAAGACTTGCGATACAGAATGCCGCACTATTGGAATAACTAAATGGAGGCAACAAACATGCTGACAGTGTCTAGAATGGCAGCCGCGAGCTGATATAACTAGCGGTGGGAAATCTCGATTGAATTGATACGATAATTGATTAAGGTTGATTGCTTAGAGGAATACTTTTGGGAATAGACTGATCGGGATTAAGTGCTATAAACCGATGTATTTTCTAAGCACTTAATGTTAATAGGATACAATGCGGAGATTTGATGAGTTATCTAATTTCGCAGCTGAGTATTGAAAATTTAATGACTGCTAGTTAGTTTATCAAAGGATCCTTTTTCCAAACCTTAGATGATTAAATTCGGATTCGTAGTTCCTATTCCATATGAATTATATGTAAATGACGTTATCGTTTAGGTGGTCGTAACTTCCACCAAAAGAGTGCATGTGGTCTTGCTTCCTAAATTTTCATTTTTGCAAACTGTGCCACGACTGTCCGAACCAAATCAAATTGGGTCATTCATTGTAGATCCGAGGGCTCATCCCAATTCGAGGCGGTAGTGGTCGTGTGTCATGTTATTGCAATGGAGTGAAGATTTCACATCGATGAATGTAATATAAGGGTGTTTCAATAGGAAGGAAAGCTATTAAAAGTAAATTAAGTAAAGTAGGTTTGATAAAATGCTAATTCTGTAATTGAATTATTTAGTTTGGTTCATGACAATATTTGATACAAAATAATAGTGAAATATTCCGCATGGCTTTAAAAGCACATATCCAAACGATTGTCCGAATTTTGGATGACAAGGTAAATGCTCTTCGATGCATTATTATCTGATCCTTCTGCTGTTGAATTGCTGTTGGTTTGTTGGCTTATAAGAATCCCTTCGCTTTGGGAAACGGATTTCTATGATTTTTGGCAGAAAGATAGTGCACAATGTGAGTGTACTACCTGTAAAATAGTAAAGTGCAATACTCAAATAAAACCGAAAAAAACGGATTTAAAGTTTTTATGGCACGTTATACAATATATCAGTTGTCGTTTAAGCCTGTTGTGGCGTAGTGGTAACGCTCCTGATTCATACGCGCCTCGTATTGTGTATATATATTTTTTTATATATATTATTCATTAGAAAATTAAATAAATGATTTATTTGTTTATTTATTCATACATTTATTATATTTATTGGTATTTTAACACACAAAAAAAAACAAATTTTGCAATTTAATTATTATTTATATTAATTAAAGTTATCAGTATCTAAAATTTAAAATACACATTTTTATAGAAATATTGTTAATTTATTGAAGTAACATTATATAATTATACATCAGTTTAACAATAAGGGGTACATGAAGCTGAATGATACATATGGCAAAACCAGTAAAAACAAAAATTCCGTTTACACCAAAAACATCAAATAAAGGCTGCTTTTTTACAATTACAAGGTGTTTGTAAACGGTTTAATAAGAAACACGCTTCATTCATACAAATCTGTTTCTCCTAAGCCGTAGAGTCTTCTTGTTAGACCTGTGGCGGTTCCGCCAAACCCCACGACCCACTTACCTGTAAAACCCCCCATAACTCCCATTCAATTTCTTAACTTCGCTAATGCAATTGCATTAGCACCTGTAAATGCTGCACGCATCAAGCTTACCGAATTTATTTATTTCAAAGCTTCTGTGAACGAAAACTTAGCATCATGCATCTCTTCGCATACAATTCTCTGTAAGAATTCTTCATTACCTTTTTAGGAATCCCACAACTCCCATTGTTTCCCGCCAATGCATTTGCATTGGCACCTGAAAACATTTCCTTCTCCAAGGTCATTTGATGCATACAACGCATTATCTGGAATTCCTAAAAACAATTCTTTAATGTGTATATGCACTTTAGATTCCCGGCCATTAGGGATCCTTGTTCCACCAATGCAATTCCGCCGTACATGTGCATACCACATGTCCCTGGCATTTCCACGGCCGCGGCAGCTCTTTGACCATCGGACAAAAGCAAATACTCTCATCTTACCCTAGAGTCATAAAACGAATACCTTCGCATGTAATCATGTATACAATTCGATCCTTTTAGCATCACCAGCGATACACATTTCCCATTGTGTAAATAGAAAAACAATTAGCACTTCTTCCTAATGGCGATACATTTACTTACGCATCCGCACCACTCATCCATCCCCTTATTTGCTTTTACCACATTTCTCCGATGAACTGCCGTCTATGATAGCTGCAATGCACAGCATAGACACGGAACATAAATCTCCTTTGTCTTTGCCGCTTGCCTGTTTCGTTGTTCCACTGCTTTCGAGCACGTGTAAATAACATCGATCTGTACGGCCACACACGCATACCACTGCACTGAAAGAGTGCGTTTCCTTGGCAGCCGCACCCTTAAGAGAAAAGTTTTTCTCTCTCTTCTTTTGTTCTTAACCCTAACCTAGGATGGAATTCATGTCAGACTTCTATCCTCGGTGAGTCCTTTACCATCCGCTGACCACAATAGTCATGCCACCCCCGCTCTCCTTAGCGTTGCGGAGATGCGTTAAATTCGAGGTCGCGAGTGTCCGAGCGTTTGATTTTTTTAATTGTGTCGCGTTTTAAAAAAAAATGCAATGTCAGTTAAAGAAACCCTATCGTGGACAATTAATAACGTAACTCTAAGTCAACACAACATACTGTAAATCGCGAATGTGAAACAAACTCGACCAAAAATAAATTAAAATCGGCTTATCAATAAATTAAAACAAATGTTTTATTTTCCTCTTCCTGGACGCTGGATTGTTGAGCTTCGCTTGTGTTTTTTTTTTCTCCACATATTGCCCAAATCGATAGCATCCAATTTCGTCCAAAACTAAGTTGGTTAACATTGCATACCGACACTCGTCTTTTACCGAAACAGAGTTTCTCGCACCATTTACGAAAAAAACGTAGGGCCGATGATTCTTCCAACAGAAAATTTGCACCAAGCAGTGACATTTATGGATGCATAAGCTTTTCAACTATCGTTTTGAATTATTATCAGCACAAGTGTGACAATTCTGCTTATACACAAAGCCACTAAGATGAAAAGGGCTTCATGGCCAAAGTTGATATCTTCTGAAAAATTCCCTCCAATTTATCTCTGTTCTCGCATCCAATTGACGAATACATGGCGTTTAAATTAAGCAGTAGTCTTCAGTTTTGTGGTGATTGAACTTTGAAACCGCGTGGAAACAAATACTTTCACAAAATTCGTAGTATTGGCTTGTACCACATGAAATGTTCGATTTTATAGTAAAAAAATTTAAAAGCGGTAAATTTTTAATCAATCAAAATAGGATCCGTTGGCATCTATGACATTCTTCCAACGTGATACAAGGTCAAATATTTCTTTTTCGTAGAAGTGCGGACTTTTTGAGGCAATGAAATCTTCAAAGGCTTTTATGACCTCTGCTTGGGTACGAAAGACCTTCTGCCGGCAAAATGAATCCAGATTGCGGAAAAGATGGTAGTCCGTTGGGAAAATGTCAGGAGAGTACAGTGGATGCGGAAGAATTTCAAATTCCAACTGCAACCGTGTTTGCACCGTTACTTGTGAGGTATGGGGTCCAGCATTGTCATGCAAAAGGATCGGGCCGGGCCTATTGACCAACGCAGGTTGCTTTTCAGACAATTTGACATGCAATATGTCGATTTCCTTACAATATTTGATAGCGTTTTTCGTTTCTCCTGGTTGAGGAATTGAAAAGTGGATTGGTCCTTTCGATGTCCATCAAATTGTCACCATAACCTTTTTTGGGTGAAGATCGGGCTTAGGGATGTGTTTTGGCTTTTCACCTGCATCCAACCATTGCCCAAGTCTTTTACGGTTATCATACAGAATCCACTTTTCATTACAGGTAACTATTTACTTCTACTACTATTACTATTTATTGGCCTGTAGGAACCCGAAAGTTCATGACCTTGCCGACTCGACTCCGCCATTGTTCCCTGTCCCGTGCGCTCTCCTTCCACGTTCGACCATCCGATCCGATCTCCTCGAGGTCAAACCTAACATTGTCCTCCCATCTTCGTCGCGGCCGCCCACTCGGTCTCTTTTCCGTTGGCTCACCGTCAAGAATTCTATGCACGGTCCTATCGTTGCCACGTGTCCGGCCCATCTTAATCTTCGCGACTTGATTACTCTCACTATTGTAGGTTTGCGGTATAGCTCTTCCAATTCGTGGTTGTGGAGTCTCCTCCATTGTTCTGCCTCCTCGTCATATTTTCCGTCGAAGATACCCCTTAGAACTTTATTCTCGAATACACGGAATTTGTTTTCTCCCCGTTTTGTAAGAGCCCATGTTTCGCATCCGTATAGAACAATCGGCATGATTAGACTTCTATAGACACGGAGCTTTATATTACGTGATAGCAGTTTGGATTTCAGCAGTTTACTGACTGCATGCCAACCAGCGTTACCAGAGTGTAGTCGTTTGTTAATTTCCTTCGACATTTCGTTACTGGCCGTCAGTATCGTTCCCGGATATTTAACTTTTTCAACTTTTTCAAATATCTTGCCTCTGACGTTTATATGTGTTCCCTGAGGTCCACCTGCTCTCGCCGTAATTATGTATTTTGTTTTGTCTTCATTTATTTCTAGACCCACCTATTCTACCGCTTGCATGATGATTTCACAGTTTTTACTTACAGTTTATAGATTATCGCCCAAAACGGCGATGTCATCCACATATGCTAGCACTTGTGTTCAGGGATGATCCGGCCATGTTGTCGTCTTGTACCTTTCTGATGACATACTCGAGGACAAGGTTAAAGAGACATGCTGAGAGGCCATCGCCCGGTTTTAGTCCGTCCCGGATTGCAAATGGTTTTGAGAGGTGGTTTTCTATTCTAACTCGCCCTTTGTTTTCGTTCATGCAGATTTGAATGAGGGCGGCATATTTTTTCGGGATTCCCAGCTCAACTACAATATGGTAGAGTCTTCGCCTTACGACTGAGTCGTAGGCTTTTTGGAAGTCAACGAACAGTTGGCGAACCGTCTCTCCGTATTCCCACTTCTTTTCCAGCAGTTGCCTTATTGTGAACATTTGGTGGCTTGTTGACCGCTTCCTACGGAAACCGCAGTGGTAGTCTCCCAATATTTCTTCTGCGTACGGCGTACTTCTCGCCAGTATGGCGTTTGTTAGTATTTTGTATGTGATTGGGAGCAATGACATTCCTCTGTGGTTTTCGCAGTCAGATCTGTAGCTTTTTTTGAAAATGGGGCCAACTACTGAGGTTTTCCAATCTTCCGGAGTGACTTCCTTATCCCATATTGTTTTGATGAGTTGGTGGATCTTTCGAGCGGTTGCCTCTCCTCCATACTTCACAAGCTCTGCCGGTATGCAGTCGACTCCGGAGGCCTTGTTGTTTTTCAATCGATTTATTGCGTCTACAACTTCGTCGAAAGAGGGCTCTGGAATCCGAGACTCGGCTGTGTGTACGCTTGGTGCGTTTATTTGTGGTTGATAGGTGCGCACATTGAGCAGGTTTTCAAAATACTGTGGGGGTGAGGAAGTATATGCGCCAAGACACGGGCGCCTGGTTCACTTCCTTCCCACTTCTCTATTTCCGGCAACTGTAAAACCGTCTATGTCGCCGTGTTCTTTTGGAACCGAATAGGGTTAGCTGTTTCTAGAATCGTAGAAAGGTGTGCCCCTACAAATATCGCTTTTCCTTGTCTCTCCGCCTTCTGCTGACAATGTTAATACGAGTGGAAGGGAAAAATGAGCGCAGATGCGTTGTCCACGAACAATGAACTATGACGATGCACCACCGACGAAGGGAAGAAGGAATAAAACACGCTGGTTTAGTTTTGATGTTAATGTTTTTCTTCCTTTATTTTGTCTTCACTTAGTTTTTGTTGAAATAGCCCTTTTTTCATATTTCTGATGTTCTCTCACTTAATCACAGTTCCAAGAGCACTTAATCTTGGTTTGATTTCCAAAGCAAAATTTTTCAAATTAAATTCAATCAACGATGAATGAGGGCTTCCGAAAATAACGCCTCGAGACACTTCACGACTTTCAGCATCTGGTGGTTGGGTGAATCCGCATGCTCCTGACAGTGACCCGAGTTGCGCCGCACTATGTCGCAAAAGGCTATTTGATACGCGAGGATTGCCAAAAGTAAGGTGGCCAAAACGCACGTCACGTTCTGACAACGGACTCCCGAAATACGCTACGTCAACACCGACTGAGTGGATCGAATGGAAACATTTGAAACTAAACGAACGAAAACGCCCTGGTGGCGGTTGAATCTCGACTGACTAATTACTGGCGATGAAAAGTCTAGATTAACTAGGAACTTCGAAAAGAGTTCCGATGCCTGTATAGGGGATTGGTTCCGGGGAATCCTCGCCATATAAGCTGAATGGATTCGTTGGTTGTGTGTGCCGGGAAATTGGTTTCGGTGGCATAGCCAAGTATGATGAATGGTCTTGATCGTTGTGATGGTCGTTTCGCGGGAAATTAGCTGCCGCTTGGTTGCAGCGAGAAGTATAGTTTAAGGAGGAAATGAACCGAAGTGGTTTTTGGGGGAAATTGAAATTGCTTGGGTGCAAGCAAGGGACATAATTTAGATAGAGAATTAACCGAAGCAATTTCGGGGAAATGTATGCGGCTCGGTGTAGTTGGTGGTGATGATTAATATTCCGTTGTAGATTTGAATATGCGTTTTATTACAGCATATGCATTTCCGGGGAAATTAAGATTGCTTGGTCGCAAGGAAGGAATATAACTTAAATAGAGAATTGACCGAAGCGATTTTGGGAAAAATTATATGAGGGGTGATGCAATTGAGGGAGATGATTAATATTCCATTATAAATTTTGGGAAATGCCTTTCATTGCAGATTGGGAGATGGATTCTTGCAAGTTCGGGATGGATGCGCTTGCAGATTTTGCATGATTGCGAATGTGATTATTGCAGGTTTTGAATGGGGAGTTGGAGTAAGGTGACGCGCTGTTAGCGGTCAAGGTTGGTTGGAATTGTGGGTTGGTTCTTCATGTGGTGTAAAGAACCCCCACAGTATTGCTTCCATCTTGTCACGATATTGTTTGTTTCTGTGACTAGACAGCCGTTTGTGTCTCGGACTATTTTGGCTCTCCCTCGGTAGCCATATTTAATTGAATTTATGCCGACATACATACCTCTGATATTCTTTGCTCTCGCATTTTCTAGGATTTTTTCGATCCTAGTTTTCTCCCGTTCGCGTTTTTTTTGCTTTTGAAACGTTTCATTGCCTCTTTCCGAATCGTCGCGTATCTTTCGGCGTTGACTTCATCATATCTTTCTAAGTAGATCACTCTGAGGCGTTTACATTCTTCGATCTTCGCCCTGCACTCATCGTCAAACCAATGTTTGAACTGATTTGTTTTCTTAAATCCTAATACCTTTTGGGCTGTTTGTTTGATTGCGTCTCTAATCGATGCCCATTTAGTGTCCACACTATTGGTTTCCTCTCCCTCACTACTCCAATTCTCTAGGATGCTAAATCTATTCTTTGGCTCCTCTTGATATTCAACCCTTTTGCGCAAGTCTTTCAGTTTATCAATGTCGAATTTTTTGCTCGTCTCCCGTGATTGCCCATGTGGGTTTGCTGCGAGCCGACTTCTAATTTTGCCCATCACTAGAAGGTGATCGGAGTGGCAATCTGCTCCTCTATATGATCTTACGTCAAGGATATTCGAGTGGTGTCTTTTGTCTATGAGGAAGTGGTCTATTTGGTTATGCGTTACGCCGTCGGGTGATATCCATGTGGTTTTATGGATTTGCTTGTGCTTGAACGTCGTGCTTTTCATTAACAGATCTTTTGACGCTGCGAACGTGATAATTCGAATTCCATTATCATTTGAAACGTCGTGTAGGCTCTCTTTACCTATAGTTGGTTGGAAGATGTCTTCCTTTCCAATTTTCCCATTGAGATCTCCGAGGAGGATTTTAACCTCGAATGATGAGATCCCATCGAATACTTCCTCTAGGGTCTCGTAGAATGTGTCCTTCGTTTCTTCGTCCGTAGATTCTGTTGGGGCGTGTACGTTTATAAATACATAATTGTACCATGGTCCCTGTATTTTTAGCACCGACATTCGGCCATTAATAAATTTCACATCTTTTACATGGGGCGTAAACTTCTTGTTTATGATGAAGCCAGTCCCGAGGTTATATGTTCCTCTACACACCAGTGCAAACCCATTGGTTTCGATTACTTGATGTGGGAGTCGGACTTCCTAAAGCTTGACGATGTCCATTTTATATTGTTTTACTTTTTTACGACCGTCTGTATCGCGTCTGGTTTATATAACGTTCGAACATTCCACGTGCCAACGCGTATATCCCGCTTTTTCCGTTTTTTCCTACGTTTTCTTTTTACCGAGTTGGTGTTTTCTTGATGATCTGTTCCCTTATGGTAGTGTCGGTTCATCACACCTACGCCTACCGGGTTTTTCGTGGGATTGTTTTTTGTATATTGATTATTCATTTTTGATCCCACGAGTCTCTTTGATATGGTAAGGTCTGCTTACTGCTCTGATTCGACCCGGTGTCAGAGAGGCGCCGTTATAATACAGCCGGTATACCCCTGGCTGCAAACCACCCAATAGGCACGGTGTCGCGTAACACCCTGGATTAGGGGTGGTAGATCTTTGTGTGTTACTCCTCGCTAGTAGGTCTGACATGGGTCAGCATAGCCTGAGTGATTCATTGTAGCTTAAGCACCCACACCACGTCAAGGTTTCTACCAAGTGGTGGATTACAGGTGACTAGTCGGTGCAAAAAAGGTTTAGTTTCGTTTCTTAATCTATGGGATGCGCAGATTTCCAGACACCGTCGTTTTTGGGACTCGTTCAGTTCATAGGGTACTTACTTATCGATTTTCTTTATCTTTCCTTTGAGAGAAAGGTGTCGACATATTGTCATTGGCGACACCCCCATGCTTTGTGCAATCTCTTGCGCCGATTTTGTTGGGTCCGCATCCACAGTTGTTCTTAAAACATCATCGTCAACTAACGTTTCCGGCCTCCCACGTGGTTCATTTTCGAGGCTGAAATCGGAACTTTCCAAACCAACGTCGTATTGTGCGTTCGTTTACCGCTACATCTTCAAATGCGTCATTAATGTTTTTTATTGCCAATGACGCATTATGTCCCATTTTAAATTTATCAAGGAAAGGGGTTCTGATTTGAACTGCCGACAGCTTGGTAAAGAATTCCTAGAAAAAAAAATATCTGTATGTGTAACGAACCCTAAAATTCTCACACGTCAACCACACGTACTGTGGGGTAGTTTAACTAAGCACCAAGCACGGGTGCGGATTCAGCTAACTCCCACGATATTGTTAATACACCGAAAACTATTCACAAAACTCCGTTGTTGCGAAATACGAGCGGACACAGACAACAAGCAAATAAATTTCGAAAATCGTTTATAATCCTTTTTATTTAAATCATATAATAAATACACACGACTTAACTCAAGTGGTTGAATACGGAATTCAATAGAAGATTGTTCACTGTTACTAGTTTTAATATTGTGTCCTTTTAATCATTCAAAAGCACACGTAGCTCTGGTACACGCACGATAGCGATACTTCAAAGTAAAGTAAAAAAAAGAAAAACTTCGACACCGACGAAAAGACTCCACTCTCAGCGCGTGTGTGCGGTTAAACTGTGAAAATCTGACTAACTATTGGATGTCTCTTTACAGACATCCAACAAAAACGAACCTAAGGGATTCGCCGCCGAAGGCCAGCCAAGGTGAAGGTCAAATAGAAAAAAAAAGGGAAACAGGAAAACTCATGTAGCAGGTCAAATCTGCTGCTACATGTTTGGGAGAGATAAACTGCCGCCAGCTGCAAGAGATAGATTCTTGATTGACGTGAGTCAATAAAACCCTTGCCGAAGGCAGGAATCTATTTTGGAAAAATGAATCAAACATTGGGTATGGCCGTTGTTAGATCATTTAACATAAACATATTTCGGTGATATATGTTGTCTTAGGGATATGTTAATCGCGTTGAATGGACTGTCAGGCGAAAGTATCCGCTTGAGTGTTTACTTCGTGTAAACTAAAATTGGTGGTCATGACCGATGCTGGTGATCGTTCCGAGAAACGGCAACGGATCACAAAATCGGTCATGCTGAGATAAGTAAATATGCGCGCCTGAAGGCCAATGTTTAATTTGATCTTCTTTACTGGTAGGAAAGATAGATCATAGACATGCCGTTGAAAATCTGGCTTGCAGATGTGCAAGCAACCCGAAATAATGCTAGGTCAATGAATGGGTACAAAGATAACACACGGAAAGATCAGCGTGTGTTGGTAGATATGTGCCATCCATTGTTCGGTCGCGGAAGCTCGTGCTGAAGCTGAATTGATGTTTGAAGATTATCATCTTGCCATGAATTATGTTTTCAGAAATGACTGTGGAGAAGGGGTTTGGAAAAACCCCAAAGAAAGGTAAGCTGCCTATAAGGTATTTATGTCGGTTATCCTTGGGGATAACCGAATTGATTCCAGCGAATTGGTTGGCGGTTAATGCCGTAGCAAGGTTGTATAATCTTGTTGAAGATTCGACTTTAAAGTAAGTCGCATTGCTGGAAATGGTGGGGATCGAGCGATGCATGGCTCTTCGGGCCCTGAAAAGCCCCACAGTACCACGTTACTTTATAAAAAAAGAACATTTCAGGTTTTGGCATATATGTTCACTAGAGAACTACTTATTTGCGACTGGATGAAAATCGGACATTTCATGTGGTACATTTCATCTGGTATAGTTGTGGGGAGTTCAATTTATACGCGAGTTAACCATTTGTTCCCGCGGAAATGTAAAAAAATTATTTATCTTTTTCCGACTTATAGTCGGTTTTTTTATTTATTGATAATCCGCTGATGCAATGAAATCTGTTACACTATGTGTGACCCACTGCTTGTTCGGTCTCTCGTCTTTAGTTATTTATTGCTTCCGCCGTTTTGCAATAGATGGCTGTAGCGGTGAGTGCTAGTTGAAATAAATAGATCATAGATGTCATACAATAAGCTTAGGTATTTGTAAACATAACGCCATCGAAATATTAGTCGATTTGTGTCTGCATCATAAAGTTATTCTCGATTAAACATGTCATCTTACGAGCCAAATTCTCGTCATTTGCGGGAGGCTTTAATTTTCTGCTTTAATGTGAAGAAATCTGCGGGTGAGGCTCATCGAATGCTCTCAAATACCTATGGTGAGGCCGCTATTAGTGAAAGAACGTGCCGAAAGCGGTTTCAACGCTTCAAGAACGGCGATTTTAACGTCGAAGACCAGCACGGCGGTGGAAGAGAGAAGGTTTTCGAAGATGCAGAATTGGAGGCATTACTTGATTAAGACTCGTGTCAAACGCAATAAGAATTTGCAAGATCATTGGGAGTGACGCAACAAGTCTTTTTAAAACGACTGAAAGTCATGGGAATGATTCAGAAACAAGGAAATTGGGTGCCGTACGAGGTGAAGCCGAGAGATGTTGAACGGCGTTTGTGTGTTTGTGAACAGCTGCTTGCAAGGCAAAGACGGAAGGGATTTCTGCATCGCATTGTGACTGGGGACGAAAAATGGGTTCATTATGATAATACCAAGCGCAGAAAATCATGGGGATATCCCGGCCATGCTTCCACGTCGACGGCCAAACCGAATATCCACGGTTCCAAGGTCATGCTCAGTATTTGGTGGGACCAGCTCGGCGTAGTGTATTATGAGTTGTTAAAACCGACTGAACCAATCACAGGCGATCGTTATCGAACGCAATTAATGCGTTTGAGCCGAGCATTGAAAGACAAACGGCCGCAATACAACCAGAGACATGATAAAGTGATTTTACAGCATGACAATGCTCGAAAGTGGCCAAGACATACTTGGAAACTTTGAAATGGGAAGTCCTACCCCACCCGCCGTATTCTCCAGACGTTACTCCCTCGGACTATCACTTGTTTCGATCAATGGCACACGACGTGGCTGACCAGCACTTCCGGTCTTATGAAGAAGTAAAAAATTGGATCGATTCAAAAGATGACCAGTTTTTTCAACGTGGGATTCGTATGCTGACCGAAAGATGGGAGAAAGTAGTGGCCAGCGATGGACAATACTTTGAATCATAAATCTATAACCAGTTTTTTAGAATAAATCCTCGAATTTCGGAAAAAAAACGGCGGAAGCAAAGTTGTACACCTAATACTTAGATTCTATTTTAACCTAGGGACCTGCTAATATGCATTTAATGACCCAAAGTATAGATACACGATAAAAGAACATGTGTAGCATTTTATTTTGGGTAAAGGGTGCCTAGACACAATTTATTGTCAATGGAATAGAAAATGTTTTGAGGAATGAATAGGAATAGTGAATAGTGAAAGCACATTCTGAGAAGATCGTGAACATGCAGACGTGCATTTGTATCTTTGATAAAATTAGGAAATGACTCTATGCGCGAACGTCTAGTTCACGCATGTAATTTGCCTTCGGAATAAGAAATTTTAGGAGAGGGATTTGAGGGAAAAGGAAATGTGGGTGGCGTGGCTTTGGAATGGCTTTGGACGTTAACCCGCGCGTTGACGAATCGGGCTGTTTGGATTGTCAACCACATCTATGCACACCGCAGGAATATTTTCGGCTTAACAAACTGCGGGTCAGACGATTTGCTATCGACCCAGTTTTTTTTTTTTTAATTTGTAACTGTTTTCCCACATGCACTTTTAGTTGATCCAATATATAGACACGAAAATCCTGAGGTGAGCTAAATGAAATTTTATTAGAACTGCGTGTTGGGCTTCATTAATTTTATCATGTTCTCGGATTGTAAATAAAATTGTTTGACATCTAAGCCCCATTCATATTAAACTTCTCTTCTTCTAATTAGAACACTCTGTATGTAGCTTGAGGTCAAATTTGTCTGCTCTTATGCCAGCCCGTTGTAAAGACGCAAGAGTTCCGTGTCGGTCAGCGCAACATTCGTGGCGTAAAGTCTAACTTCTCTGACTGCTGTACAGTAACAAACCAACAATCTCTGCACTTAGCGAGACTTACGTAATAACTGATATGATATTTCGAATTTTAAGTTGCATCTTGTGATAACCAGAATCACCCACATCCGTGAGGAGGTGTTGGGCTCGGTCTCGAGATATCTGAAAAGAAAGGGGGGAGGAGGTATCTAAGGATAGTGTGGACAGGGTTAGTTCAAGTGTTCTCTAACTACTTGGATGGGGGTATGGTGGGAAAGAAATCGTACAAGACCGGTGGGTCTTGAGTGCCGTAGTAAACGCAGATCACGTCTTTGGCGTCTGATAATCTGCGCTTTGGTCGGTGTGTGTGTGCTTGTGCTGTCTTGTACTGTGCGTGCGTGTTTGTAGTGTGTCAGTAGTAGACCCTATGGGATGGGTCCAGGAATCCCCTATTATAGAAGAGAATGCTGTTGGGAAGGGTGCTTTCTTCAGTTTTGTACTGAAGAAGAAATTGTGGTGGTCTGATCCGAAGAGATTGAAAGAGAGAAGGGTCAGGAACCCAAGACTCCCGTACAAATAGGTTCTCGCTGTTCTGAATGCTTTCGAGGTACTTGTATGCTAATTGTAGCAAGTACTCGTTGATAGGGGTAATGGAGGCGCCTTCGAATAGGTGAGAGTTGCGGTAACGGCGACCGTCACCCCTTCTAAAGTGGTTGATGCGTCTTCTAAGGAGTTTCCTTTCGAAAACTCGAAGTCTTTCCATTTGGGTCGAAGAGATGTAGGACCGTATGGGAAAGGGGTACGATATTCCAGCTGCTTATAGCAGAGAAGTTTAACTTTGGTGTCACCTTTGTTGCTCCACTTCAAGATGTTGTGCAGTTGCTTAGACCGACCGAGGCCCGTTTGAAGAATGTGGGTCACATGTTTGATGAAATTCATTTTTGGGGTATAGATGACCCCAAGATATTTCATCCTGTCTTGTGGTTTAATCGTAGTACCTCCTATTTGTATTCGGATATTCTGTAAATATTGAAAAGTAGGTTGGGAGTGTTTACTATTCAGAATTATAGCTACTGCTTTGGATGGGTTAAGTCGAATTTTCCATCGACTGTAGTACTGATATAGTTCGTCTAGATGACGGTTGAGTCGATTTGTTGCGAGTTTTGGGCTCTTGGATGACGTGTACTGATCACGAATCAAAAATGTGGCGCCCTTTTATACTCTGTGGCGACAGATATTGGTTAAAAAATTTATTTAAAAATTCCAAGAAGCACAAACAAGATTTTGTGTGCTTCAATTGGAATGGGATTCTGCGAAGTGGATGGAAATTTGGTTGAACAAATTCCCGGAAGGAGAAATTATGAAATGCATTTAGAATTAGGCATTTCATAATGTTGATTGCTATTGGGAATCGAATCAATGCACGACAAATGGACTTTCGGTTAAATTTGTCGTACATATGATTCAATTAGGGAACATGATTGGGATTATGGGTAAGGGTTAGGTAATTGGAAATTGAATGAATGTACGACAAATGGATTTATGGTTTAATTTGTCGCTTATATGATTCATATGGGTAAGATATTGGGATTTTGGTTGATGAATTTCGCGGAAGACACAACCATGAAATGTATTTGAAGACATGAATTTCATGATGTTATCATTCCAGAAAATTGCTCAACACACAGTATAGACTTAAGGTTCATACTGTGGCGCATCGTTTGGGGAAAAGGAATTAGGTTGATACTTATTAGGAATTGGGCGCAGGTGTTGATTTAGGATCACTACAATAAAATAAAAATGAAACAAATGAGAGAAAAAAGAATTAGAAGATGATAAGTAAGAAATAAGAACTAAATCTAAAGAAATAAAATTAAATCTATTTAGGAAAGTAAAACGAGAGCGTTGCGCATGACAGGCATACTATATTTGTTTTTTTTTTTAAATTGGCCTTAATTTCCAGTCGTTGCAAAATCGTTTGATTCTAGTGAAGTCATCTTGCAGAAGTCTGTTGATGACATCAATTTTTTCTCCAGATCTATGCATAACAATATCGTCGGCGTATGCAATTGCATGGTTGAGAGAACCCACTAGATCACTAGTGTAAATACTAAACAAAATGGGAGAATTCATTACTCCCTGCTGTAAGCTGTTTTTGAAATGAAAGTTTTTGTTGGGTGTTATATGTCCAACATTTCACCACAAATTGTTTACTCATTATCACATCGTAGATAATGTATAACAAATATCTGGGCATACCTAAATTTGATAACTTATATACAAACCCTTCTAACCATACGGTATCGAAGACCCTATCAAAGTCAACAAACAGGCCCCTGTGCATTGTCGCTTTGCCTTGTTCCACTGCGTGTCAGCAACAATTTTTGTCGCAGCATGAGCCGTGTCTTGTTTCGATCTGCACCGAACTGATTGCTCGGAATAATACCATTTTCATCACACCAATTTATCAATACGTTATTTATAATTTTTTCAAATACTTTGCTGATGTTTGGAAGCAAGCTAATCGGGCGAAGATTGGCAGGGTTGCTTCTGTCTTTGCCGTTTTTGGGGATGGGATGGACTACTGCAGTTTTTCAACAGGTTGGATAATATGCATTATTTAAAGCATTGTTGAGTAAAACAGTGTACAGCTTCAGTGCTTCAAGAAGCAAGTGTTTTAGAACAATGTTTGGAATACTATCTATTACAGAAGATTTCTTGTTCTTAATAAATCTAAGGATGTCCGAAGTTCATCCTTGTGCACAAATATACTCGCGTTTATATTTCTAAGCGGGGAATCCGCTCTATTGTTCGCACTAAGTGCTGTGGAACTTCAACTTTCAAGATGCCAAATGTTAAATTCATGGCGGAACGAAATATGGTGCTGGAGAGCGTTTTTTCGTGTCGCGGTTAGAATGAACAGATTCGTTCACCCTAAACACTGCCTCACAAGAAGAACCAATAGAGTTCGCTTTCTTTTCCGGATCCTCGACTGTTACGAACTTTTCGTTGGAGTTGATGTATTCTAGTGTAAGTCCTGCGTTCAGCAGTGTTTGACAATTTTCCAGAGTCCCATCTAATCCATTGGTTCCATGCGGATTAGTGAGTTAACATTCACAGCAATCATTTTAAGAGTTAAATCAGTCGAACAAAACATTGCGTCTATGGTGTGGAGTTATTTGGAAACAAGGTCGAATAGATAATATCTACTCGGGTCGCCTGTTCTGTTAGTTTTGTTCCCGAATTTTTCAAACTTTTTATTTCTAACGCAGGAAACTGTGCTTGCAGTAAAATAGCGGGAATGTGTGTTTGTTCCTCTGGTGCAGACATTTTTATTATGTTGTACCTCTTTACAAAGCCCCACCATTTCCGTCACTCACACATATTTCATTTTCTCAATATCTCCATACACATCCATCTATAATGTCTTGCATCCATATCCCCAAAACAACATTCAATCCGATGTTAGACAAATTGAACCCAATATTCAATTATCAAATTCTCAGAAATCCCTTAAAATTCAAACATCACAACGCATATCTTCATATGCATTGTATGTCCAGCTATCACGTGAACATCATCATCATCGGCACTACAGCCGGGTCCGGTCTTGGCCTTGTTTAGCACCTCTCGAGGCTTGTTAAATTTTCCATAATAATTTATTTTTACGGGCAATGTTATTAGCCTTGCACCAAAGTCATCACGTGATAAACGAACCAAATGTTTATTTGGTTCGTACACACGCATATCTTCATATGCATTATATGTCCGAGCCAAATGTGCTTTTGGTGCGTATAATCTCTATATGTATCGCAGCCAGATGCTTATATCCTAAAAATAGATTCAAATTCCCATCATTTTCCCCAGTTTCTCACATACAAATGTCAATGGAGATTGGAATAAAAGGTCGATAGATTATAGATTCGAGGATCAGTCTCGATTGTCGTCCGAAGTGTAAGCACGCCAATCAACTAAAGTATATATGGTATAAGAATTTTAAAGTAAAATATTGACACCAGGAATCCCGGCCTTTTACTTCATTTCAACGATCGGTCTCAGGGCTAAAGAAGCATGGTGGGGACCGCAACGAGCCTTCTCAGGAGCGGTCTATCAAAGAGACCCTCGTCCTTTTAAGGACACGCGCTCGCAGAGAGCGGGGCTATTACAATGTTGCGTTGTTCTTCCACAATTGGTGATTTCTTTACACCATCTGCCATTTGAGGGTATGACATACTAGGTGTCATGAAGTTATTGTAAGAACGAGTTTTCATTCTTTTTTCTTCTACATTTTGTTTCTTTCTGGCTTCCAACCTTGATTTTAGTTGTTGGTAATTCGGACAACCTCTAAAGTTAGCGGGGTGACCTGTATTTTTACAGAGGACGCAGGATAACTTATTCTTATCCGGGTGCTGTTCTTTACCCAGAGGGTGATGGAAAATTGTTTAACACCTGTAAATTTTAAATTGTCGGTTTGGATATTTTTTAATTCCTCGAGAAATTTTTTCTACATGTTTTCCCCATCGCATTTTTAATTGTATGATAGTCTTTCAAACTATCGCACGAAAAACGTATCTTGTTGTTTTTTAATCGTTTTGTTCTAAAACTATTGCAAGTTAACATACCAAGTTTAATAATATCTTTTGTTTCCACGAGGCTAACAATAACTTCTCTTTTCTGTTGGCTGGTGGTTGTATCTCATATTTATCCGGTTGCTGCTGCTGTTTTTTCTGCTGCTGCCGTTGCTCCTCCGTTTGTAGTGCTTTCCTGTATTTGCTTTTGTAATTCATTATTTTTCCTCCAGAGTCTCGCTCAATGTCTTTCTCGATGTTATCTTTGATGTTGAAAACGTTCGTTTCTTGCATCACCAGTTCTTTAAACTTGTTCCCTGCTCCAGCTTAATGAGCATTATTGGGAATAATTAATTCCTCGTCCTTCGCATCGAACTTTTGGGCGCTTGACTTGAAGATTCTGTTGTGGATTGGACCTTCTCCGTAGCAACATTTTAGATTCAGCATAGACATCGTCCATGGTAGGCTGTACACTTAGTAACCTTGGTTGTATGACCTTGTTTATATAAATTTTATGTTTACCTATTTACGCTTTTACTGCATGAAACAGTGCGCATACACGCACGCACAGGCAAACTTCGTATGCTGCGTATTAGCGCTAATTGTCTTCTTATTACTTTGGGTGCAGAGATGTCGTTTGCGTACCTGCATTCATTTATAACATGAAACACAGTTTATTGTTTAATATTTGCGCCCAGTTGACGTTAGTTTCCCGGTTTACCGATTGGTGGTCAGTTTGGTATTGGAATCAGTTCATCGTCATAAACGGCTGATCTTCATGAGAGGTCACGTGTTTGTGTTCAGGTCACGATATATTATGACTCCACAGTATCGCTGTGTTATGTGACGATATTGTTAAGGTTATCTATAAGATCGTGCGCGTTTAAGCTTGGGGGTTCCATTTTGTAAATTTCGTCAAGATAAATAGGCTTGGAATTCATACTTTCTGAAATCTGAATCGCCTATGTATGGCTGGTCCAACTACTTGGTCGGTGTCGTTGCTCAAGAAGTATTTCAGAATAATTTTGTGGCGCTCTTTGAATTGAGTTTCCTGTGTGAACACAACCGAAATCTTGTTTTTTTTTTTTTAAACATTTTTTTTATTTTCTTTTTATCTTCTTAGTTTCTAAATTACATGCTAGACAAAAAATGCTTAAATTCTAGCTTAATTATCTTATATTATAACTTACTGGTCCTACGCAGACGCTCTAAGCTAAACATTACATAACGACTGTATAATTTGCCTCTCGGCGACAGAATTTTGTTTGTGGGAGTACTTATAATAATTTAAATGACAAAGAAAAATTTTGAAAACTTTGAGTCGACATTTTTTTGTTTTTTTTTTTCTTAAAATTTAACCAATTTTTTTTTTTTTTTTTTTTTTTTTGATATAATTTTATTTAAAAAACTTAACTTAACTTAACTTAAATCTTATACTACCTTAATTCTAGAAAAGCTAAGTCTACGTAAGCTGGCTGATAATACTGTTATTCTTTACCGACTTTGGTATCCAGGTCTTTATATGCCAGTCAACCACCAGAACTGTTGACGCTGTCTAATACTATCGTCCCGGTCTCTGTGGGAGATAGCCCTACTGAAGCGCAGGAGCTCTTCCTCGGTGCGCGTAACTTTCCGGTCGTAGCACAATCGCCCGTCTACGGATGATCTACTTACATGATAGATCAGCGGAATTCCGGATCTATCCTGTATAAGCCTTTTCATGTCCAAGTCAAGGAACGCCTCTGGTGGAACAAAACCGTTGCGACGCACGCCCTCATCATACAGAGTGTTTGGATAATAGGCCCCGAAAATTAGGTCATTGGACGAGCTTATTGCTCTCGCAATTTTTAATTTAATCATAAAATTATCCACCCTATTTATGTACGCTTCATTATATAAAGTCTCATTTGAATAATACTTTTTATAGTCCGATTCCGGTGTCCGATATAATCTGAGACAACTTCTGAGACACTTCCTTTCGAACACCCGAATCTTTTCCATCAAATTTGGACCTATGTTAAACCATACTGGACAACCATATATGAGTATTGGCCTGATTAGCGTCATGTAGCATATGACTTTTACCCTGCTGTCAAGTTGGCTACTGTGAAATAGCCTCCTTGTCATAGCAAACGTTTTTCTAGCCTTGACCAAAGCCGCCTCTACATGTCTGTTGAAATACAGATATTGGTCTAGCCAGATGCCAACGTATTTAACTAAACTCTTGGTTTCCAGTTTATCTCCATGCGGTCCCACGACAACTAGCTTTCGCCAGTTTTTCCTTGTGTCGTTCGTGGTTTTATATAATGGAGTTCTTAATAGGATGGCTTCACATTTCTGGAAGTTGATCTTAAGTTTCCAGTCATCGCAATAGCGCTGCACGCTGTTGAAGTCTCGCTGTATTAAACTATTTATGATCTCAACTTTCGGAGCTGTTCTGTAAATTATGAGATCGTCTGCGTGCGCAATAGCCTGCGGAAGTGCATCTAATAAGTCGCTAATGTAAATGTTAAAAAGAATCGGAGAGAGTACCGCGCCCTGTTGCAAGCCATTCTTGATATTATACGTTTTATTAGAGGTCACATTACCACTTTTGACCACGAACCTCCTGTCCTTTAACATATCGTAAAGTACATATAGTAAAGGCTTATGTATGCCATGTCTGACTAGTTTGTAATACAACCCTTCGATCCAGACGGTATCAAAGGCTTTTTCCAAGTCGATCAGACAGGCACCTGTGCATTGGTTCCTACATTTATTCCATTGTATGTCGGAGACCAGTTTAGCTGCGGCATGTGTGGTTTCATGACCCGCCTTAAAGCCAAACTGGTTATTTGGAATAATGCTGTTGTCGTCTTTTTTTTTCACCAGAGCTTTGTTAATGGTTTTTTCAAATATTTTACTGATGCTTGGGAGTAAACTTATCGAACGCATGTTCATTGGGTTTGTACAGTCTTTGCCCTTTTTTGGGATGGGCTGAATGATAGCCGTTTTCCAACGCGCGGGATAATATGCATTATTCAGCGGGTTGTTAAACAGGACCGTGTATATATCTATTGCCTTTGGGGGCAGGTTCTTGAGTACGATGTTAGGTACTCCATCTATTCCCACTGACTTTTTGCTTCTTAATGAGTCGAAGATACTCTGGATTCCTTCCCTTGTGATTAAAAGGCTATTAGCCTCACCATTGGCATTAATGTCAATTGACAGATTATCGTAACTGAATTCGGTAAGACCCGGATTCTCCGATTGCCAAAGTGCAATTTCATTTCGGAGGTGCAGGTGATTCAGTAGAATTCTGTCCTCCAGTTCGTGATTTCGGTGAATGCTTTCATTCACCTTGTACATTTTCTGAAAGACAGCTCCCACAGCGTTCACCTTTTCCAAAGGATCTTCGATCACGAAGAGCTCACTATTGAGGATAGCGTTCTCTGTATATATGCCAATGTTGGTTAGCAGCTGCTTGTTTACCTCAGTATGTGGGATTTGGAGACACTGAATCTCGTTTTGATTATTTCTCCTGAATATTTTATTTATTTGTGGGAGCATATTCGGGTTATTAGTTTTTATAGCTCGAATTCTGTTGTTCCAATACAAATTTGTTGCTAATCTATAATTAGCTTTAAGTAATTGTTGGAGGTTTTTTAATTGAGATTTCAGTGATATTATCTCCTGGTCTTGTCTGTCTGTAAACTGTCTGTGTAATTGTTTTAGTTTCGATAGCAGTCTGCTCCTTTTCTTGTGGAGTGCGTTTATTGTTGCGTTTCTGTACATGTTAATGTGATCTGTAACTGTTGTTTTGGGAATTGTTTTGTCCATTGTTCGTTTTACGGTTTCGTCCATTTGTTGAATGTATTTGTCGATTTCGTCATTTGTCAGGTTTCTGTTTACTGGCAGATTAAAGTCATTCGAACGAAGTTCTCTTGTTAATGATCTGGTGAACCGCGGCCATCGCATTGCCCCGTAGTTATAGGGTTGCGGGCTCACGAATTCCTCCAGATCTGCGAGCTCGTTTGGAAGCTCTATTACTGCCGTGAATGCACAGTGGTCACTGTCGTATTCAATTGTCCGTAAACAGTTTGTGTTTCGTTTGTTGGTGTTAAGTAATCTCAGTCGTGAGTCGATTAGCAAGATATCTAAGAACGATCTACCTCTGGGGAACGATGGACATTCCGTAGCTAGCAGGTCAGTTCTATATTCAATATGAAACTGATCTAACCAACCAGCCAGCTGATTTCCTCTGGCATTAGATATATAATTTCCCCAATTTCTATGCTTGGCGTTCATATCTTCCCCTAGGATAAAGTAGTTTTTGCCTAGGTGCAATTGTAAGCATCGAAAGAGTGTCTCGAGCTCTGCTATAAATAGGTTATGTTGGTGCTCCTCAGGTGCGTAGACCGCAATCGCATACAAACCCCTTCCTTGCTGAAGGGGTATGCGTAGGGTACAGGCTTCCAGCACCCGGAACCTGCGCACTTCTCCACTATATATTACTTTATGATTGATTGATCCCTTTTCTTATAAAGATTGCGACACCATTTGATGATCCAAGACTGTAATTTTTCTTAGACCACCAATTCTACTGCTGGGTGTTAATTGAACCAAAAAGAAAGGTAGCTTGCGGTTTTCCCTTCTTGCCGTGGATGTGGTGAATGGTTTTACCGCGGTAAACTCGAGATCTTCGTGCTTCAGGTTTTGAAGCATTTCGAGCAGAGCCTTCGGTTCCATTTGAGGGTCGACACCCTTTAATAGAACCGTTACGCTCTTCGTTTGTTTCGGCGTGAACGAGTAAAATTCCGCGGTGGCTCTTTTTAAAACCTCTTTAATTTTGTCGTGGTCTGCCACCGTATATGTTTGAATGGCATGCCTGTTACCCGTCAGTCTTTTAACTGCAAAATTGTTTCCTATGGCTAGCTCACAAAGACTTACCAATTCCTTACAGTCAACATCTATGGTGTTGATTGGTGGCATCTTTATTTTTCCGCTGTTATTGTTGCTTTGCTGCTGCTGTGTTGCTTGCTGTTTCGTTGATCGCATTTGAGTTGGTAGTTGCTGTTGATGCTGCTGATGTTGAAGTTGATGTTGCTGTTGATGGTGAAATTGTTGCTGTTGGCCAATTTTTGCCGTTGGGTTTTGTTCTTGTTCGAGCGCCGCTATTTTTTTCTTTCGGTGTCTCTCTTGTAATCGGGCTCTTGCCATCGCAAGTTTCGCCTCCAATTCACTTATCTCTTTCTCTTCATCCTCAGACTCTGAGGATGCAAGAGAAGCGAATGAATTATTTGCCCCATATACGTTAAAGTTGGAACGGGAGGGGAGCTCACTGTCCTCCTCCAATTGTTGATCTGTTTTCTCCATTGTCAATTTCGCGGTTTTACTTCGCGTCACAATGGAGTTTTTCGGTGTACCTTTCCGTTTGTGTGTTGTCGCGTTTTTATCTTCCCCCGTGTTCATGCTGATTCTTTCCAGTTTGTTTTCATTAAAAAAAAAAAAAACAAAGGCGACCTGCAATACGAACCACGAAGTCGATTTCTTCCGTACGCCGACTCGAGCTCGGCTATCGTCGGCTAAGAGTCAGTATACTTGCACTCGCCCCAAATGATGCTTTGAAAACTCTGTGCTTAACTAGCAATATATTGTGTGTTTTAGTTTTCACTTTTACGACTGAGGTGATATATTTTAATTGTCTTACTTTTGTAGGGTTATATTTGTATTTAGATTTGATTTGTTTTTCTTACCTCAGTTGAGGAGATCCGGTTGTTTTTGTGTTTAATATTTTAAAAAACGATTATTTGTTTTTATATTTGTTATATTTACTTATTTGGGGCCGTTCTGGCCTCCGGATTCAAAACTGATCTCGAATCCAAAATGCACTCGCCTTTTATACTCTGTGGCAACAGAGATTTGTTAAAAGTATTACTTAAAAATTCCAAGAAGCCCAAACAAAATTGTGTGTGCTTCAATTGGAATAGGATTCCCGGAAGTGTACACGAACTCTATCTGAACTAATTCCCGGAAGGAGAAATCATGAAATGCATTTAGTATTACGCATTTCATAATTTCAAATTATAGGGAATTGAATCAATGCACGACAAATGGACTTTCGTTTAATTTTGTCGCGCATATGATTCAATTGGATCGGGATGTAAGGTACTTGGAAATTGAATCAATGCGCAACAAATTAACTTGTGGTTTAAATCTATCGCGCATATGATTCACGTGGATTGGGATTATAGGTACGTGGGAGAGAGTAGTGATTTAGGATCACTACATTCCTCCCCCCTTTAGAAAAGAAAATTAATCTGGAAGAGGTTAATTTTCTAGAATGAGCAAGGGGCGGTGGCATTTTGAATTCGTGATAGTTTACATGTTTGTTCCAGTTTAACATTAATTGTATTGATTCCTTATGTAGTTTAACATTATTAATGATAGTTTGTTCTCTTAAAATTATTCATTAAGAATTTCAATTATTATTTATTTCTGTAATTACTTAAAGTTTTCATTATAAAGATACGTTATGTTTCTTATATATACTTAAGGATATAGTACATTAATATTTATTACTATATTTTTTTTTTTTGTAAGTAATGCTAGATTTATTTGGTAATTAACATAAGGGTATCTTTCTTATCCATTTATTTTTGGATGTAGTTTTAATTAATTTGGTTAATCTTGTTTACAGATTTTATTAAAAATGAAAGTAAATTTTAAAGTAAATAAGTTTCAAATTAAGATACAAAGGATCAAAGTAAATGTTCTCATTTTAATTCGATTTTTTATTAATAATGAAGAGTTATTTTTCTAATATATACTTAAGTCATTAATATTAACTTTTTTTTTTTTTTTTTTTTTTTTTTTTTGTTGTTAATCATTTAATGCTAGATTAATAAAAGTGTATTTATATTTAAAAACGTCTTACACTAGTAATACATGTTGCCTATGCGTAAATATAGGTATATCTTGTAATAATGTTTAGCATTCTTTATAGCTTCATTCGCTTTCTTTTTTTGTTTGTTTCTAACTTTTAATGTTTTAGGGTTTGGAAATCGTTAAATCTTAATTAGGATTTACATACTTTTTTTTTTTTTTTTTTTTTAAATAGTTATTTACAATTTAGTATTTATCAATTGTCTTCCTCATTGGGGGTCAATATTTGTTTTGTTTTATTTGTATGTGATTTCTTTTTTCTATTTCAGTCCATATGACATTTATTATTACCACTTTTTTGTCATCTTTGTCAATATTGTGTATCCATTGGTATTTTTAAGTGATAAAGTATTGAACTACAATACACCCTGGGGATAGCATATGTCTAGGGTTGGTAGTGGGACACGGGTTGTTGGAAGGGTTAGAAATAGGGTTTTAGCCTGTTATTGTGGGTCACCACGGATCTTCGCCCCATTTTGATGACCGTATTGACTGGTCCTTTTATAGCAGTGACTAGGAAGGGTCCCTTCCAAATAGATGCCAATTTGCCCTTACGGTTTTCATTTTTTATTAAGACTTGGTCCCCCACATGGAATGTGTGTGATCTGATTTGGTGGTCATAGTAGGCTTTTGATTTATGCTTGTTTTCTAATTGGTTACGTTTCGCTATCGTATAGGTTTTTTGCAATTTGTACCTAAGGAGTTGGTAATAGCTTTCGTGGTTGTAAATGGGCTCGGGTTCGCGTTTTAAGTTAGAGGGGACCTCTGGGCAGAAACCATATAGACAATCCATTGGTGTTAACTTGGTGCTATCATGTGTGCTCGTGTTATACACGAAGGTGGCCGTTCGTAGGTATTGATCCCAAGTACTGTTTCAGCCACTGTCTGTGCTTCTACGTTTGGTAGGGCATAGCAATCCATCATTTTGGTCAAGTTATCTTGGAAAGTCAGTATATATTGGTTCCCAGAGTTAGATTTTTCTAATGGTCCAACGATGTCCAAGTATACTTTATCAAAAGGTTTCTCGGCTACATCGGTAATAACCATTGGCATTCGGAGTTGGGGTGTTGTTTTCATCGTCTGGCATTTTTTACATTTCTTGATATATCTTCTGATATCTCTTAGCATGTAACGCCACCGATATTTTTTACGAATGCGGTTGTATGTTTTTCTAACTCCCTGGTGTCCACCGAAAGGAGAGTCATGGTAATCTCGTAAGATGGTTAAGCACTCCTCGGGTTTGGTGATGAATTCGGGGTTGATTTCCGAGTCCAAGTCACCATTCGGGTCACTTTGCGTTGTACTGCCTGTATCCTCCGAGGTCTCCTCTTTCTTGTTTTTATCCTTTTTCGCCCGTTTTTGTGCCCGGGTTACCACGTTACACATAACAGCTGGAGAGTTGTCTGGACTTGGGAAGGTGCGTTGCTTGGATTGTTTCAAATCTGCTTGTGATTCAATGTTTTCATGTTGTATACGGCTGAGGGCGTCTGCATTTGTGTTGTACTTTCCGGGTTTATATTCGATTTTATAATCGTACCCGGCTAGTTTACGGTGGAAACGTGTTAGTCGACTGGTGGGGTCTTTGAGGTTAAATTCTCCTTTCAGGGGCTTGTGGTCAGTGTACACTGTGAATTTCCTGCCCTGTAGGTAACACCTAAAATTCTTTACCGCCCATACGACGGCCAGCAATTCCCTTTCGATTGTGGAGTAATTTCGCTCCGCTTTGTTAAGCGTGCGGCTGGCGTATGCTACTGGTTGGTCTTTTCCCACCGGGCCTTGTGAGAGCACCGCTCCTAGTGCTTCGGAACTAGCGTCAGTGGTTAAGTTAAACTCCCTGGAGAAGTCTGGGTATATTAGTAGTGGTGGTGTTACCAAAAGATCCTTAATGTCTTCAAATGCCCGTTGACAATTTTCAGTCCAAGCGAATTTTACATCCTTCTGAATTAAGTTAGTAAGTGGTCGGACAATCTTTGAAAATTGGGGAATGAATTTTCTATAATAATTTGCCATTCCCAAAAATGATTGCACTTGTCGGACTGTTTTTGGGACGGGGAAATTGCGCACGCTAGCTGTAGTATTCGGATTGGGTAGTGCTCCTTTTTCTGAGCATATGTGGCCCAGATATACCACCTCCTTTTGTAGAAAGCAACATTTCTCCGGTTGGAGTCGGAGGTTGTATTGTCTTAACCTGTCGAAGACGCGTTTTAGTTTGTTATTGTGGTCATCGAGGTTCTTTCCGTATATTACTATGTCGTCCAGGTATACGAAGCATTCTAATCCCTGAAGACCCGTGAGAACATAGTTCATTAGTCTTTGAAAGGTAGCCGGTGCCCCTTTCAACCCGAACGGCATGCGCTTAAATTCGTAGTGTCCGAAGTTTGTGCTGAATGCGGTTTTTTCTCTGTCCCTTGGATGTACTGGGACTTGATGGTATCCGCTGGCCAAATCCAGGGTGGAGAAATACCGGGAGTGGCCCAATTGGTCTAGGATATCTTCGATCCTAGGTAATGGGAATGCATCTCCTATAGTTTTTTCGTTCAGCTTTCGGAAGTCTACAACGACTCGCCATCTTTTTACCCCATCCGGTCCTGGTTTTTTGGGTACCACCAGGAGGGGTGAATTCCATGGGCTTTTGCTGGTTTGAATTATTTCGTTTGCCAGCATTTCCTCCAGTTGATCGTTTATTACTTGTTTTTGTATTTCCGGTAACCTATACATTTTTTGATTTATTGGGGGTTGGTCCCTAATGAGCGGTATCTTGTGCGATATCGCTTGGGTATATGGGAGTTTGTCTCCCTTTAAGTAAAATATATCTGCGTAATCTTGGCATAATTTTAAAATGCAGTTATGCTCCTCCTGGCTCAGGGTGTCGCTTAATCTGAGCTCATTCTCCAGCTGTTGTTTACGATATTTTGAGGGTTCTTCCTCTGGGGGTGGTTGCTTTAAATGGTGTATATTACAACATTTTTTAATTATACATCCCTCTGCCCCTTTTTTGGGAGAGGGTGTCTTTGGAGTTTTATTAACATCCAGATCTCTATTAAGTGCCTGCTTTAGAGACATTATTGTGTAATTTTTCAGCGGAGTTAAGGATAGCTTGCAGGAGGTGATTTCGACTGGCTGGGTCCCTGTGTTTAATATGCCTATTGCCACATTATTTCCTGCCGGTAAAATGGTTTCAGCCAAGAATATTCCTTTCTTTATTTCCTGTTTTGAACTGATCATGGCTTCTTTTATTGTTACAGGTATTCGTATTATTTTTGTTGTTCGTGCCGGAATATAAGCTTTTTTAATGAGTTTTACTTCTATGGATTTTGTGTCCGTTTTGGTTTGTGGCCGGACTTGTGTGGGTTTTGTCTTGGTGACGCTATTGATGGTCTTAGTAACCTCTTTGAATTTTGTTGCCTTGGGTATAAGTGGACCTGCTTTCTCAAACGGGATTATATTTTCTTCCTCGTTGTAGGTGGTTGGTGGGAACACCAATTGTTGGTTTGGGCCTTCCACGTTGCAGTGTTTTGAGAGGAAGTCGTTTCCCAGTAGACCGTCTTCTGGAAGATCGGGCATATTCCTCACTACTTGGAACGTGCAGGGAATTTTAGATTTCAAATTGAAATTTCCCTGACAACTTCCTATGGTTTTTCCCTTACCGAACGGTGTTTCCAAAGTGCAGGTTTCCCCGGAAACTATTTGGGCGTTGTGTTGCTTGATTCTACATTTCTTAATCAAGCTTACCTCAGCGCCTGTGTCCACCACTAGGCGTACCTTACCGCTTTTACTTATGTCCAGGGGGAGGTGGACAATTGGGCAGGCTAATGTCGGCGTCTGAGGTGGCACCCTTGATTTTTTTATTGATTCGGTCGAGTCTGGAGTTTTTGGCCCGACCGGGGGCCGTTTCCCGAACAGTGCGCTTGATCCCGAGACTCCCATTTCCTTCTTTGTTGGCATTCATTCAGGCTGTGGCCCGGTTGACCACAGAATTCGCAGGCCTGGCTTATGTGTAACACTCTGGGTCCATGTGTGGGTTCCGTACGGCGCCGTGTGGGGCTGTTTCTGTTTGTATTCCTGTTTGTTTCGTTTTGGCTTTTTAGCCGTCGACAGTCACGGATGTCGTGGTTTGCCTGTTGGCAGTGTGTGCAGAATGGGGTGTTTTTCCTTTTGTTGTACTCCGCATAGGTGTGTCCTATTTTTCTGCAATAACTACAGGTTACACGAGTATCCTGTTTCGTCCATCTGACCGGGTGACTTGGGGTTAGAGCTGTTGTTGTCCCATACATTGCCTGTTGGGGATATCTCACTACCTCTTGGTTATAGGCGGTTTCTTGTAAGGTTGGTTGGATGTACGGTACCATCTTAGTTTTTTGGTTTGTATGCGAGAAAGCTTCAAGAGTTTTGCTAAAGTTAGGGGCCTGTGGGTTTAGGGTTGAGACAAAAGGATGAGACTGTTGGATCATGGTGCTATTGGGTTGTACAGGGGATGTTGTTGGTGACTGAGTTTGTTGTACCTGTTCCAGTTCTAGTGTTTTCTCCATCAGAGAGTCTATCGTTACATCTCCCATCAATAGTAAAAATTGCCGATGGTATGGGTTTATTAACCCCTTTTTGTAGATGCTTTTTGCAAAGTCATCTAATTGTGCCTTTACGGCCTCAGACAAAGTGGGACCGTATTTTAGTTCTGCGGCTTTCTTACATTCCATTAACGACTTCTTCAGTCGTAATTGGAATAAGATGATAGCTTCTGCCGGATTTTGCCGAGTAGCTAATAGCTTATTTACCAGGTCCTGATAGTTTTCTACTGGTAAATAAACCTTTCTTAGCAAAACCTCGGCTTCCTGAAAAGATGGGAACGGAGCGGACGCGAATAAGGCAGAAGCTTCACCCCGTGGCCTAGTAGGGAATATTTGTAAGAAAGCCCCGTGTTCTTCAGTCCTGAGGCAGTTTAAAACCCTCTTGCAGCAATCCAAAAAGGTTTCCAATTCTGCTCCTATATGCGGATTTGGTTCCCCGGAGAAGATGGGGATTAGCTGTGCTGACAGCTTCGCAACCTTTGTGTAATCAATGGCCATTGTTTCAAAGGTTGCGAGATCCGTTTGGTGCTGAAGAACTGGAATTTCCGATAAGGATGGGCTGGGGTCGCGAGTTTTGATCGGAGGGTTTGCTTCGATTATGGTTCCGCTGCGAAGTTTTTTCGGTGAAGGGGGTACTTGGTCGTGGGATGTTCTAGAGCTTGAGGTGGTTTCTTGTTCCATGGACGGATGGTGGAATGGTTAGGTTTTTATATGATGCTGATAGGGAGGAAGAAATGGTAGTAATGATAACTAGCGGGGAGTCTGTTAATATTTAAGACATTTGCTATCCCGTAAGTGTTTTCGCGTTAATTTCATTATTTTCGTTATTTATTTATTTAGGAGTGGAAATTCGTCCCTAGTGCAGGGAATGGTTACACAATACAGAAAAATAGGCAATTTTGTCAAGGGTGGTTGGTAATATGGACGGAGATGGAGACGACCGAGCCTTAAAAATTATTTTTTGGAACAAATTATAGATTATGTACAAAAAAAAATGTCTTCATGAAGATATTAATAAAAGGAAATAAAATGCTTACTTAGATCTATGCGCTAACTGCTGCCCCTGTTGGTCTGCTGCTGTTTGGTTGATGTTGTTATGAGGTGGTTGGTACTCTGCCTTCGTTGTTGTTTCTGTTGTTGTTGGGGCTGTTGCTGCCCGTTAGCCTTGATGTTGTTTTTTGTGCTTTCTTTCTGTGTGTTGAGTTGTTTGTTTCGAGGTGGTACTCTGCCTTCGTTGTTATTTCTTTTTTTTTTTTTTGGTTTTGACACTGGTGTTTAAGCCCCAGGTACGCTTTGAATTATTTTGTTTTTTTTTTTAATTTATTTTTTTTATTATTTTTTTATAGTACTTCCTGGTGTTTAAGCCCCAGGCACGCTTTGAATTATTTTTTGTTGTTATTATTTTATAGTACTGTTCCTGGTGTTTAAGCCCCAGGCACGCTTGGAATTATTTTTTGTTTTTTATTATTTTTTTTTTTTTGGTTTTAATTACCAAGTCGTACCTCCGGAGCCAGACTCAGCTCCGGACGCAGGGCTGAAGGTGTCTTGTGCCCAGTACGCTTGTAGTTGTGTTATTGTAGTGATCAAGGATTTTCAAGCACTTACAAGTCTTTAACTTTGGCTTCCTTGATCCTACCGGCTGCGCCAATTATGTAGGGTTATATTTGTATTTAGATTTGATTTGTTTTTCTTACCTCAGTTGAGGAGATCCGGTTGTTTTTGTGTTTAATATTTTAAAAAACGATTATTTGTTTTTATATTTGTTATATTTACTTATTTGGGGCCGTTCTGGCCTCCGGATTCAAAACTGATCTCGAATCCAAAATGCACTCGCCTTTTATACTCTGTGGCAACAGAGATTTGTTAAAAGTATTACTTAAAAATTCCAAGAAGCCCAAACAAAATTGTGTGTGCTTCAATTGGAATAGGATTCCCGGAAGTGTACACGAACTCTATCTGAACTAATTCCCGGAAGGAGAAATCATGAAATGCATTTAGTATTACGCATTTCATAATTTCAAATTATAGGGAATTGAATCAATGCACGACAAATGGACTTTCGTTTAATTTTGTCGCGCATATGATTCAATTGGATCGGGATGTAAGGTACTTGGAAATTGAATCAATGCGCAACAAATTAACTTGTGGTTTAAATCTATCGCGCATATGATTCAATTGGAATTATGAGTAAGGGTAAGGTATTCGGGAATTGAATCAATGTGCGGCAAACTAACTTTTGGTTTAACCTGTCGCTCATATGATTCACGTGGATTGGGATTATAGGTACGTGGGAGAGAGTAGTGATTTAGGATCACTACACTTTGTTTTTGTACCTCACTGAAGTGATTTTGTGAGCACGTTTTTTGTCACTTTTAACATTTGTTTTGTTTGTTTGCTGTTGTTCCACTTTGTTTTAATTGTCACACACGTCACGTCACTGTTTTTCTATTTCGCGGCTTCGTTTTCGTTTATCAATTAGATTAATTATATCAATAGGTTGTCCGTTTTTTAAACACACGTTTTGAAACTGAGTATTCACAGAGTGAAAGCCGATGTTTTCGTGATATTAAAACACATTGGTTATGTGATAAACAGCACTTTAGTTAGTAATGTAATGGTATGTTCGTCAATGAAAAAGTGTATTAAATGTGCACAAAACCGAAATAAATGCACGATAAATGAATAAATAGTCTAATGAGTTGATTGCGATTAATATTTCACGAATTTAATAATAAATTCACTGCGGTTGATAAATATTTGCTTAGAGAGCTGAACTGCACGTCTACATCGGATGTTTTATATATTGTCTCTGAACCGAAATGTTGTCCCATCAGACCAATTCAAGGAGGTTCTTTACTATTTAGTTACAATAGGTCACAAAATTATCGAGTTTATGTGAATTTGTATGAATTTTTTTATATTCTAACATTACCATAAGTAAAATGACCAACAGAACTCATAAAAACGTATTTTTTTGGTACAATACTAATATTATTAATCTTTAAAAAACAACTTAAAAGTAATAGGAACGGTTATGCTTTTGACTGAAAAAGGGATTTATCTAAATATGATTAAAAATAAACAGAAAAGGGTAAATATTTATTAGAAGGAATATATAAAAGGTTGAATGGAACTGATTGTATCGAATTGAATTCCATATAACTGAATTTAACTCAATTGAATCGAAGTAAGTTAAACCCAACTGTAATTAAATGAAATTAAATGGAATTGCAATGCAAATACTGCAAGGAGTCTTGCCTCTCGAACCACACCTGCCCATCGGCAATTGTCTCAAAATATTGGTTGATGTGCATTTTTCATTTCCATAATTACCACCGGAGAAGTCATCTGCAAATACTTGTGGTATTTTTTATTCGATTAATTATTTGCTGATAAGATCAGATTGAATTTCGATTCCTGTCCTTGGACATGGGTGGACCCCTCGGGAGATTTATGAAAATAAAGCCAATATGTTGCGCATCCTGCAGATACTTCCAATATCCGGTTGTATTCGCTTGAATGGACTTTACATTGAATTTGCAAGATTAAAAAACAAACCGAATGGAAAACAGTTTAAATGTTATTTTCATTTAATTTATTCTTCCTTTTTTTTCCCAGACACATACAACAAATCTGATTGAATTACTCCCCTCACATTGACAGAATAATGCGCGCTTGGGTGGTCGTCATTGTTGTCCCTTTGCTTCAGCTCATTACGTTTATTTTTGTGACTCATCATCAATATCGTGGCTATTAGGATTTTTTGGAAATTGCCTGTGTGCCACAGGGTAGATGCAGGGGTGTTTACGACCTTTATTCTGTTTTTTCATGCACTTGTACACATACACAGTATAATGACGAAGAGAGGTCTTGGTGGCCCGACGGGTTGAAACGTTCTTTATATAAATTGAATGGGTGGCAGGATGAGAGTTCCAATGGTTGTGTGGCATTCTCAACATTTGCAATTATGCTCCGGAAATAACATCCTGCAATGTGCTCCTATGGCTCGAGTTTCAATCAATACTGTGCTGTAAATGAAAAAAATCCTGAGAGGATTTCAGCGATTTTGGAAGAATGTAACTATGGTGGAGGTGGCCAATATGATCGCGATATGATTTTTGGTTATATTTTAATGCGATTGTTTAATATGCAATTCAATATAGACAGTTGCTTGTAAGGGGTGTTTCTTATTCGATGAATAGTTTTACAATAAAAAGTAGATAGATGATGAACAGCGAATCCTAATAAAACATATTCAAAGTTTATCGAATTAGTTTTATTCGCTTACGTATCGTACGCGAATAAAAGTAATAATAAATAGTCACTTAGTCAGTATAGCTAGTTGCGGGATTGAGATTATAATACGTTATTTCTGCTGGACCTCAGGATGTAAGCCTTGGTGTTATATTTAAATTACTACGTAACTTTATAAATAGCTTTTCGTAAATGTTAACTAATTACCATTCAAGTAGCCCCTTGTAAATGGTAACTAATTAGTGGTACTTCTTTCAGCTAGTTTCTTGACACAATAGAATTGTTAAATATGTATTTAGGTGCTCTATAGAACCATAATCATGCCGATTGTTCTATACGGATGCGAAACATGGGCTCTCACAAAACGGGAAGAAAATAAATTCCGCGTATTCGAGAATAAAGGCGGTAAATATGACGAGGAGGCAGGACAATGGAAGAAACTGCTCAACCACGAATTGGAAGAGCTTATAGCGTTTGAAATAATAGTGAAGAAGATCGTGTTATTCGAATTGACGCTATGACAGTTTGAATCACGAAAAAAATTGAACCTAAGCGTTACCAGTTAGGCTACTGACCGTGTTTAGAATTTGATTTTTAAACTCGGCTATACTCCACTGATGTGAATAATTTTTGTTATCGCTATGGTATACGGCTCTGATGTATTTTCTTGTTCGATTTTTCGTTCGGTGCTCTTCACTATTTTGCTTGCGAATTGTGTGTGTATCTGTTAGAGTCGCCACACCACTCCCTCCGCAGTAACCTCGTTACGATCAGATTCGTATGCGAACGACTGACGAACGAGAAAACGAATTTGATTTTTAAATTCGACTATACTCCACTGATGTGAATTATTTTTGTTATCGCTATGGTATACGGCTCTGGTGTATTTTCTTGTTCGATTTTTCGTTCGGTGTTCTTCACTATTTTTGCTTGTGAATTGTGTGTGTATCTGTTAGAGTCGCCACAAGCTATACCACAAACCTACAATAGCGAGAGTAATCAGGTCGCGAAGATTAAGATGGGCCGGGCATGCGGCGACAATGGGCAACGTGTGTAGAATTCTTGACGGAAGACCAACGGGAAAGAGACCGGCAGACCGGCCGCGACGGAGATGAGAGGACAAAGTGAGGTCTGACCTGGAGGAGATCGGATCCGAAGGTCAAGCGTGGAAGGAGAGTGCATTGGACAGGGAACAATGACGGCATGGAGTCGGCGTAGTCATGAACATACGGGTCCCTACAAGTCAGTAAATACTAGTGTGGCGGTTCCTTCGAACGCCACTACTTACCTTGCCATCATAATTCGAGAACTTCCACCAAGTTTACAAAAAAACGCTATAAAACAAGTACTATGGCGGTTCTATTCGAACGCCATTACTTACCTTCCAATAAGCATGCCTAACCGTACACTGCAACCGCCTGCAGGCGTTTTCCCCTTACAGGTTTTCCCCCATAATATGCATTCAATGCATCTGCGAAACCTACCTGAAGAAGAAATCTATTTATGCACTTACGGCATCATCGCAAGACACCATCAATTTCCTAAAGCAATTCTGTTTCACCAATAAGAAACCGACATAGCACGAACCACCACAGGGCGCCGTCAATATTCCTTAATGGCAAGAAGCACATGAAACATTCATGTTCCTTAAAAGCAATTTGGTTGCACCATCAAGCAACCAACGTTACCCGAACCATATCCAAGAAATATCTCCTAATGAGTCTGCCACACAAGCGCAGGAGATATTTCTTCTTTTCCTTTTTTACCTATGCCCCCATCGGTCGGTCACCCGATCGAAAAGCAATGGTTTAACTCGCACCTGGCCGCAAAAGGGAATCGAGTGTTCGTTAGTAAATACACACACGAGAGTTCGACCCTCTGAAAACGCCAGCAACATGCGCCCGATCAGCATAGATGCCTTACGCGGTGCCGATCGGGTAAACATTCTCATGTTCCTATGTCACGATGGCTTGCACCAGCTGCAACCACTCCGTGTAACATTTCCTTTTATGGAATTATAATGTCCACGGTTCGTATGCTCATGGGCACACCGCATCTGTGTGCGTGTACATCCCCACCATGAAAGATCATCCCTTATTGATCACCAAAGCGATGGATGGAATTTGGTATTCTGTCGTTTCGGTGGCAATCACCAATCGCGATACTGATTCCGTGGAGGCAAGTCGGCCCTCCACGTTTAACAAGTTAAGTAGTCTGAACTCAACCCTGTCAGTGGACGTGCACAGTCGAATTACTCAAGTCGCCTTTTACGATAGCTAAATTGTTTACGTTAAACCAACACCTTGTGTAATCTATTATTTCAAGAAACTTGACGTGTTTTGAATTACTTATATATCCATTGACAATGTACAAACTAAAATTACTCCAGCTACCTTCTGCAAGCAAAAATTGTTTACGTTAAACCAACACCTTGTGTAACCTATTATTTAAAGAAACTTATTGTGTTTTGAATTACTTATATGTCCATAGACAATGTGCAAACCAAAATTATTCCAGTTACCTTGTGCAAGCGTAAATGGAGTCCCATTCTTTGGTAAACTAAGAAATATTGTGCCAGTTAGTTTATCGGTTATTGTGAAAATAAATAAAGAGACGAAGGAGGTAAAGCGAAGGTGTTTTATTTAGTGAAAAATCAGAAGACTTCCAGAGACACTAGACACCAAAAATAAAAATCCTTTGTGGTGACAGGCGAGGAAGGTTTATGTGAATCTGTGCCCCTGCTGGCACCTAACATAGAACAACTACCCACAGTAGGACTTAGGTGGTACTCACGTTTAGGCTGGTTAGGACAGAGGTTCCTTTTTTACCATCCTCAATGCTCAGTGGTGTTTTAGGCTTGGTCACGGTGCTTTGACCTCTCGACCGATACTCTGCTCACTTCCCTTTCCTCTATTCGTGCTTCACTTGAATTATAAATCAGAATTGTCTGTTTTCCTGTTTCACTTTTATATTTCTTCAGTCAACATTAACATACGTCTTTCAAGTCATTTGAATCTTAAACATTGGGTAGCTTTCGTTGCTGTATTACTTTTTTCTTTCTCTCCCTCTTTCATCGGGTTTTCCAATAGGGACTTGACAACTTTGAATTTAATTTGTGAACGCACCCTTTCACTAATCATCGAGCTGTCACTGTCAATTTAAGTCAACATTTTCATCATGGTTATGTACACGGACGAACAACGTCTGCAAATTATAAAAACTTACTATCGAAAAAAAGTTGTCAAGTCCCTATTGGAGAACCCATTATATGTATTAAAAACTTTTTCTCTATCTCATTTTTAACCGAATTACACCATAGATAAGACCAACCGCCACTAATTCTCTCCTCTTTTTTAACTGTCACACACTCCTTAATTGTCACAACCGTTGTCGCTTTTCCGCCGTTTTTTTTTTCTTTGTTTTTCCTTCTTTTCTATTATTCACTGTCATCTCAACGAGAAAACAACGGCGACGATCGATCTCGATTTTATCGAAGATATCATCGTCATCATCGGCATTACAACCGGGAACCGGTCTTGGCCTTATTTACCAAATCTCCCCACCGGTCCCGATTCCGATTTTTTTGTTTTTCCTTCTTTTCTATTATTCACCGTTATCTCAACGAGAAAACATCGGCGACGATCGAATTTATCGGAGAGTTCTTCATCATCATCGGCACTACAACCGGGAACCGGTCTTGGCCTTATTTAACAAATATCTCCACCGGTCCCGATTTCGAGCCGATGTCATCCAGCTTGGCACTCCCAGGCTCTGGGCATCCTGGTCTGCGCCGCCCCCCATCGCAGACATGGTCTGCCGCGCTGTCTCCTTCCATACATCCTGCCACAAAGGACTTTCCAGGAAGGTTTCTCTTCGCTCATTGGAGCTAGATGTCCTGTCCACCGGACTCTACCGAGCTTGATTTTTCTTAATACGTTAGCTTCAAGGTAGATCGCGTACAACTCATGGTTGTAGCGTCTCCGGAATCGTCCTATCTCACATACGGGGTCAACAATTCTCTTTAAGACCTTCCTCTCGAACGCGGCTAACAGTTCAGAGTACGTCCGCCTATTTCTTCTTCCATATTGTTATCAGCTGTAGTTAAAGGATTGCACTACTTCGGATTAGTGCTCCGCTATCCTGATAGTTTGACCAACGTTATGCCATCTCTTCACAGAAGTTGCCACCATGTACTTAGTGTTTCCCTCATTAATGTGCAGTCTCAGTTTTTGTGCCACCTGTTCGATTTGGGTGAAGGAGTTCTGTACAGCCGAATCGGATCTACCGATGTTGTCGTTGTCATCTGCGTATCTGACAGGACTTGGTGACAATAGTCCCTCTAGTTGTAACGCCAGAGTCGCGGAGTGCTTTCTCCAACGCCAGGTTGAAGAGGAGGCAGGCCAGACCGTCCCCTTGTCGGAGTCCATTAAAGATGTTTATTGGTTTGGACACCAATCCCGCTTTTTTTACTTGACTAGTTACGTTGGTCATGGTCAACCTACAAAGTCATATCAATTTGTTTGGAATGCCGAACTCTCCCATGGCTATGCTATTGTAGCCGGCCTGAAAGTTTATAAATAGATGATATAATGGAATCTTAAATTCCAGCCATTTTTCCATGGCCTGTCTAAGGGTGAATATCTGATCAATCACTGATTTGCCTGGGATGAAGGCACACTGATATTGACCAATGATGGCTTTAGTGTATGGGGCTATCCGATCTTGTAGGATAGTGGAGAGTATCTTATAAGCGGTACTCAGCAATGTTGCAATGGCAAATTATTCCACGACGCCAATCTTCCGGCATCTCCCCTTGCTCCCATACGTGCACCACGGTCTCATGAAGTGCGTGATGTAATACTGTCCCTCTTTGTTTGATCAGCTCAGCTGGTATGCCATCAGCTCCGGGGGTTTTATTTGATTTAAGCTGTCTTATGGCTATTAATGTTTCCTCAATGCTTTGTGGCGGCAGCGTTTGGTCTTGATTTTGTATTAGTGGAACCTCCAATTCTTCTGTGAGCTGACCATTTAGCAATTCATTGAAGTGCACTTCCCATCGCTCCAGAATGCCCTCAGGATAGGTGATCAGATTACCCTCTTTATCCTTGCAGTAAGTACAGGGTGATGTGTACCGCGTCGTACGTCTCCGTAAGGCAATCCGCGCTCGGAAAACTGTACCAACAAGATAGTGATACGAGTCGACGTTGGCACCTCGGTAAGTTCGTACCGTCATCAGGCTCGAGGAGTGGCGGCGATCTATCAACACGTGGTCAATTTGGTTGCGAGTGGCTCCATCAGGTGATACCCAGGTGACTTTGTGGATATCTTTACGCGGAAACCTGGTAGTCGCAACGACCAAGTTTTTTGATGCTGCCAGTTCGATGACTCGTAGTCCATTGTTGTTAGTGTTCTCATGCAAACTATGGGAACCTGCGTAGTGCCTGAAAACCGTCTCCCGACCTATTTTCGCATTCAAATCACCAAGAACGATATTCACGTCGTGTCTTGGGCAGACATTGATGGCCCGTTCGACGTTCTCGTAGAATTCCTCTATTTCGTCGTAAGGGGACTCCACTGTAGGTGCGGGAACGTTTATGAGACGTAAGTTCTTAAACTAGCCTCGCACGCGAAGAGTGCATAGCCTTTCGTCTATTGCACTAAAGCCGATAATGGCAGGCTTCACTTTTTAGGTGACTAGCCATGGTGGTTTGCATGACAGCTGTAATAAATGTCATACTCGTTGTTTGAATAACACCACTCCCCGTCCATCTTATTTCTTGTAATGCTGTTATATGAGCCTCATATTCGGACAGGGCATCGGCTAGCTGCTGTGCAGCTAGAGGTCTGTATAGTGAGCGGACGTTCCATGAATAAATTCTTAAATCGTTTAGCCATTTTCGTTTCCATGGTCGTTGTCGTGTAACCGGCCAAATCCGAGGCTTGTTAAATTTTCATTTTTACGGGCATGGTTATTAGCCTTGCGCCAACCTTTCTCAGGATGTCGCTGCATGCATTGGTTCACTACTTGGCGAGTGCCACAGTAGATATCCAGGGGTCTCACATGGAAACCGCATGTCAATTTGGATTGAACAGGGACAAGGATCGTACTGGCCTTCGCTGGGTTGAAAGCAATCAGTAACTTTGCCCTGTATGTTCGCTCCCATCTCCCCTTTTTCAAAGTTCAATCACCACAAAAATTGGAGTCTATTGTTCTATTTAAGCGCCATATAGTCGTCAATTGGATGCGAGAGCAGAGATAAATTGAGGAGAATTTTTCACAAGATATCAATTTTGGCGATGAAGCCCTTTTCATCTTATTGGCTTTGTGTAGAAGCAGAATTGTCACATTTGAGCTGATAATAATTCAAAACGACAGTTGAAAAGCTTATGCATCCATAAATGTCACTGCTTGATGCAAATGTTCTGTTGGAAGAATCATCGGTTCTACGGTTTTTCGTAAATGATGCGAGAAATTCTGTTTCGATGAATGCCGAGTGTCGGTATGCAATGTTAACCAACTTTGTTTTGGACGAAATTGGATGCTATCGATGTGGGCAATATGTGGTTTCAACAAAATAATGGCACCACGTGCTACATAGCCGATGCACTCATGACTCTTTTGGATGAGAACCTTCCTAGCCGCATAATCTCTCGAAATGGTAAAGTGAATTAACCACCAAGACCATGCGATTTGACGCCTTTGCATTTATTTCTTTGAGTAAGTTCTAACAAGAAGACTCTACGGCTTTGGAGAAACGAATTTGTATGAATGAATCGTGTTTCTTCTAAAACTGTTTACAAACACTTTGTGCCATGAACTTCCGGGTTCCTACAGGCCAATAAATAGTAGTAATAGTATTATGGGGGGAGTACTAGTTGTATTGGTCAGAAAAATCGAATTTTTTTATTGCATTTGATTTGAATTCATTATCTCAATGTTCAATTCCAATCGCCGTGCTTCTTCGCCACGACCGAGGGAAGAGCGTGGACGCTATTTTAACGAGACGTCTTAACACTTAATAGCAGTTTTTAATTACACATTTAGCGGCACCATAAGGGAGGGACTAAGATAGAAATGGTCTGTAAAAATGAGTTGATGTTCGATAAACTGATTGTATAGTTAGTATTGTCTTTTCAGATTTTTCACATAAATAACAATATTTAATTCAATTTTAATTTGTGGACAGACACAAAACGTGCGCACCCTCCTGCGGTTGAAATTCTACTGCCCTCTACGAAAGTACAAATTTTCTCCTTTTTCATTTTCTTCTTCGAAAACTTTCTTTCTCATGAATGAAGTCAAACTGCTACCGTTAGCTTGATTATAGGTTTTACGCTTATGCGACTATAATATTTTATTTTGTTGGATTTCTTTTCAGAAACGTCACATAGGGTATTTACTATATTTACTTGGTGACGATTCTGGGTTCATCATATTAAGCAAACGCTATTGCAGCTGCTATGTACATAGGATCACGATTTTTTGGAAATCGTTTAGGAAAGTGTGATGATGGATGGGATATGTATATTTGGAAAAATGCTCGATTTGATTTCAGAATCGCAACTTTGAGTATTTACTATATTTACTTGGTGACGATTCTGGGATCGTTGTATTAAGCAACCACTTTGTATAATTATATGGGAAATCGTTTGGATTAAATGGGGTGATAATGAGATATGTATTATGTATTATTATATGAGAAATCGTTTGGATGAATTGGGTTTTATGAGAAAACTTATATTATATGGGAAATGTGTAGATTATATGAGAATATGGGTTTTTGTATATTGTTATTGGGTAATGATGGAATATATATATTTTATGGGAAATGTGTATATTATATGAGTATATGGGTTTTTGTATATTGTTATTGGGTAATGATGGAATATATATATTATATGGGAAATGGGTTTGGATTAATTGTGTGATGATGGGTTATTATATTGGGATTGTGGGAGGATGGTAGGGCTTCCGGAGCACTACATCAAGAATACTCTCACCCAATTTTATGAGTCTAAGCATTATATCCAAGATTGTAGATATTTAAATCGCCCTACTTAGAACTATGAATCACGCACAGCTGCCGCTCGGTGTAATAAGATATACTTTCACCTTTCTATTTTATTGCTTAAAATGTGTGGCCTTGTAAACCTAGAAATATGTTTATATTAGTATATTTGGAAATATCTGTTTGAATTTTTAAATCTTGGGGCATTTTCGTGTAGGCATTCGAACGTTAAACAACAAATACTTTAGTTTATTTTTATTTACTCCTAATACGTCGAAATGTTTGTATTATTAATATGCCCAGTTTACATCATAAAAGTACGCGCCAAACAAGATCATCTACAGGATTTCGCAAAGACAGATAAAAAAAAGAAAACAGACTTTTAACCCGAAAACCGCAGAGACCAGCGTAGTATTAGTGCGTCTCGAAAAAAAATAAAGCTGCCCGAAAATAAAAAGACTGAAATAACATCTTTTAAACATAGTTACACTGCTCTTCCTGTAGGTGTTTTGAAAGCTATTAGCTCATTTATGAAGATTTATCGAAGAAAGAACTTCTTGAAAGATGCGTTGGTGGATTTACACAAATTAATAACGAAATTTATAATCAACTTATTTGGGAAAATCACACCAATTCAAATTACAGCCTGTCCATCTGCTTGTATATTTAATGAAGGCAACGTAGCCCTACTCAAGATTTTCGAGGCACTGGGAGTACCCTGTGGCCGACATGCCCATTACTATGTCGCTAGTCAGGATGAATCCCGTCTTATGAATGCTGAGCAGCGCGCACAAGCAGCTACAAGAGAAGGTACAATGGTTCGAAGGCAGCATCAATTCAATGTTTTAGAGATTGCAGCAGATGCAGAAGAGCTACTATAAATGTCCTGGAATCGACGACACGGTGTAAGTTTAAAAAAATCTGTTTCAAATATGAAAAAAAAACTTCAATATTTAAACGCGATTATCTCAGAATCGTGTTATTTAAAAAACACCATTGCGGTGGACACGATTACTAAAAAACTATTTATACGATCAATCCCAAATTTATAGTACTTATATATTATGATAATAGGTGCAGGCTGAACGAAGGATTTTCAATTTTGTTGACTTTTGTTTTTTAGAGCAAGATAACCGAATATTTCATCAACATCATCGGCACTACAACTGGGATGCGGTCTTGAACTTATTTATTAGCAAGTCTCGAGGCTTGTTAAATTTTCCATAATAATTTATTTTTACGGGCAAGGTTATTAGCCTTGCCCCATAACCGAATATTTCATCATCATCGGCACTACAACCGGGGGCCACAGTCTTGGCCTTATTTAGCAAGTCCTGAGGCTTGTTAAATTTTCCATAATGATTTGTTTTTTCCGGACAAGGTAATTAATCTTGCGCCAGAATATTTAGCACCTTTAAAAAATATAATTTTTTTTTTGTTGAAACTATGGTCATTTTTAAAAAAATTAAAATCTCTATAAAACCTTCGTTCAAACCCTAGATAATGCAATTTATTAACGTAATCTTTTTGGAATGCTGTTCCAGATAAGCCGTTCTCGAATTATCTTGTCCACCACAAGTGGTGTCCAAAAACAGGCGCTGCTGAAAGACAGCTGTAGTTCGGTTATTTTTAAATATTTTTTAATAAAGAAAATTCGACAAATACATGAAAGTATGTACTAATCGATGTTATAATCAGTTATGAAATAAATATTTATTATGCTGTCGAAAAAAATTGAGAAAATGTCGTAATTTTGTCTATTGACTAGTTAATATCATCATCATCGGCACTACAGCCGGGATCCGGTCTTGGGCTTATTTAGCAAGTCCCTCCACCGGTCCCGATTTCGGGCTAATGTCCGAGGCTTGATAAATTTACCATAATAGTTTGTTTTTCCGGGCAAAGTTATTAGCTTTGCAACAACCTTTCTCAGGATGACTTTAACCAGTACTCCCCCCTTAAAACTTTTAACCTCGCTAGGTATTTTTGAGGGTACTACTGTGGGGTACGAAGTCGTGGCACCGACATGGGCGCAGAGTTATACTTCGTCCCACTAACACTCCGCTGTTCGAACAAACACGATCCTGCTGCAACAATCACCAGGGAACAAAAGATTCAATAAAACACTAAAGAATCTTTATTTTTATTATTTTATTTTATTGTTAATCAGGTTTATTTTAGGTAAAACTTTGTATATTTGCCTTAAACTGGTGACGAACAGTCACTGCTTATAATATTACACACAAAGTGGGGAAACAGATAGCGTAACACACTTTACTCGCGCAGACGAGTCACACGATTCGAACGAAACTACGAACTTGGGGATTTAATCTTGCGACTCCGGAATATACGCATCCCCGTGCGCACCGGGGCACGGAATGGACACGACCTGCTCGGTCGGTGGATGGAATAAGAACTCTTGACTTGAATTAAATCCTCAATTAATGGTGTGGTGAATATCCTCTCGGCTAAGGATATGTTTACTTACCACAAGAGAAACGTAAAGTCTCTCTTTGTGAAATAGAAAACCAGATCTCGTAATGAAGATCATGGTGTATGGGTGCATGTGTGATCGTGCAGATCAAATTGGTTTTCTCATGAAACAATGCCACGGAAAAACAAAGCAAAAAGACGGTAAGGACAAAGGGATCGTGAAGATCATTGTTTATGATGTGCATTGCGGCTAAATAAATAGATGGCGATGCATCGAGGAAATGGTGCTAAAAGGAAAGATGGGACAAGGGCATCATAAAAGTCTTGGATGTGTGATGCCCTTGTGTAAATAGACGCATAGCCATTAGAACAAGGTGCTAATGGATTGGGATACTTTATACAATGAAAATTGTATGTCGTATCTTGGGTCGGTGGAAGAAACGGATCCCTTGTCTGCATTTGTATATGCAGGGTAAATCGTTTGTGGCAAAGCACTAAATTGGTGATTGTTTGTATTTAGGAAATGCTGGAGATGCGGTAATTGTCTGTCGATTGAACAAACGAATCGCTGGTCGGTTTTTTGCAACTGTAAAAACAAGCTGTCCGACATAGCATTTTAATGATGGCAAAGGGTGCCGAATTGTTTGGGATTTATGATGCATATGCACATTAAAGAATTTGTGGGGTAGGTGGTCTGGCGCGCCTGCGTGGGTGCTGATTCTACCACCGACCCACTAACACGTTCACTGTCACTACCGGGTAATTGTTCCGCTGCAGCAAAAGAATCTGTTCACAAAAAATTTAGAAAAGGAAACACTAGGATGAAGTTTGTGGTAGTTGTTTTTATTGTTTAGTGTTCACTCGAGAGCCTGGCGTTTACAAATAGCGATTTCCGGAGCCCCGGTCATCGAACACAGTAACTTAATTTTGCTCACTATAGTCCGTATGTCTTAAATAGATTTGGAACGCAATATTTTGAAGAGGTTTTGGGACACGGAATTTATCTCAGATACCGTTGCCGGAAGCGGTTATTAACATTTTGCTCACTATAGTCTGTACGTCGCAGATAGATTTGGAACGCAAAGTTTTAAATAGGTTTTGGAACACGGAACTTATTTCAGATATAGTTGCCGGAAACGGCCATTAACATTTTGCTCACTATAGTCTGTACGTCGCAGATAGATTTGGAACGCAAAGTTTTAAATAGGTTTTGGAACACGGAACTTATTTCAGATATAGTTGCCGGAAACGCGTGCCCCCGGTGGCGGTTGGACCTCGACTCACTAATGGGTAATGTTAAGAGTGATGCGCACTTGATGGCGGTTGGATTGTGACTGACTGGTGAAATGGAAAAAAAAAATCTATTCGTCGCGTCGTGGCGGCTGAATCATAGCAGAAATAAGGTTGCTGTTACTTCCGAGGAATTTCGAGAAGAGTTACTATGCTCGCAAAGTATTCAGTTCCAGTGAATCCTCGCCGTACGAGCTGAGTTGGATTCGTTGGTTATGTATACCGGGAAATTGAAATTGCTCGGGTGCACGGGAGGAATATCGTTTGGATAAAGTATTAACCGAAGTAATTTCGGGGAAATGTATGCGGCTTGGTATAGTTGGTGGCGATGGTTAATGTTCATTGTAGATTTGAATATGTGTTTTATTACGGCATATGAATTTCGGAGAAATTGGGATTGCTTGGTCGCAAAGAGGGAATATGAATTAAGTAGAGAATTGACCGAAGCAATTTTAGGAAAATGTATGGGGTGATGTAATTGAGGGAGATGGTCGGTATTCCATTGTAGGTTGTAATATACATTTTATTACTGGTTATGGATTTCCGGGGAAATTGAGATTGCTTCGTCGCAAGGAGGGAATGTGAATTCAGCGAAGGATTGACCGAAGCAATTTTGGGGAAAATGAATACGGGGATGATTAGAATATATTCTGTTGAATTATATTCTGTTGAAGGTTTGGAATGTGTTTTATTGCAGGGTATGGGATGTATGCTATTGCGGATTTTGCATGAGGAGTTGGGTTACAGGTTAAGGTAAAGTGACGCGCTGTTAGCGGTCAAGGTGGGCTTTGTGGGTTGGTTCTCCATGTGGTATAGATCCCCACAAATTCTTTTTAGGAATTTTAGATAATGCGTTGTATGCATTAAATGGCCTTGGAAAAGGAAATGTTTTCAGGTGCCAATGCAATTGCATTCGCGAAAAACATTGGGAGTTGGGTTGCTATTGTGGGGGGTTCTTCGGGTAAGCTTAAAAGAACCCCCACACTACTAGTGCGCGGCAGACCCTGGCTGCGATGGAGGGATGGCATAGACCAGGACGACGTGGATGCCCAGAGCCTGGGAGTGCTAAACTGGATGACATCGGCTCGAAATCGGGACCGGTGGAGAGATTTGTTAAAAAAGGCCAAGACCGGTTCCCGGTTGTAATGCCGATGATGATGACTAGTCCCTTTAGAGTACGTTGATAATAATAGTCTACCATCTGAAAGTATTTGAAAATAAAACAGTTTTCTTTTCGCACATGTCATTTATGACAAAGCTAGAAGGCAATATGAAAAGTTATAAGAATATTGCTTACTCAAAAAAAAAAAACTGCATCCATATTCCATTGGTTGTATGCTCTCAAGCATATTTCCAAAAAGTATCAATAATACTCTAAGAATTACATTTTATAAAATATACAAGTATTTATTATACAAGGTCATTGTTCCACTTATAAATTTAGAATTCTTAGTCCAGAAGTTATAAACGATGAAATCACACAACATTAACAAACATAATTTAGAGTTATTATTCTATTTGGCCGCTTTTCCTTCCTCAGGACAACAAAGTTGGTTTAAATATTGAATCAATGTTCTTGTAGGACGTCCAGTCATACGATACGAAAGCAAATAAGGAGGACACCCTTCCTCTGCCAGCATACCTACCCCTGTAATATCTAAGTGAGCCCAATCGAGAGCACCTACGAATTGCTAAAGAAGTATCTTAAGTAGGTATTATTCAATTTATTACTTATGCAAGAACTTACATGAAGGATTGCAGCCGCTAAGCACGAAGTGGCCAATCCCCAACCACTATTATTAATATCATACGCAACATTTTCTGTAAACATTTCGATCTTATATCTGTTCAATACTCTAAAAATACGTTAACTTACTTGCAACTTGGTCTCTGAAGTATCCCCACAGCGGCATCCTCCACATTCGATCGCCAGTAATTGACCCCGCTCGCTTGAAGCTGTCCCATACTTCAGTTTTATTCGTAAACAAACCGCAACAAGCACCTTGAAATGCGGATCTTACGCCAGTGGCCATGTTTCCAACATCAATAATTTGACGCGGCTTATGCGCCATTTGACCATAGAGCAAGGGGTCAGCCATGGCTGCTACACCGGCACGTTCACACGACTGAAAATCAAAAACTTACAGGTTGAACGGATTGGAACCATTTCCTAAGTCTATACCTTAATCGCAAGCGTCTTGCCATTTAAACAAGTTACAACATCACCAGGTTTACAGCATAAGCCCGAAGGCATATTCTCACATAATGGTATTACTGCCACTATGTTCAAAGGTAGTGATAAAGCTGCTGCTGCCCTTATTGCTGCGACAACAACCGCTGCTCCAGACATAGACGCACGGTAATGATTCATTGGTTTTTTACGTAACGAAAGGCCACCACTATAAGATATTTTAAATAATTTACACCGTAGTTTTTAAATCGAAAAGCAATATCGAAACGAACCTGTCAAATGTGATTCCCTTGCCAACTATTAAAACCGGTTTATCCTCAGGTGATGTACCACAATAGGTTATTTCCAGGACGACTGGTGGTTCACAAGAACCCTTAGCAATCATCAAAAATGAATTTAAACGGTTCGCTTCGATCCAATTGATCGTTCTTATTTCAACAGTTACACCACAAGGACATAGTGCATCAACGGCTGCCTGAGCAAAAGCAGTTGGGGTCATTTGATTTGCGGGAGCATCGGTTAAGCGACGTGCTAAATTTTGGGCTTCAGCTTTGAATAATCCACGAGTCCAAAAATCAAGATCAGGGGATTCAAATAGGCACAATTTAGGAATAATTGTCCTGTTTTTTTTTCTTTTATTGTCTTGATATCGAAAGATCGCAATAGCAGCTCCTTCAGCTGCTTGCTCTGGATATTCCATCGTATCTACATGTACTTCAGTACATCCCCACATCTGAAGTTCTCTAGCCCCAACTCCCGCACAAATTCGAGCATTTTCCAAACCTTCCTCTAAAACCTCCTCAGGATTATATTCAGCGCATTCTTTACCTAAACCGATTACGGCCACCGAATGAAATTCAGGGCTTACGTTTTGGAAGACTTTTCCCTTCCCAACTCTACCTGTTATCTGGGTTCTAATTTCATATAAAGAAAATAGCAACAATAAAATGTTATGGTCATAGCAATAATTGCAAATGAAAAAAAAAAAACAGATTTAATGATATAAAAAAAAATTAATTTTTACTTACTCCTGGATTAGGCATGTAATTTTTCCATGGCATCTATCATCGAAAATTTCAGCGCATCGAGTTAATTTGGGAGGATTCTCACCCTCTTTCTCGTACACACCTAAAACTAGACCTTTCTGTTGAACAGAACAAAAGAAAAAGAAAAAGAAAAACAATCGAAAACGAGAAAAATAATTTTATAACCAAATGGATCGATCTCAATTATTGTAACATACCACAGATCCAGAGGAAGCCCATCGTTTACAATTATGTTTTGTGTGACCCGTGAATAGGTGAGATTTCGAAAAATTTTGCAAAGGGCAAATTATGCGAGCCATCATATTAAAATTACTTCAATATACTACTTTCAAATTAATTAGTTTCACTAAAATTTTTTTAACTATTCGCAACCCAATATGAAGAACTATTGAGCTATTAATGAAAAACATGTAAATACGAAAGAAAATCAATTGAATTTTGAGTCGAAGGCTACTCGCCCGCTGGGGAGTAAAATCACTGAGAACATTTTTTGCAAAGTGAATTTATATTTATCTATACACATTTTTTTTTAATCCATTACAATACGTTTAATAATTTAAAAATCTTGCGTTTAGCTTTCATAGCCCCGAGAGTGTCGGGGGAACATCATGCAGATATCATGATAAATAATGGAACTTTGAGAGATTCGTCATCGCAGGACCGGGCTCGCTCTCGAGGCTCTGCCCGCGCTCGATTGGTGACGGCATTTTGTAACATCAGGGGCATCGGTTTCACCAATACGAATGTAAACGCCGTCCACCAATATTTGCAAAGGTCGATTCGTCAACTGATTCGACATATCTTCGTTGCTCAGGATACGACTTACATTCGAGATTCCGTTTTAAGGGCGGAGTCTGCGTTTTCGCGCGGTCCGATCTGGCTTGCCAGAGGATGGAGGCGTTGGAACCCAATAATATGGACATCATATGGTTGAGGGTCGTGCTGAGGAATTCCGTTAAATTTCTTCGTTGTCTTTACCGCTCCCCGAATGACGATCGACCGGCGACATTTTTCGAACATCTTTCATGTACCGTCGACTAGATACAGATCAACCACCCAGCTTCTGATATTGTTGTCCTTGGCAACTTTAATGTGCACAATTCCAGTTGGTTGTTACATTCTAACAGAACCGACGAGGCTGGGAGGCTGGGAGGCTGGCGGAGATGTTTGCTGTAAGCCACAACTTGACTCAACTCGTGGGGGAGCCAACGCGAGTGCCGGATGTCCGAGGCGATTATGCGAACACCCTGGATCTGTTTTTGACATCCAAACCGAGTATTTATACCGTAGAGGTTTCTGCGCCACTGGGAAACTCAGATCACTGCTTGGTATCTGTCGCGCAAGCACTTGCATATCAAGCGAATAATCGGCCTAGGCAGCTTCGCCATATATGGAAGTATGGGGCTGCTAACTGGGACGATTTGCGAGATTTCTTCGCATCCTTTCCATGGTCCGAGGTGCGCTTCGGAAACTTCGATGTTAACGCTTGCGCGGAGTCGGTATCAGAGATTATTCTTCTGGGGATGGAGATGTATATTCCACATTCCATCAAACGAAGTTCGTCTGATAAACCTTGGTTTGACAAAAAATGCGAGCAGATTACAGCGGCAAAAAATAGAGCTTTTAAGCAATGGCGCTCCAATCCCACCGATGCTAACAGAATGAATTTTGTTAGAACCGCGAAGAAGTCACACAACGACAGGGTGATCAATAAGCTCCTTCGGTGTCCAACTGGTTCGCGCTCCTTCTGGTCAATGGCAAAGGCTGTCAGCGGTAACTTCACATCCTCCTAGTTCCCTCCGTTGGTGACAGACAGCGGGACGTTAGTCACGAATCCAAAGGATAAAGCTAATGTGTTCGCGAATTTATTTTCCGCGAATTCAAACCTCGATCCCGGCCTTTTGGAGCCACCTGTGATCTCGCCGGTACAGTCTTCCATGCGGGATGTGCGATTTTGTCCGCGCACTATTCAACGCATTCTACGTGAACTGGACTGTAGGAAGGCAACCGGCCCGGACGAAATACCAGCAATAGTCCTTAAGAACTGTGCTCCAGAACTATGGCCGATTCTTGGCAGACTCTTCCGCTTATCTTATGCACGGAGGACCTTTCCTGCCTGCTGGAAAATCGCTCGAGTTCAGCCAATCCCATAAACCCGCAAAAAGTGTCTCCCACGAAATTACCGTCCGATAGCATTACTGTCTATTTTATCTAAGGTAATAGAAAAAGTCATCAATACAGAGTTGGTTAAGTATCTGGAGTGCAACGGACTTCTGAATGATCGTCAATACGGATTCCGTGGCGGGCGGTCCACAGGAGACCTTTTGACACTTATAACCGATTACGGCATGGTGAGTCAAGGGCGGTCGCATTGGATATCTCCAAGGCTTTTGACCGCGTCTGGCATGGGACATTGCTGAGCAAACTTCGTTCATATGGACTTTCCCAACAACTTTGCGACTGACCGAGGAACTTCCTCGAGAATCGATCGATCCGGGTTGTTGTCGACGGCGAGTGTTCGGATCTGTATCCTGTTAATTCGGGGGTGCCCCAAGGTTCTATTTTGGCTCCAACCTTGTTCTTGCTTTACATAAATGATTTGTTGGAGACAACGGATAACAAAGTGTTCAGTTTTGCGGATGATAGTACGCTTGTTTCCTCCTTTTCGAGTGTTCGGCCGATTGGTGCATCTGCGTCGCATCAGCTGAGACGTAGACAGATTGACTCTCTAAATCAGGATCTAGATAGGGTCCTGCAGTGGGAAGGGCCAATCTCGTCGACTTCAATGCAGCGAAGACACAATATACAACATTCACAAAGAAAACTGGATCATCGGTTCCACAGCTGATGATGAATGGCGGGGCCCTCGAGGCTGGGGAAAGTTTGAAATTGCTCGGCGTCACGGTCTGTGGGAATGTGTCGTGGCATAAACACGTGTCGAGTATCGCCAGGTCAGCCTCAGGAAAACTGAGTTATCTTTTTAGAGCCAAGAAATATTTTACTCCGGCCCAACTTCTTCTCCTATATAAATCCCAAATTAGACCCGCGCTCGAATATTGCTCTCATGTTTAGAGCTCGGCTACTAAACATACCCTCGACCTACTTGAGAGTATGCAGAGACTAGCGATCCGCCTGATCGGGAACTCGGCACTGACGTCGGGACTACAGTCGCTATCACATCGAAGGCGCGTAGCCGACCTCTGTCTGTTTTACAGATATTACCACGGCTACTGTTCTTCGGAGATTCGTGGTATTGTTCCACCCAATTTGGCTTATATGCGCTCCACAAGACAATCCGACGGATCGCACCCGTTTGTGGTTCATCTCCCGACGGCGCGAACATTCCTGCATCAGAACTCGTTCCGTTACAGAGCTGGGAAGCTGTGGAACTCCCTTCCCACGCGAGTGTTCCCGGAGCGTTACAACCTGCAACTGTTCAAAAAGAACTGCAACAGTTATTTGATGGCATCTCGGGGCGCCCACTCGGCGCTATAGGTTCGCCTCTCCCGAGAGAAGTTTAATAAAAAAAAAAATAAAAAAAAATAAAATAAAAAAATTCCTTTCACAGGGAAGACCATTTGTTACGGACCATGTGTGTTTTGAACTCAGCATGTATTCTATTACTCTTGCCGGAATAACTGTCCGCCTCATATGTCTCTCCAAAATCGTTCGTGCAGTCTCGAATCTCACGCACTCTGTGAGTACGTGTTCTGCATTTTCTATTTTGCCTTCGCGATACAAACAGTCTAGGTGATTTTTGGCGGTTTTTATATGTTTTTCAAGTGTTCCCCCGAACACTGTTTACCGCAGAGAAACGAATACACCAACGGAGCGCACACAGCACAAAATTGAAACACGAAAAGAATTATCTTTATTTTTGACTTTTATTTTTGTTTTAGAGTTTGGTCTGCACTTACGTCTAGGACACACTTTTGGACACATTTAACTTAGGTTACACCGTTTGAACTATTTTGAACTACACATTCGACGTTAATTCTTCTTTTTTATTTTCGCGATATCGCAGTGCGGACGACCTCCTTATCGGGTTCCTCTCTGTTCGACTATCTCGGATACTCGAAAACGACCTTTCGGTTCGACGGTATTCTCTAGACTCTATGTCTCTATCTATTCAATTTTCAGACTTTCCCATAGTATCTGTTAACAGCATAAAATTTCCCTTTGCATCTCAAAACGAGAATTTCCCGTAGGATCTGAAAAGGAGAAATCTTACCTCATAATCATCAACACCATTAGCTGTTGGTTATCGGAATCTCGTTCCTTTTGTTCAATGATCGCATGCCGCCGGTTAGGTTAGCCACCTGGCTTAAGCTAACAATGTTCTTGTGTGTTTCAGATGGGTAATAAAAGGAACCGTGGGATTGGTATAGTGTCTTTGTTAGGATTTTCGAATCATAAACATCTAGTGAGCGATCTACGCTAAGATGTTTATGATTGCAGGACTATTGGACGGCAGCGAAACGATATGCCTTGTTTGCACAAGTGTGCCTTTGCGTTAGGGCCATGCAAGGGATTTAGGTGCAAATTGCTATTAGCTACCAGAGTATGCATCCGTTGTTCGGTTTATTTGCCGACAATGGTATTTCAAGGGAAACATCGCGTTGATGCTTAGGATGGGTGAGTGCTTTTCATGCGATGCTTTCCTGCATGGCGAATTTGCTTAGATGCGATGCTTTGCTGCATTCTTGAAATTGTTCTTGCATACGATGTATGGATGCGTTGAACTCGATATTGGAAGCTTTTGAACGTTCCTTGATTTTTGATATCGGGTTCAACGTTGCTGCAATGCCATATAACCTTTTGTTTCAGGTATGGTTACTGACTATTGGGACACGTGTTTGTGGGCACGTGTGCCGAAAAAGGTGAGTAAAGTTCCATGGCGGAAAGGATACTTCAACCAGTAGTGAGTTGTGTGGTTCGTAGAACCGTTAGAGATTCACATGCTTATACTTGTGCAAGTATTGTCGAAAGCATCCATGTTCTGCTATTAGCTGAGTCAAGTAGTAATTCAGCTCGCCATGTTTTCTTTTCACCCATGTTTATATATCAGGTATCATGGTGTGGGTCCGTCTTCCTTTGATGAAAGAATCCCACCTCCGTTGCCATTGTCTTAGGCTTGAGAGCTCTAATTGTGGCCGCATTCTCCGACGGTTCCGCCAAACCCCACGGCCCACTTACCTGAAAAACCCCCATAACACCATCCCAGTCTGCATAGGTTTTCGCCAATGCAATCGCATTAGCACCTTAAATGCTTTACGCATCTAGGTTATCAAATTTATAATCTAAAAGTCCCTGTTAAAGAATACTTACCTTTCCTGCATCTCTTCGCATACTAATTCCCTGTAAGAATTCTTTCCTAACTTATCAGGAATCCCAAAACCAATTCGGCACTTTCGGTGCCAGGCAAATCCCCCTAGACGAATTCCTGAAAACAAAATGATTTGGTTTACATACAATGTAACCATCACAACAGGGACTATAAACATTGCGTCCCATATTTTCTGTCCTCACCAAGTGTATCATAAATTACCATTCATACACATTGGCTGGCGACCTACACCCAAGGGACCAAAAGAAATATACGCATCTCGCGTCTCTTGGCACCAATTAAATCCTGCAGCATAAGCAAATGCAAATAGGAATTCAATACCTACCCTTTCCAGCGATGCCATAAACACCATTTCCCGGTAATCTAGCTAAAACCCATTAGCACTTTTCCACATTGCATTGCTGCTTATTTATTTAGCCGCAATGCACATCTCAGACAAAGACCCAAACGTTCCCTTTGTCTTCTCATATTTCGGGATCTGCTTCTCATCAGCAGCGGTATAAGCGAGCACAAACCCAATTAGCATCCAATGAGATTTGGCTTGTTTGCTTAGCCGAACTCACATCTCATGGGTGCACATTATGCCCTTTCTTTGTCTCAGTTTCGTTCTCATGGCCTTGTCCCACGAATAAAGCAATGTACATACTTGTGTACCACCATGATATTTATTACAAGATCTGGTTTTCTGTTCCACAGAGAGAGACTTTACGTTTCTCTGGTGGTAAGTAAATACATATCCTTAGTGGAGAGGATATCTACCACCACACCACAACCTCACCCCATTCGCGAGTCGGCTCTGCACCGCTGAGTCGAATTACATCCGCCGACCACCACTGTCGTGCCACTCCCGCTCCCCGGTGCGGACGGGGACGCGTAAGTCAACCGCGAGTCGAGTTTGATAAACTGTTGGGTGTACGCCACGAGTTTTTTTATTTTATTTTATTTTAAAACGCATTTATTTACAACAATAATTACAGTTCGTTTTTACAGTTTTTTGATTAAATGCTATCTCAACTTCCACAATAATAATTTGTATTCTATTTTACTGGCTCTACGCGAGCACTCTAAATTATACTAATAACAAATTTTAAGACTACCTTTCGGTATACAATTATATATTAATTACTTATACAGCTTTCAAATAGTAAATTAATTTTCAAGTAAAAAGATTGAGAATAAAAAAACTTGAAACTATAATCATATAAATTTTTGATTTTTTTTTTTTTTAAACATATATATACATACACATACACATACACACACACCCATATATAAATATATATACACATATGCATATACATATATATAAATATGCACACACATACATATATTTTTTTGTTGGCTCATTATATTTAAAATCAAAAGAATTTGGTTAATAAATGAGTAAAAATAGTGAGGAAGCGGAATGTGAAGGGGGATAACGGGGCGAGGGAGCTAAGGGGTAAGAGAAGACATTTAGCTTATACGGCCTTCTAAGTGTCAGGGCGTGCAGTCCTTTCTTTGGTATTTAACCACCACCAGGCTGTTTGAAGTTTAAGTGCACATTGTTTATCTCGGTCTCCAACGGCCATGTTGTAACATAGACGAATTGAGCTATTAGGGAGAGCATTATTATAATTAATTCTTTTATCCCTAGTTCCCCGAAACGCATGGTAGATAATGGGGATTCCTGAACTATTTTGTATTAGACCTCTACTGTCTAATAAGAGGAATGCTTCTGGGGGATAAAGCCACTCTGTAGAGTGCTCTCCAGATCCCTAAAGTTAGGATAGAAAGCTCCTGCGATTAAATTATTTCCATTCGCGGCCGCTCGTGCAACGTGGCTTCGAATTATTTTGATTATAAAATTATCTATTCTGTTAAGACCTGCTTTATTATAGACGTCCTCATTTCGATAGTATTTCGTAACCTGAGATTCTGGCGTCCTGTACATTTGGAGACAAGAACGCAGACATTGTCTCTCGAATACCCGTAATTTCTCCATGTAGTAAGGGGCAATGTTAAACCATACTGGGCTACCGTACACGAGTATAGGTCGTATTAGTGCTGTATATGAGATGATTTTAACTTTCGATTCCAGGGCTCGATTGCGAATTAATCTGTAAGCCATAGCATAGGAACTTCGAGCTTGGGAGAGCGATGTTGCTATATGTTTATCGAAATAAAGAAACTGGTCTAGCACGACACCAAGGTATCTAACAACCGTTTTGACTACCAGAGGTATTCCGTTTTGACCGATAACGGAAAATTGTTTCCAGTTCTTTTTTGTGTCACCCGAGGCCTTGCTTAAAGGTGTCCTAAAAAGAATAGTTTCAGTCTTGAGGAAGTTTATTTTTATCTTCCACTTATCACAGTAGTCTTTTATTCTATTGAGATCATCTTGTAAATGTCTGTTGATACTCTCAATTTTACTACCTGATCTGTAGATTACTATGTCATCGGCATATGCAATGGCATGCGTAAGCAAATTTACGAGATCGCTCGTATATATGTTAAATAGAACAGGCGAGTTGACTGCCCCCTGCTGCAAGCCGTTTTTTATATTGAAAGTCTTGTTGGAGAATGTGTCTCCGCATTTAACGATGAACTGTTTGTTCATTAGCATATCATATACAATGTACAGCAAATTTGCGGGCATGCCAAGGGTGGTTAGCTTATAGAAAAGTCCTTCTAACCATACGGTATCAAAAGCCTTTTCAAAATCAACCAAACATGCGCCAGTGCACTGCCGTTTAGCTCTATTCCATTGAATATCGGAGACAAGTTTGGACGCCGCATGCACAGTGCTGTGTTCGGCTCTAAAACCAAATTGATTATCTGGAATCACTGTGTTGTCCTCAGTCCATTCTATTAGCTCCTTGTTTATCACTTTTTCGAAAACCTTGCTGATGTTGGGGAGTATACTGATCGAGCGGAGATTATTTGGTCTACTATTGTGTTTACCCGGCTTTGGCAAGGGATGTACTATTGCTGTTTTCCAACGCTGTGGATAATATGAATTATTCAACGCATTTTTGAACAGAGTGGTGTAAATATTTACTGCCTCAGGTGGCAAGTGTTTGAGGGCAACGTTTGGAATTTGGTCAATTCCAGCAGACTTCTTATTTTTGAGTGAATTAAAAATACTGAGGAGTTCTTCTTTATTTACAAACAAGTTGTTGTCATTTTCATTAAAAACTGTGAAGTTTCTACCTTCGGAACACCGCCTACTAATCGTGTTGCGAAGTGAAATGTGGTTTTGAAGTACCCGTTCCTCCAGCATATCATTAGAGTAAGAGGGTTCGTTTACTTTGTGTATTGCCTCAAAACACGCACCGATAGCATTCGATTTCTCTTCAGGATCCTCTATAATATAACAGTCATCATCGGCAATAATGTTTTCGAGATTAAAACCTGCGTTTAGCAGTGTTCGGCCGTTATCTGGAGTTTGTGGTATTTTCAGACAGGGAATATCATTATAGTTTTTCCTTCGGAGCAGTTTGTTTATTTGTTGGAACATATTCGAGCCATTTGTTTTAATAGCTCGAATTTTCTTTTCCCAATCTGCGTTTATGTTTACTCTGTAATTTTCCCTTATCAATTTTTTTATATTTCGAATCAGAGACTTTAGTGTTGTTATTTCTGCGTTTTGGCGGTTAGTGCATTCCCGGTACAGGGTTTTCAACCTGGATAGGAGAGAACTTTTCTGTCTATTCAGCGCGTCTATGGTTGAGTTTCTGTATTGACTTGTGTAACCCCCATCCTTATTTATTTTTGGAATAGAGAGATCCATTGATTTCCGAATAATATTTTCCATCGTTTGGAGATAGTGATCTATTTCTGTGTTTTGAAGGTTCCTATAAGTGGGTGGGTCTGCAGCATTTGAGCGAATTTCTCTTCTCATAGTGCGTTCAAAACGTGACCAGTGAGCTTTGTGGAAATTTAGGAGTCTTTTTGTTCCCTCGTTTCGAGCAACATTTCTTCATTAGGGACTTTAATAGTTGCGGCTAGTCCATAGTGATCACTGTCATAATCGACTGTTCGAAGACAATTTCTGATATTTGTATTTGTATTTAGGAGTTGTATACGGCTGTCTATTAGGAGGAGGTCCAAAAAGGAGTCCCCTCTTGGGTAAGATGGTGTAGCAGTGGCATAGATTTCTACATTGTATTCGATTATGTTTGTTTGCCACCAATCGAATAGGGTATTACCTCTGGTATTGGAGGTCGAGTTACCCCAACTAGAATGTTTTGCATTGATGTCTCCTGCCAAAAGGAAATAGTTGTTTCCTGACTGTAATCTGAGGCTCTCGAAGAGCGTGTTTAGTTCGCTTATAAAACGTGGGTTTTGGACTGTTTCAGGGGCATATAGGGATACGACGTATATACGTTTCTGACTTTGGACAGGTATTTCTACAATACATGCTTCTAGCACTTGAAACCTGTACACATCTTTACTGTGCAAAGTTTTATATCGGAGACCTTTTTTAATTAGAAGTGCAACACCGCCTCCTTGTGTGGAGTTTGGTCTGTCTCTTCTTACGATATTGTATTTTTTGAAGCCTAATTTATGCTTTGGGTTTAGCTTAGTTTCGCTGATTAAAAGAATATCCGGGCATTCTGCTTCCAACAGTGTAACTAAGTTGTCTCTTCTCTCTGTTCTGATGAGTGAATTAACATTCACGGCGATAATTTTAAGTGCTGATTCAATTTGGAGTTCCGTGGTTATGGCAAGGGTTCTCCTAACAGCGACGAATAGACGAAATCCATTCGAGCAGTTTTTTCATCTAATTTCTTTTCTAACTCAGTGATCCTTCCAAGTAAGACCTGTACTAAATTTTTTAGCTCTGCATTTTCTTCACTAGCAGATCCTTTCTGCTCGGTTTGAGCCCTTCTTGCTGCATTAGTTGGTTTGTTCTTCAATTTGATGCTTTTGTGCATCCATTTTTTGCCTTCAGTGTTTGAGCTACTGGGCAACCCCTAAAATTGGCTGTATGTCCTGTATTTTTGTACAACACACAGGCTAACTTGCTTCTATCTTCAAGCTTTTCTGTTCCCAGATGGCATTCTCCGACCGGATGAATGTTTAGACACTTTACGCATCTATACTGCATATTGCAGTTTGATGCTACATGTCCAAAGCGTTGGCAACGCATGCACTGTAGTACGCGATTAGACCTACGAATCTTTTCCCAACTAACAATGTGCTGGTGGAGGTATTTAATTTTTATTAATCCATCAATTTTACTATCAGGACTTATTGAGACAATGAAAAACGGTAATCTGCGATTCGTGTTTCTAGAATACGAAGTCGAAAATGGTTTTACCCCTGTAAATTTCAAACTGCCTGTTTCAACATTTTTGAGTTCCTCTAGAATTTCTTCGGGGGAAAATGATGGATCTACTCCTTTGAGTAACATGGCCATGTTTTTTTCTGTTTTCGGTGTGTACGTGAACAACTGGCTCCGATTCCCCTAATGCCGCTTTTAATTTTCGATAGTCTTCAATACTATCACATGTTACACTAGTTTTTACCTGGTTTATTCTTTTAATTTTTAAATGCAATTTTGCCAACTTACCTAATTTAATGATGTCCTTAGCTTCCATACCGCTAATGACAATTGGTGGCACTTTTATTTTTTTTTCTTTTGTTTGATTTTCTTGTTGTGAATGCTGCTTCTCAGGTAGTCGTTGATCTTCCGTCGCCTCGTTTGCTGTTTTTCTTGGTTTTTCTCTTTGCTGGTCTTTTTCCTCTAGTCCTCGTTTTTGGTATTTGTGTTTTTTTGCTTCATTGCAGCAATAACATTTTTGTATTCACTGCCCTCGTGGCCTGTTATTAGGTCCTTAAATTTGTTTCCTAATCCGCTGTAGGAGCATTCACTGTTTATGGCTTCAGTGTTTTGCACTTCACTTACATTTGACATTTTGTTTAGTTTAGCTCGTTTATTTTGTTTTTGTGTTTGGGAAATTTTTGTCTTTCCCATTATCTTTGATTGTTTGTTTTTTTTTATATTTTGTCTTCTGAATTTTTATCGCGTTTGCATGATGTGCGGATAATGCACATTCGTAAATATCAGCACTCAACTTAGTTTCCAGTTTTCTTATTTTTTTTTTTTGTTTGGAATATTATTTTCGATTACCTCGTGCTCATAGGCACACACACTTTTACTTCCGTCGCGAAAAACTTGTTTTCCTCCGATTCAGCCGGTGTTGAGTCAAAAACCGTTCTTAGTAACGGCCACAAATTTATTGTTCACACGCCGGTACGTATGTTTTTTTATTTTTTTTTCTTTCCTGCCCTCTTGTCTTCTTCTCTGAAGCGACGAGCGATTGCAAAACGCGTCCTTTCGCTTTGACGATAACAGTACGAATCATGTATACGCCACGAGTCTTTAACCACGAGTTGCAGTGAGTCGACTGTGCGAACATAGAAAATTAAGTTTAAAATTGTGTTGGGTGCTGGTCGTGCTTCATACGATTTATTAATATCAAAGGGTCCTGTGTGTCCGAGTTAGTATGCACATTGCGTTAAGCGTATGTGAAACTTCAAAAATAACTTCCAATTTAATAAAAATATAAATAAAATAAAGCGCATGGTATAAAAGGTTTCATTCAAAACTTACTTTCAGTTTCATTTGTAAAGCGCTCCCTACTGTTCTAAAACCAAATAAACTCAAACATATTCATGTATAATTCAACATCATGTTATCAAATTAAGAACATATAATAAAGTTAAACTCAGAGAAAGCTGGTGTGTTTTACTTCTTGTGGACGGTTTGTCGTGGAGTTTTGTTTCCTTGATGGACAGTGTTTGGCGGAACATTTATGGAACCTTAGTGACAGCAGGATGGGGATAGGAGTGAACCGAGTGCCCATGTCTGGCACAATATACTCCCCCTCCCCACAGTGTCCTCCCGGCCAAAAGATTTATGGCATCTTCGGATACGTTCGAAATGCATAGCATACTCTTAGTGATGCCAGTCTATGCGCTGAGTTCACTCCCCTCATGTACGACTTATACTGTGCGGCTCCTGCCCATATATGAGCTGCATACATTATAGTGGAGGTGTTAACACTGGTTATGAGTTTCCTTATGTGGGGCCCGGGTCCCCCAACATTGGGTAGCAGTCTCGCCAAAACGTTGCACACTCTTCCCGTTTTTTCACTTGTTTTCCTCAGGTGTTCCTTGAAGTTCAACCTGTTGTCGAGTATCACACCAAGATATTTAATACAAGGACTGGATCTGATTATTTGTCCTTCTATTTCCAAATCAAGGTGTTCAACTTTCTTGCGGCTGCTTATTAAAACTGCCTCCGTCTTATGTCCAGCTAGTTTTAGTCCGGCTATATCTAGCCAGCATTTAATGCTCTGGATTGCTTGGGAGCAAATATTCTCCATGTCATCTAGATGTTTAGCTACGGCCACTATTGCCAAATCATCTGCGTACCCAATGATTCTAACACCTTCTTGTACATTGATTCTGAGCACATCATCATACATTATATTCCATAACAGTGGACCTAATACAGATCCCTGAGGTACACCCGCTGTTATTTGATATTCCTGTGGTCCCTCATTTGTATCATACAGCAGTCTTCTATCCGAGAGATAGTTTGCTAGTACTCTTGCCGTTTTTTCACTCGTTTTCCTCAGGTGTTCCTTGAAGCTCAGCCTCGTATATAACACCAAGATATTTAATATAGGGACTGGATCCGATTATTTGTCCTCCTCATTTCCAAATCAAGGTGTTCAACTTTCTTGCGGCTGCTTATTAAAACTGCCTCCGTCTTATGTCCAGCTAGTTTTAGTCCGGCCATATCTAGCCAGCATTTAATGCTCTGGATTGCTTGGGAGCAAATATTCTCCAGGTCATCTAGATGTATAGCGACGGATACTATTGCCAAATCATCTGCGTATCCAATGATTCTAACCCCTTCTGGTACACCCGCTGTTATTATATAATTAACTGTACACTAACTCTTTCGAACGACTCCTTGGGCTTTTTTTGTGAACTAAACGAACTATCTCATCCGCAGATACAACCAGGTTCAGATACAAATAGCGACTCCTGCGGCAGCGTGACTACACGCGATGGTGATTGAATAGTGACTGGTGTGAATTAGGGTTGAAATTCATATTTCTTTCTACACACAGGACAACCAAAGGAGACCACGCCTCTGCTCTCTCAACCTCACGCTCGTCAAAGTATGAGTAACTTTTGTTAATAGGGTAATTGACGGACATGAAGAATGAGAGAACAGAAAACATGATATGCTGTGATCTCGGGGTAGCTTTGGTTGTGTGTGTTGGTATCAGATGCAGCTACTGACACGACCTACTGACCCGGTGGTACAGCTATGGTGTAGTTAGAGCGCATTGAACCGTGGAAAGAAATACGAATGAGAGGGAATCCTAGCGGATGTTACTCCCCTGCAAAGAGAGATCATTGATCCCAAGCGAATGGGTGATCTGATGGAAAGTCGATAGGACGCCGCTGATGTTTGGGAAATAATTCGCGTGAGAACCAGACTATAAGACGCTGAAATTACCCCAGCTATTTTGCTATGATACAACAGCGTCGTTCTTTAAGACTTGTTGTTGCTAACCGACATTATGAGGTTTCCGATGGGAAACTCATGGTTAGCAAGAATGGAGTTGCCGTATGACATTTATGTAGCTAAACTCAATTATGCATTATCTGCCAAGGATGATGAGTTTAGCTATACGTCCGTTTGAAATGTTTTACAGGGGAATACATATAAAGGAAATTGGTAAGTATGGCGCGCTGAAAGCGGTCGAAATTAGGTGGAAATGTTGGTTGGAATTGTGGGTTGTTTCTCATGTAGAATAGAGAAACCCCCCACAGTACTCCCCCGCCAGTGACGTAGTCACGAAATAATGGTAGGGCGGAAGGAGTAGAACGGTTGAAGGAGCGCTAGGTGAAGTATCGGAAGGAGGGTTGTGTGTTTGGAGTATGGCTGGTTTGGATTAACCCAGTAGTTGCGGTGGTAAGGCTTGGCTCTGTCGTGTAGACGTGTTCCTGGGTCGTGGCTTGGGTCTGTAATGGAAGTGGACCTGGTTGGTACCGCGTGTGTTGCCGACGGGGACAAAGGGATTGCGGTGCGGTCCACTGGCCTGTTGTTGTTTGCATAGACCAACAGGTATGACATCCAAGTAGGTCGTGACCCATCGGTAGCTCGCTCGCATCCGAAGTGACGAAGTTGTGTGTGCGGAATGGAGGAGCTTCGAGTCCAGTGTTACGGCTCCAACGCCGTGCTTCCTCTTTCGAGGGAAGAGCGTGGAGGTTATTATATTAATTAGAATACTTAAAGTTTTATTTAATTATATTTTATTTGATTTATTTTTATTTTATTGAACTCAGCTATCTCAAACTGAGCTCTCTTCTTTCTACTTTTTTCATATAAATTTACTTGTTTATATAGAACATTTTGTTCTAACTGACTGTGGCGTATAAACTGAACAAAACAATCTAGAAGTCTCTGTGACTTAGAATTTTGAATAAACTTTGAACGAAAATCAAAGTGGCCATGTTTTGAAATGAAAAATGTGCTTGTTATGAAAAGGGGCATATTTATGAAATGTGCTGTAAGTGACTGGATATAGAATATAGTGTCTGTTTATTTATGAAATGTGCTGTATTAACTGAGAATGTAAGATATGTGAGGATGTAGTTTTAAGGGTTGTGTTTGAAAGGACATGAGTTAGTGTTAAAGCGAATAAGGGTAGTATTCTGGAATACAACATCCCACCCTTCTTCGAGAAAGAAAATTATCCTTGAAGAGAATAATTTTCTGTTAACTATTGCTTAGATTAGGTTTAATTACCGACTTGGATTTTCGTTCAATTACAATGGCGTTCAAGGTTAATCTTATATCAAAAGTTACAAAAATCCAAAAGTTCTTAATACTAGAAAAATAGGTTACAATAATCTAAAAGTTTACTTATAGTCTACTTACATTATCTTTTAACTAACTTTAAATATTTCTAACTTAATATTTCCACTTGGAACCTTTTCTTTTATTATCCAACAACTTTTTTTTTTTCTATATATATAATTAATATTATTTCTCAAAATTCTCTTTTTCGTTCGAATTTCCAATATATTATATCCCAATATATATTTTAAAATGTATTATATCCCAATATATAATACATTTTTTTTTCTAAAATTTTCTTTCTTTCTTCCCCTTTTTTAACTTTTTTTTTTTTTTTTTTTTTTCTTCTTTCGTTTCCGTCATTTCTTACAATTGTTTTATATACTGAATAAAAACAAAGGCCATTTGTTAAGTGTTTATCTTTTCCTTAAATTTATGGAAAATTTTCCAAAACATTTTTTGGGCCTATTATTATGATGACTGCATAGAATTGTATAATACCAAACATTTTCTTAAGAAATGATCTCAGTTGTCCTAAATGACTGTGTACCTTTTTATATTTTCTTATTTTGTGTTCGAATACATGTTTATTGTTGTAAAATTTAATTTGTAAGGTATTTATAAGGTTTTTCTTTTCAATACCTATTTTAATTGAATTATTATTTTCAATTTTCATAACTTCGTGTTGGTGTTTAGTATCGTTATTTAAAATGTTTAGTGTTTTCGGCTCATTGTCATCATTTTCTATAGCTTTAACTTCTTTAATTGAATTATTATTTTCAATTTTCATTACTTCGTGTTGCTGTTCAGTATCGTTATTTAAAATGTTTAGTGTTTTCGGCTCAATGTCATCATTTTCTATAGCTTTAACTTCTGTCGGAACGTTTACCTTTTCAGTCTTACTCATTGCTGATGGATCGTTTAGTTTCTCAGTCTCATTTACTGATTCGTATAGTTCTTCAGACTTATTTGCTGTTAGAACGTCTTGGTTCCCAGTCTTATTTGCTGTTTGAACTATTTCTTCAGTTATATCTGCTGTAGAAACCTTCAACCCTTCAGGCTTTGCTGCTGAAACATGGTGTTTTTCAGTGTTAACTACTGAACTGACCTGGGTTTCGATTTTTATTGCACCTTTTGGATCTTCAGTCTTTACCACTGCTGAATTTTCAGTCTTTGTTGCTGAAGTGTCGGGGTTGTCTATAGGGATAGCCGAAATGTGGGGGATTTTTGTTAGTGTATTTTCTGCAAGTTCTGAATTTTTAGTCTTTAATATTGCTGAGTTTTCAGTCTTGGTTGCTGAAGTGTCTGTGTTGTCAATAGGGATATCTGAAATATTAGGGATTTCAGTCTTTACTACTGCTGAAAATTTCGAATTTTCAGTCTGTGTTGCTGAATTATTTTCCAAAATTGGAGTATGAGTCGGAATATTTATATTAGTGCTTGTTTTCTCTTCGTTTATCTGTATCGCTTTAGTTATTTGGTTAGGAGCTTCATTAAAATTGTCGTTATCTATTGCCAAAGATCTAATGTTATAAATAGAAAAATTTTGTCTGTCTTCCATAAAATTGGGTTGGCGTCAGGCCTCGTTTTCCGACTCTTGCACCCGAGAAAAGTGAACATTTTGCTTATCGTTTTGTCTATTGGTGATTGTAGGATTTTCACTAAAACGATTTTCGGTGTTTGCAGGATTATTTCGGAATGGATTGCGCGTTGTTGTACCTTGTTGGTAATTTGTTAAGGATGGTCCATTCCTAGATATCTTGTATCTACACTCGTTCTCTGTGTGATTATTCCGTCCACAGAAATTGCATATAATGTTATATTCTCTTTTTATTGGTTGTCCATTCGGAAAATTGTTGGACTGCATGTTCCGATAACATGTGTCCTGAGAATGACCTGGCTTACCGCAGGTTTGGCAGACTATTCGATTAAATCTGTCATTATAGTTATATGGCCTGGGAGAGTTGTCCATTCGAGCAGCATGTGATACTACATGTGCAATAGACTGTTTTAAACTACTTCCCCCATGGACTTTGGCTAGGATTTTCAGTTGTTCATTCTTGAGACCATCCTCAAATATTTGCACTGCCAATTTTGAGTTTTCTTCTATCAAGAATTCTCTAACCACCGCGTCTGCTGTTATTTTACACGTAGCAGAGTTCAGCGTCCTCAGAGCATTCGCAACTCTATCTCCGTATTCCCGAACGGTTTCTCTGAAGTTTTGTTTCAGGGATATCAACTCATTGTGTGCCGTTGACCGAGATTGCTCCTCTTTATATTCTGATTCAAGTTTATCCTTTAAATCCTCCCATTTAGCAATTGTGCTATACCTAATTAGATCATAGGCAGGACCCTCTAGTCTATTTTTGACTAGCTCCAAAAATGTTTCATATATCTCCGGGTCTGCCCTTTTTATAGATCTAAATAAAACGTCTCCCCCGGAAATAAATTTATCTAGGTCGCAGGGTTTTCCGTCAAAGGTAGGGACGATTCTGAAAACATCAGAAATTCCGACAGAAAGAGCCATTTCATGGGGGTTATGGTGTATTTGTAGAGAGTGGATTTGTTCTTCCCCCTGCCTAACCGCCTGTCGCGTGTAATACGGACTCGTAATCTTGAAAACTCTGAAATCAATGTATGGCAAAATCACTTCTTAAAAATACGGTATATAAAAATGGCCTTTCTTTTAGTTATTCAATATATATGAAAAAGAAAGTTAATTCGGTTTCAAAGCTGTAGAGAAAGAAAATTCGGCGAAAAAGACAAAACGGAAATGTCGTCGAAATACTGGAAAGAGAATATTCGAAATAATTTCTATCGGACAAAATTGTTAGTAAAAAGGAAAAGTTAAAAGTTCCAAGGTAAAAATATTCCTACGGAAAAATGAACAGAAAAATTGATATTTCGCTAACGATTCTTACTACTAATATATGTTGATTGATGTTTTGTTCTCCTTTTTTAATATATTTTTTTTTTTTGATTAATGTTTTGTTCTTTTTTTTTCTGAGGTGTTGTCTTCTTTTTTTTTTTTTTTTTTCATCTGCTGCCACTGAGGTTAATTTAGGACCTTCCTTCCCTCTTTAGGGTTTTATCTTGCACTAATCTTCCTCTGGGATCGAGACCTCCTTCGAGGATTAAGTCGTCCTTCGGGGATTGGTCTTCCTTCGAGGATTAAGTCTTCCTTCGAGGATTGAGTCGTCCTTCGGGGATTGGTCTTCCTTCGGGGAGTCCACCCGTCTTCGTGGATCGGTCTTCCTTCGATGAGTGGTCTTCCTTCGAGGATTCCACTAGTCTTCGTGGATCGGTCTTCCTTCGAGGATTGGTCTTCCTTCGAGGATAGAGTCGTCCTTCGGGGAGTCCACCAGTCTTCGTGGATCAGTCTTCCTTCGAGGATTGGTCTTCCTTCGAGGATTGGTCTTCCTTCGAGGATAGAGTCGTCCTTCGGGGAGTCCACCAGTCTTCGTGGATCGGTCTTCCTTCGAGGATTGGTCTTCCTTCGAGGATAGAGTCGTCCTTCGGGGAGTCCACCAGTCTTCGTGGATCGGTCTTCCTTCGAGGATTGGTCTTCCTTCGAGGATAGAGTCGTCCTTCGGGGAGTCCACCAGTCTTCGTGGATCGGTCTTCCTTCGAGGATTCCACCAGTGTTACGGCTCCAACGCCGTGCTTCCTCTTTCGAGGGAAGAGCGTGGAGGTTATTATATTAATTAGAATACTTAAAGTTTTATTTAATTATATTTTATAAAATATAAGCTGAGCTCTCTTCTTTATACTTTTTTCATATAAATTTACTTGTTTATATAGAACATTTTGTTCTAACTGACTGTGGCGTATAAACTGAACAAAACAATCTAGAAGTCTCTGTGACTTCGAATTTTGAATAAACTTTGAACGAAAATCAAAGTGGCCATGTTTTGAAATGAAAAATGTGCTTGTTATGAAAAGGGGCATATTTATGAAATGTGCTGTAAGTGACTGGATATAGAATATAGTGTCTGTTTATTTATGAAATGTGCTGTATTAACTGAGAATGTAAGATATGTGAGGATGTAGTTTTAAGGGTTGTGTTTGAAAGGACATGAGTTAGTGTTAAAGCGAATAAGGGTAGTATTCTGGAATACAACACCAGTATTAATTTTTCTCCGCAGCGACGGGGTGCCGTGTGCGGGATGGAGAAGAACAGAGTCTAGGGTCGGCATTTTTCGTCCATACGTCGGTGTGGGGAATTGTTTGTCGCCCTTGGTGGAATTGCAGTTTTGTGGAGGCTGGAGTTGACGTACAGTCTTAGCCTTGCGCGTTTGTGTTGGAGTTGTAGACTTGTATGTCGTTAACCTTGTTGGTGACCCTCTGCTATCGAATCCGTGCCATCCCCGTTTTACCCTGTCTTTGCATATGTTCTGTGTGTGACCTGTACGGCCACACAACTCGCAGCAACTGCGAATGCTATAGACTCGGGGGTTTGATGTTGCTGGACTGTTGGAGGCAGAGGGTTGGTGTGTTCCCGGATGTGTTCTATTCTGGGAGTCCCTCTGCTGGCGCGGAGATTTGTTCTGTGGTAGTGTGGTGCACCGCGCACGACATTGCACAACGTCGTGGCCATACCGCCAGCACTCCCGACAGAAAGGTGTGTTTCGCCTTTTCCGGCACTCGTCGTATAGGTGGCCTAATTTATGGCAAAAACTGCACGTGATGCGTGCAGTCACCTGATACAATCGACGAGCGCCGTGGTCCCTCGTGGTTTGATGCACAGGTGTGGTATTTTGAGGGGGCGAATGTCGACCTACCCGTTGGGTATGCGCATTTCGATGGTCGCTTCGAACCTTCGCGAGGATTTGATTTAACTCGCGGCGGAGTGTGGCCTGCAACGCTTGAAGGTCGGATCTAGTGGCGGGCGCAGAGGAGCTGTCTGCGGAAGACTCGCTGGGCCCGCGGTTGTGGGTTCGCTGGTGGAGACAGGTTGTGCAGAAAGGAGCGTGCCTTTTGGAGGATGAGGAGGGTAACTGTGAGGATGATGCCTCTGGAGCAGTCCGTGGTGCTGCTAACGAAGGTGATGTGTGCCGTGGATGCCGTGTAGGCAGTGTGGCGTGTTGGCTACCCGCCGCGTCTTGATATGAATGGAGCTCAGACTGTGGGTCTACGGTTTCCATAATAGCGTCAGCCACCTTAGATAAATAGTCCAAACTTTGATTAGGTTGGGCCATTAATGCCGAGCGGGCATGTTGAGGTAAACTCCTCAGAAAATGTGGCCTAATTAGATCATCCGAGATCGTGGTCCCCGCTATGGAGCGTAAATGGGTCAGGAAAAGGGATGGTCTAATACCTGAAAAATTGGTCGCGCTCGCCAATCGCTGTAGTTTGATGCTGATGGGTTGGTCCAAAGCGTTAAGGAGACTCTCCCGCATGTTGCTGTAGGGATCCGGGCCCGGTGACCTGATCGCCTGCGCAACATGCATTCGCTGTGTCCCATCCAGCACCCGCAACAATTCTACAGCACGATGTTCTTCATCGTGGATGTTAGCGAACCGGAAAAAACGGTCGGCTATGGCGAACCAAAGCTCTGGATCCTCCTCGTCGAACGGAGGGAGCTTTACGCTCTGGGTATGGGATGGAAATTCGTCGCTAGAAGCGTCGTGGAAAGCGGGGGATTGAGGTCGGGCTTGCGCCGGCTGGGATGTACCGGCTCGTGTGGTGGGCATTGTGGTGCCGAAGTGTAAAGAGAAGCCGCGATTGGGAAGGTAGGTCGAGTAGTATCGACAAATGTAGGGAGAAGTCGCGTTGTGTCTACGTGTGTAGGCGAGAAAGTCGCAAAGTAAGTGAAAGAAGTCGCAAGTGGACGCGTGGAGTTGAGAAAAAACGAGTGAGAGTCGCGTAAAGCTAATTGGAGTCGTTCAAAGTGAATATGTGGTGTTGTACACTGATTATACCCAAAAGGGGCTTACAATTGTTAAGTTTAGGTACAATAGATTGCTTAACTACTATAATTTTTATGGTTAAAAGATAAGCGCTTATTGACTGATCGATTTTATGGTTGAATATTTCTATATTTACTTTTTCTTATAGATATTTAATGTTGTTAAAAACGCCTCAAATAATTTTTAGTGAATCGAAATTGCGTCTTTTGTTTTTCAACTTGATTAATTTTAAAATTTCGCTTTGGTTTTGCGAATAGCTTTTGGTTTCGTTTACCCTTTCAATTAGTATATTTCCTGGTAATAACAAGCGAATGGAATTCTTGCTTTTCAATGATAAAATTATTACGAAATGTGTTTGATGGAAATTTGGTGTTAAGGGATTTAGAATGACCTTTGTTTGTTTGATAATAATTTAGCAGTATTATGCTTTGTCTTTTTTTTTTTTTTTTTTTGGTGATTTGCAATAAATTGAATTTAATAATTTACCTTTTTTGTTTATGTTTATATAAATGTATTGCTCTGAAAATATTTAGTACAAACGGAACATGTAATGACCAACAATGCTTGAACTTTTGAGCTTAATTAACTATGACACTGTTTCTAAACTAGGATCTTAAAGCTAACATTTAATCAAATAATTTATACGATTTAGATTTTATGTTTGGTGGCTCAGATGGAGCCCACCCAAAGAAGAAATAACACTTGAAAAATAAATTAAAATGGAAAGAAAAAAAAACCTGAGATCCAGCGCTGAGTTTTAAAGTTGGGCGGTATTTGGTTGGCGTCGCCGTTGTGCTATAGATGAGATGGTTTGCTCAGGATGTTTTAGCTGGTGGTCAACTGGACGTGTTACAGCTGTGTTGGGGCTCTACTCACCCTTTAAAATGTCTTTAAAATTTATTTTCCACTTTAATTTTTTTGATATTTTTTAGTTGATTTTGATTTTTTTTTGGTTTAAAAATTTTTGAACTACTTTTTTTTTAAGGGGAATTTTGATTGTTTTTGATTAATTTTGTTATTTTGTTGAAGAATTGTTTAAACTTTTCTCTTTAGTTGAATTTTGTTTAATGTTTTTTGAGTTTTGTTGAGTTTTGTTTTGTTGAATTTTGAACGTTTGGATTTTTGAATTTTTTGTTGATTAAATTTCTTGATTGTCTTTTTTTTTTTTTAAATAAATGATTTTGTTTAATGTCACTGAATTATTTTTATTTTATTTTTGAACTGTTTTCGATTTGTTTAGTTTCTAATGTCTTTTTTAAATTAATCAGGTTTTTTTTTTTTTGGAACAATTTTATGTTTTGACACTTTGCACAGGATTCACTGTAATCCCCCAACGATGATCCGCAGAAAGAAATGCAAAAACACGTTTAATTTATTTAAATTTATTTCTGGTGAATGGCACAATATCGATTGAACTTAATTACACAGCTAAAAATTGGTCTTAATTGTATTTGCCAACATGAATCACAGCCTCACTGGATTAATCAGAATATCTATGATTTACTATTTCACTTCTGTCAAGCAGGGAATGCAGTACGCGACGGAAACGCCAGGCTGTTCAGCTGGTCGGTCGTACGCAAATCGCGAATATAGGTGATCCGTCAAAACAGGCTTCGGGAACTAAAGAACTTTAACTGTACACTAACTCTTTCGAACGACTCCTTGGGCTTTTTTTTTGTGAACTAAACGAACTATCTCATCCGCAGATACAACCAGGTTCAGATACAAATAGCGACTCCTGCGGCAGCGTGACTACACGCGATGGTGATTGAATAGTGACTGGTGTGAATTGGGGTTGAAATTCATATTTCTTTCTACACACAGGACAACCAAAAGGGACCACGCCTCTGCTCTCTCAACCTCACGCCCGTCAAAGTATGAGTAACTTTTGTTAATAGGGTAATTGACGGACATGAAGAATGAGAGAACAGAAAACATGATATGCTGTGATCTCGGGGTAGCTTTGGTTGGGTGTGTTGGTATCAGATGCAGCTACTGACACGACCTACTGATCCAGTGGTACGGCTATGGTGTAGTTAGAGCGCATTGAACCGTGGAAAGAAATACGAATGAGAGGGAATCCTAGCGGATGTTACTCCCCTGCAAAGAGAGATCATTGATCCCAAGCGAATGGGTGATCTGATGGAAAGTCGATAGGACGCCGCTGATGTTTGTGAAATAATTCGCGTGAGAACCAGACTATAAGACGCTGAAATTAAAGGAAAAGAAAAAAGAAAAGGAAATTGGTAAGTATGACGCGCTGAAAGCGGTCGAAATTAGGTGGAAATGTTGGTTGGAATTGTGGGTTGTTTCTCATGTAGAATAGAGAAACCCCCCACACCACCTAGCCTTCGTGCTCCAGCATTGTGAGCGATGTCGCACACCACAGATAGTGCCTTTCCGGTTGATCTACCTTTCGGGAACCCATACTGCGATTCAGAGAGCCCCGATGTTCTCTCAGTGAATTCTTCCAGGCGAGTGGCAATTCATCGCACAAGCAGTTTTCCTGTTGTGTCCAGCATGCACAACGGGCGATAAGACGACGGCACTTCTGGATTCTTAACACCTTTTGGTATAAGCACAAGCCGCAGTTTTTTCCATCGTTTAGGGAATAGTCCTGTTTGAAAGCAGGTTGTGAAGAGACTGCTGAAGACTTCCGGCTTTTTTGTTAGAGCAGTCTTCACTACAGCGTTAGGGATACCATCCAGTCCCGGGGTCTTAGTTTTTTTTTTTGATAACCCTTGCAGCCAAGAGTACCTCTTCGGTGGTCACGGGAGGTATCTCTCCTTCAGTGATCCTCCACTCCTCTTGCACTCTCAATACCTCATCACACTGCGGGAAGAGGACATCAACGATTCTGGCAATGTCAGTTTTCCTTTTTTGTATTTGACTACTGTTGCTCTGTAGTCTTTTCATGACTATCCTGTAGGCGCTGCCCCATGGGTTGTTATTTAATTCATCCCTTAGGGAGCAGAACGTCATATTTACTGTTATAAATTATAATAACAATTATTTTGTATCTTTTGTTCTTAACCAAACTCACCCCTATTTTGCTCCTTCCTGCTGCTATTATCCTGGTAGCCGTACGTGTCTCTGTATTCTACTCCTTTTCTGGTTCTAGAACAATTTTATTTGTCCACTGGATCGACGATACTGCTACCACAGTTTTATGACTCAATATAGTTATCACACGCCACCGCGGAATGTCTTTTAGTGCACCTATTTCGAGACAAATCTATTAGAAGTAGTCAATTAAAGTAGTTCCATATGGCACAAAACGAGCGAATAGTTTCTGTTCATATTTTATTTAAATTTATTAATATAATATTTTCACAACACAATTACTCTATATTTTATGTTTCTATATTCTGTTTAAGAAATCAAAGGACAAATACACCCGTGCGCGGCGACTGCTTAACGAACAAGAAGGAATATCTCGTGTCTTTTCGGCACATATCCTTTTTCGTTCCGCGTCCACGAGTTATTTCTAGGAAGCGGCGTAATTGGCAATTGGCTAATAGGGGGCGACTATGCCTAATAAAAAGAAGATGACTATTGCAATGTGAATGGGGTTTTAAATGGGGTTTAAATTATATTCTATTGTAAAGGGAATATTCTATTGTAAAGGGAATAGGAAATTAGTAATTTGGAGGAAAGAGAAGGATACGGGAAGGATATGTGCGTGAAGGCACGAGAAGTTAATAATTCAAAGGGGGAGGGATAATTAATTGAACTTTAATTATATAACATTACTTTTGCGGATCACATTCCTCAACTCTTTCCGTTTGTTGACGAATTCCGCTTGCAACTATGGGTAGGTGTTACGGTTTCTTCCTCTTTGTTGCAAGCGTCTTAACCTGTTGCACCCCGATCGCACATGGGCGAATTCTGCGTTCCACCAATACACTGGTTTGATAGTCCCTGCTGGTTGTCTTTTTCGTGGCATAGAGGCATCACATGCGGTAGTTAGCCACTTTATGACTTTTCCAGCCTGTCTGTTCGCATCGGCCTCTGCGTCAAACTGTGCGATTTGGTCTTCCAGTATATAATCGAGCAGTTCCGCTTCGAGGTCCTTCCCTTTCCTCCCATTTTTTGGGCTTTCTTCGCCAATTTGCCAGTGATGAATCCCCTGTGCGGTAATATTCCGTACATCAGGGCTTGGTGGTCACTATGGGTGTAGGTGTCCAAAACTCGCCACTCCATACTTCTTGCCGACATGGAGCTGCCAAATGTGATGTCGATTTTGGACTGACCTCTCTCGTTTATGAAGGCGTCATCGATACCATCATTAAGTAACACCACATCTAGGACTGCAAAGGCTTCAAGTGGTGCCTGGCATCTACTGTTTGTCCTTGTGTTTCCCCATTCTACTGCACAAGCGTTGAAATCTCCAGCAACTATAAGAGGGCTCTTATCTCTAGCTTCTTGTGTTATTCTGTCCAAAAAGCATTTGAAATATTCTATTTCCCACATTGGCGAAGCGTAACAACAGTAGAAATGAATTCCTCTAATCTTAGCATAGGCAATTCCTTCCAGCCGCTGGACACTTCTGCATTCCATGGGAGAATGGCCACTGTTCCGCTGCTGTCTTCCTCCCATGTAACAGTACTAGTACCAGGCATCCTGTACTGCTCATTGTTGAGCACCACGTTGGCACCATATTCCTTAACCGTTTAGGAAAGGAGATCGTGTGTGGCTCCACAATGGTTTAAGTTGATTTGAATGCACTTAAACCTCTCAATTTTTATTGAGAAGATTGGACATCGCGTTTTTAAATGCTCGGCATTTGTAACTCCCTGTTGAGTGGTGGTTACCGCCTTCGCATCCTGATTCGCAGAGCATGCATTTGGGTTGTGCTTTACAACGCATAGCTTTATGGCCTTTTTCTCCGCATTTCAAACAGTTTTCCGAACGATCTTCTTCGGATTTGCAGGATTTCGCCACATGACCGTTTTGCCAACATCTGAAAATTTGTTTGGGTGCGATGTGCTCTCGAAGTCTGCATCTCACCTATCCAATCCGTAAGAAACCTGTAGCCAGCAACATGCTAGCCTTTTCTCTTGGTAAGCGGATCATGGCAGCCTGCGTGCCATTTGGTTTTTATCTTAAGCTCTTTACGGCTTCCTTTGGGATCGCGTTCAGCGCAGGGAACTCTATAGCGATCCGTAGACCCGTAGAGATTGAAAGAGAGAAGGGTCAAGAACCCAAGACTCCCGTACAAATAGGTTCTCGCTGTTCTGAATGCTTTCGAGGTACTTGTATGCTAATTGTAGCAAGCAATCGTTGATAGGGGTAATGGAGACGCCTTCGTATAGGTGAGAGTTGCGGTAATGGCGACCGTCAGGCCTTCTAAAGTGGTTGATGCGTCTTCTAAGGAGTTTCCTTTCGAAAACTCGAAGTCTTTCCATTTGGGTCGAAGAGATGCAGGACCATATGAGAAAGGGGTACGATATTCCAGGTGCTTATAGCAGAAAAGTTTAACTTTGATGTCACCTTTGTTGCTCCACTTCAAAATTTTGTGCAGTTGCTTAGACCGACCGAATGTGGGTCACATGTTTGATGAAATTCATTTTTGGATGATGACCTTAAGATATTCCATCCTGTTCTGTGGTCTAATCGTAGTACCTCCTACTTTTATTCTGCTTTGGATGGATTAAGTCGAATTCTCCATCGACTGTATTGCTGATACGGTTCGTCCAGATGACGGTTGAGTATTTGTAGCGAGTTTAGGGCTTTTGAATGACGTGTATACTAGGACGTCATCCGCATAGTATATCTGGTTTACTCTCCCGTCCACAAAGCGAAGAATATCTAATGTGTAGCTAATAAAAACGATGGTTTATCCTGCGGCGGAGTTGAAAGTTCGGGGTATCTTTCCATTAACCCGAACTTGAAACGTTCTGTTTCGAACGAAGTGGTAGATGATACTACACAGCGTTCTACTGAGGTATTCAATAATTTAAAAACCAGACTTTCGATCCACATCGTGTCAAAAGCCTTTTCAATGTGCAGGCTCACTCCTTATTAAAGAGACGCACGCAGATGTGGTTTTGAAAAATGTTGAGAGCCATAGTGGTAGTTCGCTCTTCAAAATCCAAATTGGAAATCAGGTATTAGGTTCCTGGCACTGATAAAGTTCTTTAGCTTTTGTAATATGAAGTTTCTATACACTCCCAATCACAAGGATGGGGCCACAAATTTTGCAATTGATTTTCGCACTTTATATCTGTTGGAAATTTTGTACCCGGAAACATATACTACCTGTGAATAGGTACGTATTATCCCAAAAGACATTCATAAAATTAAAGGGCAATTAGGAAACGACCTTTGGAATTTCTCAAGATCAAATAATCAACTACTTAAAAAGGGTATAAGAAAGTGCGTCACTGGGATGAGGCCATTGCGAATATTTCGTTGCGGGAGTTCACATGAGGAATTTTTTTAAAACTTTTGTTTAGAATATTTGAAAAAGTGTTGAAAAGAATTGTTTTTTTTTAATTTGAAACACAGATGGGTTCCGGAAAGACGTTGACAGCGACAGGAAGAGGACAAATAGATGCTTTCAAGAACTTACGACTCTCAGGCTGAGAAATAACAAGGAGGCTTAATAGAAATAACTATGTTGTAAACAGTTATCTTGCGGATCCACACAAATATGGGAAAAATCAAAAAGGACGCACATCTGATTTTTTTTACATTTCTGTATTTATTGACCATCAATAATTTTTACAATAAGCAATACAGATAACTTATGATACTTTAGCTTTAATTGTTTACATATACTTATTAGTACATTTTTCAAACAATATGATAGGAGTTATATATTGATTATGGATTAAGATTGTAGTGGGTAGAGCTTCCTGGAAAAGGTCAGAAAACCAGGATATAGTTATTTACTTAACCTATGCTAATTTGCTTAAGTTAACTTAACTTATCTTAACTTAGTCTAGTTACCTAATTATTATTGAAATAAGTTAGTGTGGTGTGGAAGGGGGAAGCATAGTGATCAATAGGTAGGTTATGGGTTAGTGAGGATATTGTCAGTCAGGGATGTGGGTTGGGGAACTACTTTCCGTTTGTTCGTTGAAACGCAAAATATTGGAGAAGGGTTGAATATAACTGTATTTAAATTGGTGAGATGAAAGCTGTGTATTGTGGTATACAATCTCATTAGAGTTATTAACCAACCTGCCAGAGGTGAAGAACGTTCTGATGTGGAGACAATTCGGGTAGGCAGTTCGGTTATCTGACGGAGTCGATGTGAGCGCATTTATTATCGGGTTGGGATTATTGGGAAGATTTTTGATAAATTTAATGGACATCTCGAGGAAGCGTCGATCTATACGTTCAATATTAGCGGCATAGTAGAGAGAACTACTGTTGTAATATTTGTGGGAGTTGGGATGTCGGTTGAGGCCAGTGATAAGTCTGAAGCATTTCCTTTCGAAAATGCGTAGCTTCTCCATTTGGGCGGGTGTGATATGGTACCATATCGGGCATGCATATGTGAGAGTGTGTCTGATTATCTGTTTGTAGATAAGTGATTTAACTTTGGGAGAGAGACCATTCGGCTTGTACATCACTTTTCTGCAGAGATTAAGTTGAATTCCGGCTTTGCGAATCGAGTTTTTTGTGTGGGCGGAGAAGGACAGATTGTTGGTGAAGGTTATTCCCACGTACTTTAAGGTTTTGGAGGGTTTAATTATATTGTTATTTAACTTGATTCTGATTTTGTTATGGCAGCGTATGGTATTGTTAGTACAATTCGCATTTCTGCCTTTAAACACTATGAGTTGAGTTTTGGCTGGGTTGAGTCGGATTTTCCACTTAGTAAAATATGCTGAGAGATTCGGGAGATAGCTGTTTATACAGTTTCTTGCCTCCTTGACAAACTTGTTGCCTGAATAAATTAAAGTGTCATCGGCATAGTTCAGCATTACTGTATTAGGTGACAGTGGCTGCGGAGTGTCTGAAGTATAAAGGAGGTATAATAATGGTCCGAGAATGGAACCTTGAGGAACACCCGCGGTTATACTGTATGGTGTCGAAAGAGTTGAATTTATTTTCACCATGAACTTTCTATCAGAAAGGTAGGAAGCGAGAAGTTTTATGGTGTGGGTGTTTAATCCGAACATTGAATGTAGCTTGTATAGCAGTCCTGCAATCCAAACGCAATCGAATGCTTTTGCTATGTCGAGAGAGACGCATATTGTTGGGGATTGGTTTTGGAGATTCATTGTCACATCATGTGTCAGTTTTAGCAGAGCATGACATGTTGAGTGTTGTGGACGAAAGCCAAATTGAGAATTCGGGATAAGGGAGTTGTCTCTAGCAAATGAGAGAAGATTTTTGTATATCTTACATTCCAAAACCTTACTAAGCGAATTTAGCTGTGATATGGGACGGAAGTTAGCCAGGTTGTTGGAAGAACCGGATTTACTAATAGGGACCGCACATATGAAGCAACAACATCACGAGAAAAGCGGTTGATTCTACGGCTTGCCTCAAATCCTACTCTACCAGCAACTAAACTAAAGGCCAAAAGCGGAGTATCAGCCAGCATAGAAGGATAATAAAAAAAGTGATACTATGGCGTATTGCGACGATAGTGAAGAACGTGTGATTTGAACTGACGCTATGACTGTTAGAATCACTAAAAATGCAACCAATGCTCAACACATCAGGCCACTGTCGCTTGTACGAATTTGATTTCTAAACTCAAGTACACTCAAATGATGTGGAATTGTTTTGTTATCGCTATGGTATACGGCTCGGATGCTTTTGGTTATTCGAATTTCCTTTCGGTGTTCTTCACTATTTGCTTGCATATTGTGTGTGTATCTGTAAGAAACGCCACAGCCTCATCCTAGTGACGCACTTTTTTATATCCTTTTTAAGTAGTTTATTATTTGAACTTGGGCAATTTCAACGGTCGTTTCTTAATTACCCTTTAATTTTATGAATTTCTTTTGGGAAATGTACGTACCTATTCACAGGTAGTGTATAAAACCTTCGTGTTTCCGGGTACAAAATTTCCAACAGGTGTAAAGAACAAAAATCAATTGCAAAATTTGTCGCCTCATCCTAGTGATTGGGAGTGTATATTAATCGAATGCAAGTGAGGAGCGAGATGGGACGAAAGCTTGGGGGGTGATACGTTGGTTTCCCAACTTTCCGTATTGAACAAACAATAGCATGCTCCCAAGCTTTGGGAAAGTATCCCATGATGTAGGCATGGTTGAACAAAATGGAAAGCTTTATAAAGAATAAGGCAGAAAGCCTTCGTAACGGGTGGTAGGACATGCTGTCGATACCGGGTGAGTTCTTAGGGTTTCGAAATTTAACTAGGTTCTGTAGAGTATTTGGTGTGACGAAACCGCGACCATTATCATGTGTGTCATCGAAGTATTCACTGTTAGTTGGGTTAAAGACAACAATTGGCTCGTTAAAGTTGTCTAATTTACTAGTGAGGATTTTCCCAGTTCAATCCACACAGGGTAAAACGCAAAAAACAACGTTGAACGCTTTCGATCCTATGAATGTGGGACGAGTAATGAGGAGACCAGAGTTGACTGGCGTATTCTAGAAGGCGGACTAAGGCTATGTAGAGGGATTAGAGAATTCTTTCGACCAGCGTTTTACAAATCCAAGGGCAGAGTTGACCTTAAGGATAACGCCATCAATATGTGGAAGAGCTTAAGCTCCCTATCACATAAGATACCAAGGTTTTGAATCGAAGGTACAGATGATATCTGTTGGTTGAGTAGGAAATAGGAACGTAGCGGAGGAGGGAGGCGTTTACCGGAGAAGGTGATAGAGTAACATTTGATAACGTTGAGTTCGAGGCAGTTATTATGGCACCAGGTTGAGAAGGTGTCGAGATCCAATTGGAGAAGTGAGGAGCCAGGAGAGCGAATTATTTTGTAGAGCTATAGCGTTTGAAATAATAGTGAAGAAGGTGTGATTCGAACTGACGCTATGACAGTTTGAATCACCAAAAATTGTACCTTAGCGTTACCCATCAGGCTACTGACCGTGTTTAGAATTCGATTTTTAAACTCGACTATACTCCACTGATGTGAATTATTTTTGTTATCGCTATGGTATACGGCTCTGATGTATTTTCTTGTTCGATTTTTCGTTCGGTGCTCTTCACTATTTTGCTTGTGAATTGTGTGTGTATCTGTTAGAGTCGCCACAGAGCTTATTGTCATCCGCATAGAGAGAGATGGATGAGTCCATGATATTGGAGTCAATGTCATTAACGGTAAGGATTAATAGGAGGGGTCCCAGGTGACTGCCGTGTGGAACCCCTGACGTGGGAAGAAACGGATTGGAAGGGGCGATCTGAATCTGACGCGGTAGCTTTGAGCTTTAAGATAGAAAGATATCCACTTAATTACTAAGGGTTCAAACCCAAGGGAGGATAGCTTAAAGATGATGAGATTATGGGAGGTTTTGTCAGAGCCCTTGCTGAAATCGGTTGTGGTTACATCGTCTTCGCTGCCATTCTCTAAGGCGCATAGTGTATGAAATGGGAACTCAACAAGATTGGCGGTGGTCAACCTACTCGGAAGGAAACCATGCTGATTGGTTGAGATGATGGGTTCACATCGAAAAAATAACGCTTTGCAAAGAATGCCTTCGAACAGTTTTGGGATATGACAGTTTGGCGATGGAACGGTAGTTACTAATATCATTTTAGGTCCCTTGTTATGTATGGGGTTGACTAAACACTAGGGAGAACACCTCGTGTGAGGGACAGATTGAAAATCTTTGTGAGTGGGAGAGAAAGAGAAGGGAGACCTTTTTTTGTAAAAGGACAACAGGCAGTCCATCATGGCCAGGGCTGAACTCGTCTTTAAGTAAGGTGAATTGTTCTTCAGCTAGGTGATACTGAATAAGTTGAGAGATGAATGGGCCTATGGAGAATTCGGGCAGGTCTTTTAAGTAAGACGGGATGGGCTCGAAAGAGTTGTCCGTGCATGACTTTTTAAAGAATGATGGAAAAATATTGACAATAGTTTGGGGGTCGGTTGGAGTGCCGATGATGATGATGATGCTGTAAACACAAGGTCCAGTTGTATCCCCATATGATTTGGGACATTGCTTATTTGGCGGTGGCTAGAGTTGGCGAGACCGTCTATAAAAAGACGTTCCTTGGTACTTGTGGGGTTAGAGAAGTAAAAGGATTGATCGGCTGCCAATGTCCATTGGAGATGGAGGAGGTTAAAATCGCCAAGAATGACGATATCGTCTAGGGAGGTGCTTAACTCAGTTAGGTGATTTATTGCTTCTGTTGCGAGTTCGTATGACACGATGGGTCGTGAAGGAGCTATATAGAAGCAAATAACGTATAAAGACTTTGGGCGCTGGTCGATTTTTATTGCGACATAGTCGAGCTTGGGAGAAGAAGAGATGGCAATTAAACATGAGGCGAGTCTGTTTTGAATGGCAAGTAGCACACCACGGCATGGGAAAATAGGGACATTGTCGATGAACATTGTCATCGTCAAAAACGTTAAAAGAAGAAGGGAATCGTTCTAGACTATTAATACTGGACATAAGGTTGGCCTCGGTCAGAGCGTATATATCGAAAAGGGGTTACGTGACTGTTGTAGAGTCGATTGCGTTTTGGAGCGGAGACCTCTGACATTCTGATGGTAGAGGGTTGGCGGGAGAGTATTGAGATGGTTGCTGGGGGCGTTGGGTTCTTGAACACACAGTTGGTTGTTCTACGGCACTGAGGACGCGACGACACTGTTTTTCTGTTTCTATATGTTAAAACGGTAATGGATTGAATTTTATATATGATAAAAGGGTATTGGAATGATAAAAAGGTAATGGGTTTTTCATTTTTACTTTTTTGTTTTTATTTTCAACGTCTGTTTTTTTTCACAGTAGTTTGTTATCGGCCTACTTGCAATTATATTTGTAATTTTTTTGTCATTTGTTATAGTTATTTGCTGAAGGGAGAGCGGATTTTGATCTCTAACAAAGCCACACACATCTACAATGAATTGCCAGAAATTACCGGTGTTTGGTTGGAAAGTTTTGATCCACCTTATAACCTGGACCTATCACAAAGCGATTACTATGTATCATTGCAAAACTTCGTTAATGATAAAAACAAAAGTAAATAACAAGTGGAAATTGCGACAATCACTTAGTTGAGTAGCGAACTTGCATTGCCGAAGCCGGTGGAATATATAATTTCATCTTGTTCACCTTCTGTTTTTTATCTCTTGTTATTATTCTTTTTTTTAATTAAAATTAAAGAGTCTCGTACTTCCAAATTGAAAATATCAATCTCGACTCCCTCATTTTGTCATCTTATTTTCGCTGCTATTTTATTTTTACTACCTAGTATTTTATTTTACATAAATATCTATTTCTGTGGCGTAACACCAACAATCAGACCTCCTTAGATCACGTTGAAAGTCGATTATAGTTGCACAAACAAACAGTTTCTTTCTTCAGCCGAACCGCTTGAATGGTGAATGCTCTAGCAGATTATGTGTTTCCTCGACATCCCAAAATCCAAAGCCAATCAAAGCAAATCCAATCGATATCTTCCTCATCCTCTTCCTCTGTGGTTCGACATTGTAGGGTTTCTCAAAATCCTCTTCTTTGTGGGTATTTATATACAAAAAAGGGATTTATCGCACTGCAGTTTGATATTCGTGGGTTACGAAAATCAGCTTTTTGTGCACATTTCGTGGATTAATTATATGTATGCTAAATTTGGAGCCGATGACCACAGTTTTTGCCATAATGTCCTGTTTAACTTCACATGGTTAATATTAATAATTCAATCGTAGTATTGGGGTTCGAGGATGCAAATATTGGATTTTGATAAATGAGAGACATTAAACTTGATTCTCGCGGTATCGTTCCTCTTCACTCATTAAAAAGGCGCCCGAAAAAACGTCTGCTCTGTCTTTTCAAATGACAAAAGTTCTACTAATAATCCAATCTATTGACTGTTGCACTACGTGTAAGTAATACATAGAGTGTAAGTGAGGCTTAATAAGTTTAATTCACGTCTGTGGAATTATAAATTAACTATTTTATTATAAGTTTTTTGAAAATTGTGACAAGCGACAATATGTAGCTAATTTCGTAGATTTGTGGTCTTTTATTTTGCTTTAAAGTCGGTAGAAAAAACCTACCTAATGATCTAAGGACTTTAATGTAATTTGAGAAGCACGTGACATTTGAATCCGGCGCAAATTCAACCCTCTATACAAAACGATATTTGGAATAACATTAAGAGCAAAAATATAATAGATATCGATTAAACTTCATAACAACGCAAAAGGTTTGTTCCAAATAAAAAAGGCTTTTTCTCTATCCGATTCGAAAGTAGTTCACTTCCACTGCCCCTCCTCTTCTTGTCCACCTTCTTACCTTTTCGTCCTCTATCTGATTCAGTATCTAAGTCAAATTCTTCTTCCACTATCTGGGATCCAAAAAATTCAAATTCCTACAAATCCGGTTTCGTTTTCAGTTGAACAAAACAACGACTCCAATGCCAAGTGATATTTCCAATATAAGATTCCACAGCCCATACTTTCCCCACTATAGTTATATGTGTCTACCTACAACCAAAGGGGTGTATCTGTGCGCCTACGGCTACAGATACTTTTTGTTCGCACACATTGTGAAGTTAAAAAGTTGCACATGGTGTGACAGCATATTGCATCGCATTCTACAGTATCTGCACAAAACAAAACCAGCAAAATGATAAAAAATAACACAAAGTGGGTGAGATGGCGAGTTTTTATTTGGTGTGACTGTATGGAGTTGCGTATAAAGTGATGAACACTCTCAGCAATATGTACATGTGTGTGAAAGCAATAAGTCAGTTCATAAAGAAAAAACAAAATGTCTTTACTACACGGAACGTCGTTTTATTGCTGCAGATGTTATTCAAATACAAACGGCAGGACATACAAATGCAAGTCCATGTTGCCCTGTTGCCCATTGGCGAAGTCGCATGCGTCGAGTGGTCTAACAAAAAATTTATTGTTCGAGTTGCGTTGACGGAGTGGGCGGCTATGGAGGGACGCATCTGTTGGGACAAAAGGATTGCATGACTATGCACTCCTGTGAGAGCAATGACTATGGTTGGATGAAAAAAAAAAAAAAAAAAAAAACAAGGAGGAATCATTGCTTTGTTAGGATGTTAGGAGAAGCTTAGCCAAACCGATGGAACCTAAAGCTTTTCGGGGACCTAAAAGACTAAGAACAGGGATAAGTAGACATTTTTCAAGATTATAGACGGTTATTCTTTTGGGGATATTTTGACTGCTGCCGGGCGTAAAGGACTCCTACCCCAATTCTACAATTCAGTCTTGACAACTAGCCTCGAATAGCGAATACATTTAGAAGGAATTATTGTCCACGATGACATGTTAACAGGAACTGGAAGATTCTCCTGTTTTTGTTTTTAATTTTTTGAAAACATTGTTTTGTTTTCTCATAAGATGTCAATTCTGTCCCATTGGCCAAGCAAAAAACATTTGAAATTTAGCTGAACTGAATTGAACATAACTTTTTTAGTATGCCATCCCAAGATGTTAAGGGTAACTTAAATAAAGTCTTAATTGTTACCTCCTCCGTTTAGGCTATATCATTTAAATATGCCGCCTCAATGGCTGAGTTGGTAAGGTTATATCTTGTGTTTGGTTGTGTTCAAAAGTAAGTTCAGTTGTCGACTCTTGCTATTGTGCAGTCTGGCACAATTACTGAGAGGTAAGTGGGGTCACAAAGTCCGGTTACCATGTCAAACACCACCACGGTAAGCTATAGGCCTCATGAAATGGTTGGGAGAAATCCTTGACCATCTTTCGGAGCTTAACTGATGGACGCGGTCTAGAAAAATAGTTTCTCGGGACGCTGAATCAGCGCTATAGGTTCGCCTTTCCTGGGAGAAGTAAAATAAAAAAGTTAAGGGCATCGGTTTCACCAATACGAACGTAAACGCCGTCCATCAACATTTGCAAACAGCGAAACCTGATATCCTTGCCCTAACTGAGATCCCGGTCGATTCGTCAGGTAGTATCGAACCAGGATACGACGCACATTCGAGAATACGTTTTAAAGGTGGAGTCTGCGTCTTCATCTAGTCCCATTTGGCTAGCCAAAGGATAAAGACGTTAGAGCTCAATAACTTGGACGTCATGTGGTTGAAGGTCGTGCTGGGGAATTCTGTTGAATTTCTGTGTTGTCTTTACCGCTCCCCGAATGACGATAGACCAGCGACATTTTTCGAAAATCTTTCACCTACCATCGACTGGATACAAATCAACTACCCGGCTTCTGAAGTTGTCGTCCTTGGTGATTTTAATGTACACAATTCCGACTGTTTGGTACATTCTAACAGAACCGACGAAGCTGGGAGGCAAGCAAGGATATTCGCTGTTAGCCGTAACTTGACTCAACTCGTGGATGAACTTACGCGAGTGCCAGACACCCGAGTTAATTATGCGAATACCATGGATCTCTTTGTTACATCCGAGCCGAGCATTTATACCGTGGATGTGGCTGGGTTACTGAAAACTCAATTCAGTGCATGGTAGCGGTTACGCAACCACTTGCATTTCAATCTTAAGGGGCTTCGCCATGTTTGGCTGTAAGGAGCTTGTTGAAACACCACGCATGACTTGACATCTGCACCACCTCCCACCTTCAGGACCCGATAAACTGAAACGTGTAACGTACTTAGCGCACCAACCAACACGTACTCGTCCACATTACACCATGTAGGAGGAATTGGGCAAGCAGTGGATCGAATGGAATATTCGACCATGGGTCTGTCACCCAGCAACCGTGGTGTAGCAGCAACTCAAATCCACATCATATAAACAAACTTAAGACTATAAGATCCACTTGTTAATATAATCATCGGCACTACAACCGGGATTCACTCTTGGCCTTTTTTAGCAAGTCTCGAGGGTTGTTAAATTTTCCATAATAATTTATTATTACGGGCAAGGTTACGTGTTAGTGTAAGCATTCTCAACTGTGATCCTGTCGATCGGTCGCATGATCTAGTCAATTTGCCCCAGATGCAGATGCTATGACCTTGGTACGCACTCTTTTAATATTGTATATTACATGTCGGATCACAAGATCATAATTCTGAGTTGCGTTGTTTCTGTTTTTCTTATCCATGGATGCAGTCATGCATGGTCGGTAGTACGTCGTATGTTGTTCTACACGAGTGGCTAGTGTACTTGTACGGACGTCGTCCATCTGGATTTTTGGTGATTCGTTTAGCGGGCCGCAGATCATTATAATTAGTTGATTTGATATTATAGTCTATCGAACACAAGATCACAGTTAAAGCAGCAGTGCGAAGGAAACCACGCGATTGTGTGTTTTAATTTCGGTTCCGTGTGGTTTCGTCTCCGGGGAAGTGCGTCTTGGAAAGGCGGCACAAATATGTGTGCGAGTTTGGTTACGGCTTGGGGAGTTTGTTTTTCTGGGTGAGCACGAGAAGATTTATTTATTCTACACTTGGGTGTTGAGCAGCAATGTTTTGTTGATCAGAAGAGAAGTCACGGTTGACCTCGCGTACCTTGTGTTTTGTGATTAGTATAAAAGTGAATTCATCCTGAGAAAGGTTGGCGCAAGGCTAATAATCTTGCCCGGAAAAACAAATTATTATGGACAATTCAACAAGTCTCGGAAATGGACCCGATACCAGTGAGAGACTTGCTAAATAAGGCCAAGACCGGATCCCAGTTGTAGTGCCCATATTGTTTTGATCAGTTGGTGGATCTTTCGAGTGGTTGTCTTGTTATTTTTCAATCGATTTATTGCGCATACAATTTCGTTGAAAGAGGGCTCTAAGATCTGAGGATCGGCTGTATGTACGTCTGGTGCGTTTATTTGTGGTTGATGGGTGCGCACATTGAGCAGGTTTTCAAAGTACTGCTTCCATCTTGTCACGATGTTGTTTGTTTCTGTCACCAGACAGCCGTTTGCGTCTCGAATTATTTTGGCTCTCCCTCGGTAGCCATTTCTAATTGAATTTATGCCGACATACATACCTGTGATGCTCCTCAATAGTATACTGGTTAGTATACCCGCCTGTCACGCGGGAGACCGGGGTTCGATTCTCCGTCGGGGAGCCTCTGGCGCAAGACTAATGACCTTGCCCGGAAAAAACAAATCATTATGGAAAATTTAACAAGCCTCAGGACTTGCTCAATAAGGCCAAGACCGGTTCCAGGTTGTAGTGCCGATGATGATGATGACATACCTCTGATGTTCTTTGCCCTAGAATTTTCTAGGATTTTTTCAATCCGAGTCTTCTCCCATTCGCGTTTTTTGCGTTTGAAGAGCCTCATTGTCTCTCTCCGAATTGTCGCGTATCTTTCTGCGTTGACTTCATCATATCGTTCTAAGTGGATCACTCTGAGGCGTTTACGTTCTTCGATCTTCGCCCTGCACTCATCGTCAAACCAAGGTTTGAACTTAATTGTTTTCTTAAATCCTAATACCTTTTGGCCTATTTGTTTGACTGTGTCTCTGATCGATGTCAATTTAGTGTCCACACAATTGGCTTCCTCTTCCTCACTGTTCACATTCTCTAGAATGCTAAATCTATTCTTTGGTTCGTCTTGATATTCAGCCCTTTTGCGTAGGTCTTTCAGTTTATCAGTCTCGAACTTTTTGCTTGTCTCCCGTGACTGCCCATGTGGGATTGCTGCGAGGCGACTCCTGATTTTGCCCATCACTAGAAGATGATCGGAGTGGCAATCTGCTCCTCTATATGATCTTATGTCAAGGATATTCGAGTGGTGTCTTTTGTCTATGAGGAAGTGGTCTAACGTTACGCGTTACGCCGTCGGGTGATATCCATGTGGCTTTATGAATTTCCTTGTGCTTGAACATCGTGCTTTTTACTAACAGATCTTTTAACGCTGCGAACGTGATAATTCGAATTCCATTATCATTTGAAACGTCGTGTAGACTTTCTTTACCTATTGTTGGTTGGAAGATATCTTCCTTTCCAATTTTCGCATTGAGTTCCCCGAGGAGGATTTTAACGTCGAATGATGAGATCCCATGAAATACATCCTCTAAGGTCTCGTAGAACTTGTCCTTCGTTTCTGCGTCCGCAGATTCTGTTGGGGCGTGTACGTTTATAAATACGTAATTGTACCATCGGCCCTGTATTTTTAGCACCGACATTCGGTCATTAATAAATTTCACATCTTTTACATGGGGCGTAATCTTCTTGCGTATGATGAAGCCGGTTCCGAGGTTATGCGTATCGGTACCTCCACACACCAGTGTAAATCCGTTGGTTTCGATTACTTGATGTGGGAGTCGGACTTCCTGAAGCACGACGATGTCCATTTTATATCGTTTCGCGTTTTCTGCGACCATCTGTATCGCGCCTGGTTTATATAACGTTCGAACATTCCACATCCCGACGCGTATATCCCGCTTTTTCTGTTTTTCTCTAAGTTTTCTTTTTACGGAGTCGGTGTTTTCTTGATGATTTGTTCCCTTATGGTGGTGTCGGCTCATCACACCCACGAGAGAGATTGCCTTGTGTATATTGATTATTCATTTTTGTTCTCACAAGCCTTGGGATTTCAAATAGTCCGTCATATCAGAACCTCGGTTTGAAATGGTAAGGTCTGCTTACTGCTCTGATTCGACCTGTTGTCAGAGAGGCGCCGTTATAATACAGCCAGTTTACCCCTGGCTGCAAACCACCCAATGGGCACCGTGACGCATAACACCCTGGATTAGGGGTGGTAGATCTTTGTGTGTTACTCCTCGCTAGCCTGCCTGACATGGGTGGCCCTACTGGAAGCGTATGCTTCCGTCAGCATAGCCTGAGTGATTCATTGTAGTTTAAGCCCCCGCGCCACGTCAAGGTTTCTACCAAGCGGACGTCGTCTTAAATCCGGTGACGTCTTTTTCGTAAAAAATACGATATGTTCGCTGCTTGATCAGCCATTGTGCTCTGAAAGTACATGTATTTTCTAAATACACGTGTTTTCATACTCATATATTGAGGTTATGTGCACAATGTACCCAAATATAAAAAAACATCATTTGTCATCATCATCATCATCGGCACTACAACCGGGATCCGGTCTTGGCCTTATTTAGCAAGTCTCCAGGCTTGTTAAATTAATTTTACTTACTTGCACGAAATTCTGGGACCGTCCGATAATTTGGGTCCATATTCATACACTCCGCACTTTCACTCTCTGCTGCTCGGGCATACACTAACCAATTCCAACGAAATCGTTTTTGCACGAGTTCTCTCCACTACCAAGTTTTTTTTTTACAGAGGAAAGCGAGTCCCCGCACGTTTTTCATTTCAGAGATATTTAACTTGAACGTTCGGTTTGTGCCTAAAATGGCCCAGATAACGGGCGAAGGGTTAAACTTCACGTCCGGATAGAGGACATTTTTTTCAACTTAACAAAGAAAAAAATTTCGACAATCCCTTTAAATGAGCTTTTTAAATTTTTAAATGATCAATTAAGTGATTCAATACGATCATCTAGATTTTTTTTTGTTTCTGGTTATCAATGTAAGGCCGTAGCTTGGCATTGTTGTTCAGTTGTCTGCTTATCTAACGCAAGATCATTTTTGGCATATCTTTTGTTAGTCAGCAGACGCATTGATTGATTCCTTGGCTCGTTTATTGTACTTTTGATTGTAAATGTCATTACAAACAATTGTACATTAGTGACCATCCATTGCCCAAAGGATTTGCTATTGAACAACGGCGCCCAAGGTATTTTCGAATAGCTTATTGTGGTAGTTGCCAGTACCATGTTTATTTTCGGATGGCACTGTTAGTTCCATGCAAGATATTTTTATTGGAAGAGGATTTAACAGAAGTGCTGTCACTATTGTTTTCCTTCTAGATCTGTGCCTGAACTCTGTGATCTTATTGCCCTAGAATTGCCTTTTGATGGATTGATCAATTTACCAAAATCCGGGGAAATCACCTTAAATGATTCCAAGCTTTATGCGTCTCGGTCCCAGCCTATCTGTCTATCTATTTATTGGCCTGTATGATCCCAAAAGTTTATGACCCCTCTAAGTCGGCTACGCCACCGTTCACGGCTCTGCGTTCTTTCGCTCCACGCTTTGTGGATTGAGTAGTCCTTGGGTGTAATATACTAAAAATGTTGCCGACAACCTAGCACTGTTTATATTAATTTCGAATTCAGTAGCCATATTGAATCTGATGCAAGATGTCCGTAGGGACTTTGATTGAATTTGTACAGTCACGACAAGTCCAAAGAGAGAAAGAAAATAAACTTTTAAAATTATGAACCTTTATATTTGTACATCAATATCCATGACTCACGCACATAAAAGTGATTTTGTGTGAATTCAAATACTCGCGTAAGGCCAAGTGCAGTATTTTTGAAACCCGTATCCGAGTAGCTTAAATGATTTGTATTCTCCATTTCAAATTTGTATTATAGCATAACGCGGTAATGGTTCCGTTGTCGTCACTTTTTAATATGTGTCGACGATAATTTTTCGTCTAATAACAATTTCCCAGAATACTATTGTCCGAATACCTTTTTTTCTATCCAAAAACAACATGTAATGCACTGCCATTGGTTGCTTTATATAACCCACATCAAGTAAATATTGCCCTAAATATTTGAAACATTACGTTAAATATTCAAATTAGATAAATCTGCCTTCCAGTGCTAAAACCAATAATTACCAACACCCATGATCATGCGGTTTCCCAAATACAATTGCCTGCAGTTCCGACATAACAGATCCATTCGGCTCAATCCAACAAGGCAAAGCTAAAACACACAAAAAAAGAGTTGAAACCGTCTCAAACCGACAGCACATCTTCTGACGAAAGTCTCGCAAATTGTGAACAGAATTCCCAATCGAAAATACAAACGTAATGGCTGCACAAAACAATGCCAAAAGCTGAACAAAAAGTAGAAACACGTTCCCAGTATTTATCTCCAACACAAAAACAGAGCACAAAAGGAACAACAATGAAATATATCGAGTCACCGAACACTAACAACGGACAACAAGGAACGATTTTACGATCTCGTTCAAGGATACACTGGCGATTGTGCATCGTCGGATAGAAATGAATACACAAAAACAGCCTTTGACCACCATACAACGTCCTGAACTCTAAACAACCACATGTGTAGTCTGGAGCTGAACGACGACGTGCCTAACACCGACATGAAACTCAGCGCCACACGACGGTGCAACATGGCGGCAAACAATGTTTACTCCCACGCCAACGTTTAAAGTTGTAGAAACGTCTTCTTCCTGCCCTCCACTGGGTTTCATGCGTCTTCGACTCCTTGCCCATGAACAGCAAATAAAGCAACGGTCAAGGGCGTTCAGATTTTGAATGAGAAGTTGTTGGTGACTGCTTAAAGAAAATCGAATGGCGGCTGCAAAAGGAAAGACAAACGTTCCAGGCAAATAAACTGAAGCGGACACGGAAGTTGGAGAAACTCCAGGTCGGGTTACTTTTCCAAGTTTAAATTTTTAAGGACTTTTTTTTAGGGTGATTCAGTTTATTAGTCCTTGCAGCATGGAATGATCCAAGGATAAAAGTGCAACGAAAAAAAGTTATGAGAGGTTATTGGTGGCCATTCCATTGTAGAAGGCATAAAGTGAGCACGTTTAAGTCGTGGACAAAGGATATTATCAAGAATACTCGAAATAGTCAGTAGACATCTTTTTGCGTACTGTGAATATAACAAGAGTCTTGACATTTGTAAGTCGAAAGTGGGGTTCGATTGTCTTCTCGTTATTGGAGGAGGGTGCAGTTTGGACCCCCTACGCACAACATGAAAAGTCTGGCGATTTTCCCTATGTCTCGCTATTATATTATATGTGTCTGTGGAAGTGGAATCTTTTTCAAACATCGCTTCTTACCCTAAAATAGGTGTGTGTCTTCCACTTTTTGATATATCACACATTTTCCGACCCAATTCGATATCTTATCAGTCAATCTTAATATAAAATCTGCTCCAACCTTTGGAATATATAAAACAAAACCCCAACTCTTCCTGAAAATAATTCTAGTTTCTAGCTTTTTTTAAATACAGAAACGCATCTAATAGGGCATTTCGAGTCAAATTACAGTATGATCGAAAAAGAGGGTTAATATAATGTGACATTAGCTGCTATCCTGTGATATACACCTGAAAGAGGTAAGAATTCGATGTAAAGTTATCAAGCTAAGTGACGATAGCACAACAGTGTAACATTTCGTATTTAAGGGTTTTACAGCCGCCCTTGCATTAGGAAATCGGCGACGCTTGAGATTTTTCTTCTTGGAGATATACGAGTGTGGCGTGAAAAGTTTCCGACTTCAACGTACACGTCAATAAAAGATAGTGCATGTATAGCGTTTTGCGACGATAGTGAAGAGCGTGTGATTCGAACCGACGCCATCACGGTGTCGCACCATGCTTAAATTAGTTATTTCAATTTCTTAAATAATTTAATTTATATTTTTATTCTTAACTGTTATAATTTAGTAGTAAATTCTTTACAATCGTTTTATTATAAAATTCCTTAATTGTTATAATTGTTAGCTAATAATTCTTTATAGTTTTCATAAGTACCTGGATGTTTGGCAGCACTTTTTTGGTTTGTTACATCTTTGTTTTTCTGTCAATGCAAATATGCTAATTAGTTTGTTATTCGTTGTCGTTGTCAAATTAGTTTTTCGTTCGTTGTAAAATAAATTTTTTCGTTCGATTCTTGTTTATATTAAAAATAATCAACTTTTGTAAAAGTTCGTTTTAAATACACACAAACACATAAATGTCCCATTACTCTTTCGTTTCGATAAAACATTCATTTCTCTCTCACTTTAATTCGGCAGTCGTCCAGCACCATTTGTTGAACTTTATCGATGTTATCGCCAGTTGTTGCAGGTTTTGGACGTCTTAAACGCTCATCGTCTCCGAAGCTATCACGGCCACGTTTAAATTCAGCTGCCCAAAATTTCACTGTGGTAAATGATGGCGCAGAGTCCCCATACACAGAGTCCAACTCATCTTTGATTTGCGTAGGCGTTTTGCCTTTCAAAAACAAAAATTTAATGACAGCTTGATACTCAATTTTGTCCATTTTCACAAAAACACTCACATCAATTCAGTCACATGACTGTCAAATAAAAACTACGTGTCCAAAATGGCTGAAATTTTGCTGAGTAACTGTCAAAGAAGCACAACTGTGAATGTAGTAGCCTTTATTGACGAGTGCTACTACCTTCACGTTGAGGTCGGAAACTTTTCAGGCCACCCATGTATTATATAAAAAGTCATTTGGGGCTACATCTAGACTATAAAGCGGACGCGGTACAACGAGAAAATTCCTTTTGGTTAAAATTACATTGAGAAGATGTGTTACCTGCGGCCGCGCATTTTCGTGATGAAATTTCCAATGATTTTCGAGATCTGGTCGCTCTTTTTGAATATGAGATTTCAGTAGGTATTTCAATATGGGCGTTTTACCATTGAACGCGGGTCAGAGCGTTTTATCACAGCCCCCGTGTTGATTATTTCTTCAGTACGAGCAGTGACAAGACCTCTGGACCACCTTCCAATTCATACGATTCCATATCTTTTTCAAATGACTTATCCCATCGAAAAGAGGTTCTTTTACTCATTGTAATACTGTTATATGCCGTACGCAACTTTTCATTGGTGTTGGCAGATGTTAACCCACGCAAAACAGACTATTTTATCCCATACCATTTTGGCGGTTTTTTATTGCGTATCCTAGTTGATACTGGGGTGTTCCGCCGAACACTACTCCCAAAACAACGAAACAAAAGAACGGAGCGAAAGCAATGTCAAATTAAACCACGAGAAGAATTGTTTTGTTTTGTTTTTATATTTGGTTCTATTTTAATCTTACAGCGCTTCACTACACCGCACGCGCGATCACACTCGACGTTACTTTATTTTTTTCCTACTTCGAAAACGCCTACTCAGATTTTTATACACTCGAAAATTGTTCTCCTCGTCTTCTGCCGATCGAAACCTAACTTCGTTGGTCGAAATATACCACCCGATATGGCTATCGAAATCAGACTGCCTGTCTGCCCACACAGATATCCAGATTCCAAACTGGTATCTGTATCTACATGGAAAAATTTTCCTACTTGCTCTGCTAACAGAACTTCCGAATTTCTGTTAGCAGCGTGTTATCACGTCCCAGGGGTGATTTTTCATTCCTGAAAGAAGAAACTCGCTCATCATCGAACATCATTATCACCATCCGTGGTGGTGGTCGAAATTCAGTTCGACGGTTGTCAATTGTATGCCGCCTTATTTACATAACACATCTGGCGCGAAGGCCGAAAGATATCCTGCAATTTGCATGGATGGATGGTTCATGGTTTTTGTTTGACTTTTGTCAATACACCCGAAATCCATTAGCTCTTTCTGATGGGTGTGAAATACAAACAGACACCGTGGGATCGGAGTAGTTTCCTTGTAGGTTTTCAACCTCATACAATTTGAATTATCTCGTTGAGATAGTTACGGTTGCCGTTTTTTTGTTTTGCCGATAGATTTGGTGGTCTTTATGGCAACTACCCGCACGTGCATCGTTGGTCGGCTAATTTGCATTGCATAGACGTTTGAAATTGCCGATTCAATGGAATGTTCCTGGGCGCAGGCGGATTGAATGTTTCTTTTTTGTTTCAGGTATGATGACTTACGAATGTTGCGCTTGGCATTAAAAGCTTTGGGGACGTTCAGTTCCTTGCTTTTTGGTGTCGGTCTCAACGTTGGCTGCGAGTTGCAGGCCCTATGGTGGGACTTTGGGGCACGCGTCTGTGGGCGCGTGCAACGCTCTCAGGTAAGTAAGTTCTTTGAAGATAGGAACCTTACCTGCGTAGAATTGTGCGTTCGTAGAACGCTACACCATTGCTCGCACAACGCAGACATTACAACATTTTATTAAGTTGCAATAAATTAAGAAACAAAGGCTACTCACAGTTTTTGGTGCCGATGACGTCACCCATAAAATTGATTGGATATTGTAAGTTTATCCAAGTTGCAAGGGCTAGTTTTGCCGAGGGCGACGCCTTTTTCTCGGGTTTTTATCTCCGGACTACTCTGCTGAGGTTTCCGATGTCTATTATTGATTTGCTTCGTTGAGGTGGAATAGAGGTGCTCTATAACGTTTTAAGATGATAGTGATATATCACTTGGAAACGAGCTGAATTAGAATTTTCAAAACTAGCTAGGGTACTGACTGTAGAAGCGGTACAAAATTGTATGGGCAAAAAACTTATAGCGTTTGGGATGACAGTGAAGAACGTGTAATTCCAACTGACGCTATGACAGTTAGAATCACCAAAAATTGAATCAATGCGTAACACATCCGGCTACTGGCCGTGCTTAGAATTCGATTTTTAAACTCAAGTATATTCCACTGATGTGAATTGTTATGTTATCGCTATGGTATACGGCTCTGATGTATTTTCTTATTCGATTTTCGTTTGGTGTTCTTCACTATTTGCTTGTGTATTGTGTGTGTATCTGTTAGAGACGTCACACTACTCCCTCCTCAGTAACTTTGTTACGATCAGCTTCATGTGCGAAGGACGGAGCGAACGAGAGGACGTCGGGGCAGGCGAGTGTGCTTGTGCTCTATGCGGAAGCGTGATCGTGTCGTGAAGTTCTGTTTACTATGGGAAAGTGTGTGCTGTCTGTTCAGATCACGTCGGGGTCACCAATTATAGGGTTTGGGATGATAGTTCACTATCTGCTAGAGACGCCACACTTCTTTGTAAGCTGGTGTTTCCAATATTCTTACAAAAGTCATATAAAACATTAAAATTCCCCCCCGAGGTGTGTTGATATCTCTCGAAATTTTCGGGGCTTCAAATGTTTCGCCTTGTTTAACTTCAATTCAATGTTTACAAATCTCTGCTTTCTTCACTAATTCTTCGAAATGTATCACGTGACTCGAAAAGAGATTATTGGGTATTTTCGATCACAAATTTCCGGAAAGAACTCACACCATCGGTGTTTTTTTTAACACTAACGCGCGCACAAAAGGGGATTTTGGCGAATCCTAAAACATCAATGCACACTGCGAGCAGACCGAGAGAAAGTGGATAAGAAAAGGAGATGTCGATGTGCATTGGTCTTAACTGCCTGGATATTACAACCACGAGTAAACACATGATCAGGTAGAGCATTCCAATTCGTGAGGTTCGACTAAAGAATGATTCTTTGTGTTTATTTACGCGCCTGATATTGGCCTTCAATGTGAACTGATGCGCATTCGCAGATTGACGGGTCTAGCGGTGTTAAACGAAACACCAGATATGGGTTGTAACAATGACGAGCTGGCATCATCGGAAACGAAATCCGACAAACCCACACCAACAACAGAAGATTGCAATACTTCTGACGAATCGCCCCAGCACTATCAATCGTCGCCAGCGAATAACTTATACACCAGGAAACAACAGAATACTCTTACCGTAGATTAAGAAAAAAGGGCAATCGTGAATCCAATCCCAAGTTCCGGTCCTTGATCACATTATTCTTCTCACCGAAAGGCTCAACTCACTCGACAGCTCTCGGCCTCGCCACCATCTTCTTCATCTAGCAGTAACTCTTGACACAACCGGCCAATGGAATCTACCACCAACTTGCAAAATGCTTCCCTTGTTTCCCACTCTTTCCATGACCGACGATCCTACGCAGCAGGACGTTTACGTAACGGATACAACAAACGGGCACAAATATTCCCAATCGTTGGGGTTGTTCCTCATCATCCTCGGCCTGTTCCAATAACATGAACCACACACTACGATTGTAGTTTACGATGGTTGTAACATCATGTTAAACGTAATTTTTAATTGTACTCGCTGATAGTGACAGCCGAATGTGACCCTCGTCAACAGGTCGCGAGATCTCGCCACTTAAAACCACTTGCGAACGTTGTGATCCTTGTTCCACACATTTAAATTAAACATCTTGGATCGCATCACGGTGAATCCCCGGTTATAAACCACAGAGAATTATTTACAGTCACGTTAGTTCTCTTCTCATATCAAGGTAGTATTGTAGCGGTTCCGCCAAACCCTACGGTCTACTTACCTGAAAAACCCCCATAACTACTACCCAACTCCCTTTAGTTTGCTAATGCAACAGTATTAGTACCTGTAAATGCTTCACGCATTATATAGATCACCATTGTAGCGATCCTAAATCGCTACTCCCATCTAAATCCTCAATAACATCAAAAATCAAAAATGTGTTTTAATATGGCCAATATTTACTTAGGTTTTCTGCCTCTTCCGTTAGCACTTTGGATTTTCTCATAGGTTCGCTCCACTCACATTTGGGAAGATCTACTTTTCTCGCAAAATTAACGCGCGGAATAAAAAACGATCATAATGGAAGTCACCATCGGGCTAAAAGATATTATAGCCCTCGTGCCGGTGTTTAGCGGTAACCCGGACGAGCTATATAATTTTATCTCTTGCGAAAATATAATTTTTTCGCAGGCACAGGACGACAGTCAGCACGCTTTCTTTCTAAGCGTAGTAAAAACCAGACTGCGAGGGCCAGCATACGACCACATCCGATACAAGGTAATTTCAAACTGGAATGATCTTGCTGCGGAATTAAAGGAAGAATTTAAAATTCTCCCCTCTAGGTCGCTGGCGCAAAACGATCTGGTAACAGCCAAACAGGAAAGCAAGGAAGGCTTGAAGGAGTTTGGAAACTGACTCACACACCTCCTGCACCTGTTGGACAGCGCGACGTTTTTGAAAGCACTGTCGAACCTGCGGTGCGAACATATCTCCTCAGGGAAAATAATAAACTCGCCCTACACACGTTCGAAGACGGACTTAGTAATCCAAACCTAAAACTCTTAGTTAAAGCACGAGGTACCCCAAACCTTAGAGCAGCTATTAATTACGCTCTCGAGCAGGCCCCACGATTAAGAAATAACAACACTTCAGCAAATTTTTCCGCCTATCCGAACCTCAGCCGACCAGTAATTTGCCAATCATGTAATAGGCCTGGACATATCTCTGAGGAATGCTACCGCAACAGTAAACCTTCACAATCTATCCCCCAAATTAAAGCAGAGGTTGAACGCCTCCAATGCAGATTCTGTAATAAATTTAACCATTCCCAGGAGGAATGCAAAAGGAGACTGTCACAATTAAATAGCCAAAACACCTCTCTATTAAACAAAACTGTCCCAAGAACTCAGCCCACTTCTACCGCAAACGCCTGGAGAAGTGGAGTAATAAATAAAATTAACAACATTCAGCTACTAAAAATCGACAGTCAGAAGCAACTTGGGGAAAAAATAAATGAAATATCGATCAAAGCTGGGGATACAAACCAGAGACGGGACGATCTAACTGCTCTCCAAATAAAGGAAGTAGAAATCAAAGATCGTATCCACAATACTACATCTAAACCCGTTTGTCTACGGGCCGGATCCGATGATTTAACAAAGGTCTCTAAACCAACTATCCCAACAGCTCCCTACATTTCCATATTTTCACATCCCCCATCTTCTAATAACAAAATACCTAAGCTCAAAAAACAAACAACACCGGCAGAGTGTAAGACTGAGCAGCAAGAACTCTCAGCAAAATGTAAGCCCGAGGAACAAACAATTTCAGCCAAATGCAAGACTGTGGAACCAAAAGTCCCAGCAGAGCGTCAGTCTGAGGAACAAAAAGTCCCAGCAGAGCGTCCGACTGCGGAACAAAGAGTCCCAGCAGAACGTCAGCCTGAGGAACAGAGAGTCTCAGCAGAACGTCAGCCCGAGGAACAGAGAGTCCCAGCAGAACGTCAGCCTGAGAAACAAAGAGTCCCAGCAGAACGCCAGACTGAAGAACAAAAAGTCCCAGCAGAGCATCAGACTGCGGAACAAAGAGTCCCAGCAGAACGCCAGACTGCGGAACTAAGAATCCCAGCAAAACAGAGGCTTGAGAACAAACAAATTCCAGCAAACAACCCGTATGTCAAAAGTTTGCAATTAAAAAACATACACAAAGTAAGCTCAGTAACAAAACATAAAGATACACAAATAAATAAAACCCTCTTTAGAGATAAAGCAAAGACCGATTTCTCAAAAGCTACCACTAATCCTCCATCTTTCAAAACGCTTCCCTTCGGTCGTTTCATTACACAAATTCTGAACTTTGATACACAACCTAGCCCTACGAAAGTATGGAAAATCTTCCACAAGTTTAGGGAAAAGCTCAAAACAAATAGATCTTTTCTTTCAATCCAAACTTTAGATATATATGTATGTGTGAAATATGAAAAACAAAATCCTCATATATGACTAAATAAAACACAAATGTAAATATAAAAATAAGCATATAAACAAAACAAAATGTTCACACCCTTAAATCTAAAATATTTAAAGGATTAATGAAAAACGAACTATAGAAAATACTTTACACATAAACAAAATTTAATAATTGTTAGTAAGTCAGATTAAACCCAAATATAATAATAAAGAAAGGAAAAATATACCAAACTAATTAATACCACATCTAAAAACAAATGAATAAGATCCTCTTAAAAATAAATACACATCTACTTCCACTAATTTGCTAATCTAGCACTACGTCCCAATCAAAAAAGGTATAAATATTAATGTACCATACCCTTAAGTATATATTAAAGAAATAACATAGTAAAATACGAACCAAAATAAAAACAGTACTAATTTAAGAAAATTATAATACATATAGCTATTTTGAAAATCCTTTTAATATACTTAAACCATAATTGTAAACATGGCCTCAGCCACAAATTGCTTAATAAATACCATACCACTCTTTGTACAAATAAACTTAAGAAGCATTACCACAAATGAGAAAATACAACATGTAGCACACATTCTAAACATAACTTTAAATAATTACAAAATAACAATAACATTAATTAGAACCTGTAAAATCTTTAACGAACAATTTCAAATAGGCAGCCAAAACTCTTAATGAAAATTTTTAAGACAACAAACTATAACTAAACATATTAAAATTGAAACAAATATAAACTATCGCGAAGTTGAAATGCCACCACCCTTTGCCTTTCACCCATTCTAGAAAATTAATCTCCTCTAGATTAATTTTCTTTTCTAAAGGCGGGAAAGATGTAGCGATCCTAAATCGCTACTCCTATCTAAATCCTCAATAACATCAAAAATCCTATCCACAATCCCATACCGAAAAACCCAAATTTCATATCAAATCAATGAGCAATAAATTAAACAAAAGTTAATTATCGCACATTGATTCAAATTCCACATAACACACCCAAATCCCATATTGAGTCACATGTACAACGAATTTAACCAAAAGTTAATTCATCATACATTGACTCAATTCCTAAAAATCCTAACATCATGAAATGCTAAATTCAAAACGCATTTCATGATTCCCTTCCCAGAATCTATTCAACAAAAGCCTTTAAAAAATTCCCGGAACAAAATTCCAATCGAAGCACGCCAAGCATTGCGTACGCTTCTTGGAATTTTGACATTAAAATATTGGACAAAAGTCAACTCCAAAATCTATAAAAGGGGAGTGCATTTCAATTTCATGATCGGTAGCTATAATTCTGAGTAGTAAACACTCCCAACCTACTTCTCGATATTCACAGAATATTCGAATAAAAATGGGAGATACTACGATTAGACCACAGGACAGGATGAAATATCTTGGGGTCATTTATACCCCAAAAATGAATTTCATCAAACATGTGACCCACATTCTCCAAGGGGGCCTCGGTCGGTCTAAGCAACTGCACAACATCTTCAAGTGGAGCAACAAAGTTGACACCAAAGTTAAGCTTCTCTGCTATAAGCAGCTAATCCGATCTGGAATATCGTGCGCCTTTCCCATATGGTCCTGCATATCTTCGGCCCAAATGGAAAGACTTCGGGTTTTCGAAAGGAAACTCCTCAGAAGATGCACCAATCATTCTAGAAGGCCTGACGGTCGTCATTACCCCAACTCTCACCTATACGAAGGCGCCTCCATTACCCCTATCGACGAGTACTTGCTTCAATTAGCATATAAGTACCTCGAAAACATTCAGAACAGCGAGAACCCACTTGTACGGGACTCCTGCGTTCTTGACCCTTCTCTCTTTCGATCTCTTCGGATCAAACCCCCACAATTTCTTCTTCAGTACAAAACTGAAGAAAGCACCCTTCCCAACAACATTCCCCTCTATAATAGAGGATTCCTGGACCCATCCCATAGGGTCTACTATTAACAAACCACACACACGAACGCACAGTACAAGACGGCACAAACACAAACATATACACCGACCAAAGCGCAGATTATCAGACGCCAAAGACGTGATCTGCGTTCACTACCGCACCCAAGACCTACCGGTCGATTTCTTTCCCACCATCCCTCAATAAAAGTAGTTAGAGAACACTCGGACTAACACTGTCCACACTATCCTTGGATACCCCCCCTTTTTCTCTTTTCTTTTCAGAGATCGCGAGACCGAGCCCAACATCCTCACGGATGTGGGTGATTCTGGTTATCGCAAGATGACCAGAAGTCAGAGACAAGATGAAGGACACATATGTCCTGTCTCGCTAAATTCGGCCTTCTCGCCACAATTTTTTTTTTTTTTTTTTTTTATTTCATGATTAGTAGATCACCAGAGGCCGAACCTCTGGCCAATTATAAACAGTAAAAACCAACCGTACCTTTGGATTCAAACAAATAAATAAAATTTACTACAATTGTCTTAACTGAACCTTTCGCGTCGTTTTCTCTTTTCACTCTTCTCGTCGACGTTCCGGGCTCTTCTCCCACCGTTCGTGAAAGCATGGCTCGGAGTATAACATTTTGGTGGCAGCGGTGTAATTATTCGAGTCGAATCGCTGCTGAAAATAGGTCGTGTTGGGTGTTTTCGCGATAAATGATGAAATAAACGCCTCAAAAACATTTTCAAACAGACATCTTTAAATCCTTTGGAAAAATACATTCATTTCGAAAATATTGAAAAAAGAAACTTTAAACACAAGCCTGCAGCAAAGACCAGGGCGGACAATCCAACTCTAGGGCGCGAAGCTTACCTGGCAGTAAAAATAAAATTCAAAGTGAAAAAAAAAAAAAACAAATAAATAAAATTTACTACAATTGTCTTAACTGAACCTTTCGCGTCGTTTTCTCTTTTCACTCTTCTCGTCGACGTTCCGGGCTCTTCTCCCACCGTTCGGGAAAGCACGGCTCGGAGCATAACACCATCTATAATCTTAAAATCCCTATAAAGAAAACTTACCTTTTCATGCATCCCTTCGCATACAATTTTCCGTAAGATTTCTTTGTTTGCTTATTTGGTATTCTAAACCAATTCGTTACCAGACAAATTCCTGAAAAGAAAAACCCCGGTTCACATATCATGTAACCATCACAGCCATAGATAATTATCACGGCGTCGCCTATTCCTACCTTCATTCATGTATACGATAAATTTCTTTATGTATACATTGGCTGGCGGCGTTTTTCTCCCAGCAATAAAATTCCCTGACTCGCACAATGTGCAACCCAAAGCAAATACGCATTCCGCGACACTTGGCATCAATTGAAATCCAAGCATAAACAATGCAAATAGGTATTCATACGTACCCTTACTAGCGATGCCATAAACACCATTTCCCAGCAACCTAGCTAAAAGCAATTAGCAAATTCTCGCATCGGAACATCGTCTCTTTGTTTAGCCGCACATGTTCCAACAAAGATTCCATTGGCATCCGACGATTACGGATTTATTTGCTTTACCGAAATCGTATCCTAGGAATGCACTTTATGTCTTTCTTTGTTCTAGGCACACATACCATCATGACCACGATGAGCGAGTGGGCTCTGAATGAGCAAGATATCGTTGAGTCTCATTCCATCCTTCGACCACGCTGGTCGCCGAACTCCCGCTCTCCGTCACAACGGCGGAGAAGCGTAAACATACACAGTCATGTTTAATATTCGCCTGGTATCTAGTATAATATTTTGGTGCGTCAGTTTATTTGTCATTAATAAAAGAATCTGTCTTCAATAAAATTAAATAAATAATTAAGTGCAGTAAGAGTGTCTCCTTACAATTCAAATAAATTTATTAAATAATCCACAATAAAAACCGGTTTTAATAACATAAATGGAGTGTTTGTTTTATTGTTCCTGCGCTGTGTCCGCTCGGTATTTCGAACTTGTTTCCGGCGTCGTTTCGTTCTATCGGTTCAGTGATATTCACGTGATCAATAGATGATGGAGGAGGAAGTGAATCAAGTACCCATGCTGGTACATACTTCCTCCCCGCAGTATCCTTAAAGTAGCCGGGCACGAAGGTTATGCAGTCATATCGGTTCCGCTCAATCGAGTCATTTTGGTTGTTGTTAATTGGCAACTAGTATTTTTAATAAGTAAAAGTAAAGGAATTATTCGATGCTCTCACTTCGTTTTGGGATCTATGTTTTGACTGGTGATGTTAAATACTGGTCTTGAAATCGTGAACGTGTGTGCCAACCTGAACGTGTCTATGATATGGGGGTCGGTGACTTCTATTATCCATTCGAGTGTATCCTGAAAGAGTAGATTGTAGTGTGTTGATTTGGTGATCTGATTTGCATCCGGGCTGATCTCTACTAGAGAACCGAGAGTAACCTCCGTTCGGGACTATACGACTTTTGTTTACTATATGTGGTCATTCCGTGGGAGTATATATAAAAGAAGAATCAGCCCGCAACCTATGCGTCTGATTTTAATTTAATATTTAAACTGAATTGTAGAATTTTGATTTCAAATTCATTGATGTTTTGCTGAAAAAATCCATCATACCTTGTAAGCGATCTAAGACCATGTGATGGCAGCTCAAAATCGTTGCATTACTTGTAATCTCTGTACTTTACATATTTCCTAACGACAACAGTCTGCTTTGTAAGAATCTTATTGGAATGTAATTCTTTTGGAGCTTGTGATCAATTTGTAAAAGCCCTGACGATCTATTTTGCGCTGTAGAGTCTTATGACGATTTAGCCAGACCACTCTTAAAATTGGAATGTTGTTAAATTTTCTCTAGCATCTTTGCCTTCTAAGTTTTGTCTCAAAACATTATACCTACAACGACGACAGCATTGTGGGCTAGAGAGCGATGTCGAACTATTGAAGCACAATATATGTAAATTCCATCCCCAATGGGAAGAGGGCATCACTTACAACAGGCAATATTACTTGAGGACAAAAATCGGCGTTTCTCAAAATTTATTGGGTTTTTCTTGTTTTGCGACCATCGAATACTAACGGTTGCGGATTATCTGTCGCCCTTCTCAGCACAGGACTCATCTGAGAACTATTGTCTAGGTAAGCGAGGTATCATAACACACGGGAAAGTGTCTGAAGAGGCGAAACACATCCGCAAGTAAAGTTGAATAACGACCGTGATAGAAAAGAGACAGGCATGATACTTTGCGCCTATGTTCTAATGACGAAATTAATTGACATACATCTGGCTCCACAATAAATGTCACTGCTCGTTTTTGCATCCTATCGAGCACGTGTACCGCAGTTTTGGATGCACCTGACCATATGGGGGTTGAACTCCAATAGTGGCTAGGTTGAATGTAGTGAATATATTTTGTGCATCTCTTAAGGAACCCCATAGATTTGCCTTGTGAGTAGGGCCTTAGAATATACTCACAACTAGGCCGCTTTGCCGTAAGAGGCATCTAAAGGTCGATTGGTACGTGGGGTTACAACGCCCTGCCGCCCGGTGAATGACATTTATACCGTGGAACTGGCTGGGCCACTGGGAAACTTAGTTCACTGTTTGGTATCGGTTGCACAACCACTTTCATTTCAAACCTAAGTAGCTTCGCCATGCATGGATGTAAGGGGTTATAGCGTTTTGCGACGACTGTGAAGAACGTGTTATTCGAACTGATGCTATGGCAGTAAGAATCACTAAAAATTGAATCAATGCTCAACACATCGGGCCACTGCCGCGTGTACGGCTCAAGTACACTCAACTGATGTGGAATTGCTATGTTATTGCTTTGTATACGGCTTATACTTTTTCTTATTCGATTTTCGTTCAGTGTTGTGTGTCTATCTGTTAGAAACGCCACAGGGTTACTAACTGAGTTACCTTTTTAGAGCCAAGACATATTTTACTCCAGCCCAACCTCTTCTCCTGCATAAGTTTCAAATTAGACTGTCGCTCAAATATTGCTCTCATGTTTGGAGCTGTGCTCCTAAGCATGTCCTCAACCTACTTGAGAGCATACAGAGACGAGCGATCCACCTGACAGGGACACGGCGTTGATGTCGGGACTACAGTCGCTATCACATCGAAGGGGCTTATCTGATCTCTGTCTGTTTTACACACATCATCACGAATACTATTCTTCGGAGATTCAATTTCGCAATTCGGTTTATCTGCGTTCCACAAGACAATCCGACGGATCACACAAATTTGCGGTTCATCTCCCTAAGGCGCGAACATCTCTGCATCAGAACTCGTTCCGTTACAGAGCGAAAAAAGTTGTGGAATTCCTTTCCAACGCAAGAGTTTCCAGAGCGTTACAACCTGAAACAGTTGAAGAGGAACTGCATCGCGCCGAGTCTGTGCTATAGGTTCGCCTCTCCTCAGAGAAGTATAATATACAATTACAAAAAAAAAAAAAACAAAAAAAACGTCAGCAGCTTGAAATATGTGGTTGCTCCAATTAAGAGTCGAATTAATTCTTATACCGAGGATTGATAGTTCCTTGGCTTCGTCGATACTCGGATCACTATCTCGTTGGTACAGTTTTCCGAGCGCGGATTGCCTTACGGAGACGTATTGCATTCGCGAATCAGGTTCGAATCAACACGGCTGCCTTACGCAATGTGAATACCACTAACACGTTTGATCATGCGCTAAGACTCGCCCTCGGAGAGCTCGACGGAGGGAGAGCAAGTCCTGGCGCCAGAATGCCGTGCGTAGAAGAGAAATGGACACGCCTTAAGAATACTGTCATTAGTACTCTATTAAAGAAAGTAGTCATATAGATCAGAGCGGTTTGATGATGAGTGCAAACTAGCGACTGAATGTAAGAATGCTGCATACCGGGCAATGCAGCAGTCTCATAGGACGCGGGTGCGCGAGGAGAAATACAAAGAGCTCAGAAGATCTGAAAAAAGACTTCACAGACAAAAGAAAAGTGCCTGGGAAAAATCTTGTCTGTGAAATAGAGAAAAGTAGAGAGCGAGGTCCGCACCAGGCGCGTAAGTTCTACCAAATAATCCGCAGTATGGCGTGGTACACACCGCGCTGTACTTACTGCAAAAATAACGAGAGTAATTTGATCACCGATCCTGAAGGCATTCCGGAGCGATGGGAAATCAACCTCAATGAATTGCTAAATGGTCAGCTCACAGAAGAATTGGAGGCTCCACCTATGCAAAATCAAGACCAAATGCTGCCGTCACCAGTCATTGAGAAAACATTAAAAGCAATTAGACAGCTCAAATCAAATAAAGCCCCTGGGGCCGATGGCGTACCAGCTGAGCTGATCAAACAAGGAGGGAAAATGTTACTTCACGCAATTCATAAGACCGTGGTACACGTATGGGAGCAAGAGGAGACGCCGGAAAATTGGCGTCGTGGAATAATTTGCCCCATACATAAGAAGGGAGATATCACACCGTGCAGCAACTACAGAGGTATAACATTGCTGATACCACATATAAGATATTCTCTACTATCCTACAAGATCGGATACCCCCATGCGCTAAAGTTATCATTGGTCAATATCAGTGGGGCTTCATCCGAGGCAAATCAGCGATTGATCAGTTATTCACCCTTAGGCAGGCGATGCAAAAATGTCTGGAATTTAAGATTCCATTATATCATCTATTTATAGACTTTAAGGGCCCCTACGACAGCATATCCCGGGTAAAAGTATATAATGCCATGAGAGAGTTCGGCATTCCAAAGAAATTGATGCGACTTTGTAGGTTGACCATGACCAATGTAACCAGTCAAATAAAAATTGTCCAAACCATTAAAGACCGTACCGGTGCGATCACAGGTGGCTCCAAAAGACCGGGATCGAGGTTTGAGTTAGCGGAAAATAAATTCGCGAACACATCAGCTTTATCCTTTGAATTTGTAACTAACGTCCCACTGTCCGTCATCAACGGAGGGAAAGAGGAGGAAGCGAAGTTACTGTTGGTAGCCTTTGCCATTGACCAGAAGGGACGCGAACCAGTCGGGCACCGAAAGAGTTTATTGGTCACTCTGTCGTTGTGAGCTTTCTTCGCGGTATCAAACGCCTGGTTGCACGCGTTTCTAATTCTAACAAAATTCGTTCTGTTAACATCGGTGGGATTGTAGCGCCATTCCTTAAAAGCTATATTTTTTGCCGCTGTAATCTGCTCGCATTCTTTGTCAAACCACGGTTTATCAGATGAACTTCGTTTATTGGAATGTGGAATATACATCTCCATCCCCAGAAGAATAATCTCTGTGACCGACTCCACGCAAGCGTTAACATCGGAGTCTCCGAAGCACACCTCTGACCATGGAAAAGATGCGAAAAAATCTCGCAAATCGTCCCAGTTAGCAGCCCCATACCTCCATACATGACAAAACTGCCGACGCCGGTTATACACTTGAAATGCAAGTGGTTGCGCGACTGTTACCAAACAGCGATCTGAGATTCCCAGTGCCGCAGAAACCTCTACGGTTTAAATACTCGGTTTGGATGTCAAAAACAGATCCAGGGCGTTCGTATAATCGCCTCGGGCGTAGGTTCCTCCACGAGTTGAGTCAAATTGTGGCTAACAGCAAAGATCTCCGCTAGCCTCCCAGCTTCATCGGTTCTGTTTGAATGTACCTATCAGCCGAAATTGTGTATATTAAGATCACCAAGGACAACAATTTCAGAAGTTGGGTGGTTGATCTGTATCCAGTCGACGGCATGTGAAAGATTTTCGAAAAATGTCGCCGGTCGATCGTCATGCGAGGAGCGGTAAAGACAACAAAGAAATTTAACAGAATTCCTCAGCAAGACCCTCAACCATATCATGTCCATGTTATTGGGTTCCAACGCCTCCATCCTCTGGTAAACCAGATCGGATCATTCGAAGACGCAAACCCTGCCCTTAAAACGGAATCTCGAATGTAAGTCGTATCCTGACCAACGGAGATATGTCGAATCAGTTGACGAATCGACCTGGGTGTCAGTTGGGGCAAGGATATCAGGTTTCGTTGTTTGCAAATATTGGTGGATGGCGTTTACATTCGTATTTGTCAAACCGATGCCCCTGATGTTACCAAATGCTGTCACCAGTCGAGCGTGGACAGAGCCTCGAAAGCGAGCCCGGTTATGCGATGACGAACCTCGTAAAGTTTGGTTATTTATCATGATATCTGCATGATGTTCCCCCTGTCATAGTCCCGAGATCCGAATGGGAGACTAATTTACCTCCGGAATTCTTTATATCAGAGGGTACCATAATGACTTATCTCCGTGTCAGTTCAGGCCACCAGCCACACATCCGAAACATCGTCGAAGATTTCTCTCGACGATATCTCGGTACGTACAGCGTGACGGGGTGGTATCTCACCTTAGTACCGATTACCACCTAAACCAGACTTTACTCGAACCGGTCTATAGAGTTTGCGACGATAGTGAAGAACGTGTGATTCGCACTGACGCTATGACGGTTAGAATCACTAAAAATGTAACCAATGCTCAATGCATCAGGCGACTGCCACGTGTATGAATTCCATTTCTAAACTCAAGTGCACTCAACTGATGTGGAATTGTTATGTTATCGCTATGGTATACGGCTCTGATGCTCTTGCTTATTCGAATTTCCTTTCGGCGTTCTTCACTATTTGCTTGTATATTGTGTGTGTATCTGTTAGAAACGCCACAGGTCTATCAGCCAAGCTCCGTAAGATGGCCCGGGATTTCTCCCGACCATTTCACGGAGCCTAAAGCTTGATGGGGTGGTATTTCACCGGGCGACAGGGTGTTGGGACCCCACCTACCACTCGGCCTTTAGTCGCCTCTTACGAAAAGCCGGCCTAGCTGTGAATACATTCGAATGCCCTACTCACAGGGCGTTCTAAGTACCCGTTTCAAAATCCATTCACACCAGTTTGAGTGTAACAAATGGAAACTTGGAAAGTGGGGTAGCTCAAAGCCGTCAGAAGCTGCGAACACGTAGAAAAGTTGTTAGAATTTCTTAAGAGGTACAAGATAATTAGATTACCTTAATTTAGAAGATATACCATATATTCATCAGAAACTGAATTTCTTTATCAAGACACTTCCTCCCGTATTCTTTTTCCTTATCTTCCGTACATTGACATTTAAGGGAATCAAGCAATCCCTTTTGGGAGTGCGTATTACAACATCAATAATTCTGGGTGTTAAGCTTAACCACCTAAATCGGTTTGGAGTATTAATTAAGAAAAATGTTTCTAGACAAAAATCAGAGGGGTACTATTGTTAGAGCTCGGTAACTACTGATTACGGTCAGTAATGTCCTTGTTCATAGGGGATAACCAGTTTTAATAGTTAACAAGCTCTAAATCTATTCAATTTGCCACCGTTTTTGAAGAAACAAATAAAAAAAACAATATTAAAAAGCAACAAAATGCACTGTATGCATTCTTTAATCAGTGTTAAGCGAACTTACAATTTGTGGGCTCACCAATGTGAGTCACTCACACGTACTCCATCGTGAATTTTATCATTCGACTACCAAATTCCCTGGAGTTTTACATCCCAACAACATTTTCGTACTTTCTACGAATACTACTCCATTTTGTTCAATTTTCTGTCGAGCTTTATATATTTTAAAGACAAGATCATTTACAGAACCTAAATAATTATAAACTCAACGAGCTTCTCCGAACAATAGATATACAGATGGCGTCATCCCATGATTAATCGCCCGAAAAAGATGTACATTACTTTAAAGTACCAAACCAAACAGGAAGTACAGTTGGGAAAATGTTACACGAAGGACCGTAAGACAGCAAATAATAAAATCTTATTAGTCCTTATGAAGTTCAAGTAATCGACAGTATTCAAACTTCGCAACTCATCGTTGAGTCAATTACGATCCGTTTGGTGTCCTTGCGCATGCCAACAAACGGAAAACAGCCAAAACCACCCTCAGCGGTGAATTTCAATCGACGAAGGAAAACATAAACTCTGTAATGTTTTCCGGTCAAATAAATGCACCGCGAATGCCAGGCCCAGCAGTTACATACGCATCCATGGATTATTAATATTGATTAATGAACATGCCCCATCCTCGCGGGGCGTTCGCTTTCCTTTTTCTGGACCATCGAGCACGCCAACTAATCGACAAAAACAGGTTTGGGCAACTGCAGTTTTCCGTGCTACGTAATTAATGCTCGATTTAATCATCAACTAGCAGAGTGCTGAATACGACGCAAACTATATATCCATATAGCTGCTTATATACCTAGGTCGGTCCGTAGGAATGTGCCCCCTGTGTATAAGGTGCATTAATGGCAAAACATACAAGCCCAAGAAACAAAAACAAAAACGCCCAGGAATACCTGTGATATGGCGTAAGCCGGCTACATAGCGGGAGTCCAATATAATCAGAAGTCCCCCAGATATACTCACCAGCCATACCCTGTCACGTAAGGCCATCAGTGAAAAATCACTCCAAATGTATTCCTTATTTGCGTACGCAAACATGTTGGGGCATTTTTGACCAGAAAAAAAGGGAAAATATTCGCACTGAACAAGTGTGGGCAGAATTATGTGCACAACATGAAAACTGGATCGGAAAGACGGGGGGGCGAATGGTCTGACCACTAGATTGCGGTAGGACAACAAGAATTTTCGGGTTGGATTTGATACTGGATGGACGCAGCAGCGCCCCATACAGAGGGATGCAATATTTTATCGATATAAGTGTTTTTTAGCGTTAACAAACAGCTACCCTTGGTCTGAGGCAGCTATTGGTGCGACGGACGTTAATATATGACCAGATGAACGGTAGAAGTATAAGAAGGTGTGTACATGGGAGATATTTGAACGGATGACGATGATGTTATACAGCTACTGATAATTTATCAATGTTATCCCCAAATGGTTAGGGGTAGTTGCCTTGATTCAGTGGTACCTCGATAAAAACAGTACGGAAGAGTAATGGCAATCTGCAGTCCCTGTTTGTGCAAGCATAAACCTCAAGCAAATTATTCATAGAAAGCAACGGACGGTCGGACAGTCGGACTGACGATGATGCCTTGGCAATCATTACGGTTTTTCTGCGTGGTTATATCCTAGCTGTGGCTGCCTTGAACTAACTGAGTATCCTTTAAAAATGCAACCTTTGAGATGGAAACGACATAAAACTCGTTGTTTAGTCCGTGCAGATTGATACGAAAATAGTTGAATGGACTTCATCGCCGTTTCCTGGTTAAAAGATATGCATGGATCGAGAGGGTTATATGCCAATCAAGAATGATCTGATATAGGTCAAATCGAGAAATGAGGGGAGGAAGAAAGATGACATTGAGTTTGTGTTAACTAGCTGAAGTATTTATCTTTTCATCTGTAGCCTGTATTGCTGTTTAATGTTTATATTGCACCTTAAAATATGAATAAGCAGTGATTAATGTTTCTTTTTGGAAAATTTTCCTTAAACATCATGGAAATGTTCATACATTGCTTGTGTTATACGAAGACAATTTTTGATGGAAGGTTCTAAACGCCACTGAGTGGCGAACAATTAATTTGTCGAATTTGTTGGATTTTGCGCGACGTAAATGAATGCGGTTTCTTGTATAGTTCAATTATTGACTATATATCACGGAATAGATTAAGGGAGTGCCTTTTAAATGAATTCTAATCATGTCTACAGTATATAAACAGAGGACTCAACTAAGATTTGCCGAACAGGAAAATACTTATTCAAATACTGACATACCTGGCTCTACAATCACGGACGGGTATTGGCTTCCATTATTCGCCTTGTTACACACAAACCCCCCACCCTCTAATACTTACCTGTTTGGAGCCATCCTCCACCATTAATCGTGTTACACGCGGAGCCTTCCACTTAAAGGATGAAGTGCTTTGCAAGCCCCACCATTGTCACCATGAATTTCGCAGCCCCCATATCTATAACTCCTATCAAATAAAATTCATCCCACGACAACCGAACCAAATGTTCATTTGGTTCGCATACTCGCGAAATTCCCTAGATCTAAATATGCGAACCAGATGTACCACTCTCCAACAAATATTGTTGAGAATCAGCGTCTGGAATTTTATGATCCTCTAAGAATCTGTTTTTACAAATTCCTTCCCAAAAATCAACATTATTTACCAAAACCAAATTCAATACAGACAAATTTTGCCATAAAAAGAAATCATCGTCATCATCACCACTACAACAGGGGTCCGGTCTTGGCCTTATTTAGCAAGTCTCTCCACCGGTATCCGGTCCTTATCCGAGACTTGTTAAATTGTCCATAATAATTTGTTTTTCCGGGCAAGGTTATTAGCTTTGCGCCAACGTTTCTCAGGATGTCGCAGCATGCCTTGGTTCACTACTTGGCGGGTGCCAAAGTAGCTATCCACGGGTGTCACGTGGAGACTGCATGTCAACTTGGATTGAACAGGGACAAGGATCGTCCTGGCCTTCGCCGGGTTGAAAGCACAGACTTTACCCTGTATGTTCGCTCCCATCCCCCTAAAAAGAATCGCATGTTCATATTATCGCCATCAACATCTAGGATTATAAATGCGCATTCGCAAGATCCTTTGTTTATTGTTCCTTTTTGTGATACCAATCCGGCAAAGATGAAGAAAAATGAATCGCGGGAGGCAAAGAAATAGTGCAAACATGTTTTGTATCTTTCTATCTACATGATCGCAGGAGAGAGTTTTCTTTCGATCGGGCGATCGAAAAAACAAGGGTGATGGTTGTGATTAACTGGCTGATATGGTCATGGGAGTTGTGTTACCGAGTGACCAAGAAGGTGAGACAATCGAAAAAGAAACTGGTGTGGTGCCGCACGCGAGTTATGGTTTTTGAGTTCTAGCTGAAAGACGAGAAACACGGCCCGAGGAGAAAGTCGACCCAATCTTCCATTAACACCAAAAATAGAAAAATCCAGGAAATCAAAACTCGTAGTTTTCTTTCTTTATTGACACTTATTATTGTCTCTTATGTTTATATGAACTTTTCTAGACATTCGACATTCTATTCTATTTGGTTTACACTTATTTTTATTTTTCTTTAAGTGTAATCACAAGTTTTCTGTTTGTAACAACTAATGTTCGTTTCTTTCCTTTTAAAATCTATTCACAAACTTCTTCTAGAAACGGTTTAATTTCCATTTTGTTTAGTTTTTCATATTATCGTCAATTAACAATCACTTTGTATTCCTTAACTTATTCACTTAGTTTAGTTTTCTATATTAACATCAACTAACAGTCACTTTGTATTCCTTTGCTTAGTGTTTCATATTGTCATCAAACTAACAGTTACTTTGTATTCCTTAGTTTAGTTTTTCATATTAACATCAATTAACAATCACTTTGTACTTTTTATTTACTTTCTATTATTACTTTCGACTTAACGTCAAACCTCCACTCTTACGACCAACTCTTACTTTTTAGACCAACCCCGAACTCCTTATCTTCACGACCGAAAACCAACTGCCTCCTTAATTACTTCCTATAACTTCTCGACACCTCGGGGTCAACGCTTCCCGATTACGACAGTGCAATTCAATTTTAATTGCCCCAATTTCCGATTATTGGCTTTTGATTCGCAACTGATTCAAACTGCTGTGTCGGTCAATATTTCTTCATTGACTTGCATCATAGTTCCGTATCCGCACTTGCGAATTGACCCAATTAATTTCGTTTATGCTTTGTATGCAATCAATTGCCTTTCCGTGATTTGTTAATTGTTCCGGAATATGCAATTGATTGCTTTTGCATTATTGGGCAATCGTTTTGGCATATGCAGTTAATTGCTTTGGAAAATGAAACTAATCGTTTTTATACGATTTGCCAATTGCTTCGGAATATGGACTTACTTACATTATCGTTTTGTGGGGTCATCTGAGTTTAAACTCGGATGGCGTTTTTAGGTTTAGGTGTGTCAATGATCTCTTGTACATCATCTTTGACTATGATGTTGTGGGGGGTTTCTCTATTCTACATGAGAAACAACCCACAATTCCAACCAACATTTCCTACCTAATTTCGACCGCCTTTCAGCGAGTCAAATCAACCCCATTTCCCCCTACTTACCTGTTCACCTGCAAAGCATGTTTCCACCAAGGACACATAGCTAAACTCATTGTACCACGCAGACAATGCATAAATGAGTTTAGCTTACCTTTTTTCCATACGGCAACTTGTGTCCATGTCGATTAGCGACAACCAAATCCAGCCGGACGAAGTTGTCGCATCATTGCAGATCCGCTTGGGAAATTTATCACCACATTCGATTGAATTACGTGATAATATTTCCCTAGCGTTACTTCGGCTTTTCTCCAGACACTTCATTCGCTGGGGATCAATGTTCTCTTTTTGCAGGTGAATATCATCAGCTCAATTCCCCTCTCTTTCTCAGATCTGTCTTCGTATGGATCAATGTACACTGAACTACTACCGAATCAGGTCAACGGGTTCCGCTCAGAACTACATTGATTCATGCACATACATCCAAATCCACCCCTAGGATAATCGTACATCGTGTTTCTGTTCTCTTATTGTCCCGCTCTCTTCGATCATCAGATTACCGATGTAACCTACCACACATCGAAGGACGTGGCAATGAGAGAGCAGAAGTATGTTCTCTTTTGGTTGTATCCAATTCCTTCCCTTTTCAGGTCAGTCGATTAACGTGTTTAAACAAGGGAGGTGGTGTCGCTAATTGCCGCCGCGTGTGCATGCTCATGCACACGCTCGTCCGCGGACATCTGACTTTTATGTGAAATAAGTCGTTTCAACCAGTACGTTGTGTGTTTGAAAGTGACGATTAATAATTATTAGAAATATTATCTGAGTTATGTGTTGTGTGACCGCATCGGAATGTTCTCACTAGTGAATATTTTCAATAAATTAAAACGCTTGCTGGCAGTGCTATCTGTTATCTTTTTTATTGATTACTTTGGTGTCTTAACTCACTTATTCGAATTAGACTTCAATCGTTTATTTATCTATCCACTCGAAGGAGATGTCGTCCAATATGCGCATCGGATTCGGTACAACCAGGAAGTGGGCGTGCGTCCCATAAATGTTTACAATTACACATTCCTCAATAAGGGTGAACATAAATCGATGCCGCATTTTGAGAGACGAATGGCTATACGACAAACCTGGGGTTACGAGCAACTCTTTTCGGACGTGATTATTCGAACAAATTCTTCCCACGGATCGATGGGAGATATAAGGAATACGTGCCATATGCTGGCACATTTACTTATACCCCCACAATGTCACTGACACACTTAACACGCGTGGTGTTCAATGAGAAAAATGATTGAATCCAAAAAGTTGTGTAATAACAGAAAAGTTAATCAGAATTAAAAGGCAAATATATAGACTGGAAACCGAAGATTGTGCTTTATGGTTCTTCGCCCCAAATTAACACCGCTCTTGGCGACATATATCTCGGTGTGTGCAGCACAGTGCAATATTTAAAGCGGCCAGGACCAAGCGCAGCGCAGCGTAGATACCAGGGTAGGCAGGACATGAGTCTCCAGCTGTAGTAGTGCGGTTAACACTAGCGGTAGACCCCAGGGACTGAAACAGGAGCTGGTTACTCCACATCACCAGCCGGTAGGATCCTTAGCAGTCACAAGGGTTCTTTGCATGCAAGTAATATATTAAAAAAATAAAAGAATAATATAACTTAACATTGGCGCAGTCGGTAGGATCAAGGAAGCCCAAGTTCAATACTAGTAAGCGTTTGAAAAGCCTTGATCTCTACAATAACCTATGTTTAATACGTATACTATCTATGCTTAGTACAGCTTAGCTTGGTACATTGAATTCTGACCTCAACAAGATATATCAATGGAGATTATCTAACCGAGTAAAATTCAATCAAGGTCTTAAAAACTCAGTGCTAAATCTTGTCGTCAAATGTGAACTGCAACGTAAATATACTGAATTAATTCGACTCTTAGTTGGAGCGACCACATATTTGAAGCTGCGAAAGGTGCTGCCAAATGTATGAAGTTCCTTAAGAGATGCAAAAAATACTTCATTCCATCCAACCTGACCACTATTTACAAGGCGTATTCGTCCCAAAATGGAGTACAACTCCCATATTTGGTCAGCCACAACCAAAACGGCACTACACTTGCTCGATAGGATGCAAAAACTAGCAGTGAAACTTGTTGAGGACCCGACCGTATGTCGATCAATTCCGTGTTAGAACATAGGCGGAAGGTATCAAGGTTGTCTCTTTTTTATAGATATTACCACGGTCGTTGCTCAACTAAACTAGCTGAATGTGTTCTGCCTCTTCAGGCATTTTCCCGCGACACCTATCAATCTGAGAATTGGCACCAATTCACGTTGAAAGCCAAGTTCAGGCGCATAAATAAACATCGAGAGTCTCTCTTTAGCTGAACCATACGAATGTGGAATGCTCTACCTGATCATGTGTTTCGTCATCGTTGTGATGTCCATGCATTTAATTCATTTCAATTAAAGAATAGACTTTATTCCGCTCGGTTGGGGTCCATTATATCCAACTCCTTCCTTGCCCCCTCTGGAGTCGCTCAAGGACGCCATCTGGGATACTTGCCACTAATAACATTGGTAAGGTCTGTATGAATTTCTGTTTCTTCCTATACGCTTATGACACCAAGATATACAAGATCACCGAGTCAATACTTGATTCTGCACTGCTGCAATCAGACTATGACAGCTTCTCGATTTGGTGTCACAAAAATTGCTTTGTATTTACTTAATCCGTTTGAACACAATCCCTCGTAATACGTAATCCCCGCCTATTCTATATTCCTCCGCACCGCACCGCACCTTTTATTGTTTCAACAAACTCCTTTTGCGGATGCTGAGAAATGTCAATTCCAACCCCATCTTGTTCGACTTCGACCTCTCTACCCATACTGTTAACCACCGCCTCCTAAACCATTCTCAACGCCAATCTTAAGCGGCGCTTTTTGCACTTTCCTCTCTAACTTGCCCTCTTCATAATATGACCTGTCACTTTAGCTTAAGCTTATTTAAGCTAGTTCTTACGTTCCTTAGTTTGTAAAGTTAGTTATATACTTTAGCTTGTAATAACTTATATTGGATGAATAAATGGGACGGTAGCCCCACTAAACTCTAAACTCTAAACTCATCAGTCAAGAGCAAGTGTAGCCTTGAAATTGGTTGCTTGTGTACATTACTTTACTTGCAACTTCGATGCATACGTATTGCCAAACCTCACAAATTATCTTCCATCCACAAACTTTCAAATCAAAATTGGTGGCATCTACAAGATATCGAGCTCGCGGATCCCGCATACTATCAACCAAGACGTATCGATCTTACACTCGACGTAAACATCTACAGTCAAGTAATCCAAAGCAGTCTTCGAAGACGATCCAAAGAAGACCCGACAGCAAACAAGCACAGCAAACCAATTTAGGGTGGATTATTTCGGGTGCGACACTAACAACACTTCTGGTTAAACTATTTTGGATACAGGAAGAAGTATTTCAAATGTCTACTTGTTGTCTCACTCCAGAGAAAGCATACTGCGAAGAGATTTTCAAGACAGTCCACTGTTGAAACACCGATGGAAGGTATGTCGTCAGACTTCCCTTTAAATCCTATCCACCAAGATGAGGCGACTCCAGGTCTCAGGCATTAAAACTTCTTCATCGACTGCAAAGTCAGTTTCTTCGACATCCTTCCTTTCACATTGACTATTCTACTTAGCTAGTTTCATGTGGATCTCCCAAATGTACTAACACGGTAGCATAAAAATTGATATTCCTTCCCTTCCGATGTGAGTAAAATGTGCAGGCAAATCCTTATCCACCCTGATAACTGGGATGACTGGTTTGAAGATTCTCACCTTGCTATCGAGATGCAAAGGTATTTATTGACCAAGGCACATACGTTGATGACATCTACGGCGGAACAGAATCCCCTGTAAATGGTAAACAGAAAATTGAACAATTACTTAATCTCTTCAGGGCAGTTGGCGGCTTTCCACTTCAAAAATGGGCTTCCAACGACAAACGGCTTCTGAAAGACATACCACAGGAACAAAAAACTGCATACTCATCATCGCTATCTATTACGGATGGTCCCATTCATCGCACACTAGGTCTTAATTGGCAGCCTCAACAAGATCGATTCATTTTCCTTGCGGACGAAACCACTGGATCTACCATATACACGAAGAGAGAAGTGCTATCCCGTATTGCAAGTTCTACGATGCACTCGGTTGGTTATCACCAGTAACAGTTCGTGGAAATATCTTCATGCAGGAGTTCTGGAAATCTAAAATCGATTAGGATGAACCAATACCTGTAAGCGAAATTTAAAACCTGTGTGCATCAACCACAAGATTTAGCACTAATTAGTGTTCCAAGGTGGCTTGGATTATCACCAACAACCCAGTCTGCAGAGATTCATGGATTCGCTGACGCTTCTTAAGCGGCTCTGGGTGCAGTCGTTTATTTAAGAGTAGACTCGGATCTGAGGATCATCCAGGTCACTATTATTTCATCTAAATCTAAAGTTACTTCTATAGGAAGAACAACCAGATCAACGCAGAGACCAAGATCCATTCGAGTCACAATCCCAAGATTAGAGTTATCAACAGCATTACTTCTTACACGTCACGTCGCAAGTGCTCAAAAGACTTTTTCTCTTCATTCACCAGTTATCCATCTCTGGACGGATTAAAATACTACCTTTTACTGGGTCCAAGGGCAATCAAATAGATGGAGAGATTTCGTAAATCCTGTAAGCCAAATCCAGTCTATCATTCCGGAAGCTCAATGGCACCATCTTCCTGGAGAAAGTAATCCAGCAGACTTCGCTTCAAGGGGACTATCACCACAACAACTCTCCGAAAATACTTTTAGTGCCATGGACCTTCGTGGTTGCATCTTCATGCTATTCACCGGCCATAACTAACCCCTCAACTAAGATGTCAACATAGAAGGACGTCACCCAGCCGTAGCTGTAAAAGTACGCAGCGTATTAATTTGACACATACGTCAAACACACACAAGTTGAGTCCGCCAAAAAATTGCGTCTTTATTTTATCGTTCAGTGATCATGTCGAGTTTTATGCCTGAAAAAGAACATTTCCGGCACGCATTGCTTTTCTTATTTAATGAAAAGAAAACGGCTGTTGAAAATAATCGTTTGCTGGTAGAAACATATGTGAATACGCTCAATCAATTAGAACACCTGCGACATGGTTTCGACAATTTAAAAGTGGTGATTTCAATGTGAAAGACAGTGAGCGTTCTGGTAGACAACCCAAATGTGAAGACGAGCAATTGTCATTGGATGATAACGCAACTCAAACTCAACGGCAATTAACAGAAATAAACTCTGTTTATTAATTACATTTAAATTTTAGTTTAGTTTATTGGCGTCCTTACACTTCACCCTTTTATACAAATTCTTATCGGGATTATACATCGCGGATGCATAGAAATGCAAGTAGGATTTCTAAAAGTACTTCGACTGGAGTCGAGTACGGGGAATTGTGTGGGAATTAAATTAGGCGAATTCCTGCAAGTTTGGGATATGCGGGGTATATGAAGATATGTACTGGAATTAGGGTATGGTGATTGAACGTCTGGTTCCATTTACCATGCTTTTGTTTTAATTTAGGGATTATGACGAATTAGTTGTATGGGCGATAAACGAATATTTGATTCATTTATCAGGAATTTAGTTAGATTGGGAGAATGGATTTGTGAATTACTTGGGTGACGGGGTTGTTAATTGGTTTGAAATGAGCATTTGATTCGTTTATCAGGAATTTAAATTTAGGTGTAGGCATTTGGATGCATGTGTGGGGGAAGGAGATGGTAGGGCTTTTCAGAGCACTACAAGGTATCGCGGGAAATGTCTTAAGGAGCGAAACACATTCAGCAAGTTCAGTTGAGCAACGAGCGTGGTAATAGATATAGAAAAGGGATAAGCATTATACGTTACGCCTATGTTTTAACGACGGAATTGAACGACGCACGGCTGGGTCTCCAATAAGTTTCACTGCTCGTTTTTGTATCCTATCGAGCACGTGTTTTCCAGTTTTGGATGTGCCTGACCAAATATGGGGTCGAACTCCATTTTGGGATGAATATACGCCTTGTAAATAGTGGCCAGTTTGGATGGAGTGAAGTACTTTTTGCATCTCTTAAGTAACCCGATACATTTGGCGGCACTTTTCGCAGCTTCAAATATGTGGTCGCTCCAGTTAAGAGTCGAATTAATTCTTGTGCCAAGGATTGATAGTTCATTGACTTTGTTGTTGCAACTGCCGTTCGTCGACCGAATATTTACCTTAGGGTTCGCATTTGACCACAAGTGGCAACATTGAGTTTTTAAGGCATTGAATTCTTATTATTAGATAATCCCCACTGATATATCTTGTTGAGGTCGGAGTTCAATGTATTAAGCATAACCTATAACCTGATGATTGGTAATGACATTCGAAGAGTTTGGTCAGCAATGTTCGTATGAGTATGAAAAATTGTACGTGCTATCAACAGCAAATGAGTGAACTGGGTTGTGGGCAATGGGCAAGAGATAATTTATTAATTATGAGGAAGAGAGTGGATGTGGATGAGAGTACAGAACCTTGGGGAACACCTGCATTAATTTGATGGGAGACATATCTGATACCATCAAGAACCACTTGAATTGATTTGACACCATCAAGAACCATTTGGATTGAACGGCCAGAAAATTGTCCACTCCATATGAATGTAATTTTGATAAAAGGGCTGGATGCCAAACTTTGTCGAAGGCTTTTGAAATATCCAGTGCAACAGCCTTGCTTTCACCGAAGTGGTGGATGGAATGGCTCCACGTTTCGACAAGGAACGCCCACAAATCTCCTGTGGACCTTTTGCTACGAAAGCCATATTGGCGGTCATTGAAGAAGTCATTTGATTCCAGATATATCTATTGACGGTTGATGAGTTATTCCATTACCTTTGCGTAAGAAGAGATATAAGTTAATGCTATAGGTCGGTAAGAAGAGAGGGACGATTTGTCGCTCTTTTTGGGAATTGGTTGAACGTTCGCATGTTCGCATTAATGTTCATATTTGGTAAATGGCCAGTAGAATAAGACAAATGGACGAGTTTCCGCAGTGGTTTAGCGAGTGAAGAAGAACATCTCTTCAAGAGAATTGGTAGAATGCCATCCGGACCTGCGAATTTGTTTGCATTTAACTCCTTGAGTGCGCAGGAATCACTACTCATTCGGAAGTGAATCTGGCCCATGGGGTGCTGCTTATACTCAAGTTGAAGCAGAACTGATGTAGGTATCAGGCAGCGTTGAGTTGGCTGCAAAATGAACAGCAATTATATTCGGTTTCTCTCTTGCATTGATGACTGGTCTGTCATCGACTATTAGCGAACGAATGGATGAGGAGACCGAGTTTTGGTTTTATATTTCTATTAATAACCCCCTCCGGAAAAGGAGTGATCTACTGTCCGCCATGCGCTGTTTTTATACTGCCTACTCAACGAACAGTTAAATTAGCATTCGTTCAGTCCCCGAGAGCACAAGTAGACATCAGCCGCTCCAGAGTCGAGGTTACACTGAACATCATTGTTCTTCACCATTTAAAATTACGTCTTTTGGTGGGGAAGATGTATTACAGCTCGTCCATCCGGACTTAAGACTCGTCCTTGAGTCTTCTGGAATCCTTTGGTCAGGCGCGTCGATGTCCAGATCTTCTGATTGCGTTTCGTCTGTTTCGCCCTCGGAGTGGCAGTCGTCAGCAAAAGGGCTGCACCACCTCTTCATCCTGCCTGAACTTTCTATGAACTCGAATTTCTTTTAGGTCCGTTGCGTTCCTGGAGCATATCTCCAAACATATCGGTCATTTCCCAACACTTTCGCCACGACGTACGTTCCCCTGTAAATTGGAGCAAGCTTCCAGGACTCACCGCTGGGTGCAGGCTCTCATTCTACTAGTACCAAATCATCTACCTTATATGTGGTTGATCTTCTGTGGACCTTATCGAAGCGTTCCTTCCGCCTTTGTTGATCTACCATGATGTTGCGCAGGGCAGCATCTCGCTTCTGTTTCATTTTGCCTTGATCATGGTACACTTCCTGTTCAAGTGCCAACAACAATTTGTCCAGCAATTTCCCTTGGCGTATAGGTAACCACTAGTTCGTATGGGGTCATCCTTGTAGTTGCGCTCCTCGCCGTATTCAGAATCTATTGAGTGCTCCTCAACTGTTGCCCCCAACCCCTGCCGGCAACATAACTACACTTGAGCGCAGCTAGTACCGTGGGGTTGACCCTCTCCACTTGCCCGTTGGCGCATGGTGTTTTACCGGCCGTCATAATATGCTGTATGCCGTAGGTTTGACAATATCTTGTGAATTCGCTGGGTGTGAGTGCTGTACCTCTGTCGGTGAGTAGGCGTTTGGCCATACCGAAGAATTCGGTTAATTAGTTGTCTTTACGGCTTTCAAAACCGTGTATTTGGTAAAGTTGTCCACCAGTGCTATCAAGTGTTTAGCTCCTCCTCTTCCAGCAGTTAGTCGCCCCTTTAAGTTGGTTTATGATGTCGTGTGGTTTCTCGCCTTGCCATTGCATGGTGGCAAACCATGCAATCCATATGTTGAGTATATTGGCGAGTGCCTCCTCCATGTCCCTTTTTTTCTGCTCGCCGACGACTCATGGCATCCACATATCCTGCTTCCCTCCCAGATTAATGAACTGTTGTAAATTCAAATTCCTGGAGTTTGAGCCACTACCTTGCGACACGTGGCATCATCCTTGGTTTGTTCTGAGTTGCTACTATGGCTTCGCAATCTGTGATGACTTTGAATGGTTTTCCAATAGATATATTCGGAACCTATCCAGACTTTCCTATATCGCTAAGACCTCCAATTCGTAGCTGTGGTATTTTGCTACCGCCTCCGTTACCATTCTGCTAAAATAAGTCACCGATCTTAGCGTGTCAACACTAAATACACCACTGCATCAATATGCCGGCAAGTCCTAGTGCAGACGCATTCGTGTGGACCTCGCGATTACAATCTCCACCGTACAAAGCCAGGAGAGGAAGGTTAATCAGTGCGAACTTGAGGTATTCAAATGCCGCCTCATGCATCTTCACCCACGCGAATGGACATCCCTCTTTTAGTAGATTGGTTAAGGACGCTGCTATTTGTGTGTACCTCGATACAAACCTCCGAAAATGGCAGGTGAGGCCCAGGAACTGCCATACGTGATTCACATTTTCTAGTAGAGGAAACTCTGTAATCGCCGCTATCTGGTTTTATTCCGCTCCCGTCGAGTTGATGTCCGAGAAACTCAATACTGGCTTTCAGGAACGCACACTTTCTGATATTGAGGGTCAATCCTGACATTTTTGAGTTTTCGTAGACCTTCCACTACTGAATCACTTCTGATGATGATGTCATCTAAATAAACCGCAATATTTCCGCGCTTCATGCGTGCTTTTATCTGATTTATGCACATTTGGAAGTATGCTGAACGGCATGCGAACGAATTCATACAACCAGTTTTCCGTAGCAAAACCGGTACATTTCCTCCTTTGTTTCGCTATAGGTATCTGGTGATATCCGTTCAACGTTGTAAAGTACTTTTTCCGGCTAACGTTGCAAGGGTCTCCTCCACAGTAGGCATCAGGAACTTCTGCTTGAGGACTATTGGTGCACAAAAACTGAAAGTTGGCGCTTGGATAACTCCCTGTTGCAGCGTTTCATCGACTTTTTCTTCTATTATCTTCCGTTTGGCGAGAGGTATGCGGTAAGGTTGAACGCACACTGGCTGCGGTGTTAAGTTCTATTATTCATTTCCCCCAGTTATATTGACCTAGTTCGTTAGCACTTCGGGCGAAGCAATTGTTACGACCACAACCACCCATCCCATAAAAATTACCCTTTTGGAGCTAGTCTCCACCACTAACGGCGATACACGCCAAAAACATCCACTTAAAGGATGTGACATAATGCTAAATCAAAGCATTACCCCATACACCTTTTTTTTTATTTGGTAGATAATTACATTTATGGTATATTTTACAACTAGTACTTAAGAGATTTAGGATAGCAATTCCTTTACAACTATAATCTTAAATCTATATAACGACAATAGCACAATTTTAATGAATAGCAAATAATAAATTAAGGGAAAACTACAATAAAAAACCCTTATTTGAATCTTAAGACTAATATTGCACGAGCTTCCGGTTATTTTATATAATAATAACCTCGATATAATTTTCATAGACAGAGTACATATGTAGTGATTTAGGATAACGCAAGACGGGAAACGAGAACATTGTCAGAAAAAGAACAATTGACGAAGAAGTTTTGATTGATTTTGTCAATAAGGAACTCTACCGGTTTAACGTTGGCGTTTTCATGTAGTTCATGTGTCGAATAATGCCATGGCAAATTCAGCAACATTTTCAATATTTTATTTTGACACCTTTGCAATTTTATTTTGTGTGTGCGAGCACAATTACACCATACAGGGGCCCCGTACAGGAGTATCGCTTGAAAAATGGTTTTATATATTATAATTTTGGGGGGATGGGTGCGAACATACAGGGCAAAGTCTCTGATTGCCTTCAACCCGGCGAAGGCCAGGACGATCCTTGTCCCTGTTCAATCCAAGTTGACATGCAGTCCTCACGTGACACCCCTGGATAGCTACTTTGACACCCGCCAAGTAGTGAACCAATGCATGCAGCGACATCCTGAGAAAGGTTGGCGCAAGGCTAATAACCAGGCCCGTAAAAATGAATTATTATGGCAAATTTAACAAGCCTCGGATATGGACCGGATACACGACGACGACCACGGAAACGAAAACGGCTAAACGATTTAAGGATTTTTTCATGGAACATACGCTCACTATACAGAGCTCGAGCTGCACAGCAACTAGCCGATGCCCTGTCCGAATATAAGGCTGACATAACAGCATTACAAGAAATAAGATGGACGGGGAGTGGTGTTTTTCAAAGAAAAGTGTATGACATTTATTACAGCTGTCACGCAAAACACCATGTGCTCGGGGTAGGCTTTCTAGTCAGCCAAAAACTGAAGCCTGCCATCATCGGCTTTAATGCAATAAATGAAAGGCTATGCACTCTTCGCGTGCGAGGCAAATTTAAAAACATAAGCCTCATAAACGTTCACGGACCTACAGAGGAGTCCCCTGACGACGAAAAAGAAGAATACTATGAGAACGTCGAACGGGCCCTCAATGCCTGCCCAAGATACGATGTGAAAATCGTTCTTGGGGATTTGAATGCGAAAATAGGTCGGGAGCCGGTTTTCAGGCACTACGCAGGTTCCCATAGTTTGCATGAGAACACTAATGACAATGGACTACGAGTCATCGAACTGGCAGCATCGAAAAACTTGGTCGTTGCGAGTACCAGGTTTCCGCGTAAAGATATCCACAAAGCCACCTGGGTATCACCTGATGGAGCCACTCGCAACCAAATTGACCACGTGTTGATAGATCGCCGCCACTCTTCGAGCCTGATGACGGTACGAACGTACCGAGGTGCCAACGTCGACTCGGATCACTATCTTGTTGGTACAGTTTTCCGAGCGCGGATTGCCTTACGGAGACGTATTGCATCCGCGGATCAGGTTCGAATCAACACGGCTGCCTTACGCAATGAGAACACCAGCAACACCTTTGGTCATGCGTTAAGACTCGCCCTCGAAGAGCTCGACGGAGGGAGAGTAAGTCCTGGGGCCAGAATGCCGGGCGTAGAAGAGAAATGGACACGCCTTAAGAATACTGTCATTAGTACTGCCAACTCCATCTTAGGCAGTAGTCGTAGAGATCGGAACGACTGGTTTGATGATGAGTGCAAACTAGCGACTGAACGTAAGAATGCTGCATACCGGGCAATGCAGCAGTCTCATAGGACGCGGGTACGCGAGGAGAAATACAAAGAGCTCAGAAGAACTGAAAAAAGACTTCACAGACAAAAGAAAAGTGCCTGGGAAAAAAATCTTGTCTGTGAAATAGAGAAAAGTAGAGAGCGAGGTCCGCACCAGGCGCGGAAGTTCTACCAAATAATCCGCAGTATGACGCGGTACACACCACGCTGCACTTACTGCAAGGATAAAGAGGGTAATCTGATCACCGATCCTGAAGGCATTCTGGAGCGATGGGAAGTGCACTTTAATGAATTGCTAAATGGTCAGCTCACAGAAGAATTGGAGGCTCCACCAATGCAAGACCAAGACCAAATGCTGCCGCCACCAAGCATTGAGGAAACACTAAAAGCCATTAGACAGCTAAAATCAAATAAAGCCCCTGGAGCTGATGGCATACCAGCTGAGCTGATCAAACAAGGAGGGACAGCGCTACATCACGCAATTCACGAGATCGTGGTGCACGTATGGGAGCAAGAGGAGATGCCGGAAGATTGGCGTCGTGGTATAATTTGCCCCATACATAAGAAGGGAGATATCACACTGTGCAGCAACTATAGGGGTATAACATTGCTGAGTACCGCCTATAAGATACTCTCCACTATCCTACAAGACCGGATATCCCCATACGCTAAAGCCATCATTGGTCAATATCAGTGTGGCTTCATCCCAGGCAAATCAGCAATTGATCAGATATTCACCCTTAGGCAGGCGATGGAAAAATGTCTGGAATTTAAGATTCCACTATATCATCTGTTTATAGACTTCAAGGCCGCCTACGACAGCATAGCCAGGGTAGAACTATATAATGCCATGAGAGAATTCGGCATTCCAAATAAATTGATACGACTTTGTAGGTTGACCATGACCAACGTAACTAGTCAAGTAAAAGTTGCGGGATTGCTGTCCAAACCAATAAACATCTATAATGGACTCCGACAAGGGGACGGTCTGGCCTGCCTCCTCTTCAACCTGGCGTTGGAGAAAGCAATCCGTGACTCTGGCGTTACAACTAGAGGGACTATTGTCACCAAGTCCAGCCAGATACTTGGCTACGCAGATGACATCGACATCATCGGTAGAACCGAATCGGCGGTACAGGAATCCTTCACCCAGATCGAGCAGGCGGCACAAAAACTGGGACTGCGCATTAATGAGGGAAAAACCAAGTACATGGTGGCAACCTCTGCGAAGAGAAGACCTAACGTTGGTCAAACTATCAGGGTAGTGGAGCACGAATTTGAAGTAGTGCAATCCTTTAACTACCTTGGGTCAATAGTATCAGCCGATAACAATATGGAAGAAGAAATACGCGAACGGCTGATTAAATCCAACAAAGCTTACTATGGTCTATCAAGGCTCTTTAAATCCCGAAATTTATCCAGAACATCCAAGCTACTACTGTACAAGACCATGGTCTTACCAGTACTCATGTATGGATCCGAGACCTGGGTGCTTAATAAAAAGCACTCTGAACTCTTGGCCGCGTTCGAGAGAAAGGTCTTAAGGAGAATTGTTGGCCCCGTATGTGAGGGAGGACGATTCCGGAGACGCTACAACCATGAGTTGTACGCAATCTACCTTGAAGCTCATATTGTAAGAAAGATCAAGCTCGGTAGACTCCGGTGGGCGGGACACCTAGCTCGAATGAGCGAAGAGGACCCTGCCCGGAAAGTCCTTTGTGGCAGGATGTATGGAAGGAGACAGCGCGGCAGACCTTGTCTGCGATGGAGGGATGGCGTAGACCAGGAAGCCCAGAGCCTGGGAGTGCTAAACTGGATGACATCGGCTCGAAATCGGGACCGGTGGAGAGATTTGTTAAATAAGGCCAAGACCGGATCCCGGTTGTAGTGCCGATGATGATGATGATATTATAATTTTATTTTCGATGCTAAGCTTTGACTTTCTACACACTAATGGATACATAACTCTTACGACTTTGTTTATTTTGTCAATTGTGGTAGTGATGTGTTTTTGAAAGATGAGTTTTTTATCTAGAATAATACCTAGATATCTACAGTCTTCGGACCAATCAATATCAACTGCACACATACTGAGTTTAGTGCCATTTGGTAGGTAGCAGTGTTTCCTACATCTCGAAAACCAGACAGCTTGTGTTTTATTACCATTTATTTTTATTTTCCATTTCCTGTAATACACTGCTAGTTTGTCAAGAGCTGCTTGCAAAGAGTTGTAGACATTAGTGAATAAAGCACCCGAAGAGAAAATGGCCGTATCATCGGCAAACATAGCTACCTGAATGTTTTCACCTAGACATGGTAAATCTGCGACAAACAAAGTAAATAATATGGGACCAAGGACCGAGCCTTGGGGTACACCATGGTGGATTTGGTGAGTAGAGGATATGTCGGTTCCTAAACTCACAACATATTTTCTCGAACGAAGAAAGCTCTGGATAATTTTGATCAGCGGTATTGGTAGCTTAAGTTTTAGTAGCTTATAAATCAAGGCATCGTGCCATACCGTATCAAAGGCTTTTTCGATGTCTAGAAGAACCAGTCCCGTTGACTCCTTGTCGATGAATTTACCAGCTATGTGGTTTTTAATGCGCAAGACTTGGTGGATTGTGCTGTGACCACTACGGAAACCGAACTGAAAGTTTGGTAAGATGTTATTGTCTTCCACAAAACGATCAATCCTTTCCTTAATAATTTTTTCTAAGAGCTTACTTAGACAGCTAAGTAGACTAATAGGTCTGTAGCTTTCGGGGCTGTTCTTCGGTTTGCCGGGTTTCGGGATAGGTATTACCTTTGCTGTTTTCCAACAGTCCGGAAAATAACAATTCTTAAGACAAGCGTTGAAAATGAACGTTAAATAGTTACTTGCAGCAGGTGGAAGTGCTTTGATTAATTTGTTGTTAATATTATCGAGACCCGCAGCCTTTTTTGATTTCGATTTTTTTATCAATTCTTTAACTTTGCTGATATTAGTTGCGTAAGTACTTTCAGCTGGTGTTTGAGAAAGTACATGGATAGTGTTAGCAACTTCAGCTTCAGTATACGCGTCGCTTAGATGCATAGATATGGAGTGGTTCTTACTAAACGTGTTAGCAAGTAGGTTCGATTTCTCCACTGAAGAAATAAACAACTTGTCGTGAACTTTAAACGGAGGAATACTTGACCCTCTCTTTTTCATAATTTTTGATATTTTCCAGAACGGTTTGCTAGCTTTGTCAAGAGAGGAAAGGTGTTTATTCCAACACTTGTTCCTATATGTTGAGATTTCGTTTTTAATTATATTATTTAAGACTTTAACATTAACTAGAAAACAATCGATTCTATAACGCAGCCATTTTCTTCTTTCAGAGTTTCGTAGCCTAATCAGATGTAAGATATTTTCAGGAAGCGGTGCCTTATCAACTGGAGCAGTGGAACATTTAGGTATCGCAAGATCGGCCGCTCTATTGATAACAGAAACAAAATTGTTACATAGGATATCAATGTGCTCGCTGCAGGTTATAGAATTTGGGCTGGTATCACCTAGAACCAAGTTCGTGTTTATATATGATTTATGACAATTCCAGTTGGCGGCGGAATAGTTGTGGTATAAACTGGTACGATTTACAACTACTGTATGATTCACTGTGAGGCTGATCGGAAGGTGGTCTGAACTTAACGCATTTAGAGTTAATGGCACTGTGCAGTAATTTGGAATATTAGTGATATATAGATCAAGAGTTGAGGGGTTCTTGTTAGCACTCGCTGAGATATAGGTGGGGAGAAGTGGATAAAGTATGGAAAAACTTGGGCTGGATTCAGTAACATCTAGTAAAATGTTACCCCAGCTGTTTGCCCTAAGACAATTCCACGACTGATGTCTGCAGTTTAGATCACCACCAATAATTACCTTGTTTCGAGTGTTGACTCTATACAATTTTTGCAGATCCCGCTTAAAGTAAGTAGATTTCTCTAGGTTTCTATTTCCTCCAGGGAAATAGACCGAAAAAAGACTCACCTTGGAGTTGTCAATTAATGTTACATCTATACTAATTTCCTCAATTAACTTGAGGCGCAATGAAGGACGCAAGGAATGTTCTATACATTTTTTCACAACAATGGCGACACCTCAACCACTAGCATGTACCCTGTCTAGGCGATAACATATGTAATTTTGATGTGAGAAAGAAATGTCTTGTTTGAGCCAGGTTTCTGAAACAAGTGCAATGTCAATATTAAAATTTATCAAGAAACTAAAAAATGCATGCTTTTTGTTTTTGATGCTTCTCGCATTCCAAGTTATGATGTTAAGAGAGTTTCTTAACATGTTTTTTCCGAGTATATGTACTTAATAGCTAATGAAGTAATGACGTTAAATTGGTCAGCTTTGGTTAGACAAGCACTAAGCTTGGTTACAACTTCATTAAGAAGAGAGTTTATCTCGCTAAATGAGAACAGGTTATCATTAGTTAATGTTTCTGACGGATTTTTCTTCGTGTGTGTCGTATCACTGTTGGAAGGTTGCTGGGTTTGATGGAGGCCAGAAGCCCAAGTGGATGAAGGAAGTGAAGGTTGACGCACAGATCGGGGTAGTGGAGGAAAATTATCAATGGATAATCGGTCGGGCACTGGCTGCTGTTTGTCACTCGGAGGCTGTAGGAACGTTGTATTTCCTGTACCACGTCCACGTGGGGATAATTTGCGGCGAATGTCTAAGTACTGATTTCGGCTTATGCATTCTGGATCGGTGGATTTATGTGGCCCACTACAATTTGCACACTTGATGACCTCATTCGTTTTGCAGTCGGATGTTTTATGGTTTCCCGAACATATTGCACAGAAGCTATTTATATGACAATGCATCGAGCCGTGACCATAAAGCTGGCAATTGTGACATTGTGTGACCTTACCTGGATTATGTTTTTTAAAGTCCCGGCGAACGATGGTTTTGAACAAGGTGGAGTAGTTCCGTTTTAGTTCGTTTAATTTAACAGTACCGCGTTGAATGTAGACGATGTACAAGTAGTGTTTGTACAGGGCTTTTGTTGACGGACTTAATGTGATGGTTTTAACATCTAAGCACTTTATCCCAAATGCAATTAGTTCATTCTTCACTATATCGTTGCAAATCAAGTCTAATCCGGATAGCACTACCTTTAATGGGCGATTTTCCTTACGTGAGTGGGTGAAAAACTCACATTTTAACCGTACGAGTTCGGTTCTGATCTTATTATATATGTCCATTGTTGGGGCACATATTTTTTGCCCAAGCGAAATGTTTTTGATTAAGTATTTGTCTATCTTAATGTTGCTCAAAATATCACGCACTTGAGCACTAGTTGTTTTTAATACCACAATTGGCGGAACGGTTTCCTTAGGAAGTTCTGCGCACTGTTCGTCATTGGCCGGATCCATTTCAGGAGAGTCTTCCATCAGACTTTGAAGTGGTTGAAAAAAGTTAGTGTTGGAACACATTTTAGATTTTTCTAGAACTTTATTGTTCACTTTTGAAAGTTTATCGGGAGGAGTTTGGCCTCCAATAACGGGGTCGTAACGCAACCGTTTGCGCTTAATTTTGTTTAACACACGTGGCCCAGGGGCCATAACTTAACGGTTTTAACACTTGTTCAAATTTTTGTATGCGGAAAACGAGGCAAAGAAAACAAGATAATGATAATTAAACTGTGCAAATTATTGTGAAAATAACGGTTGATTAAGATAAATAGCACGAGCAAAACTGTGAGACAAGTTGTCTGTTTGAAAGTCAGCCTGGTACTCGACCCCATACACCTTGTCCCGCATAAATTGATAGCAAACAAATCGAACTAAACGTTCGATTTGCGCTAATCAATTAAACTCCAAGCAAATTGAACTAAACGTTCAATTTGCTCACATAAAAAACTGGGAAACATAATCATTGAACCAGGGGTTCACCACAACAACCCCTAAGAGCCAAATGTGCAGGCCAGATGCCGGCCTTCAAACAAAAAATTGCGCGCCAGCAATTTTACGAGACCTCAGAAAAATGGTTATCTAAAACAATTAAAACAACCAACGCCAGTCTTCGTTTTAACAAAATTAAGTTAAAACAAACAAAAGGAAAATATTCGCCTTTGTATCGATTCCCCACGGAAAAGATCCTGGCCCATTCGACTACAATAAACAACATAGAGAATCAGAAATGCTCATTAGCACAATTCTCTATTTGTATTCCCTAACGTATCCTTACAAAAGGGATCCTTGCCGAGTCGGCTAGAACAAACAACAGGCATCATAAAACGAATTACACATTCGTTTAGCGCATGTCAACATAGAGGATTATAAATGTGCATTCGCACGATCCTCTGTTGATTTTTCCCTTTGTGTTTCCGCGTTTGATCCCAAGCCGGGAAAGATAAAGAAAAAAATGCCATATCCTTCGACCTTCAGGATGAAGAAAAAACAGGTCTTCGTTGGCGGGTTAAATTTTGAATCTCGACCGAGACGGTGAGATAGCGAGGAGTTGTGTTTTGAGAGTTGTCCAGAACGGACGAAAAGTGGGTTTTGGATTTTTGACCAGGACGGTCGGGAGGAGATTGCTTGTTGGTGTCATACCTATCATACGTTTTAATAAGTGTAAACTAAATAAAATAACTTTGAAAATAGATCTTGTAACAATACGTTTTAATAAGTGTAAACTAAATAAAATAACTTTGAAAATACATCGTGTAACAATACGTGTTTAATTAGTGTAAACTAAATAAAATAACTTTGAAAATAGATCTTGTAACAATACGTGTTTAATAAGTGTAAACTAAATAAAATAACTTTGAACAATACGTGTTTAATAAATGTAAACTAGATAAAATAACTTTGAAAATAGATCTAGTAAGAATACGTTTTAATAAGTGCGAGTAAAGTAACTTAGAATGAAGCAACAAAGAACAAAAAGTGTTTTATTTAAAGAGGGATTCCAAAGTGTGTGTGATGTTTAAAGTGAGTGACAAGAAGATCCTTACAAATGGCGCAGCCGGTGAGCGCAAGGAAGCCCGAGACTACCGTCTCATAAGAGCTTGAAAAGCCTTGTGTCGACAAGAACTACAAAGCTCACAAAAAAAAAAAAAAAAAAATATATATATATATATAAACAGAAATCAGTGACACGAAGTGAAGTGTACCACAAAAAATCAAACAAAAAATATACTAACAAAAAACCTTTACAAATCCAAATTAAACAATAAACAGTGATAAGGGAGAGACAAACACACACACACTCAATAACACACCCGAACAATTTAAAATTAAAATAAAATGAAAGTGGATCCTGTGAAACATCGAAAAAGGAATACAGCACCTCATACCAACGGGGAGAAGCAGCGGACAACAGTAGCAGTTTTCAACACCATCAACCAAAGCAGTACGGTACAGATAAGTGACCAAATTTTTCTTCTTCCCTTTTTAAATTATTAATTTGTAAAAATAGACACCTTTGACATTTCAATTAAAACCAAGTATAATCTATGCCAAATTTAAATAGTCGTTATTGATCCTTACCAAAAAGAAAACACACTAAAAATCTAAATCTGCTTTTACTTGTAAAAATTTGTCCTCTTATATTGGTGCATATTTTGTCCTGTGACATAATAAATTAAAAGATAAGCGGGAAGCATTTCCATTCTTAAATATATATATATATACAAAACCAAAAACATCAGCGACAACTACAGCAGAGATGAACTAAAGTTAAGTCACCAGGTATTCTCTTTCTCTGTTTCCAATTTTCAGTAACATATTTTCTAAAACAATAAAAGAATTGTACACAATTTGAATTTTATTATAAAACATACCTTCTAACCTACTCTTAAGCAAACTAAATTAAAACAAAATCAATGTTTATAAGTTATCTATATATTTGTCCATATGTTTGTCTATATTTGTCCATATTTCGCGATGTTTTAACGAAAGTTTAAATAATTGGGAAATATTTTTATTTTAAAGCAACTCCAAAAAGAACACCCTTAACCCTTTTTTCCTGCTATATACCCAACCACCCCTACTGTTTATGGAAGGCAAAGAAAATTCAAATTCTAAATACGTCTCACCTAATTCGCCAAGGCGACTTCGAAGCGGAACCGAACGATTAGGGAAAATAGACAAGGTAAGTAGGAGGAAATTGGACTTCAACGACCCTGACTTAACTCTTACCCCTCTCACGGGACAAACTCCTACATCTCTCTCTGAACAAACCAGTTACCCCCCGCGGAAAAGAAAACCATAACGGACTCACGAACGCACGAGTTAAAACTCGATATCATGTTGGTAGATTATACAAAGGTAGCGAAGCTGTCAACACAGCTAATTCCCATCTTCTCAGGGGAACGTAATCCACATTTAGGTGCCGAACTCCATACATTTTTAGATTGCAGTAGGAGGGCCCTAAATTGTCTTCGAGTGGAAGAACACAATGTGTTCTTGCAGATCTTTCCTACCAGGTTGCGAGGAGAAGCATCTGCATTGTTCGCGTCCACCCCGTTTTCATCCTTTCAGGAAGCCGAAGACTTACTAAGAAAAGTTTATCTGCCAGTAGAAAGTTACCAAGATTTGGTCAACAAATTGTTAGCTACTCGACAGAATCCTGCAGAATCGGTCATATTGTTCCAGCTACGGCTGAAGAAAACACTATCGGAGTGTAAGAAAGCGGCGAAACATAAATATAGTACCGAGCACGCTGAGGGTGTAAAAGTACAACTAAACGACTTTGCTAGGAATGTATATAAACAAGGGCTGGTAAATCCATACCATCGACAATTTTTATTGTTGATGGGTGAGGTACCTCTTGACATTCTGATGCAAAGGACGTTGGAGTTGGAACAAATTCAGCAGCCTCAGCTGCCATCTAACTTTCCGCAGGATTCGGTAAATCCTCCTTTCCCCATTACATCGGCACCACTCCCACAAACAATACCGAACACTCCAAATGTAGAAGGGTTATCACACATTCAACCTATCAGACAGGGAACTCCGCAACAGCAAGAATCAATACTACAGGCCGGGCGAGCAATAGCACAAAATGCCTCCATCATCAAAGTAACTTGCAGTTACTGCCACCAAAGGGGGCATACCTACGAGGATTGTGTGAAAAGGAAAAACACACCCTTTTGCGCACACTGTCAGCAAGTAAATCACGATATCCGTGATTGCTGGCGATTAAGGGAGGGAGAAAGGATTTTGCATATAAGGCAGATTTGCGACTTCTGTGGTCAACACGGCCACAGTCTAGGATCCTGTCAACGAAAATTGACAAGGAAAGCGCGAGTTCAATGCCAGGCTCCAACAAACTCCCCTCCTTCACGACCAACAAGAAAGAGTAAGTCAAAACACTCCGTGGCAAAAAGAAGCTACCACATTAAAACTCCAGGCTCGCCAATAACCAGCGTTCCAACTGTCCAACTACCATTAGATGTAGGTGTAAATAAAAACACGACTCTAGTAGTGGACACTGGCGCTGAGATCAGTCTGATTACCAAAAGTAGTCTCAAGGAATCAGACGTTAAGATTAATCGGCGAGAAGCTTGCACCTTACAGATGCCGTTTGGAAGTATCCGAACCTTGGGAAGCTGCAAGGTGAACTTCCAACTGAATAATAGGTCCAAACTCCCATGCAAGTTTCAAGTAGTGAGCAGTATGCCCGATCTACCAGAAGACGGACTACTTGGAAACGACTTTCTGTCGAAGAATTGCAATGTGGAAGGCCCCAAACAGTGCATCACATTTCCTCGAACGGAAATGAATCCAACAGTATTTAGTGTGCCGATCAAATTCTCAACGGTTGAGAAAAGGGTACCTGAATATAAATACTATAAAGGAAAACAAGAGCAAGCCCAAGATAAGTGGAAATCTTTCAGGTTAAATTGTAACTATAAAAAGAGGAACACCAAAGAGTCAAGTGGTAATAACAAATATATTAACCAAATAACTGACACTTCGTTAGCAAATCCATCAAACTCGCTCCCCCGCTCGCAAAATAAGCAAAACAAAAAGTTATTGCAGAAGCCCGAAACACCCGAAAAAATTACGAACCCCAATGAGATTGCAACTTTACTCAGGGTTTATCACAATTCCTCTTCCGGTGGACATCAGAGCATAACCAAATCGTATAATAAAATACGACAAAGGTACTGGTGGCCAGCTATGCTATCCGATATTAGGAGACATAAAAAGCAGTGTGAGGAATGTCGTTCATTAAAGGCGAGCACCTGCTCCGGAAATGAAACGAAACCACAATCGTTTCATGTGGGAAACAAGGTGTTGATGAAAAACGAAAATCGTAAGGGCAAAATGACATCTATTTGGAAGGGACCCTTCCCAGTCATAGCAATAAAGGGCCCAGGCAATACGGCCATCAAAATAGGCCGAAGATCAGTGGTAGTTAAAACCGTATTTTTAAAGACCCCACCGTCAACCTAGCCCCAACCTTCTTCCCACTACCAACCCGAAACAATTATTATCCCCAAGGTGTATTGCAAAATTTAAAATATTCGAATTACTTACTCCAAATCAAAAACAATAAATACACACAATAAAATGAAAGAACGATATGGACAAAAATAGACGACGGTAACAAATGCCAAAAAATAAAACATATCATATAAAGATCAAAAAATCAATAATATAATAAATAAATACATATATAGTAAAATAAACAATAACTAAATGTAACCACACTTCAAAAACCATTCATAACATATAAATAAATATACAATATGGTAAGATACAGAGATACATGCAAAAAAAAATTATATAATATATATGCCAACTATTACGGTTAAAACTAATAAGCAAATAATGTCTGTTATTACAAAACTGCTATTGACACTAATGTTAAAATTAAATACTGTAAGGAGTGAACATTATTGCACATTCAATTATGATACAAAATAAGATACAAATAATTTCTATTATTATAAAAACTATTTAAATGAATAAGCAAAACTAAAATAAATAAACTATTACAAAAAAAAAAAAAAATAATAATAATAAATAAACATATTTTATTAATAATCATTGGATTTGTTAGATCTCTAAGTAAATAATAAGCTACGAAAACTATTCAAAAAAAAAAAAGTAATAAATACATACATATATATAAAGATATAGTAATACCTACACATATATACATAATTATACGTACACAATATATACATAAGAATACCTAAACAAAATGTGCTGAACCTTATAATATAACAATGAAAACCTACGAATGAACTTAAGTTGATTAAATCCATGTATGCCTAAAACAAAAATAATAAACAAAACAATGATGTACAAATACAATAAGTATTATAATATCCTATAACCTACAGTCCCAACAAATGAAATACATGAAAGGGAAAAATATTAAATAACAAAAATTGTAAACACACACACCCCACCACTCACGTTTCTAGAGGCACCCACGGAGTATTATTTCCTCTTCTAAGAATAATACTCATTTCATAAAGGGGGGAGGATTGTTACGACCACAACCACCCATCCCATAAAAATTACCCTTTTGGAGCTAGTCTCCACCACTAACGGCGATACACGCCAAAAACATCCATTTAAAGGATGTGACATAATGCTAAATCAAAGCATTACCCCATACACCTTGTCCCGCATAAATTGATAGCAAACAAATCGAACTAAACGTCCGATTTGCGCTAATCAATTAAACTCCAAGCAAATTGAACTAAACGTTCAATTTGCTCACATAAAAAACTGGGAAACATAATCATTGAACCAAGGGTTCACCACAACAACTCCTAAGAGCCAAATGTGCAGGCCAGATGCCGGCCTTCAAACAAAACCATTGAGTATCATAAAAAATTGCGCGCCAGCAATTTTACGAGACCTCAGAAAAATGGTTATCTAAAACAATTAAAACAACCAACGCCAGTCTTCGTTTTAACAAAATTAAGTTAAAACAAACAAAAGGAAAATATTCGCCTTTGTATCGATTCCCCACGGAAAAGATCCTGGCCCATTCGACTACAATAAACAACATAGAGAATCAGAAATGCTCATTAGCACAATTCTCTATTTGTATTCCCTAACGTATCCTTACAAAAGGGATCCTTGCCGAGTCGGCTAGAACAAACAACAGGCATCATAAAACGAATTACACATTCGTTTAGCGCATATCAACATAGAGGATTATAAATGTGCATTCGCACGATCCTCTGTTGATTTTTCCCTTTTTGTTTCCGCGTTTGATCCCAAGCCGGGAAAGATAAAGAAAAAAATGACATATCCTTCGACCTTCAGGATGAAGAAAAAACAGGTCTTCGTTGGCGGGTTGAATTTTGAATCTCGACCGAGACGGTGAGATAGCGAGGAGTTGTGTTTTGAGAGTTGTCCAGAACGGACGAAAAGTGGGTTTTGGATTTTTGACCAGGACGGTCGGGAGGAGATTGCTTGTTGGTGTCATACCTATCATACGTTTTAATAAGTGTAAACTAAATAAAATAACTTTGAAAATAGATCTTGTAACAATACGTTTTAATAAGTGTAAACTAAATAAAATAACTTTGAAAATACATCGTGTAACAATACGTGTTTAATTAGTGTAAACTAAATAAAATAACTTTGAAAATAGATCTTGTAACAATACGTGTTTAATAAGTGTAAACTAAATAAAATAACTTTGAACAATACGTGTTTAATAAATGTAAACTAGATAAAATAACTTTGAAAATAGATCTAGTAAGAATACGTTTTAATAAGTGCGAGTAAAGTAACTTAGAATGAAGCAACAAAGAACAAAAAGTGTTTTATTTAAAGAGGGATTCCAAAGTGTGTGTGATGTTTAAAGTGAGTGACAAGAAGATCCTTACAAATGGCGCAGCCGGTGAGCGCAAGGAAGCCCGAGACTACCGTCTCATAAGAGCTTGAAAAGCCTTGTGTCGACAAGAACTACAAAGCTCACAAAAAAAAAAAAAAAAATATATATATATATATATAAACAGAAATCAGTGACACGAAGTGAAGTGTACCACAAAAAATCAAACAAAAAATATACTAACAAAAAACCTTTACAAATCCAAATTAAACAATAAACAGTGATAAGGGAGAGACAAACACACACACACTCAATAACACACCCGAACAATTTAAAATTAAAATAAAATGAAAGTGGATCCTGTGAAACATCGAAAAAGGAATACAGCACCTCATACCAACGGGGAGAAGCAGCGGACAACAGTAGCAGTTTTCAACACCATCAACCAAAGCAGTACGGTACAGATAAGTGACCAAATTTTTCTTCTTCCCTTTTTAAATTATTAATTTGTAAAAATAGACACCTTTGACATTTCAATTAAAACCAAGTATAATCTATGCCAAATTTAAATAGTCGTTATTGATCCTTACCAAAAAGAAAACACACTAAAAATCTAAATCTGCTTTTACTTGTAAAAATTTGTCCTCTTATATTGGTGCATATTTTGTCCTGTGACATAATAAATTAAAAGATAAGCGGGAAGCATTTCCATTCTTAAATATATATATATATACAAAACCAAAAACATCAGCGACAACTACAGCAGAGATGAACTAAAGTTAAGTCGCCAGGTATTCTCTTTCTCTGTTTCCAATTTTCAGTAACATATTTTCTAAAACAATAAAAGAATTGTACACAATTTGAATTTTATTATAAAACATACCTTCTAACCTACTCTTAAGCAAACTAAATTAAAACAAAATCAATGTTTATAAGTTATCTATATATTTGTCCATATGTTTGTCTATATTTGTCCATATTTCGCGATGTTTTAACGAAAGTTTAAATAATTGGGAAATATTTTTATTTTAAAGCAACTCCAAAAAGAACACCCTTAACCCTTTTTTCCTGCTATATACCCAACCACCCCTACTGTTTATGGAAGGCAAAGAAAATTCAAATTCTAAATACATCTCACCTAATTCGCCAAGGCGACTTCGAAGCGGAACCGAACGATTAGGGAAAATAGACAAGGTAAGTAGGAGGAAATTGGACTTCAACGACCCTGACTTAACTCTTACCCCTCTCACGGGACAAACTCCTACATCTCTCTCTGAACAAACCAGTTACCCCCCGCGGAAAAGAAAACCATAACGGACTCACGAACGCACGAGTTAAAACTCGATATCATGTTGGTAGATTATACAAAGGTAGCGAAGCTGTCAACACAGCTAATTCCCATCTTCTCAGGGGAACGTAATCCACATTTAGGTGCCGAACTCCATACATTTTTAGATTGCAGTAGGAGGGCCCTAAATTGTCTTCGAGTGGAAGAACACAATGTGTTCTTGCAGATCTTTCCTACCAGGTTGCGAGGAGAAGCATCTGCATTGTTCGCGTCCACCCCGTTTTCATCCTTTCAGGAAGCCGAAGACTTACTAAGAAAAGTTTATCTGCCAGTAGAAAGTTACCAAGATTTGGTCAACAAATTGTTAGCTACTCGACAGAATCCTGCAGAATCGGTCATATTGTTCCAGCTACGGCTGAAGAAAACACTATCGGAGTGTAAGAAAGCGGCGAAACATAAATATAGTACCGAGCACGCTGAGGGTGTAAAAGTACAACTAAACGACTTTGCTAGGAATGTATATAAACAAGGGCTGGTAAATCCATACCATCGACAATTTTTATTGTTGATGGGTGAGGTACCTCTTGACATTCTGATGCAAAGGACGTTGGAGTTGGAACAAATTCAGCAGCCTCAGCTGCCATCTAACTTTCCGCAGGATTCGGTAAATCCTCCTTTCCCCATTACATCGGCACCACTCCCACAAACAATACCGAACACTCCAAATGTAGAAGGGTTATCACACATTCAACCTATCAGACAGGGAACTCCGCAACAGCAAGAATCAATACTACAGGCCGGGCGAGCAATAGCACAAAATGCCTCCATCATCAAAGTAACTTGCAGTTACTGCCACCAAAGGGGGCATACCTACGAGGATTGTGTGAAAAGGAAAAACACACCCTTTTGCGCACACTGTCAGCAAGTAAATCACGATATCCGTGATTGCTGGCGATTAAGGGAGGGAGAAAGGATTTTGCATATAAGGCAGATTTGCGACTTCTGTGGTCAACACGGCCACAGTCTAGGATCCTGTCAACGAAAATTGACAAGGAAAGCGCGAGTTCAATGCCAGGCTCCAATAACCAGCGTTCCAACTGTCCAACTACCATTAGATGTAGGTGTAAATAAAAACACGACTCTAGTAGTGGACACTGGCGCTGAGATCAGTCTGATTACCAAAAGTAGTCTCAAGGAATCAGACGTTAAGATTAATCGGCGAGAAGCTTGCACCTTACAGATGCCGTTTGGAAGTATCCGAACCTTGGGAAGCTGCAAGGTGAACTTCCAACTGAATAATAGGTCCAAACTCCCATGCAAGTTTCAAGTAGTGAGCAGTATGCCCGATCTACCAGAAGACGGACTACTTGGAAACGACTTTCTGTCGAAGAATTGCAATGTGGAAGGCCCCAAACAGTGCATCACATTTCCTCGAACGGAAATGAATCCAACAGTATTTAGTGTGCCGATCAAATTCTCAACGGTTGAGAAAAGGGTACCTGAATATAAATACTATAAAGGAAAACAAGAGCAAGCCCAAGATAAGTGGAAATCTTTCAGGTTAAATTGTAACTATAAAAAGAGGAACACCAAAGAGTCAAGTGGTAATAACAAATATATTAACCAAATAACTGACACTTCGTTAGCAAATCCATCAAACTCGCTCCCCCGCTCGCAAAATAAGCAAAACAAAAAGTTATTGCAGAAGCCCGAAACACCCGAAAAAATTACGAACCCCAATGAGATTGCAACTTTACTCAGGGTTTATCACAATTCCTCTTCCGGTGGACATCAGAGCATAACCAAATCGTATAATAAAATACGACAAAGGTACTGGTGGCCAGCTATGCTATCCGATATTAGGAGACATAAAAAGCAGTGTGAGGAATGTCGTTCATTAAAGGCGAGCACCTGCTCCGGAAATGAAACGAAACCACAATCGTTTCATGTGGGAAACAAGGTGTTGATGAAAAACGAAAATCGTAAGGGCAAAATGACATCTATTTGGAAGGGACCCTTCCCAGTCATAGCAATAAAGGGCCCAGGCAATACGGCCATCAAAATAGGCCGAAGATCAGTGGTAGTTAAAACCGTATTTTTAAAGACCCCACCGTCAACCTAGCCCCAACCTTCTTCCCACTACCAACCCGAAACAATTATTATCCCCAAGGTGTATTGCAAAATTTAAAATATTCGAATTACTTACTCCAAATCAAAAACAATAAATACACACAATAAAATGAAAGAACGATATGGACAAAAATAGACGACGGTAACAAATGCCAAAAAATAAAACATATCATATAAAGATCAAAAAATCAATAATATAATAAATAAATACATATATAGTAAAATAAACAATAACTAAATGTAACCACACTTCAAAAACCATTCATAACATATAAATAAATATACAATATGGTAAGATACAGAGATACATGCAAAAAAAAATTATATAATATATATGCCAACTATTACGGTTAAAACTAATAAGCAAATAATGTCTGTTATTACAAAACTGCTATTGACACTAATGTTAAAATTAAATACTGTAAGGAGTGAACATTATTGCACATTCAATTATGATACAAAATAAGATACAAATAATTTCTATTATTATAAAAACTATTTAAATGAATAAGCAAAACTAAAATAAATAAACTATTACAAAAAAAAAAAAAAATAATAATAATAAATAAACATATTTTATTAATAATCATTGGATTTGTTAGATCTCTAAGTAAATAATAAGCTACGAAAACTATTCAAAAAAAAAAAAGTAATAAATACATACATATATATAAAGATATAGTAATACCTACACATATATACATAATTATACGTACACAATATATACATAAGAATACCTAAACAAAATGTGCTGAACCTTATAATATAACAATGAAAACCTACGAATGAACTTAAGTTGATTAAATCCATGTATGCCTAAAACAAAAATAATAAACAAAACAATGATGTACAAATACAATAAGTATTATAATATCCTATAACCTACAGTCCCAACAAATGAAATACATGAAAGGGAAAAATATTAAATAACAAAAATTGTAAACACACACACCCCACCACTCACGTTTCTAGAGGCACCCACGGAGTATTATTTCCTCTTCTAAGAATAATACTCATTTCATAAAGGGGGGAGGATTGTTACGACCACAACCACCCATCCCATAAAAATTACCCTTTTGGAGCTAGTCTCCACCACTAACGGCGATACACGCCAAAAACATCCATTTAAAGGATGTGACATAATGCTAAATCAAAGCATTACCCCATACACCTTGTCCCGCATAAATTGATAGCAAACAAATCGAACTAAACGTCCGATTTGCGCTAATCAATTAAACTCCAAGCAAATTGAACTAAACGTTCAATTTGCTCACATAAAAAACTGGGAAACATAATCATTGAACCAAGGGTTCACCACAACAACTCCTAAGAGCCAAATGTGCAGGCCAGATGCCGGCCTTCAAACAAAACCATTGAGTATCATAAAAAATTGCGCGCCAGCAATTTTACGAGACCTCAGAAAAATGGTTATCTAAAACAATTAAAACAACCAACGCCAGTCTTCGTTTTAACAAAATTAAGTTAAAACAAACAAAAGGAAAATATTCGCCTTTGTATCGATTCCCCACGGAAAAGATCCTGGCCCATTCGACTACAATAAACAACATAGAGAATCAGAAATGCTCATTAGCACAATTCTCTATTTGTATTCCCTAACGTATCCTTACAAAAGGGATCCTTGCCGAGTCGGCTAGAACAAACAACAGGCATCATAAAACGAATTACACATTCGTTTAGCGCATATCAACATAGAGGATTATAAATGTGCATTCGCACGATCCTCTGTTGATTTTTCCCTTTGTGTTTCCGCGTTTGATCCCAAGCCGGGAAAGATAAAGAAAAAAATGCCATATCCTTCGACCTTCAGGATGAAGAAAAAACAGGTCTTCGTTGGCGGGTTAAATTTTGAATCTCGACCGAGACGGTGAGATAGCGAGGAGTTGTGTTTTGAGAGTTGTCCAGAACGGACGAAAAGTGGGTTTTGGATTTTTGACCAGGACGGTCGGGAGGAGATTGCTTGTTGGTGTCATACCTATCATACGTTTTAATAAGTGTAAACTAAATAAAATAACTTTGAAAATAGATCTTGTAACAATACGTTTTAATAAGTGTAAACTAAATAAAATAACTTTGAAAATACATCGTGTAACAATACGTGTTTAATAAGTGTAAACTAAATAAAATAACTTTGAAAATAGATCTTGTAACAATACGTGTTTAATAAGTGTAAACTAAATAAAATAACTTTGAACAATACGTGTTTAATAAATGTAAACTAGATAAAATAACTTTGAAAATAGATCTAGTAAGAATACGTTTTAATAAGTGCGAGTAAAGTAACTTAGAATGAAGCAACAAAGAACAAAAAGTGTTTTATTTAAAGAGGGATTCCAAAGTGTGTGTGATGTTTAAAGTGAGTGACAAGAAGATCCTTACACAATCTCGGCGAACGTTTACTAATTCACTTAGTTTCCCTTTCCCTTATTTTCCGATTTCCCTTGTGTTCGGGTCGTCACTTGTGATGCCAGTTATAGTGACCTAATTCGTTAGCACTTCGGGCAAAGCAATCTCGTTGAGCGTTTCCTAATTCACTTAGTTTCCCTTTCCTCTCTTTTCCGATTTCCCCGGTGTTCAGGTCGTCACTTGTAACGCCGGTCCGGTTAATTTTGAGTTCGCTTGGCTCTTCTCGATTCGAACTTGAGGTTGATACAGTAATCGTCGCCCAATGATTATTTTGTATGGTTGGCTGTCATCCGGAACAACTATGTTGTGAATGTCCGGATATAATTTTCCTATTATTCAGCACTCTCTTTCGCCGAACCCGATTAGTTTTCTGGCATCCTCCTCGTAGCGAAAGTAGGCTTTTGCGATCGACTCCTGCATCGTGACGCAATCGCTCCCTAGGTCAATAAAAGCTTCGGCCGCTTGCTCGATCACATATACCGGCGTGTGGTACACACTGTCGTCTTATCGCATCCACAGCTGGCTTGCGCTCTTCTCTTGGTAATGCCGACTGGAGCTCTAACCTACTGGCTCCCACTTACTATGCAGTTACGGGCTATATGCCCGACCTCATTGCACTTCAATCCGTCGGTTTTTCTGCGTCTGTCCTGCTCTGTGTGGCCTGCGTTAATCCGCTTGTAGTTGTTTATCTACCGCATCTGTTTGCTGGGCAATTTCGTCCGACGTGTCCCATTAGGTTGCACCTGAAGCATTTGATCGCGGATAATGTTAGACTTCCTGAATTTGTCCCTGACGTTCCGGCTGCGTCCACATTGCTCCTTGTGGTTGTTACACGACTCACCCCTTTTGGGGGCCATTCCCCCACCATTAACAGGATTCGCTTTCATGTGAAGCCCCATATGTCGATTAATCCAAATCAACATATCCCATCCAATGAGTACCTGTATAAGTGCATTAGATACAAAATGCATATACGGGCGAATCATGGAATCCAGATACCACATCTGGAAAAAATTCATGACGACACAAAGAAAATAATGTGCTACTCAAAACAAAGAAAAAATTTTATGGTAACGAAGGAATAATGTATACAAAATATCTTTGCCATCGTTGGTCATAAATGAACACTTGCGTGAATACAAGGTTCTTAGAATTGTATACACGCATCCACACAATCATGTCTCGCAGATCATAAACATTTTCAATGTTTATGATTTTCAGGAAATGTACTGTGAAGCATACTTCTGTTGTATCAAAAAAGATCTATTGTGTGTAAACAATGGATGCATCTTTCGGTCTGCACGATCGAAAGAGAGAAAAGAGTGTGTGTGTATGAACGTCGTCCGGTTTCGACATTCTATCAGAGAGTCTGTGCGCAACGGTGGTCCCGATCAGACAATAAGAAAAGAAAGTGAATATTACCCGTCATCGAAGACGGAAGAGAAAGTCGCTGCTATTAACTTTTTTGACGGTGGTTAAAAAAAAGGAACATCGGCGGTTTGCGCTTACCGCACGACTTCGAGTTCCTTACACGGATAATATTTATCTTTCCGGAAGATATTCTATTTAAAACCAGCGTGTTCTCAAAAGTGCAACAAACCTTTTGGATACGTGTTCTAAATCCAATTCTGTGTCAGTGTTGTGTTTCTCTCAGAATCCAAACATAAAGAAGATTGTTTTAGAAAACTGAATTTTGTGAATTGAAATATAAACAAAGGCAAAAAACCGAAGTTATAAATAAAGGGTGAATTAAATTAAGAATAGTTTTCCTGGTTTTATTTAACTACGTGTGCGTTTTCATTCTCTCTCTCTGTGTGTGTGTGTGTGTGTGTGTGTGTGTGTGTGTGTGTGTGTGTGTGTGTGTGTGTGTGTGTGTGTGTGTGTGTGTGTGTGTGTGTAGAGTGATATATGCAAACAAATGTATAACACGGTTGATATCTGCCTTCTCTGCAGTGTTACACTTTTGTTCCACCGAATTTTCTGTAGGGGCTCCTGTATGGTGTCGGGCTGCGCTGCTTTCAACATATCCCAACACTCCATGTTGGTTATGCCTCCTACCACGCATTTCACAAGAGCCCTCTTGTCCAGCTGACCTCTCGAGACGATCGCTTTCATGGTGAATACAAATTCCTCTGTGTCCTCATCCGCTATTTGGTTTTTAATCCGTAAACGTTCGTGCAGATCGATTCTATCATCTTCCGTCAGGAAATTATTTAGTAAACCGCATAGGAATTCCTCTAATGATGTGTGAAGGACTGCCATGCACCAACGTTTTGCTGCTCCTGCTAGTTTACTGATGGCTGCCATCATGATCAGTCTTCCATCTAGTTGGTAGACATCTGTAATTTCCCGGACTCTTCTTACATATGCCGTGGAGGATAGTCCTGCTGTATTCCTAGCGTCGAATTCACAGAGCATCTCGGTCACATTTTTCACCGTATATCCAGTCCTTGATATAGTTTTCTTCTTTGTGGTGCTTATTCTTTGTTCTGGCGCAGGCGTCTCCTCCCTCTGTTCATTTGCTCGGATGAACTCGATTTTTCCCAGCTTTGTCTTCATGGCTTCAATTCCGTCCTTCAGTTTCTTCACTGTATTTTGTTCGTTGTTGTCCGGCTTCGTTTCCTCGTTGATATCGCCTCTTTCCTTGCTGCTCTCATCTAGTTCGTTTTCGCGTAGTCCTCCGTGGACTACCAACTTGTGCAGGATCTGGGACTTCTCTTTTTCTTCCCTTAAGCCACGCTTCTTCGACTCGTCCTCCGCTTTCTTCTTTCTGCTGGTGTTGCTTCTGGGCTGAACCTGGGCTGGATCTGGGCTAAATCCACCTTCTAATATTGTTAACAAAGGGTCTTATATTTCTATTAATAACCCTGACGCTCACCACCGGAAAAGAGAAACCGAGTGCCCGCCATGCGCTCTTTTTATACCAGGGAGCTCAAATAGACGTTAGCCGCACCAGAGTCGAGGTTACACTGAACATCATTGTTCTTCACCATTTAAAATTACGGCTATTGGTGGGAAAGGTGTATTACACATAGTTCTATAGATTCGGTTTCCCTGAGAGAAGTATACAAAAAAAATTTCACAAAAAATATTGAAAGTTCAACTGTTGAAACCGGATTTTTAGAAAGCCTTTGGGAAAAATTTCGAGTGCTAATTAGAAGAAGCCTATAAAATTTCAATAGGATCAGTGTATTCGTTTTTGAGTAATCGCATCCACCGACTTTAAAAATAGAGTTTCAAAAAAAGATTTAATTAGGACTGAAACAGAGAACCTCTCTATTATGGTGTCAAATAATACTCGTAATTGTAATTGAAGTTTGGCAATAACATTTCTGTAAAATTAAGGTAGATTACCAAACTTGAAAGTGTCCTTCGGTGATGCAGACAAATATTGTTCGAATTGTTGCTCAATATTCGGGTCTTCTGAACAATTGCCATTGATTTTCTATCTAAAACACTAAATTGCATAAAAACTCCACGAACGCTTGTGAACTCAACAAAATTGAAAATCGAAACAAGGATCCATTTTACTAGTTCTTTCATGTCTCCACCCAAAAGCAAATAATACCTTCAGTCGAGAAGAACAGAGCGACAGCAATAACGTATCGGCTGATTTAGCATAATATTACAGACGCAATGCATTAATTTAAGCAACAAAAAAGTAGGAGGAATCATCAAACGGCAGCAATAAAAACTAGTCTCTAAAGCACAGGTAAGTAACTTTAACTTTATCACCATCATTCCGAACAGATGGGTTACATTACGGATGTCACTATCAAATGTACCTAAATCTTCAATAGCAACGTAAGTCGTGTCGCAATCGTTCTGTGATTTCCTTTCAGTATTCTAAACAAGAAAGTAAACTCACCCACGCTACACTTTAGTTTCTGCCAGAAAAACAGCAGAGGAAACGGAAAGGAAGTGAAAAAATCATCAAGCTTTCGACCTCTCTGTCAACCGTCTTAGTGTCCTTCACCCGACAAGGTATACACACCCAAAAGTACACGACATCCTTATGAGCAGTATGATTATAACTTGCCTGCGTGCATGTTAACTAGAGTTCATCCACTTGGCCCTTTTCTCATATCCCGAACTTTTTCATAAAAAACTGGTCGAGGGAGCTCCTCTACATCCGGATTATGTGCATTCCATGTTTCCAACACTTTCGCACTGGGCAAGAGAAAGAAAAGCTTTGCACTTAGTTTTTGTAGATGATATACGCCATATCGCTCTAGGTATAGCTACACAGATTGTGCGCATGTCGTGCACACGAGGAAAAGGATAAAAAGAAGTTTTTGTTTTGATTCCGAACTACAGAAAAAAAAACACAAGGAATCACTTTGTCCATGCCGTTACTTTCAAGGAATTGAAGATTGAGCATGCTACCACATTCCCTTAGAACTATATCTCAATTTCAAGATCGCGGATTTGCAGGATTTTCAATGGAATTAAATACAAGAATTCCCTTTTTAGGAGTCCTTTTAAGAAACTTACAAAAGAGAAATTGCAATACAAAAGATGTTGAAGCGGTAATCCTTACAATCAGCGAACAAATACAGCTGTGTATTTGGTTTTAAGGTACATTTTGAAAAATGTGTGAACTCTTTTTCGACGCGTAGTTATATAGTAGAGGTGGGGCACATTTAAATCGGTTCAAGAAGAATTGTTGAAGTAACTATCAAACTTTGAATGGATGGTCTCATTTTATAGTTGTATGCCTGGCACTATTTCACTTGACCTATTAGTCATGTTTGATTCGACTTACATTCTACTTTCTTACTTATCCAGTTTTGTATTCGTTGTAAACTCTTACAATTGGCCTCTTCGCTCCTTTCAAATATGTTGTCTAACTCTACTCTAGTGTTTCTTCTGTGTATGTTCTTTTTACAGAGTATAACGAACTGTGTTCTTTTCATGTCACGCCAGAGTTATTAAAAAATTTGATTCAAATACACAGAATTTAAATTGATCAACACTCAATCATCTCGGGATCGTTATATGCACATAAGAATGAATAATGATTTCTTCTCTGAATTAATTGATTAACATTTCAATGACCACGCAATTTTACCATATATACACAGATATGAATAAATAAAGATTTAGTATGCGACTCAATGAAGATATCGTGGCACAAATAACTGTTCTTCAGCCGAATCGCACGGATTTAGCACTTTCTCACAATGTGTCTCCCCACCATTGCCCTCTTCACGTCTTTAAGACGAAGGGGTGTCAGCACATCCTTTCCTTATTCTCTTCTTCTTTTTCTGACCGTTCTGTCCTTTGTCACCTAAATACCTCAAAAAATCCCCTTTGAGCGCATGTTTCTTTATAATATGCTCACGTAACAGTACGGCCGCGAAGAAACACAATCTGGAGGTGTGCTCCACGCTCTTATGGTTCAACCGAAATACGAGTTCCTATATTTATATATTCGCATAAAACTGACCCTTAGTGTGAACTAATGGGCACATTCTGATTGACGCTTTTCGATGATGAACACTTGAGAAAGAGAAACGCAACTGCTGAGTTCCAATTGATCAATGTATGTTATGTAGCCATTTATACAGAACAAGAAAACGCGGAATACGTCCCGGACAGATTTTAATAACAGAATTAAACAAGTGACATCCGGGTGTTCTAATAGTTCCATTGCTCTATTTCTGGATCTTATCGACTACTTTTACTAAACTGCAACCCTCAAATTACTTACACATGGAGCCACGTCACCATTTAACAGACTCACTTAACGTGAATTTTCTCGTTTTGATTAATTTGTGTAATCAAAACATCAAACCATTTGGGTGCAAACCTGTTGTTACGCGAGGGAGAAGGATTCGACTGTTGTGAACGACTTAGCAGCGACTCTGAAAATAAGTTGTATCAGGTGAGATTTTGTGAAGGGAGTTCGAGGTGAGAGGACGAGGGATCAGCGAGCGGAGTACGTGCCAGAGGGGTCCCATCGCGATCATAGGAACACGGAGTATGATCACTGGATAGGAGTAGGGACTTGTGGCCCCCACTGTTACTTACCCGAAGAACCCACATAACTGCTATCCAGCTTTCATAATTTCTTGCTAATGCAATCGCATTAGCACCTGTAAATGCTTAACGCATCAAGCTTATCAAATCTATTTATTTAAAAGCTTTTGGAAAAGAATTCTTACTTTCATTCATTCATTCGAATCCAAAAATTCTCCATAAGAATTCTATCCAAATTTATCACAGATCCCAATCATACATACGCATTACCTAGGAATTCCTGTAAAGGGTTTCTCCCACAAGGGCATTCATGCAGGCATCAATGCATCTCTGCATTAGCGACCAAGAACCGAATTCTCGTTTAGTGTAAACACTCACACTAGAGTTCGACACTTGAGTCGCCTTAGATGCCATATACAATTGGCATAGATGTTATACAAATCGTCATTGTAGAACCAATTAATTTGCTTCGCAATGACCTGCAGCTATTGATACAGCTGCAAGTACTTTACTCCGAAATGCTCCGTTGTTTGAATCTCCAAACAATCACCAACTTCGCGCATAGCCGCCGGATTGAATTCAAAGCATAAACAATGCAAATATAGAAACCGTTTCTTACAACGAATTACCCCGCATATACAAATGCAAGCAAGGGATTGGTTTCGGCCACCGAACCAAGATACGATATACAATTTTCATTGTATAAAGTATCGCAACCCATTAGCACCTTTCCCAATGTCTATTCGGCTATTTACACAAGGGCATCACTCATCTAAGACTTTTATGATGCCCTCGTCCCATATTTTCTTTTAACACCATTTCTTCGATGCATCGTCGTCTATTTATTTAGCCGCCATGCACATCATAAACCACGATCTTCCCAATTCCTTTCTCCTTGCCGCCTGCCTGCTTTGTTTTTCCTTCGCGCTTGAGTAAACAACACAGATCTAAACGATCACACACATACCACCATGAACACCATTACGAGATCTGGTTTTCTATTTCACCAAGAGAGACTTTACGTTTCTCTGGTGGTAAGTAAAACATATCCTTAGTGCAGAGGATATCCACCACCACACCATCAAACTCAACCCAAACGAGGGTCGAATCTTTGAGTCTTATTCAAACCACCATCCAGTGTGCACACGCGGATAGGAGTATTTTTTTCCAATCACCATAGCGTGAGCACGGGGGTGCTCACACCCCTGTGCGTAGTCGAGTAAGCGCGTTGTGAATTTTAAGTAAGTTTGAATTCGCGTTCGGTAAATCTTCTGTTTTAAATACGTTACCGTTAATATTCGCTGACGAACTAGTAAACATGCCTATGGAACAATTTTAGTGCTTAAGTACCATGAAACATATAACTAGTATTTTACAATAAAACCTACTAATTAGTGTCGGGATCAATTGTGAACGTTTCCTGTAACTTAAGAAGTTTTTAAGCAATAAAAAGACCATACATAAATAAACTGTGTGTTTTACTTTCTTCTCGGGTGCATGGCTTGTGGCGAAGTTTTACTCCTTGTGTTGGTGGCATTTTTGGCTGAAGGATCGATGGCGTATCGTTGTTCCTCATTCGTGCGGCTCGCGGATGAAAACACTTTTCCAGTATTACACAGTGAATGATGGATGGGGGTGGAAGGGAATCAGCGCCGTGCGTCGGAGCACCATAGTCCCTCCCTACTTCATTCGTGCGTCTCGCGGATGAAAACACTTTTCCAGTTTTACACAGTGAATGATGGATGGGGATGAAAGGGAATCAGCGCCGTGCGTCGGCGCACTATAGTTCCTCCCTACAGACTCACCATCGGTATAGGTGTCAATTGACATTCCATCAAACCCTCACAGTGAGGGTCGAAGTAGCACTGTAATAAGTAGCTGGTCAACAACAGAACGAAATGCCGTTCGGTTAGGTGAACTCAATCGACCGAGTAACGTTGGTTGATAGATCGAGAAGCAGCGCTATACGGGGGTAACTTCAAGGGGAACTAGGTGAAGTCAGGCCGTTGTCGTAGGTCGTAGGGTAGCATCCACGAGCTCACACACCATTGGAGGGAAGGGGACGTTGGATGACGTTAGTCCGTAAAGGACTGACTCCCATGTGCTATCAGGACAATATCACCTAAGTACACGACGCCAATCAGGAGGAAACGACAATGGAATTGTGGCGCCTCTAACAGATACACACACAATTCACAAGCAAAATAGTGAAGGACACCGAACGAAAATGGAATAAGAAAATACATAAGAGCCGTATACCACAGCGATAACATAACAATTCACATCAGTGGAGTATAGTCGAGTTTGAAAATCGAATTCTAAAATCGGCCAGTAGCCTGGTTCAATTTTTGCTGATTCAAACTGTCATAGCGTCAGTTCGAATCACATGTTCTTCTTCACTATTATTTCAAACGCTATAGAATGTTATTATAGTCCAAGTACACACACCATTGTAGGGAAGGGGACGTTAGATGACGTCAGTCCGTGAAGGACTGACTCCCATGTAGTATCAGGACAAGCCTATCTAAGTACACGGTGGCGATCAGGAGGAAACGACAATGGAATGTTATTATAATCCAAGTTCATACACCATTGTAGGGAAGGGGACGTTAGATGACGTGAGTCCGTAAAGGACTGACTCCCATGTAGTTTCAGGACAAGACTATCCAAGTACACGGTGCCGATCAGGAGGAAACGACAATGGAATGTTATTATAGTCCAAGTGGTTCCAAGCCACTCTCGCGTTCGATGATCAACAGCTTGTGCTCGCTGACAAGAACTACAAACGGATTTGAGGTGGGCAATAGATAGAAAGCAGGCAACGAAGCCATCGTAACACACCTGAATACCAGTCTCATGACATCGGGCAGTGGGGGAACCAACAGCATAGTCATGAGCTCATTAAATCCAAAACCTCTGTTTGATCTGGCAGTGGGCACTGTCACAGGAACGAGTGATCGGAGACCTCATGCACTCAACCAGGAGATGAGCAGCGATGGGTTGCAGATTTCGGAGTAGGTCCAAGATGAAGCCGCCAACCTAATGAATCACTAAACTTTCCCCTACCTGGGACATAATAGTAGATCGTATCCTGAGGTCGGGGAGTTATGCGGGGAGTGCTAGTCCTCAATGTATGAACCAGTGTGGAATCTCCAACTCCCCAGGCATAGGCCACTTCAGCGACTGGTTACTGAACCCGGGGTATGGGTCACTAATCACAGATCACTGGGCACCTAATTATGTCTTGCGATATTCAATCTTTCACACGATATGCACCGCTTAGTCACTGATGGACAGTGTATACTCGGTGGGTAATGCAAGCCACACACTTGATTGGACGTTTCTACCAACATTCGCCAAGACCAAATCGTTGTATTAAAATCCACGTTTCTACTCATTGTGGTATCAACTGCGACCGACTCGACAGTCTCAACAGAAATCTTATTAACGAGAACGAAAACTCATCTTGTTTACTTTGACGACGCACTTGTGGATTCATCTTGGAATGGTTCTTGGCGGACAGATCATCAGGAATGAAGTGACTGAAAATATATTCCTGAGCAGTGGACTGGGAGCTGCTGGCTCGTTGCTTCTGGTGAATAAGAAAATACATAGGCCCGGTTGTTTACAAGAACTTTATTTTAGCATAAATACATAACAATTCAATTGTAGCTGAACCTGAACATAATCTGAGACTTTGTGGGGAGGAAGTATTGTGCCTAACGCGGACACTCCGTTCACTTCCTCCTCCATCATAAATTGTTCGCCGCGTAAAACACCGAACCGAAAGAACGAAACGCCGCCACGTTTGTTCACAACGAGGAGAAAAGTAAAACACTCGATTTGTTTATTCTTAGTTATGTTCTGTTTATTTATTTGATTACTGCCACTGATAAAAAACAAAAACTGTTCCTTTATCCTATAGGGTATTCAACCGCTTACACCTAAGAGGGTTTACAAAACCGTATCGTCGCGGGCGTAAAATATTGCACTTACCGGGGGAATCAAAGAAATTGTCACGTTTAACAACACTCTAACTCCACGCACTGTTCTAAATTTGAATTTTATGTTAATTGCAGAAGGCTAAAAACTTGATTCGCGACTGGTGGTTGACTTTCGCGTCCCCGTGTGCACTGGGGAGCGGGAGTGGACGGGTCCGCATCGAACGGAGGTTGGATTAAGACTCAAAGATTCAATTCGTTGGCTAAGGAAATCCTGGGTGCATTCGCTTTCACTGTGGTGATAACCGGATCTCATAAAGGAGATCGTCATGGTACACATGTATATGTGTACGTCGGTTCCTTTCATGGGTCGAAGCCATGATAACGAATCTGAAACACCAAGAAGGGGCATAATGTACATCCAGGAGATGTGTGTTCGTTGAAACAAACAAATCGAATTTCGTGGGATGCTAACAGTTTGTGTTTGATTATGCGTCGAGGTCATGAGGGATGGATTCAGGGCAATTACAATACAAAGGGAAAAGCGACCTATGCATCGTTCGGTAATGAGGGTCAGCTGGATAAATAGCAGCCACTCATTAAATGAAAACTGCGTTTAGGATACCACAAACGATATGGATTGTTTATGGCATCGCCAGGAAGCCTATGGAGGTACAGCGTTCTTTGTTTGCACTTGGTGCGAGTTAGGGAAATTGGCTTCAGCGTCGATTGCTCTAATTGAATGCAGCTGCTTGGGTATTTTATTGCTGGAAGAAAAAGGTCGCCGGCCGATGTGTACGTTAAGAGATTTATCATACACATGGCGAAGATGAAAAAAATAGACAGCGCGATGTTTATGGTCCCTGGTGAAGGTTACATAGTATGTAATACAAATCCTTTGTTATTAGGAATTCGTCTAGGGGATTCTGCCTGGCACCGAAGGTGCCACATTGGTTTGGAATTCCTGATAAGTTGATCAAGAAATCTTACGGGGAATTGTATGCGAAGGGATGCATGAAAGGTAAGTTTTCTTTTCCAGGGGCTTTTGAGATTAAGGATTTGATCTCTTTAATGCGTGAAGCATTTAAGGTGCTAATGGGATTGCATTAGTGAAATTAGGAGATTGGGTGGAAGTTGTGTGGGTTTTTTAGGAAAGCGAACCGTAGGGTTTGGCGGAATCGCCACAACTTCAATACAGAACCAAGCAACGGGAACTTCATTGGATGATGCAGTGTAACATTCAGTAAACAAAACAAAAAGAAAGAGTAAGTTGCCGGATTTCGTCGGTAGATACAATGTACCTGAAATCGGTTTGTTCAATCCTTCACCGCTATTCTATGTCATTTAGCACCTGTAAAAATGAATAAAACCTAAAATGCCTAAACAGGCAATGAAATCAAGGATTCCGGATATAAATACCTGAAAAATCGTCTATGATCGTACCTGCAAAATAAGCAAATACGGGGAAACGATCCCAATAAGATATACAAGGTGGCGCAAAATTAATCACCCTTTCGGAAGATGTTATTAGGTGTACAACTTTGCTTCCGCCGTTTTTTTTTCCGAAATTCGAGGCTTTATTGTAAAAAACTGGTTACACATTTATGATTCAAAGTATTGTCCATCGCTGGCCACTACTTTCGGGGAGCATACGCATCCATTTCTTCATATTAAAGCAGAAAATTAAAACCTCCCGCAAATGACGAGAATTTGGCTCGTAAGCTGACATGTTTCATCGAGAATAACTTTCTGATGCAGACACAAATCGACTAATATTTCGATGGCGTTATGTTGCCTAAGCTTATTGTATGACATCTATGATCTATTTATTTCAACTACCACTTACCACCACAGCCATCTATTGCCAAACTGCGGAAGCAAAGTTTGTATAATTTAGTATATATAGTATAATTTTTGGAAATGGCGTATGTCGATCATATTTGACATTTATGAACTAGATAGCTGCAGAATACAAAGAGTCAAGCAATGGAGGGCGTGCAAATTACTTTTAAGCCATCCTTAATATCAACATCGAGGAGGACGGGTTTGTGTCGAAAATCACCATGAGCGACGAGGCGCATTTACACTTAAGCGGTTACGTCAATAAGCAAAATCTTCGTTTCTGCGGCATTGAAAATCGGCATGTGATGCACGAAGACCCATTACATCCACTCAAAGCCACTGTGTGGTGCAGCGTTCACGCGAGTGGAGTGATTGGGCCGTATTTTTTTGAGGACGCCATCGGCAATACGGCCACTGTTACTAGCGAACGCTACAGGGCCATGATAAACGCCTTCTTACTACCGGAAATGGATGAGCGGGGGTTAGTGATAATGTGGTTTCAACAAGACAATGCAACCGCACACACAGCACGAGTCAAAATGGATATTGTGAACGTAGCGTTTCCTGGTCACATAATCTCTCGTTTTGGCGATTTGGCATGGCCAGCAAGATCGCCTGATTTAACCATCCCAGACTTCTTTCTTTTGGGCTACTTGAAGTCGCGGGTTTATAACCCTCAGACAATCGCAGCTCTTAAGGAGAATATTCGACAGGAATTGGAACAGTTATCACTGGAAATCTTGCGGAAAGTCATGGAAAATGTGATAAAACGGGTACAAATGTGTATCAACACTGGCGGCAGCCACTTGACGGATACCATCTTTTCCACTTAACAGAAAAAATTGGAAAGGTCCAGATAAAGATTTTCATCACTCAAAATCATTTTTGTTTATTTAGTAAAAAAGTAATTCAAAAACAAAATTGGATAATTAATGTTGCGCCACCCTATACAAACATATCTTTGGTATGGTTGGCGATGTATTTGCCATATAAAGCGGTAAGATTTACAAAACTATCTTTGGTATCGTTGGACACTTGTTACACAAGCACACCATTTCATACAAATAAAACCCGCCTATTTTATTAATTTTATTTTAAAACCAAGGGTTTTTATGGGGTTAACACAAATTCATACTTTTATGTAGTGCTCACTTGTCGTTCGAACAGTAAAGACATGTTATATCGCGCTCCTTGCCACACATCGAATACAAAAAAACAACAATGAAAGAAAATAAACACGTGCTCGGGTTCTCTGTGAATAGTGTAAACCACGAAAAAAAGGGTAAAAAAAACCTATAAAACACATAATAATAATAATGGACGGCTGATCAAATTCAACAAAGCCTACTATGGTCTATCAAGGCTCTTTAAATCCCGAAATTTATCCAGAACATTCAAGCTACTACTGTACAAGACCATGGTCTTACCAGTACTCATGTATGGATCCGAGACCTGGGTGCTCAATAAATGGTACTCTGAACTCTTAGTCGCGTTCGAGAGGAAGGTGTGGGGAAGAAGTATGTTGCGCCGGCGTACGGCGCTGATTGCCTTCTGCCGCCAGTATTCGCTCCATTGTTCAACAAGGTTCCGCCGAACTCTTGGTGATTCACTGCAGCAGGAAAGGAAACAAGTCGAACATCAAGGCACGGGGCGGCCAGCACAGAAAATAAAACAGGACAAAACTTCACAACACCGGAAACAATTTAAACCAGAAGAGTAAAACACTAGAAGGTTACGTTAATGTTTTATTCACTAAATAAAAACCACTGCTTCTGTTACAATATTGATCTGGATGAAAGTTAATATTAACACTAATTTATAAAATTTTGATGTTTCGAGAAAGGAAAACCCGTGCGAAGGCCGGGGGATGTCTATTAATTTATTCTTGGATAACACTGTACGTGGTAAATGCGAGTTATTTGTGAGGCACACGATTGTTACTTATTTAATTATTCCTTTTGTTACTTCACACTAGACTCCGGGTATTATCGGTCCCGTCCGCGGAACGGGAGCGGAAGTCCGCACGACCATTGTCGTCGACAGATGGAAGGGGACTCAGCGATATTAATTCGCTGACAAGGGAATTCGGCCAGTGAAACTGGCTCTCTTAATTAAGGGGTGCGTTTTCCTATTCCAAGAGAGACGTAAAGTCTCGGAGTAACCAAACCGATCTCATAGACGAGATCTTAACGATACACCAGTGTGTGTGTACGTCGGTTCTTTTCATAGATCACAGCCATGATGAAGAACCTGAAACACAAAGAAAGGGAAAAGGATCGTAGAGATCTTTGTTTATGTGAGAAGGTTACTGGGAAACGGATCCAGAACTATGTAGGACAAAAGAGATTTATGACCTGTGAGTTCAACTGAGTAATCAAGTTACAACTCATTAAATGGTAGATGCGTCGGGGATACTTGGTGATTGGATTGTTTGTGTATCACCAGAATGCCTGCTGGTAGACAGCGTTCTTTTGGTTGCACTTAGTGCATTGGTAAGGCATTAGTCTCAACGCAGATGGTGCTAATTACATGCATCTGCGTTGGGCTGTTTATCGCTGACTAGAAGGGGTCGCCAGCCAATGTGTGTGTAGATAGCTTTTTGTACACACATCGAGGCTGGGAAAATAGACGGCGCAATATTTATGAACCCTGTTATGAAGGTTAGCTCCTCAATAGTATACTGGTTAGTATACCCGCCTGTCACGGGGTTCGATTCCTCGCCGGGGAGCCTCTGGCGCAAGACTAATGACCTTGCCCGGAAAAAAAAACAAATCATTATGGAAAATTTAACAAGCCTCAGGACTTGCTAAATAAGGCCAAGACCGGTTCTAGGTTGTAGTGCCGATGATGATGATGTTATGAAGGTTACATTGTATGTAAACCGAATCATTTGTTTACAGGAATTCGTCTAGGGGAATTAGTCTGGCAACGTAGATGCCGAAATTGGTTTGGAATTCCTGATAAACTATCAAAGAAGTCATACAGAGAATTGGTATGCGAAGAGAATGCATAAAGGGTAAGTTTTCTTTGACAGGGACTTTAAGATCATTGATTTGATCTATATGATGCGTGAAGTATTTTCAGGTGCCTAATGCGATTGCATTGGCGAAAACTTATGCGTCTTGGGATGAAGTAATGGGGGTTTTTAGGTAAGTGTACCGTGGGGTTTGGCGGCAAGACCGCAAAGGTCTTAAGGAGAATTGTTGGCCCCATATGTGAGGGAGGACGATTCCGGAGACACGGCCGCGAGGGAGATGGGAGGAGAATGTAAGGTTTGACCTTGAGGAGATCGGATGCGCTGGTCAAACGTGGACGGAGAGTGCACAGAGCAGGGGACGATGGCGCATTCGGGTCGGTGAGGTCATGAACGTCCGGGTTCCTACAGGCCAATAAATAGTAATTATATGAGAAACCGGCGTTACAACAAGAGGGACTATTGTCACCAAGTCCAGCCAGATACTTGCCTACGCAGATGACATCGACATCATCGGTAGAACCGAATCGGCGGTACAGGAATCCTTCACCCAGATCGAGCAGGCGGCACAAAAACTGGGACTGCACATTAATGAGGGAAAAACCAAGTACATGGTGGCAACTTCTGCGAAGAGAAGACGTAACGTTGGTCAAACTATCAGGGTAGTGGAGCACGAATTTGAAGTAGTGCAATCCTTTAACTACCTTGGGTCAATAGTATCAGCCGATAACAATATGGAAGAAGAAATATGCGAACGGCTGATTAAATCCAACAAAGCCTACTATGGTCTATCAAGGCTCTTTAAATCCCGAAATTTATCCAGAACATCCAAGCTACTACTGTACAAGACCATGGTCTTACCAGTACTCATGTATGGATCCGAGACCTGGGTGCTTAATAAAAGGCACTCTGAACTCTTGGCCGCGTTCAAGAGAAAGGTCTTAAGGAGAATTGTTGGCCCCGTATGTGAGGGAGGACGATTCCGGAGACGCTACAACCATGAGTTGTACGCAATCTACTTTGAAGCTCATATTGTAAGAAAACTCAAGCTCGGTAGACTCCGGCGGGCGGGACACCTAGCTCGAATGAGCGAAGAGGAAATCAGGAGGGTGTATCAACCAGTTGTCAGAGAATGTGTGCAGTGTAGAATGTGAATTTTGGAGAAAAAAAATAATTGTTTTATTTAAATGTAATTGATAAATCACGCTTAACAATTCTCCATCATGGAACAAGGACTTTTTCTAAGACTCGAGTTAGTTGCCCTCTGCAAGTTATTTGAAGAATAGCAGAAAAAAACATTTGGTTTTCTGCCTAAGAGAATAAAAATATGTTTAAAAAAAATGTTTTTCGTGAGAATTCGACTTAGTTGTGTGGGGAAGAAGCATGTTACGCCGGCGCACGGCGCTGATTCTCTTCTTCCTCCATCATATATTGTTCGCGCGGACACTGCTCACAACACAAAAGAAATGAAGCACACATATTGTTTATTGTTTTTCCTGGGGAAGTAGTGCGGCAGTTGATCCAATGTGGAATGTGGAGCGGACACAAAACGGAGAAATCAATACACAGTATGTCTGTTGTTATGAATGTTCTTTTATTGAGTTAAACGGTTTAAAAAAATCAAGTGTTGTGGCTATTGTTTATGTGTTCTTAGTAGGTAAAATTATTTAAGTGACTTTAAACAAACATTGATTGACTGAATTTACTTATGCACAGGTAAAATTATTTGTTACTTTAAACAAACACGGTACGAACATTGATTGACTGAATTTTCTTATGCACAGGTAAAATTATTTAAGTTACTTTAAACAAACACGGTACGAACATTGATTGACTGAATTTATGCACGCAACAAGGGGGACCAGTTAAGGTAAGCAGGTACACATTATTAACTTCCACTTGAACTATTATGGTGCAAACGACTCACACGATTCAAATCAACTTCGAGGGTGTTAAATTCGGGACTCCGGGTATATAATTACGCATCTCCGCGGTGACGGAGAGCGGGAGTGATGTGACCAGCGTGGTCAACAGGTGTAATAAGACTGCCCGAGAATAGAACTCTGACATGAATTCCATCCTAGGTTAGGGTTAAGGAAAGGGAAGAGAGAGAAAAACTTTTCTCTTAAGGGTGTGTCCGCCACAGAGATGGACTCTTTCAGTTCAGTGGTGTGTGTGCCTAGAACAAAGAGAGGCATAAAGTATAAAGCATAAAGGATACGATTTCGGTAAAGCAAATAAAACCGAAATCGTCGGATGCTAATGAGATCTTTGTTGGAACATGTGCGGCTAAACAAAGAGATGACGAAGCGATGTGGAAATGTGCTAATTGGTTGGTGGACGAAACAAATCCCTCGCTTGCATTTGTATATGCAGGGAAATTCGTTTGTGGGAAACGGATTCTATATTTGCATTGTTTATGCTTTGAATTCAATTGATGCCAAGAGACGCGGAATGCGTATTTGCTTTGGTTTGCACATTGTGCGAGTCAGAGAATTTTATTGCTGGGAGAAAAAGGTCGCCGGCTAATGTGTACGTAAAGACATTTATCGTACACATGGCGAAGTTGGAAAATAGACGGCTCAATATTCATCATCCCTGGTGAAGGTTACAAAGTATGTAATTCAAATCCTTTTATTTTCAGGAATTCGTCTAGGGGAATTTGTCTGGCAACATAGATGCCGAAATTAGTTTGGAATTCCTGATAAGCTAATAAAGAAATATTACAGAGAATTGGTATGCAAAAAGAATGCATGAAAGGTAAGTAACTTAAAGATATCATAGATTTGATCTCTTTAATGCGTAAAGCATTTTCAGGTGCCTAATGCGATTGCATTGGCGAAAACTTATGCGTCTTGGGATGAGGTAATGGGGGTTTTTTGGTAAGTATACCGTGGGGTTTGGCGACACCGCCACAGTTGCCCCCCGCAAGTTGTTTATAGAATTTTTATATATTTTTTGTTATATCCAATATCCCTTGTATTAAGCTGAATTAAGGGGGATTTTGACCTCACAAAAGAAAAAGAAAAAAATTCTGTCCTTGAAGAACGTAAAAATGTTTGTAAAAAAGTTTTGTTTTTATGAGAATTCGACTTAGTCGTGCTCTACAGATTGGTCAAAGATGGGAAATTAAAAAATGTCTACTCTAAAAAAGTGTAAAACTGTTTTTAGAAAAAGTTTCTTGATATCATCTAATACACGAGCCCGGAACAAATCTTGGAAATTAGCATTTTCTTAAGTATAAACGGCTCATAGCACGTGTAGAGAAGAAAAAAATAATAAGAATAATTAAAAAGTTATATTCGCTCCGGAACCACAGATTTCACTGTTTTCCCTTTTAGAGACAAATTCTTATCTCAGCCTTTAACACACTGAAAATTCATTACTGACTCGTCCTCCGCTTGCAATCCAATTTCCCGTCTCCATGCGACTGTGTAAGTGGGCCACCGTACCTAAAGGTGTAAACATTTCAACCTTCAAACCTTGAAGACATGCGTACCCCTCCCATTTGAATGCTACTTAGGCGCTTCACTCCATACCATTGGCATCCCTTGATCTCCAAACACAAGTGCATTTACCCTAAATTTTCAGTCTTTTTTTTCGGCCACAAATCAACATACAAGAGCAGCCTTGTACAACACTTTTTCGATTGTCGTTCGTGCTCGCGCTAGTATGCGTCCCTTGACTCCAATGGTATCCCTCTCTCTCAACCAATCGACCCACACCAACGCAGCCCGCCACACCAGTCCGTTCTCTCCATCCATCCCCATCGGGCACCTCATAGATTCGCACACAACCCGCGCCACAGCTATCCCCTTCGTAGATCCACACACGTCCGGCGCAGAGATACACATAACCAAGTGCAAGCCATTCGTCTGGCTCTCAGTGATGATAGTTAGCTGGTAGCTTTTTCGCGGCGGCCACCAAAAAAGCAACAAAAAAAGAACTGAAAATATATAGAATCCCTCTTTTCGTCATTTGGAGAACAAAAACAAGAAAAAAACTCTAAATAATTAAAAATAAAACAACACAAACAATAATATGCACTGTCTGTGCACTCATACACCTAGTGCCTGGCCTGGTGCTTGTGGGTAAGATACCGAAAAACAAGGAACGAAAATATCCATACACACAACAAATCGGAGAACGAGATACAATAAAACAAAAACAAAACACAAGGAAAAAAAATGTCGAGCGAGACACGGATGAACAGAATACGTTAATAAAAAATTAAAAGGAATAATTCACGAGTCTGCGTTCGCCTTCCTCTGAATGGATAAACGCACGATGGCGGGGCTTTCAATAAAATAAAATCAAAAATAATACAGTGAAAAATTTTGTGTATTTCTGTGCGAATTTGTATCTCAACCCTTTGACCGATAGACACAGAGCAGCACGTCGACACCGATAAAGGGGAAACGCGAAAATCCATTTTCCATTATAATTTCTTTTCTTTTTTTTTCGATTTTGGTTTTTATCTCTGCAACTATCGTTAATTCGAATTTTTATCTTTTTTGTTGTTGTATTTCATTCGCGCGTGGATTTTTGGATTTATTTATTTATTACATATTTTTTTACTTTGTTTTCGCTGCCGATGATGTTTTGATAATATTTCACCTCGGTGAGGGGTGTGCTCGCAGAAGGACGGTTAATTGGGAATTATTTGTGTAGTTTTGTTCTTTTATCCCGATTGCGGCAGAATTTGTTCATTTGCCGATTAAGGAGAATGGGCTGGCAGTTGAAGAACAAAGCGTGTTTGCGGTCCGGTGAAGGCAGCTTGCAATGGTGAGTACTGTTTCCCGATGTACATATACATTGAATTCGTGTCCTTGTTGCAGCGGTATACCCTTTAAATGTAAGGTACAGGTGCAGCTACGTGCACCACGGTTGATTGTGGGGAATGGCAAAGGAATTAATTCAATTGGAACGCTTTTTTCCAAATCTAAACACAGTTCATTTTGGTATTTTGATATAACAGAGCGCACGGGGGAAGGTTGTGTTCGATTGAATAAGTTGCAGCCCCTTGGTCACTTTTACACTCTTTGACAAGTGGATGTCCTTAGGTCGTAAGTTGTTGTTGAAGTCAAAGGGTAAGGAATTGGTAGTGGTCGAAAGAAGCTGGCATATAATCTATTAAGTGTAATATCACTGAATAGACAAATGATTCTGATCAACAGAAAAAGGAGAACTTACTTGTGAAATGTTTGACGGGCAGGGATTTTATCCATGCAGAAGCCGAGTCAACCAAGGATGTATGGTGTGGGCTATTCAGAAAAGTCAATCCTTTCAACAAAATATTCCGCACTAGTAAAATCATTTCTGTTTATTACTGCAATTTTCATTTAAACTTTCATACTGTCCAGACAAAAAATGCTTAAACTCTGGCTTATACTTCTAGAAGGATTTTTAGTTTTTATGTAGTATGTTTGATCGTTTTTTTTTATAATAAGTGTAGTATCCTCAAATCCTTCCAACTAATAAACAGTGGTTGGTTCTACGTATTGATACGATTTTATAACTGAAACATGCGACAGTATTATTTTTTGACACTTTTATTTGCAAGAGATAAAGAAGTACAGATAAGAGCTTTTACAATGTTAGACTATATGCTAAGCTTATTTTAATATATTGTTGCGAGCTTAGGGTTATTTTTAATAAATAAGAGCCGTTAAATCGATTTTCAATTAATGTAACACTTTATTATTAGTCCATTAATAACAACCGTACTTTTACCGTACACTTAACGATTTCTTGACTTATCGCTTCCGCACTTATCGCGCCTTTTACTGCTTACTTCTTACTTCTTCGCTTGCTTCACTTTCCTACTTATTACTTGTCCCCATGATCTGTGTGCGACGTATTTATACCGTTTCCTCATTCTGATTCGGCGTTTTGTTTCCGTCCGCCCCATAGCCTTGAATGTTCTACTGTTCATAGTTTCCAGTTTTCCAGTACTTTCTAGAATAATCTAGTACTTTGTTTCGGACTTTCTAGAATATTCTAATACGGATTGTCATATGCGTCACACTACCCTCCGCCTAGATTAGTTCGTCCCGAACTAAGTTCACTGATCTCCTGGGTTAACAAAAGTCGCCAGCCGGTCACGATGTACTACTTTCATCTTGGCGCTCGGTCTTCGCTGAATCCTATAGACAACGTCGTTAATTCTTGTGTGAATCTTATACGGTTCTTCCCAATGTTGCTGCAACTTCGGAGACCTTCCTTTTTGCCGATGAGGGTTATAAAGCCACACGTTATCGCCTGCATTAAATCCGGATACGTTGGCTCGAACGTCGTACCTTGTTTTCATCCTGTCACTGGATACTTTGATTTGCTTTCGAACCAAATGATGAATCTCATCATTTCTACATTCCGCTACATAGTCTTCGGTCTTATCTATGGCGTCTGGAGGTATTCCGAATCGCAGATCGGCTGGTAATCGTATCTCTCGTCCAAATATAATTCTTGCTGGAGAATGGCCCGTCGTGTCGTGATTAGTTGATCTATAGCTCATGAGAAAGGTTTGTACATATTTGTCCCAATCTCGTTGGTGATCACTAACGACCTTCGATAAATGCTCTTTCATTGTTCGGTTGAACCTTTCGACCATTCCATCTGACTGCGGATGTATGGGTGCGGTCCTGGTTTTCCTTACGCCCAGTGCCGCACAGATACCTTGAAATATCTGTGATTCGAAGTTTCGGCCTTGATCGGAATGAAGCTCACAGGGAACTCCATATCCAATTATTGATAAGCTGGTCAATGACGGTTGTTGCTTCTTGGTTTGGAATTGGAAGGACTTCCACCCACTTGCTGAAGTGATCCATGATGACGAACATGTATTTGTTGTTGTCGTTGAGTTTTGGAAATGGTCCTGAGATATCAATCGCAATTCGCTCGAAAGGGGCACCCACGTTGTACTGCTTCATAGCGCTCCTTGGTTTTGCTGTTGGCCCTTTGGTCGCAGTGCAAGTTGAGCACTTCCTACACCAAGACTCGACATCATCTCTCATGTGAAGCCAGTAGAATCGAGGTCGTAATTTTGAAAGTGTCTTATTAACTCCCAGATGTCCACCGGAGGCCCCGTCGTGCATTTCTGTTAGTACATCCTTCACTTTTGATGGTGGGACTAGAATCTGCATTCGATGCGATTTTCCGTCCGCGGCTTCCCATTTACGCTTAAGAATTCCATCTTCCACCAGCAGTGCAAGTTGGCCGCTCGGTCTTTTCTTTGTGTTCCAGGATTAGCGACACATCTTCATCCTGAAGTTGAGCTGCGCATATAGCATCACTCGTCCACCTATCTAGTACTTCTACTTGTACATTTCGCAGGTCGTACGCCTCTTCTTTCTCTTCCGCTCTATGACAATGTTTACAATCTGGCTTACATTGTCTTCTTGATAGAGCATCAGCGTTATTATGCATTATATTCTATTATTATTATCAGCGCTTCATAACAAGTCTCGGGGTTCTCCGTTGTACATGCCTGATTCTTTGGCAGGAACATTCCTCGGACTCTATATGTACACCTGGTAGCCAGTTTAGCAGATTCATATGCCAATGCGAACGTCGGTATTTCATTAGTCGTCTTCATTCCTGCCAAACGAACGGGTTGTTGCAAGTCCCGACCTTGGAGTGCGTTTGTGAATGCATCCATTGCTACCTCGTTCAGAAATTCCTTAGTTATATTTGAATAAACCAAGTTTGCCAATCGCTCAATGTCTGCCTGCAACTGTTGAAGATTTTCTCCAGGTTTCTGCGTTCTGCTCCGCAGCTGCATGCGGTATCTAGTACTTTGTTTCGGACTTTCTAGAATATTCTAGTACTGATTGTCATATGTGTCACAATATTGAGTTGCACCACATGAAATGTCCGATTGTATAGTAAACATTTAAAAGCCAATATTATTTTTCCGTAAATTTGTATTCAATCAAAATAGGATAGTGGCGGCTCCACCAAACGCCACTGTCTACTTACCCGAAGAACCCCCCATAACTACAACCCAACTTCCATGGTTCCCGCTAATGCAATCGCATTAGCACCTGTAAATGCTTCACGCATCAAGTTTTCCTAACGTATAATCTAAAAGCTCCTGGAAGAGAATTCTTACCTTCATGCATCAATTCGTGTTCAAAATTCCCTACAAGAATCTGCCCAGCTTTAGGACCATAAATCCAAAGCCCAATTCGGCACCCTCGGTTGCCAGGCAAATCCCAATCTTACCATATGCAATTTCCCTAGATGAATTCCTGTAAACGAAAAAATTTGGTTCACATATAATGTAACTATCACAACCAGGGATAATAAACATTGCGTCGCCTATTCCCAGCCTCACCATGTGTACAACAAATTCCCTTAGATACACATTGGCTGGCAACCTTTGTCCAAGGGACAAAAGCAAATACACACATTTAGCGTCTAAAGGCATAAACCAAATCCTATAGCATAATCAAATGCTAATAGGAGTTGTGTACTTACCCTTGGCAGCGATGCCATAAACACTAATTTTCAATGAATATTTTAAAACCAATTAGTACGATGTCCACGATACATCTGTGGCGGTTCTTTAATACATCCCCAAAGAGCCGCCCATCCTCTTAAATTAACCACCTACCTCCTTCCATACCAAGCCATGGTACTTACCTGCAATTAGGGGCAGCGTAAGCTCCCCTGCAGTATCTTACCTGAAAAGAAAACCTATCCGACGACATCCATACATTTTGAATTTCCTTGGTTCATATTCCATGAACTAGTTCATCTCCTATCGGCTCAGCCTGTCTTCAATTACGATAAACAAACGCTGGCCAGCGTATTGTTGACATAGCTGTAGTCGATATTTTTTCCATAGTTCACGATCGTATATCGCGTCTATACCCTTAGGTCCGCGACAGTTGCGACAATTTCCCGTTATCGCGTATCAACCGATCATGAATTTGGGCATGGATATGAACATTGTTTAGGTAACCTTATCCATGCCATGCCAATGATGACTCGCCTGAAAACCTAAACCTCTTAACAGTTGTGAAATTGTGTCGGCGGAACAATGTATGATGGAGGAAAGAAGTGAATCAGCGCCGTACGCCGGCGCACCATACTTCTTCCCTACAGGATCCGTTGGCGTCTATGACATTCTTCCAACGTGATACAAGGTCAATTATCCCTTTTTCGTAGAAATGCTGACTTTTTGAGGCAATGCAATCTTCAAAGGGTCTTATGACCTCTGCTCGGTTTCGGAAGACCTTCTGCCGGCAAAATGAATTCAGATTGTGGAAAAGATGGAAGTCTATTAGGGAAATGTCAGGAGAGTATGGTGGAAGAATTTCAAATCCCAACTGCAACAGTTCTTGCACCGTTACTTGTGAGGTATGTGGTCTAGCATTGTCATACAAAAGGATCGGGCCTTGCCTATTGACCAACGCAGGTTGCTTTTCAGCCAATTTGGCATGCAATATGTCGAAATCCTCACAATATTTGATGCGTTTATCGTTTCTCCTGGTTGAAGAAATCCCAACTACAACAGTTTTTGCATCATTACTTGTGAGGTATATGGTCTAGCATTGTCATGCAAAAGGTTGGGGCCGTGCCCATTGACCAACGCAGGTTGCTTGCAATATGTCGACTTCCTCACAATATTTAATAGCGTTTATCGTTTCTCCTGGTTGAAGAAATCCCAACCACAACAGTTTTTTCATCTTTACTTGTGTGGTATGTGGTCTAGCATTGTCATACAAAAGGATCGGGCCTTGCTTATTGACTAACGCAGGTTGCTTTTCAGCCAATTTGGCATGCAATATGTCGATTTCCTCACAATATTTGATAGCTGACATTTGATCTCCGGGTTGAAGAAATGAAAAGTGGATTGGCCCTTTCGATGTCCACCAAATTTTTACCATCACCTTTTTTGGGTGAAGATCGGGCTTGGGGATGTGTTTTGGTTTTTCACCAGTGTAACGTCTCCAGCGCCGTGCTTCCTCTTTATAACGAGGGAAGAGCGTGGAGGTTTTGATCTAAGCATATATCTCCTCTTCTTTGGTTTAGTTTAAAATAATTTTATTTCATTTTCTTGATTTAATTTCATTTTAAATTCTTTTATTCTTCGAATTACTTTTATAAACTCTCAACTCAACTTAACTGATAACTGATTCTCAACTGCTAACTTTAAACTGATAAAACTTAACTCAATACTAATACTCGACTGACTCAATACTTCAATTGCTAAACTCAAACTGATTTTACTATTAAAATTTCTCTCTTCTTATGCTACTTATTGTTCTAATTGGTTGTAAATTATAATGTGAACAAAACAAATTTTCTCAAAGTATTCCTTTTAGTCTCTGTGACTTTTAAATTGAACAAACTTTGAACGAAAATCAAAGTGCTATGTTTTGAATGAAAAAAAGGTGCATGTTATGAAAAGCGGCATGTTATGAAATGTGCTGTAACAGGCTTGATATAGAATATTGTGAAAGTTTATTAATGTTATGTATTAAGTGAGAATGATTAATGACCTTGCCCGGAAAAAACAAATCATCATGGAAAATTTAACAAGCCTCAGGACTTGCGAAATACGGCCAAGACCGGTTCCCGGTTGTAGTGCCGCTGGTGATGATTAAGTGAGAATAAGATATGAACAGAGGAAGATTTAAAGGTGTGTTAGAAAAGTAATGAGATTCAGTGTAAAAAATCTAATAAGGGTAATATTCTGGAATACAACTCCAGCATCCAACCACTGCCCAGGGCTTTTACGGTTATCATACAGAATCCACTTTTCATCACAGGTAACTATGCGGTGCCAAAACGGTTCAGAGTAATCTAAGCTATGCGCCCCATAGTTTTTGGGGGTCGTTCAGTTCATGACGTACCTACTTACTATCTAGTTTCTTTACCTTTCCCATGAGAGAAAGGTGTCGACTTATTGTTATTAGGGATACTCCCAGGCTTTGGGCATTCTCCCGCACGATTTCGTTGTCCCATTTTAAATTCATAAAGGAATATGGTTCGAATTTGGTATACAATTCCCTGAAAAAAAAAGTAACTGTACTTGTAACGAACCCTAAAATTCTCACACATCAAGCACACGTACCACTTTACTTTATAAAAAAAGAAAATTTAACGTTCTGGCACAGATGTTCACTCGGGAACTTCTTATTTCCGACTGAGCGAAAATCGGACATTTCATATGGTACAAGCCAATATTACATTTTGATGTAATTTACTGGCTCTGTATGAGAAGTATAAGTTATTGTCATCATCATCATCAGTTATTGTCGTCATCAAAATCTTGCAAACCAGTTTTTTACTATTGAATGACTCGTGTTTACCGAAAGTCGAATTAATCAATTCCAGCATTGAGCGGGAATGTTTTTTCATCCAGTTTGGCAATCCCAGGCTCTGGGCGTCCTGGTGTACGCGATCCCTCCATTGCAGACAACTTCTGCCGCGTTGTCTCCTTCCATACATCCTGCCACAAAGGTCTTTCCGGGCAGGCTCCTCTTTTCCCATTCGAGCTAGGTGACCCGCCTACCGGAGTCTACCGAGCTTGATTTTTCTTACAACGTTAACGTCAAGGTAGATCGCGCACAACGCATGGCTGTAGCATCTCTGGAATCGTCCTCCCTCACATACGGGGCCAACAATTCTCCTTAAGACTTTCCTCTCGAACGCGGCTAACAGTTCAGAGTGCCTTTTATTGAGCACCCAGGTCTCGGATCCATACATGAGTACTGGTAAGACCATGGTCTTCTACAGTAGTAACTTGGATGTTCTGGATAAATTTCGGGATTTAAAGAGTCTTGATAGACCATAATAGACTTTGTTGGATTTGATCAGCCGTTCGCATATTTCTTCTTCCATATTGTTATCAGCTGATACTATTGACCTAAGGTAGTTAAAGGATCGCACTATTTCAAATTCGTGTTGCGCTACCCTAATAGTTTGACCAATATTAGATCTTTTCTTCGCAGAAGTTGCCACCATGTACTTAGTTTTTCTCTCATTAATGTGCAGTCACAGTTTTTGTGCCGCCCGTTCGATCTGAGTGAAGGAGTCCTGTACAGCCAAATCTGCGTAGGCAAGTATCTGGCTGGATTTGGTGACGATAGTCCCTCTAGTAGTAATGCCGGAGTCATGGATTGCTTTCTCCAACGCCAGGTTGAAGAGGAGGCAGGCCAAATCGTCCCCTTGTCGGGGTCCATTAAATATGTTTATTGGTTTGGACAGCAATCCCGCTATTTTTACTTGACTAGTTACCTTGGTAATGGTCAATCTATAAAGTCATATCAATTTGTTTGGAATGTCGAACTCTCTCATGACTTTATATAGTACTACCCTGGCTATGCTGTCGTAGGCGGCCTTAAAGTCTATGAATAGATGATATAATGGAATCTTAAATTTCAGACATTTTTCCATCGCCTGCCTAAGGGTGAATATCTGATCAATCGTTGATTTGCCTGGGATGAAGCCACACTGATATTGACCAATGATGACTTTATCGTATGTGGCTATCCGATCTTGTAGGAGTGTGGAGAGTATCTTATAGCCGGTACTCAGCAATAATATACCCCTATAGTTGTTGCATAGTGTGATATCTCTCTTCTTATGTATGGGGCAAATTATTCAACGACGCCAAACTTTCGGCATCTCCTCGTGGTCCCATACGTTCACCACGATCTCATGAATTGCGTGATGTAACGCTGTCCCTCCTTGTTTGATCAGCTCAGCTGGTATGCCATCAGCTCCGGGGGCTTTGTTTGATTTGAGCTGTCTTATGGCTTTTAATGTTGCCTCAGTGCTTGGTGACGACAGCATTTGGTCTTGATTTAGCATTGGTGGAGCCTCCAATTCTTCTGTGAGCTAACCATTTAGCAATTCATTGAAGTGCACTTCCCATCGCTCCGGAATGCCCAGGATCAGTGATCAGATTACTCTCTTGATCCTGGCAGTAAGTGCAGCGTTATCATCATCATCGGCACTACAACCGGGGACCGGTCTTGGCCTTATTTAGCAAGTCCTGAGGCTTGTTACATTTTTCCATAATGATTTGTTTTTTTCCGGGCAAGATCATTAGTCTTGCGCCAGAAGTAAGTGCAGCGTGGTGTGTTTTTTTTTCAGATCTTCTGAGCTCTTTGTATTTCTTCTCGCGTACCCGCGTTCTATGAGACTGCTGTATTGCCCGATATGCAGCATTCTTACGTTCAGTCGCTAGCTTGCACTCATCATCAAACCAGTCGCTCCGATCTCTACGACTACTGCCTAAGATAGAGTTGGCAGTACCAATGACAGTATTCTTAAGGCGTGTCCATTTCTCTTCTACGCCCGGCATTCTGACCTCAGGACTTACTCTCCCTATATAGATTTCTTCGAGGGCGAGTCTTAACGCATGAACAAAGTTGTTACTGGTGTTCTCATTGCGTAAGGCAGTCGTGCAGATTCGAATCTGATCCGCGTCTCCGTAAGGCAACCCGCGCTCGGAAAACTATACCAACAAGATAGTGATCCGAGTCGACGTTGGCACCTCGGCACGTTCGTACCGTCATCAGGCTTGAGGAGTGGGGTGATCTATCAACACGTGGTCAGTTTGGTTGTGAGTGGCTCCATCAGGTGATATCCAGGTGGCGTTGTGGATATCTTTATGCGGAAATCTGGTACTCGTAACGACCAAGTTTTTCGATACTGCCAGTTCGATGACTCGTTCATTGTCATTAGTGTTCTCATGCAAACTATGGGAACATGTGTAGTGCTTGAAAACCCACTCCAGACCTATTTTCGTATTCAAATCACCAAGAACGATTTTCACATCGTATATCGGGCAGGCATTGAGGGCCCGTTCGACGTTCTCGTAATATTCTTCCTTTTCGTCGTCAGGGGACTCCTCTGTAGGTCCGTGAATGTTTATAAGGCTTATGTTCTTAAACTTGCCTCGGACGCGAAGAGTGCACAGCCTTTCATCTATTGCATTAAAGCCGATAATAACAGGCTTCAGTTTTTGGCTGACTAGAAAGCCTACCCCGAGCACATGGTGTTTGGCATGACGGCTATAATAAATGTCATACATGTTTCTTTGAATAACACCACTCCCCGTCCGTAACAACAGGATGGTTTTTATATACGTTTCGTGCGTAACAACAGGATGGTTTTTATATACCAGATCAATGTTTAATGACTTTTAAAGGGGAGTACAATCTTTGTATTCGAATTTTACTGATCGAATGCGTATATTTGGTGCCGATCAAATTATCTCCTCTGGGCTGTTTTAACCACATTATTCATAACAATCTCGCAGGTTTCTCAGGTTACTTCAGCGATTTCTAGTTTTGGCACAAGGATGTGCATGTCTCCGGGCGATGGACCACAAATTGGTGGGGTCCTTCGGATTGTCTTGCGGAGCGCGAATAAATCGAAATTCGCGGAATAATACCACGAATCTCCTAGGAACACTCCCCTTAATAATATCTCTAAAATAGACAAAGGTTTGTTACGTGCTTTCGATGGGATCCAATTGGATTATCTCGTGGACCGCAAATAAACCGAATTTCGCGGGTTAATACCACGAATCTCCGAGAAACAGTCCCGCGATAATATGTGTAAAATAGGCAAAGGTCCGGTACGCGCCTTTGTTAGGTCCAATTGGATTGTCTCATGGAGCGCAAATAAACCGATTTTATCGAGATAATAGTATCCTATCGAGCAGGTGTAGCGCAGTTTTGGATGCGCCTGACCAAATATGGGAGTTGAACACTATTTTAGGACGAATATATGCCTTGTAAATAGCGGCCAGGTTGGATGGAGTGAACAATTTTTTACATCTCTTAAGGAACCTATAGCCTATTGCGACGATAGTGAAGAACATGAGATTCGAACTGACGCCATGACAGTTAGAATAACTAAGAATGTAACAAATCCTCAACACATCAGGCCACTGCCGCTTGTGCGAATTCGGGTTCTAAACTCAAGTACACTCAACTGATGTGGAATTGTTATGTTATCGCTATGGTATACGGCTCTGATACATTTTCTTATTCGATTATCGTTCGGTGTTCTTCACTATTTGCTTGTGTATTGTGTGTGTATCTGATAGAAACGCCACACTATTCCCTCCTCAGTAACTTTGTTACGACCAACTTCGTGTACGACGACGGAGCGAAGAACGAGGGAGCGAGAGAACGTCGGAGCAGGCGAGTGTGCCGGTGCTCTATGCGGAAGTCGTGGTCGTGTCGTGAACTTCTGTTTACTTTGGGAAAAGGTGTGCTGTGTGTACACAGATCACGTCGGGGTCACCAATTATAGCGTATTGCGACGATAGTGAAGAACGTGTGATTCGAACTGACGCTATGACGGTTAGAATCACTAAAAATGTAACCAATGCTCAACACACCAGGCCAATGCCGCTTGTACGAATTTGAGTTCTAAACTCAAGTACACTTAACTGATGTGGAATTGTTATGTTATCGCTATGGTATACGGCTCTGATACATTTTCTTACTCGATTTTCGTTCGGTGTTCTTCACTATTTGCTTGTCTGTTGTGTGTGTATTTGTTAGAAACGCCACAAACCCCACGCACTTGGCCGCACTTTTCGCAGCTTCAAATATGCGGTCGCTCCAATTACGAGTCGGATTAATTCGAGAGCCGAGGATTGATAGTTCCTTGGCTTCATCGATGCAAGTACCGGTTTTCGACAATATATTTACTTTGTGGTTCGCCTTTGACGATAAGGGACAGCGCTGAGGTTTTAGAGCATTGAATTCTACTCGGTTAGATAAGCCCCACTGATATATCTTGTGGAGGTTGGAATTCAGTGTATTAAGTATGACCTGCTGATTGGTAATGAGGTTCGAAGAGTTTGGTCAGGTATGATCGTATGAATATGAGAAACTCAACGTGCTATCATAAGCAAACGAGTGAATTGGGTTGTGGGTAATTTAATTTTTAATTTACCTTTATCATTTTTTTTATTTTATTTTATTTTTGTGAAACACTCGCAATCCGTACCAAACCTCGGCGGACTTATTTTTCTAGAGGATCTTTCCTCCTCGAACGTTGTAACTTGACTGTCTAAAAAGCTTTCCCATAGGAAGGAAACTCTCCCGTTTGTGCCTCCATTCCTCTTAACTTCACTTTCCCCTGGAATTCTCTCTCTCCCCGGGGATGTCTTCCTTCCAGGAGATGGCATCCTACCTTGTTCTACGCTTCCAGTTTATTCTTAGAGATATTGTGTGGATGCACCCACACACACAGACGCGAAAGTTGCTGTCCGTGTGGCCGAAGATACGCACTTCTGCGGTATCTCTTTTTGTATTTTATCCGCGTGTAGTTTATGGCCCTGGTGATTTCCTCGGCCGAAGTCGTTATCTTCGGCTGCGATATCTTTACAAGGTTTGTATCTCCTTATAGGAACAGTGTTGATTCATGTATTGTTTATCTTCTGTTCCCACAATGGTCCTTTCGATAAAAGAAAACCAAATTGTAACTGGCTCAAGAGAAGGTCGTAAATATTGTTTATTTCTTGGCCATATTCTTATCGCGTGGGAATTTTTTATGGCTGTCGATGTCTGGCGCTACCGCCCCGGACCATTTGTGTTTACCCAGCTAATGGGTCGCCAAACGAATTCGTTTCAAGTATTGTGTCCTTAATAGCTGTGCAGGCATGGGGAATTGGTAGAGGAATGCGGCTCACTTGTCTAAAATCAGTTACGATGGTCAAACGGTCACCCGTGGACCGGTTGCAACGGAATTCGTATTGACGTTTACTTAGAAGTACATTGCTTTGCAAATATTTAATCAACTCGGCATTGATGACTTCTTCCATCACCTTGGATAATATAGACATTAATAATGAGGAACCTTTACCCGTTCTTTGGGATCGGCGAACTCGAGCGATTTTCCAGCTGGTAGAAAAGCACCTCTGTGCATAAGGTAAGCGAACGAGTTTGCGTAGAACCGGCGACCGTTTTGAAACACCGTCTTTAAGGACTGGTATGCCGCCTCAATGGCTGAGTTGGTAAGGACGTTGTGTCTTGTGTTTGATTGTGCAAATATAGGTTCAACTGACGAGTCTTGCTATTGAGCAGTTCGGCACAATAACTGAGTGGTAGGTATGGCCCAAAGCCCAGGCGCCCCGTGAAATATCACCCCATTAGCCTTAGGCTTCGTGTAATGGTTGGGAGAAATCCTTGAACATCTTTCGGAGCTTGGCTGAAGAACCCGGTCGAGAAAAAAAAATAGCGTCTCAGGGCGTTGATGCAGCACTATAGGTTCTACTTTCCTGGGAGAAGTAAAGTAAATAAAAAAAAACCATCCGGTCCGGTTGATTTCTTACAGTCCACGGAGAATGCGTTGAATAGCTTATGGGCGGAAGTATCCATCCGGCATTGAATATTGCAGCCCGGGATCACAGGCGGGTCCAAAAGACCGGCATCGAGAGTTGAATTCGTGGAAAATTAATTCGGGAACACATTGGCCTTAATTTAATTTTAATTTAATTGAATTTAGTGAGGGCAGAACCCTCATATATTTAGCTTAGTACAAGCGATAAAACTTAACAGCTATCTTAAAACTAAAGAATATACAGTATGATTACCTTGGTACGGGTTGTAAGAGTGTAGACGGGGAGTGGGCGTGGTCAGGAGGGGAATTCGTGATTAGAGCTCCACTGCCCATGACTAACGTAGGAAAAAAAGAGGACGCGAAATTACTGCTGACAGCCCTTGCCGCTGACCAAAGGAGTCGCAAACTAGTTGGGTACTTAAGCAGTTTGTTGGTCACTTCGTCATTGTGAACCTGTGGGGTACGAAGCACTGTGCACTGGCGTACGGCGCTGATTCTCTTTGCATCCCCATCATTCACTTTATTTATGTTCCGGAAAATAGGCGCACCGAGAGGGAAACACAAAGCGAAACCCCGCTACATCAACACAGGAAAGAATAACACACTGATTCAGTTTATTATTATTTTATTGATTAAACACTGTCATTTGGTTTGGATGTACCCAAGTATTCTAAATTGATATTAAATTGATTTTTTATAACTTTTATAAATACATTAACTGGCGAAACACTTACCTCGACACGACTTCGCTATTGGGACGTTTCCCGGCGGGTGCCGGAGAGCGGGAGCGACAACGACCACGACCTGCTCGGTTATGGGGGTTTTTCAGGAAAGCGAACCGTGGGGTTTGGCGGAACCTCCACAAACCTTCGCGGTATCAATCGCTTGGTTATACGCATTTCTGATTTTGACAAAATTTGTCTTGTTAACATCGATCGGATTGGAGCGCCATTGCTTAATAGCTCTATTTTGGCTACTGTAATCTGCTCGCATTTTTTATCAAACCAAAGCTTATCAGATGAATTCCGTTTTTATGGAATGCGGAATATAAAGTTCCATCTCGAGAAGAATAATCTCCATGACAGATTCCGCGCATGCGTAAACATCCGAGTCTCTAAAGCACACCAGTGACCACGGAATAGATGCGCGCAGAAGTTTCACGGATCGTCCCAGTTAGCATTCTCGTATCTCCACACTTGGCGAATCTGCTTAGGCTGGCTATTCGTTTGAAACGTAAGTAGTTGCGCAACTGATATCAAGTAGTGATCTTAGTTTTCCTGTGGCGCAGTCGTTTTCACGGTATAAATACCCGACTCGGAAGTCAGCAATAAATCCATGGTGCTCGCAAAATCACAAAGGTCATCCGGCATTCGCGTAGGGTCCTCCACGAGTTGAGTCAAATTGCGGCTAACAGCAAATGTCTCAGCCAGCCTCCCAGCCTCGTCGTTTGTGTTGGAATGTACCAACCAGTCGGAGGTGTGTACGTTAAAGTCGTCAAGAGTGACAATCTCAGGAGCCGGGTGGTTGATTTGATCCAGTTTATGCCTTTCCGACGATAGTGAAGAAGGTGTGATTCGAACTAACGCTATGACGGTTAGAAACACTAAAATATTGAGCCAATGATTGACACACCAGGCCACTGCCGGGTGTACGAATTCGATTTCGAAACTCAAGTACACTCAACTGATGTGGATTTGTTATGTTATTGCTTGGTATAGGTGGATGCTTTTGCTCATTCGATTTTATTTCTATGTTGCTCTTCACTGTTTGCTGGTATACTGTGTGTGCAACGCCACTGTGTCGCAGCTCGATCGTCATTCGGGGAGGGGTAGAGATAACAAAGATATTCTTCAACACAATTTTCATTCAAATTATGTCCAAGATATTGGGTTTTGTTGCTTCTTTCCTTTGACAAGTCAAATCAGATTGAACTCCGCCCTTAAAACGAAATCTCAAATAGAAGCCGTATCTTCAGCAATGAAGTCAGTTGACAAGTCGACCTGGGTCGATCAGATTTCGCTGTTTAGTGGGTGGGATTTACATTTGTATTATTTGAACCGATGCCCCTGACATTTCAAAATGCCGTTACTAGGTGAGGGTTGACGGTGTTTCGCGTGCAAAACCGATTATGCGGTGACGAGCTGTTCACAGTTCGACAATTTATCAAAATATTTGCATTATGTTTCCCTTGACATAGTCCCCATCGGAGATACGAATGGGAAACTAGTTTATCTCCGGAATTCTTTATCTCAGAAGGTATCATCATGATATTCTCAAATATGGCTCATGGATACCACCGGCCCAAATGCCGTACCATGCAATTATCAATTGAGCGATTTCGATGCATCAGTAGCGGGTGTTCTGTTTATTATCAAAGCCAGTCAAGTTGAAATGTGCTTCGTCGCTAATTTTCTCTGTGTATTCACAATTGGATTTAGCGCAAGGCGAATAACCTTGCCCGGAAAAACAAATTATTATGGAAAATTTAACAAGCCAAGCCTCGGAACTTGCTAAAAAAGGCCAAGACCGGATCCCGGTTGTAGTGCCGAATGATAATGATGATTCATAATTGGACACTTATTTCAATAAAATGTTTTAGTGTTCGGACTACAATAGTTCAGTCCAATGTATAAAAAGAGTTTATTTCAGAACAGATTAATCAAAGTATCGTCCATCGGTGGCTACTACTTTTTCCGACCTTTCAGGTAATTTACGAATTTCACCTCCAAACAATGTAATGAAAGCGGCGGGTGCTTTAAATATCCCACTTTAACGTGGAAAAAAAAATATTTTTTTTAAGACTGTTGCGACATGTAGATGAATGCAGAAGAAAACTTTGTCATGTCTTTGCTCGTAGTTCGTCCGTTTTTTTCATAACGCACTGCTTAAATGGATCAATTGTAGCCTACATCGATTGCCTTAATGGAACCACCAGGTTGTAGTAGCTCACAGCACTCTTTGGTCCGACCAGATACAGAGCATGACCTTCGAACCATGAATATTCGCCTTTAGTGTTGATGTTGAGGTCGATGGAAACGATTGGCCGGAAGATGCTTAGTATTTTTTCTTCTTCGGGTCGTCGTGAAATATCCATTTCTCATCCCCAGACACAATTCGATGTAAAAAAATATTTTTTGTTGCCTTTGAACCAACAGCTCGCAAGTTATAAATCGCTTTTCAACGTCTCTTGGCCTTAGTTTATACGGCACCAAATTGCATTGCTTTTGAATCATTCCCATGGCTTTCAATCGTACAAGAACTGCTTGTTGAGTCACTCCCACTGATTCAGCATACTCCTCTTTCGTTTGACCCGGAACATCCAGTTATGCCTCTAATTCTTTGCCTTCGAACTTTTTCGACTGTCTGGAGCGAGGCTTGTTTTCAATGCTGAAAAGAGTATTCTTGATACGTTGACATCATTTCCTACTGGCTTGTCACCATAAACTTCCACAAGCAACTTTTGTTTTAGAAGAAAACTAAACCCTAAACCCAAAACTTACATATTCAACACAATAAAAAACTGGGTTCTTGTACTAATCTCTTCATACCCTTGACTACATATGTAGACGTTTAGTTTTTCATAATTATAATCATAACAAAAATTTGATAATAATTTATTCACTACAGAATTCCTCAGCAAAAGTAGTAACAATTTTTTGGTTTGAGTGCATTGGTAATGCTTATTTCTGATGTAAAAATTGTCCCTGAAGAGGTTAAACGCGAAAGATGTCTAACCTTACTGAAAGCATAGAAATTAGCTGACACTATGATGCATTGATAATAGCCAGATCCCAGTTTTTAGGACAGAGTCCCAATAATTTCAACTACGGCTGCCAAATGCCAAGTGACAACCGCCATCTATGTGTCAGACCGATTAATTCGGAGCCAGCCCTCGTATGGGTTGACCAACGCTGACTAATACTGAATGTAAATAAAAGGAAGTCTTTTCATGAAACTTTCCCCAGCCTCGAGGCTCAATAATTTCAACTACGGCTGCCAAATGCCAAGTGACAACCGCCATCTATGTGTCAGACCGATTAATTCGGAGCCAGCCCTCGTATGGGCTGACCAACGCTGACTAATACTGAATGTAAATAAAAGGAAGTCTTTTCATGAAACTTTCCCCAGCCTCGAGGCTCAATAATTTCAACTACGGCTGCCAAATGCCAAGTGACAACCGCCACCTATGTGTCAGACCGATTAATTCGGAGCCAGCCCTCGTATGGGCTAACCAACGCCGACTAATACTGAATGTAAATAAAAGGAAGTCTTTTCATGAAACTTTCCCCAGCCTCGAGGCTGGGGAAAGTTTGAATTTGCTCGGCGTCACGGTCTGTGGGAATGTATCATGGCATAAACACGTGTCGAGTATCGCCAGGTCAGCCTCAGGAAAACTGAGTTATCTTTTTAGAGCCAAGAAATATTTTACTTCGGCCCAACTTCTTCTCCTATATAAATCCCAAAATAGGACCGCGCTCGAATATTGCTCTCATGTTTGGAGCTCGGCTCTTAAACATACCCTCGACCTACTTGAGAGCATACAGAGACGAGCGATCCGCCTGATCGGGGACTCGGCGCTGACGTCGGGATTACAGTCGCTATCACATCGAAGGCGCGTAGCCGACCTCTGTCTGTTTTACAGATATTATCACGGGTGCTGTTCTTAGGAGATTCCTGGTATTGTTCCACGCAATTCGGTTTATATACGCTCCACAAGACAATCCGACGGATCGCACCCGTTAGTGGTTCATCTCCCGACGCGCGAACATCCCTGCATCAGAACTCGTTCCGTTACAGAGCGGGGAAGCCGTGGAATTCCCTTCCCACGCCAGTGTTCCCGGAGCGTTACAACCTGCAACTGTTCAAAAAGAACTGCAACAGTTATTTGATGGCATCTCGGGGCGCCCACTCGGAGCTATAGGTTCACCTCTCCCGAGAGAAGTCTAATAAAAAAAAATTATCATTCTGAGAAAGGTTGGGGCAAGGCTAATAACCCTGTCCGGAAAAACTAATGATTATGGAGAGTTGAACAAGTCTCGGATATGGACCCGATACCAGTGGAGAAGCTTGCTAAATAAGGCCAAGATCGGATCCGGTTTTGGCCTTATTTAACAAGTCTAAGGCTTGTTAAATTTTCGATAATAATTCGTTTTCCGGACAAGGTAATTAGCCTTGCGCCAAGATAATATCAATTATACACTTAAAAAACTTAAAGATCGTTTGCCCCATGCAACAAAGCGGAGTTAGCACTATGAATATCTAAAATTGTTTATGAAAACAACGTTTATTTATTTAAATATACATTTTTTACAAATTATGTCATATAGAAGCGTGCATTTGCATTTATTTCTCCCACTTCGAACGGATTTTCGTCGTTTTTAACCTTTACAAAATTATTTACATTACAAAGTTTTTCTTACGAACGAACGAATCTGAACTTTTAGGCTGACTCTCTTTTATTCTTTTGCTCACCAAGAACGCCCTGCTCTGACTGTCTGTGAATTATAGGACTAAACAAAATTCAGCTTGTCTCCATTGTCACGATGTGATTGTGAACTATAACTTTATCTCAAATTCACTTTCGTCCTTTCCATTCCACACTCGGCCGTCCTGACTCCACATTTGACCAGAATGCTCATCGCCTTCGTCCTCTTCGTCACTCCTAAATAGATCCTCACTGCCGTCTCTTGCCTAGGGCGTCATATAGTCGGCCGCGGATGATATCTATTGGGCCCCTGACTCTCTCCCTACGCACAATGTAGCGATCGTTGCGCAGGGTGTTGATAACCTCATATGGTCCAAGGAACTTTAAGCCAGGTCCTTGCTGTACTTTGCGAATAGCGACGCCTTCTTGATATCGGAACACTGCCTTCCTGTTTTTATTGAAGTTCCGTTTGTTTTTGGACTGAATGCGTTGGATATTCTGCTTTGGCTGCTTGTGGAGTTCTGCTCGTTGGTCATCTAATGAGGCAATCAATTCTTCATCCAGAAGCTCCTTAATCTGCGGATCGTCCTTAAAACGAGCGTCGACTCCGAACATTAATCGGAATGGTGACATCCCTATGCTCCGATGCGGCGTGGCGTTGTAGCACCTTTGAACCGTGTCCTGGTATCGATACCACTCACTTGGTATAGGCGTTGGTAGTTTTGTCAACAGCGATATTAGGATGTGATTCACCCTTTCAACTAGACCGTCGGTCCTTGGTATCCCCATGGATGCCAGAACGTGCTCAATGCCGTCTTCGCGGCAATAGCTCTCGAACTCCTTTGAAGTAAATGCGGTACCCCTGTCGGAAATGATCCTCCGAGAATTTCCAAAGTTAATTGACTGCATTCCCAAATGGCAGAGGACTTCTGCGGATGCCGTCGATTTCGTGCCATACAGCCAAATGTACTTGGAAGCAGCGTCCACAATGACCAAGGTGTGTTCGTAAGATTTCTTGGTTGACGCCAGCCGACCCAGGTGATCGTTGTGGAAGGTGTCGAGGGACACACTGCCATTCTCCACAGGATTCAGGAATCCTTGTCGTTTTCCCCGGTGACGCTCGGCCAATATACACGAAACACAGTTCCGAAACACCTTTTCAATCGTAATCCTTAAATCAGGTATCCAGCAATCATTCTGGACCAGCGCCTGTCAAAGTGCCCTCGTTCATGGCCTTTTCGTATCACCTATAGCTGCATTGACTTCGGAATCACGATTCCCACCTCGTCACCAACATCTTTATATATACAACCACGTTACAAGGTATAGTCATCGAGCATTCCTTCTTTCAACCGCTTCTGCGGGTCGTCGTTATGCTGCTGTGGTGCCTTGAGTCGCGCAGTAAGGCATTCGTAGCTTTCATCAATTTCCAAGTATCCTAGAAGTGGGTTTCGGCTTAATGCGTCGACGTGCTTCATACCCCGTCCCGATCTATGCTCTATAGAATACTGGAATTCTTCCAGCAGCAATGCCCATCGAGCTACTCGAACGCAAAGATCCTTCTTGCCGATCGTTATTGTAAAGGCTCTACAATCGGTTAGAATCTTGAAATGTATCATCATCATCATCGGCACTACAACCGGGATCCGGTCTTGGTGTTATTTAACAAGTCTCTCCACCAGTATCCGGTGCATATCTGAGACTTGTTAAATTGTCCATAATAATTTATTTTTCCGGGCAAGGTTATTAGCCTTGCGCCACCTTAAAATGTATACCCGGCAGATATACTCGGAATCGCCGAAATGCCCTGATAATTGCCAAAACTTCAATCTCATAGCTCGAATACTTCTCTTCGTCGACATTGTTTTACGGCCAGCGAAGTACATTGGATGCAGCAGCCCATCGTTTTCGTCGAGTTGCAAGAGGATGGCTCCGTGTCCATACTTCGATGCGTCCGTATGGACTTCCGTCTCAGCTCCTAATCGACACAAATTAAACAGAGCTTCTTTTTCGGAGTCTCCAAAATTAAATTTGATATCTGCTCGCAAAAAGTCTGGTAAAGGTCACGCAATACTTGAGTAGTCAGGAATGAATTTTCTGAAGTATCCCGTCAGTCCCAAAAAAGCTTACACCCGTCGGATATTCTTAGGCTCGGAAAAGCGTCTAATCGCCTCATTTTTCCGCTCGGTTGGCCGGACGGTTTCGTCTTCGATAATGTGTGCCTATCAGGAAGCAACATTTCTTCCAGTTGATACTCAGCCCAGCCTTCCTTGTCGTCTCGAATACGTCCAAAATTTGTTTTCCGCAAATCCGGCTTCTTTTGACGAACACTTTTTCGCAAACGTTTCATAACGCCTAAGTAGTATTCCTTATTCACAGTTTGACCTTGGGGAAGGAATTCACAGTGCACCACACCACAATAATCGAAGAAAGCAGTTAGTATGACCTTAATTTTTGATCGTCTTTGTCGTGGTCTTTTTCTTGGTTTTTTTTTTTGGCTCGTTTTGATAACGCCATTTGGATGATTGTTCACTTGTTTACATGTCATACTTGTAGACCCATGTCTCGTCTCCAGTTATGTTGTGTTGCATGAATGTAAAGTCACTGGCGACTCGAGAAAGCATGTCTTCAGCTATCGCTTTTCGATTCTCTTTTTCGCAAAAAATTCAGCTCTTTTGAAACAAGCTTTGCTGCGACGCGTCTCATCTTCACACTACCGACCAAAATCTTATGAACTGATACGTGTCAAATGTTTAGCTCTTTTGCTAGCTCTCTCAAGCTACAACTACGATATGGAATCCCCTATTCCTTCACCTTAGCGAGGGTTTCCTCAGTCACAGTTTTGTTCTTGGAGCGCTTGCGCGAGGTAAATCATTAACGTCTTGACGACCACTTTTGAATGCTTCATACCATTCAAACACCAGGGTTTTCGATAGAACTGAGTCGTCATAGGTCTTAACCAACTTTTTCAACCATTCCGCACAAGAATTTCAGTTGGAAACACGAAATTTAATGCAAACACTTTGCTCAACCAAATTATCCATAATAAAATTTAAAAAGCTAATTGAGGTGAAACAACAAAATCAGCAGCTGTATACAGACCAATTCACAGATAGCGCTCAACCTTGAAAAGATTGTATCTCACAGTGGTGCCAACCTAGCGGCAAAAATACATTTGACAAAGGAGCTTACGCGGGAATTTTAAATGAGAAATTCCCGAAAGACATTTGACAGCATGTATGTATATTGAGATTTTGTAAAAAAGGCTTCAGTTTTGACAGGATGATGAATTCTGCGAATTTTTTGGCAAAAGGATAACTCGTATGATAAGATAAGATGTCTTGTTCATAGTTTGCTTATTATCCCTTCCTGATAGCGCAAATACAGTTTCACTCCACCACTGTAGAAAGAAATCGGTCGTTTAGGACGTATGTTGTAAATTGCACTAAATATTTTCCATTAAGATACGCCAAGCCTTCTACTATACGAGCATCACCGGCAAATATTTATGGTAGACTTACGATACACCGGTAACATTTGAAAATGGCTCTATTAAAGCAGGTTGTGCACCCTAGTCATTCCTTTTATTTTTGGTTGGGGAAAACTGTTCCATTTCGAGGTGGAAGCTTTATGTGTACGCCTCTCTTGGTGGCCGGGTTATGACGCCAATAAGTCTTTCGGTGTCTAACGCGTCGATGAGCTTGTGGGGCGGGATCGCTTGTTCACTCAATTTTTTATTGTTATTTTATTTTAGTGGTGTTTAGATTCGTATTATTGTGCTATAATATAATTCACTTAGAAAGAAGGGTACCTAAATATGAGAATACATCGCAATTTGCACTAGATAATATCTATATAAAGACAATGCAACGGACGGATCATAAGAGGTAGTCAAACACAATATCATTTGTGATTTGCACTGCTGATTCAAACGAGAACATCTTTTCAACTGTTGCAATGAAGTGTCGAACGATCGATTTACTCATGAGCACAAATAATTTTACCTGTTCCAAAGAGTGACGTAAGATATTTATGTATTTCTAAATCTTCCCAAGTTAGGGGTTCGAGAACAAAATACATTATTGGTTGTCGCAGGAACATTACAGAGAGAATACTTTGAACTATTTGTAAATGATCGGGTATATACTTGGGAATGGTTCAATCAAGGATGTGATCGTCAGCGACCCCTACTCTTGATCTTCTTTGACACGGGATGCTATTGTCTTTCATATCGACCTGGAGTATTGTCTGCTTTAACTAGCTCTCGTGTCGGTTGGTGTATTGGTCATTTGAACATATTCTAGGCGGTCTTTTCTTCAACTACATGACTGACCATTTGCGTGGATACCTTTTCTGTGTCCTTTCTTCCCGGTTACATATTGTTTTTGGTTTATATGGTTTTGTTCTTTATTGTCGTCGTGATTTTAGGGTTGTCATTGTCATGAATTCTTCAACATTTGCTTCGATGATGCGATTCGTTTAAATAGTCGTTACGATCAACTCTAGTAAAATTGGTTGTGTATTTCCGCAATATTTTTACCTGAGTGTTTGAAGGAGGTCGTTGGATCTGGCATCACTCGGTGTTGATAATTTAACCTCGGATCCACCAGATCTATTTATTAGCGAACATTCCTACTCTGTTGGGTTTCTTAGAACTGATTTATCGGGTGTTTCACGATAAAACGCGATTTCTCGAAATTTCGGAAAGAATGAAAAAATCGGTGTATTTAAAGAATGCTTTATTGGTAGCCGTGTTGTGTCCTCAACCTTTAGCCATTTGTGTGCATTCAGAATTTCAATTCAATTCAAATATGTAAACATTAAAATATATTCCAAATTATTAGTTCGATATGTCGCATAACAAACACGCATACAGTACTACATGGAGGCAACAAGAAAACCACCATATATGACTGTAATATCGAAAAACAATTTAGGCTATTGAATTGCCGTTACAACGGCAAATACACCATATTGTCTATCACAAACTCGATTGCGTATTTTAATTTTAATAAGGTCCGTTTGGATGACGTTTTATGGCTTTTATATGACCGTCTTCATTGACGGTTTGAATTTTGTTCTTTGTAAATTATATTTTAAAGGTCATCCATAAACCACGTAAAGGCGGCGGGGGGGGGGGGGGCTATGTCAGGTGGGACATCATGCAAATATTTTGATAAATAACGGAACTTTATGAAATCGTAATCGGGTTCGTTCTCGGAACTTTGTCAACGTTGGACCGATGACGGCATTTGGTAACATCAGGGGCATTGGTTTCACCAATACGAATGTAAACGCCGTCCACCAATATATGCAAACAGCATAACCTGATATCCTTGCCCTAATTGAGACGCCGATCGATCCGTCGCCTGATGCGATATATCTTCATTGCTCAGGGTACAACTTACATTCGCGATTCCGTCTTAAGAGTAGAGTCTGCGTCTTCACGCAATCCGATCTGGCTTCTTTTTTTTTTTACACAACCGCACGCATAAAAAGGGGATTTTGGAGTAGCCTTACATGCCAGAGCACAGTGCGAGCGGAAGGAGATGAAGTGGATAAGGAAGGGCTTGCAGAAGTATGGAGGCGTTAGAGCCCAATAACTTGGACATCATATGATTGAAGGCCGTGCTGAGGAATTCTTTTGAATTTCTTTGTCGTCTTTACCACTCCCCGAATGACGATAGACCAGTGACATTTTTCGAACATCGTTCACGTTCCGTCGAATGGATTCAGACCAACCACTCGGCTTCTGAAAGTGTCGTCCTTGGCGATTTCAATGTACAGAACTTCGGTGGGTTGGTACAATCTAACAGAACCGACGAGACTGTGAGTCTAGCGGAGATGTACGCTGCTAGCCGCAATTTGACTCAACTCATGGAGGAAACTACGTGAGTGCCGGATACCCGAGGTGATTATGCGAACATCCTGGATCAGTTTTTGACAACCGAGGCGAGCATTTATATCGTAGTTTATATCAAAGTAGTTGGGCCATTGGAAAACTCTGATCGCTGCTTAGTATCAGTCGCGCAACCACTTGCATTTCAAGCGAATAACCGGCCTAGGCAGCTTCGCCATGTATGGAGGTATGGGGCTGCTGACTGGGACGATATGTGAGATTTTTTCCGATGTTAACGCATGCACGGAGTCGGTCACGTAGATTATTCTGCTCGGGATGAAGATTTACATTCCGCATTCCATCAAAGGAAATTGGTCTGATAAAAAGTGCGAGCAGATTACAGCGGCAAAAAATATACCTTTTAAAACAATGGTGCTCTAATCCCACATATGTTAACAGAACGAATTTTGTTAGTGCAACCAGACAATTGATACCACGAAGAAGACTTGCAACAAGAGAGTGACCAATGAAGTTCCTGCGTGCCTTCTGGTAAATAGCAAAGGCAGTAAGCAATAACTTCGCTTCCTCCTCTTTTCCCTCGTTAGTGACGGGCAGCGCGGCGCTAGTGACATATTCAAAATATAAAGCTATAATATGTTCACGAATTTATTTTCCACGAATTCAAACCTCGATGCCGGTCTTTTGAGGTCACCTGCGATCGCGCCGGTACGGTCTTCGACGCGGGGTGTGAGGTTCCGTCAGCATGCTATTCAACGCATTCTACCTAGACTGAATTGTTAGAAGGCAACCGGTCCCGATGGAATACCAGTAATAGACTTTCAGAACTGTACTTCAGAACTGGGCCGGTTCTTGGCAGGCTCTTCCGCTTAGCTTATGCACGGAGGATATTTCCCACATGCTGGAAAGTAGCTCGAGTTCAGATAATCCCAAAGAAGGGGGATAAGTGTCTCCCACTAAATTACCAGCATTACTGTTATATAAAGTGATGAAAAATGTCATTAATGCCAAATTAATGAAGTATTTGGAGTGCAACATACGAATGATCGTCAATACGGATTCCGTGGCAGGCGATCCACAGGAGATCTTCTGACCCTTATAGCCAATATATGGACATCTGCGATTAAGGGGCATGGTGAGTCAAGGGCAGTCGCATTGGATATGTCCAAGGCTTTTGAACGCATCTGGCACGGAGTATTGCTGAGGAAGCTTCCTTCATACGGATTTTCCCAGCAACTTTGCGACTGGAGGAAGAGCTTCCTCGAAAATCGATCGAACCGGATTGTTGTAGACGGCGAGTGTTCGGATATGTATCCTGTTAATTGCGGGGTGCCTCAATGTTCTATTTTAGCTCCAACCTTGTTTTTGCTTCACATAAATGATTTGTTGAAGACAACGGATAACAAGGTGTTCAATTTTGCGGATGGTTGTACGCTTGTTTCCTCATTTTCGAGTGACCGGTCGATTAGTGCATCAACGTCGCAGCAGCTGACTTGTAGCCAGGTCTTTGAATTGTTATCTGGATAAGCTCCTGCAGTTGGAAAATTCCAATCTCGTCGACTTCGATCCAACGAAGACATAATATACAACATTCAGAATGAAAAATGGATCATCGGTTCCCCAGTTGATGATGGGGCCAGACCCTCGGATATGGAAAAAGGATGAAATTACTCGGCGTCACGGTCTGTGGGAATGTATCGTGGCATAAACACGTGTCGAACATCGCCAGGTCCGCCTCTGGAAAACGGAGTTATCATTTTAGAGCTAAGAATTCTTTTACTCCAGCCCAACTTTTTCTCCTGTATAAATCTTAAATTAGACCCGCCCTCGAATATTGTTCTCATGTTTGCAGCTCTGCTCCTAAGCGTACCCTCAACCGACTTGAAAGCATCACAGATGAGCGATCCGCTTGATCGGAGACACGGCGCTGACGTCGGGGTTACAGTCGCTATCATCGAATTTATTTTATTTATTTATTTATTACATCGAAGGCGAGTATGAATGTATGAAGTGAGGGCAGTACCCTCATTTATTACTCTTAGTACAAGTGCAATATAAAAAATAAGCAACAAACTTACGGTTAACTTAAAAAACTATGGCAAGGGTTTTTTTTTTTTTTTTTGTAATAGACTTCTCTCGGGAGAGACGAACCTATAGCGCCGAGTGGGCGCCCCGAGATGCCATCAAATAACGGTTGCAGTTCTTTTTGAACAGGGAGAGGGAGCTAAAAATTAATTTAAAAACTTGGATGGAGGGAAACTTACAAAGGTGGAGAGACGGTGGTGTAAGTAGCGGGAGAGGATAAGGCGACGATAGGCCGGGAGCTTGGATGTGGGAATGTGGGTGGGTTGTGTGTTTGGCGAGTTGATTTCGAATTTATGCTGACGTCTCTGTTTTACAGTTATTATCACGGGTATTGTTCTTCGAAGATTCGTGGTATTGTTCCACGCAATTCGGTATATTTACGCTTCACAAGACAATCCGACGGATCGTACCAATTTGCGGTTCATCTCCCGACGGCGCGAACATCTCTGCATCAGAACTCGTTCCGTTACACAGCGGGGAAGCTGTGAAATTCCCTCCCCGCGCGAGTGTTTCCGGAGCGTTACAGCCTGCAACTTTTCAAAAAGAACTGCAACAGTTACTTGGTTGCATCTCGGTGCACCGTGTTGGCGCTATAGGTTCACCTCTAACGAAAGAGGTGTTAAAAAAAGGGCTTTGTGGTTATTGCTGTCAGAATTTCATCGACAGTGATAATTTGACACAATGAATTCTGCCGTAATAAAATACACCAATGGGAATTATCTAATCTAGTAGTAATGTAACGTGTCCAAACCCCGTTGATAGATGGCAATTGTCGTCGAAACCAAAAACCTATCAATTCTTATCATTCCAATTAATTCGACTCTTAATTGGAATGATCACATGTTTGAAGTTGCGAAAAATTGAAGCGAATGCATCGGGCTATTTACGGCATAGAAAAAGTATCTCAGCCCACCATCCGTATGCGTCCTAACCTGGAATGCAGTTTCCATGGTCGGGCAGGCGCATGCAAAATAACGATATGCGTACTCGATAGGGAATGCAAAAACGAACAGTGATACTCATTGAGGATCCAATATCTTTTATTTTTTCATTAGACCAAAAGGCTACATTTTTTCTACACTAACGCGGGTACACAAGTAGATTTTGGAGTACCCTTAATTGTCAGAACGTAGTGCGAGCGGAAGGAGAGGAAGTGGATAAGGTAAGTAGGTATCGATGTACATTGGTCTTAAACGCCTGGACATTACAACGACGAAGAAACACATGATCAAGTAGCGCATTCCACATTCGTGTGGTTCGACCAAAGAATGACTCTCTATGTTTATTTGTGCGTCTGAAGTTGCCTTTCAAGGTGAACTGGTGCGCATTCTTAGATTGACAGGTATCGCGGGAAAATGTCTAAGGAAGCGGAACACATTCAACAAGTTCATCCGAGCAGCGACCATGATAAAACTTATAGAAAAGAGACAGGTATAATACGTTGCGTCCTATCTTTTAACGACGGAATTGAACGACTTGCGTCTGGCTTCCTAATAAGTTTCATTCTCGTTTTTGAATCCGATCAACCATGTGAAGTGTAATTTTGGATGCGCTTGACATAATATGGGAGTTTAACTCCATTTTGGGACGAATGCCCTTGTAAATTGTGGCTAAGTTGGATCGAGTGAAGTCATTTTTGCATCTGTTGCACGTTGCAACCAGTAATGGTGAGGATGCTCTGTGTGATAACATCTTTTGGAAAAAACGATTAGCTTAGTTTTGATTACGGCGAGCTGTGACACAAGAAATAATGAGGTGAATTCAAGAGAACAGTACAACAGCACTACTCTTGATCGTAAACAGCAAAAAGACTCTGGAGAAGGATTATATAACGTCGGTGGAGAACAAAGAAGATGATAGGCGAACGATAATAATCAAAATAACAAATTGAAGAAAGGAACGAAGGAAAAAAGAGGTTGCGAAGTGATATTTTGGTTTTGATTCAAATTCTCATATTCATAGTAAATACAATATGAAATACGTTTTTCGGTTAATTTCCTTATACACAGTAAGATTAATCAACGTGTGATAGAATACATAAGAGACTCAACATAGCATTAGTTTCCTGAATTGAACCGGATTATTATTCATAGATCTTGCGGCAATTTGCACGAAGTGCAAGATTTCTCATTGTGGATAAAACGGATTAAGTTTCTCTGGAAACAAGCTGGTGTGACTCATCCGGATTGGCAACAGTAGCCGGAGTTGATCAACCCAATTAAGGAATGAATGACCACAGTAAAAAAAAGAACATCGAAGCACAAGGTAGTGAGATGTAACAAGGTTTAACAATGTGAATTAGATGATAATCGAAGAGCAAATAAAGTCGTTCGATATCAACAAAGTAAAATCAGATTTTAATTTAATCCTTCGGGAAGGCGGTTCAGCAAAATACAGTCCACTAACAGCCCACCAGACACAGAAATAAATAGCATCTCTTAAGGAACCCCACACATTTGGCCGCACTTTTCGCAGCTTCAAATATGTGGTCATTCCAATTAAGAGTCGAATTAATTTGAGTGCCGAGGATTGAGAGTTGGCTTCATCGATGCAAGTGCTATTCATCGACAGTATGTTTGGTTTGGGATTCACCTTTGACGACAAGAGGCATCACTGAGTTTTTAATGCATTGAATCCTACTCGGTTAGATAGTGTCCATTGCTACGTGGGCAGTCCCAGAATTAATTTCCCTAACAAATAAAACACAAAATATTTACCAAAAACTTTATTTATTTCTCAACAGGGTCTCCTTTTAACTTGATACATTTTTCCGAGCGTTGTTCAGTAGCTTTAATACCGTGTTTATAGTAAGAAACGTCGAGCTCCTCAAAAGAGCCATCTACTGCGGACATCACCTCTCCATCGTTGACAAATCTTTTACTACCGAGCCATTTTTTCAAGTTTTGGGAGGACAAAATAGTCCGAGAGTGCTAAATCTGGCGAATAGGGTGCATGGGGAAGTAATTCGTATCTCAGATCTTTGATTTTGGCCCCTGCAATAACGAATGTGTGAACAGGCGCATTGTCGTGATGGTACATCATCTTCTTTTTCGACAAATGCGCCCTTTGTTACCTAACTTCATCACTTAAACGCAGCAGTAAGTTCGCATAGTACTCGCCGTTGATAATGTGACGCATATGACTATCAGTACTGGAATATACTAGAAAGTACTGGAAAACTGGAGCCTATGAACAGTAGAACATTCAAGGCTATGGAACGGACGGAAACGAAACACCGAATCAGAATGTGAGCAAACGGTATTAATACGTCGCGCACAGATCATGTAGTAAGAAGTAGAAAGTGAAGCAAGCGATAAGTAAGAAGTAAGAAGTAAGCAGTAAAAGACGCAATAAGTACGGAAGCGATAAGTCAAGAAATCGTCAAGTCTACGGTAAAAGTAATGGTTGTTATTAACGGACCAATAAAGTGTTACATTAATTCAAAATCGATTTAACGGCTCTTATTTATTAAAAATAATTAATCCAGCGAACCCTAAGCTCGCTACAATAGTTTTACATTTTTCAAGATAATCAATGAAAATTATACCACGCGCATCCAAAAAAAAAAAATTAAGCCATAACCTTGTCTGCAGGTGGACCCGTCTTTGTCTTCTTTGAAGTTGATTCTCCCCCTTCAGTCCACTGTTTTGACTTTTCGTCCATCTCGGGTGTGCGGTGATAGACCCATGTTTCATCCATAGTTATGAATCGACGCAAAAACTCGGCTTTGTTGCGGCGAAACATGGCCAAGCACTCGATTGAAACATCCTCACAACGCTGTTTTTGTTCGATTGTGAGCAAACGCAGCACCCGTATTGCACATAACTTTCACATGTCCAAATATTCAGTCAATATGCGATGTACAGCACTTTTTGAAACGGCTATCATTTCTCCTAACTCGCGGACTTTTAGTCTACGGTCATCCAATACCATTTTGTGAATTTTTTTACCATTTCTGCTACAGTCACCTCATTTGGTCGACCACTGCGATGTTCGTCGATTCAAACTCTACCACCCAATACTTCACTGTTGAAAACGAAGATGCAGACTGTGTCGAACGCTTTTGAAATATCCAATGTGACCACCTTGCTTTCGCTGAAGTAGTGGATGGAATGGCTCCCCTCTTTGGTTAGGTACGCCATCAGATTTCTTGTTAACCTGTCGGCACGAAAGCCATATTGGCGGTCATTGACGAGGTCATTTAATTCCAGATATTCAGAAAGTTGACGGTTGATGAGAAACCCATTACCTTCGCGAGAATATATATTAATGCAGGTAGCTTGATAAGAAGAAATCTATTAACTATTAACGAGGCGTCAATCTATGCCCAGGAGAGACGTCGCCCCAATACATCCAGACGCTGAGTAATAAACAGGAAAAAAATATCCGGCTCATGTAGACTCTGCACCAAGGCAACATTGTGTCGATTCCCAACTGACGCTAATTTCTCGACCCCTAACTACTCGATTCCCGGGACGACACGAACGACACAGTAGAACCACGTGCAGCAGGTGCTCATTACATAATGGTACATAGCATCGATGGCCATGTTCAAATAGTATAAAAGGGAAAGTATAAACTGTAAATAGTTGAGTGTCCGCGCCCAAGAACTATCGGTCTTGTACGATTTCCTCCCGGAATTTTTTTCTCGATTGAAGGCACAGTTCAGTGATGATACATTGTCTCAGAATCGTGTGTATACATAGGCCAGAGAATTTAAAAGTCGGCGAGAACGAAATACGAAAATCATGATCGACGCCCAAGGATAATCTGTACGACATCCGTGCCGTTCGAGAGCTTATTGAAAGTAATCGCCGCTTAACTGTTTAAAAAATCTCATCAGAAAAGGGTATCAGGAATGGAAGTTTCAATCCATTATCACTGATGATCTTAGCTTAAAAAAAAGAATGCTCTATGGGTCTCGAGGTAACTGACCGTAAATCGAAAACAGGTCAAGGATACATTGGAAGAAATGGGCTGGGAAACCCTCGACCCGGAAATCAGGTATTAGGTTTCTGGCATTGATAAAGTTATTTAGCTTCTCGTATATGCATTTTTGCATATATTCTACTGATTCAAATGAGAAGCGAGATGGTGTGAAAGCATATCATGGGGTAATACGTTGGTTTCCCAAATTTTGCTATTGGACAAACAATAGCATGCTTCCAAGCTTGAGGAAAGTACCTGAAGTTGTAGGCATGGTTGAACAGGGTGGAAAGCTTTATAAAGAATAAAGCAGAAAGTCTTCGCAACGAGTGGTAAGACATGTTGCCGATACCGGTTGACTTCGAGATTTAACTAGGTTCTGTAGGCTATTTGGTGTGACGAAACCGTGATCATTATCACGTGTGTCGTCGAAGTATGCACTGTTAGCTGAGTTGAAGACAACAATTGGCTCGTTACAGTTGTCTAATTTGTTGTGAACTAATTATTGCATTAGTGCCCGGGTCGCCATCGTCGAGAATGAGCTTGTGATTATTTTCAAAGGTCCCTCCAATGATGTTTGTTTTATTGGTGTCATTATTGACAACTACACCGTTGTGCATGATTGGGCCAATGATACGAAAAGTGCCACATATCGTTTAAACATTTTTATAAACGTTCTGATCGATCTGAATCCCTTCAGTTTGTCTTCCAACTGTCGGGTACGCTTTTTTTGGATTGTCTGTTTTATCAGTGTGCCAATATTGTGAATAATGGATCCCGATAATGGCTGCATTTGCGTAAAGCGATGACGATATCTCATTCTGCAGAGCTTTTTACGCTCCCGGATAAGATGATGAGTGAAGTCGTCATGGGGAATCTGATAAGTCTTTTCAAGTTTGTACTTCGGGGCATGAGTCTCCGATGTTTCAACTAGAATCTGTTATATAATTAAAGTTCAATTAATTATCCCTCCCTCTTTGAATTATTAACGTCTCGTGCCTTCACGCACATATCCTTCTCGTATCCTTCTCTTCACTCCAAATTACAAATTTCCTATTCCCTTTACAATAGAATATTCCCTTTACAATAGAATATAATTTAAATAAAAGTAAAACCCCATTTAAAACCCCATTCACATTGCAATAGTCATCTTCTTTTTATTAGCCATAGTCGCCCCCTATTAGCCAATTGCCAATTCCACCGCTTCCTAGAAATAACTCGTGGAAAACGAACGAAAAAGGATATGTGCCGAAAAGACACGAGATATTCCTTCTTGTTCGTTAAGCAGTCGCCGCGTACGGGTGTATTTGTAGTTATCATATTAAGAAATGAACTCCTCACATATTTCCACTATCGATTGACGCTCCTCAGGACTTAGGTTTTTCCCTAAGTGGAGTTCCTCATGCAATTGAGTCAATCTCGAATCTTTTATGGATTCTTTAGGCAACTCACCTTCCGAGAAAAGGTGTCTTATAAATTGGAGGTTTTCTACCTCCGAAGGATGTATCTCGGATCCGCGATGACTTGATTTATTGTTCAAGTTAACTTCCGCTGACGTATTGACTCGCTTACCGGTCTGTGTATTCTCCCGGTTTTCCAAAGGAAAGAAGGCCTAGTCCTTTGTTGGAAGCAACTCCACCATTATCCGGTCAATGGTCTGGGGGTAATCTAAGATATTGAGTGCCTCTATTTGGGCACCCTCGGCCCTTTTCAAAATACAATTTGGGAGTAAATTGTTATAAATTTTATAATAACAATTTTTTTATAAGTTTTTGTTTTGAGTACAAGACTTACCCCTAGTTGTTCTTGGCAATGTCCTGTGTAACTCGTTGTTCCTTGAAGGAAAGCAGCTGCCCTAGTTATTCCTGGTAATAAAAGTTCGTTGCACTATTCGAATTTTCGATGTATACTTCCTTTTACAACAAAACGAGCGAATATTAGCACAAAACGAGCGAATAGTTTCTGAGCATAAAACGATTTTATTTAAATTGATTTAATATTTTCACATTACATATTTTATTTAAATTGATTAAGATAATATTTTCACATTTCATATTTCAGTTAAATTTATTAATATAATAAATTTCTTAATATGATAACTACAAATACACCCGTACGCGGCGACTGCTTAACGAACAAGAAGGAATATCTCGTGTCTTTTCGGCACATATCCTTTTTCGTTCCGCTTCCACGAGTTATTTCTAGGAAGCGGCGGAATTCGCAATTGGCTAATAGGGGGCGACAATGGCTAATAAAAAGAAGATGACTATTGCAATGTGAACGGGGTTTTAAATGGGGTTTTACTTTTATTTAAATTATATTCTATTGTAAAGGGAATAGGAAATTAGTAATTTAGAGGGAAGAGAAGGATACGGGAAGGATATGTGCGTGAAGGCACGAGAAGTTAATAATTCAACGGGGGAGGGATATTAATTGATCTCCTGAAGTCGTCTTGCAGCGTTATTTATCTCAACTGTCGTTAGGTTACTGTCAGTGGGAAGAGAGAGTTGGTGGAGTTTTTCGTTCAATGTGACATTGAAGTTGTCCCAATTTGTGTGCTGATAATCAGGTATGTATCTGATATGAGCCCGCGATACTCGATAGTTGCGAATGAACATGGTCATAGCGTTGAGGTCAGATACACCCACCGATACTTGGGGAGGAGTGATTTGAAGAAGTAAGTCTTTGGACCCAAAAAAGATGTCCAGAATTAAGTTGCATCGTGTATCAACCGGAGGTGCACCTATTCGAAATTGAGGGCATGACAGTTTTCGGTGTGGCATTGGTACAATTTTATGCCATTTGGGCAAGAGACAGACAACCTGTGCAACAATATATACAGTTTTTTTAATGTTTCCATTAGCATGAAAGTCGTCAATTTTTTTGTCGCTGTATATCGAGTAGCCTCTGGCGCAAGACTAATGACCTTCCCCGGAAAAAAACAAATCATTATGGAAAATTTAACAAGCCTCCGGACTTGCTAAATAAGGCCAAGACCGATTCCCGGTTGTATATATGATGATGATATCGAGTAGCCATGCCCCTAGTTGCGTGAGTTCTTTTTCGCAATCGAAAGAATGAACTACGCCTGTGGAGGTACGTGTTCTGTTTCACAATCTATGGAATAGTCTTTGGACACGGAAAAGATGTCCAGAATTAAGTTTCCTCGCCTACCAACCATAAGTGCGATTATTTCGAAGTTGAGGGCATACAAATTGTCGGTGTACCATTGATACAATTTTATGCCATTTGGGCAAGAGAGGGAGTTGTTCTAGTGGCGATGTCGCCACTAAGATGAAGGGTGTATACCCGGAAGACCTTATTAATTTGCCGATATCTTCACAGTTAATGGGGTCATTATTGGCTTTATGGGAGTGGTAAGCGGGAGTATATATTCACTCTACTATTGTTAGCTAGATGCAGTTCAACCTCGGATACCTCTATGGATTCATATTTGTGGGAGGTCAATAGCTTCATGGCGAATTCCACTATTAACTAGTATACAGGTGCCACCTCCTTGATGGTGTGGCCATAGCTAATGTGTAATATTATTCAATAAATGTATAAGAAGATATTAACATTTATATTTGATTTGCCCTCGTAATTTGGGACATACGGTTAACACAGAATCGGTCTTTAGCCGAACCACACAAATGTGGAATGTTCTGCCTATTCACATGTTTTCTCGTCATTATAATATTCAAGCACACCAATGTTTCCTTTCTTTAGCTGATCTCTCCCTCGCTCTCTCCTTCAGCTCGCACTGTAGTTTGTTTTTAAGGGTATCTAAAATTCCTTTTCGTGCTCACGTTTGCGTAAGAAAAAATATGGATTAGGAATATTGTGCCAGACACGGGCACTCATTTCACTCCTATCCCCATCCGTCCGTCATTAAAAGTTTCAACAATGTTCCGCCAAACGCTGTCAGAAAACTGTTCACCTGGAAAGTTATCACCCGAACAAATAAAACACTGACGCACAGGTTTGTTATTATTAATGTTTTTTATTTCCTGCTCGGTCGGTGGATGTAAAAGGACTCAGCGATAATCATCTCGTGCAGATCTGATTCGCTACGAGGGGCATTCTCCTTGAGAGAGAAAGTATTTCCCTCCACTAGGGAAAAGGTTTGCCTACCACCAGAGAAACATAAAGTCTTTCTTGTGGGAACAGAGGACCATATCTCGTAATGCAGATCATGGTGGTGTGTGTGAGATCGATCGTTGAGATCAGATTGTTTACATATGCGCGGATGCAATGGCAAAACAAAGCAGGCAGGCAGCAAGGACAAAGAGATCGAGAAGACCGTTGTCTATGAAGTACATCGCGTCTAAATAAATAGACGACAATACTTCGAAGAAATGTGGTAAGAGAAAAGATGAGACGAGGGCATCATAAAAGTCTTAGATGAGTGATGCCCTTGTGTAAATATACGAATAGACATTGGAAAAGGTGCTAATGGTTGCGATACTTTATACAATGAAAATTGTATGCCGTATCTTGGGTCGGTGGCCAAAACGAATTGCTTGCATTTGTATATGGTGGATTATTAATTTGTAGCAAAGGCGAGGGATCATGGTCGGGTATATGCCAGCTGAACAATCAAGCTGCTCGACGCTGCTTGGCAGTTGGACAATGAATCGATGTGTATATAAGACAAGTTGTACACATGTTAGGCTGGGAATAGCCAACTCAGGCTAAGATTCCCTGACTATGCGGTTACATTATATGTGAACCGATAAGTTTTCTTTCCAGGAATATGCTGCTTGGAACAGAATTCTTAAGAGGAATTTTGAATTCGAATAAATGAATGCAGGTAAGAATTCTCTTCCAGGAACTTTTAGGTAAATACATTTGGTGAATTTTATTGCGTGAAGCATTAAAGTGCTAATGCGATTGCATTAGCGAGAGCTTATGCAGACTGGGTTGTAGGAATGGGGGTTGTTTAGGTAAGTAGTCAGTGGGGTTTGGCGGAACCGCCACAGAACCAAGCTATGTTGACATGTCCTTTTTCTTCCTAGACTTTCTTTCTCTTATTTTTTTCCTCTCCTGTCTTTCTTTTCTTTCCTGGCGCCTCTGTACATTTTGGGATTGTAAGGGTATTAATATGATGAACCCTTTAGTGCGAACATATTGTTTAAAAAACGATTTAAAACGATATTTTTGTTTAAAGGAAAAAATTTGTACATGTCACAATGGATACGGTAATTTGTTTCGTTTCTGTTTTACCATATATATAAAGAGTTGAGGAGAGCAGGAGTGATAGATGGTAGAATAAGGCAGATAAAGGGAATGCGAGATTTAGAGAAAGTGAGAGTGAGTGAGGTAGCGAAATAGTAATATATTCTTCACTTGTGAGGATTAAAACCCGTGGAAGTCTTATTCGCAAAATATACGATCCCTCTTCTTTAATGGGGTCCTTGAAAACCCTCGCAATGGATTATAAATGAATCAAGCAAGCAGGTACTAAGGGTAAAGGAAGGAGGATTTCGTTGAATACTTTGCGTTTGTCAATACAATTTTAAATATCCAGCTGTTTCACCTGAGGTCAGCTCCATTTCCCTCGCAATTGAATGTGTAAGCAAACTCAACAGTAATCTTTGTAAAATACTTTAATACCCAGGTGTTCAAATATCGTAGTATTCAAAATCGATGTAGAACACGGTGAGATATTCCCGTCGGCTGAATTTGAATTTCATTAGCTATTCGTTTTTTTTCTCTTCTCTTGCGCTTTAAAGCAACAATTAAGTCACTGGCTGGAGGTGCATTTTAGAAAATTTCAAATCCATGTTTCCTTGAAACTAAACCGCCTCTTGCTCGTGCCATAGATTCATTTGCGTTTCATTGCGGTTTTTAATGTGTTTTAGTGTTGGCATGTATGTTAAATACGTGTATATCCTCTATACCTACTCATTAAACCCAAAATCCCCCGACGCAGAAAAAAAGCACCTCTTTGCCGCAGCAAACACACATAACTAACTCATCAATATGAATGCAAAAAAAGTATCTTTTAGTTTAGAATCACTCATCATAACTGTTGGATACGGTTCTGTCGACTAAAGATTTGAATTATATTTCTGTTCTTGATATAGTTACTTACTTACTTACTTACTTACTTACTTACTTATGTCCGTATCTAATATATACGTTAGCGGTGTTCGAAAAAAAGATACAAACGTTTTTGTTTTGCCGTTCCTATCGTTGCTTCACATTTATTTTGCTATTTGTTGTTTACCCGGTTCTATTCGAAACTTAGTTCGTTTTGAAGATTTTGGCGGGATTTTCCATTCTACACTTTTCTTGGGTGAAAAATAAAACAATTTATTCGTCATTTTGCGAAAAACAAATCAAACCAAATAAAACAATAAGATACAGAACGTCTCATGTCGTCTTCAAACATAAAGGGATAGCTGAAAACGAAAAAAGAAAGGAATAAAAAAAGAGGAACAAGGAAGAAAAGAGAAGGAAAAAACGGAACCCATGCAAACACACATTTGCGCCCCATTATGTAGTGCTCCCAAAATGCACACATATATTGCATTGCGCTTGTAGTGGACAGTGTATCTGGGAGTGACTGCAGTTGCTATTTATATGGTCCTATGCGATGGAGTCGACTGTAGTGGGACTTTTTTTTGGCAATTGCTCGTAAAGCGCCGCGCCAAATACATTCATGCCCAGCAAAGTATCTCAGATGCGAGGGACAGAGACCAACCGCTTTAGATTCTTTTGCCGATGGAGTATAATTGTCCCATTCATGGACCTAAGGAGATGTGTGTGCTCGTGATGGGGGCATTTTTGGATATTTACGTGGAAATTTAACAATCAACATTTTGGACAATCTTTTCAATGTTTGGTGTTTGATCGAAATTTAATTATAATTATTATTATTATTATAATTATTTACTTAAATTCTTGATTATGAGGCTACACAGAAAACAATAGCAGTAACATATATTTATGAAAATCGGATCAGGCTTCTCCAAGTGCTATCGTTCTGAAATGTAAGTATACTTAAAAATGATAAGCAGGATTATTAAAATGATTACCAAAGTGGAATATCAAAATGTTCCACCTTTTTATTTCCGTTCTATTAAATCTTCTTCAGCTCAATCTAATAGTATTCAATTCTACTCATTTCTAAATTTCAAAGCCTATTTTGTGCATTACCTCTTAAGGATACACGAAAGAACCTTTTCTTCGCACATATAAAAAATTATTAAGGAAAGTTTGGTTTAGCTAACTTGGATACATAGGGATTTTGATGCCTTGATTACGAATATGAAAGTGAAAGTAGGGGCGAATTTAATTTTCGTTTAAAAGCCAAACAAAAAACAAAAAAAAAAACATTAAAAAACTATGTTTTTTGCATTTATTTGAACAAATAATGAAAATTTCAAAACTCGTTTTAGACAAAGGTTGTAGGTCTTATTAAAATACATATTTTATATTCTATCACCATCATCATTATCATTATCATCATCATCATCATCATCGGCACTACAATCGGGATCCGGTCTTGGCCTTATTTAACAAATCTCTCCACCGGTCTCAATTTCGAACCGATGTCATCCAGTTTGGCACTCCCAGGCTCTGGGCGCCTTGGTCTACGCCATCCCTCCATCGCAGACAAGATCTGCCGCGCTGTATCCTCTCATACATCCTGCCACAAAGGCCTTTCTGGGCAGGCTCCTCTTCGCTCATTCGAGCTAGGTGTCACGCCCACCGGAGTCTACCGAACATGTTTTTTCTTACAACATTAGCTTCAAGGTAGATCGCGTACAACTCATGGTTCTAGGGTCTCCATAATCGTCCTCCCTCACATACGGGGCCAACAATTCTCCTTAAGACCTTCCTCTCGAACGCGGCTAAGAGTTCATAGTGCCTTTTATTGAGCACCCAGGACTCGGATCTATACATGAGTACTGGCAAGACCATGGTCTTGTACAGTAGCAATTTGGATGTTTTGGATAAATTTTGGTATTTAAAGAGCCTTGATAGACCATAGTAGACTTTGTTGGATTTGATCAGCCGTTCGCGTATTTCTTCTTCCATATTGTTATCGGCTGATACAATTGCCCCAAGAGAGTTAAAGGATTGCACTACTTCAAATTCGTGCTCCACTACCCTGATAGTTTGACCAACGTTAGGTCTTCTCTTCGCAGAAGTTGCCACCATGTACTTAGTTTTTCCCTCATTAATGTGCTTTCCCAGTTTTGGTGCCGCCTGCTCGATCTGGGTGAAGGAGTCTTGTACAGCCGAATCGTCTATCGATGATGTCGATGTCATTTGCATTGGCAAGTATCTGGCTGGACTTGGTGCAATAGTCTCTGACGCCAGAGTCACGGGTTGCTTTCTCCAACGCCAGGTTGAAGAGGAGGCAGGCTAGCCGTCCCCTTGTCGGAGTCCATTAAAGATGTTTATTGGTTTGGACAGCAATCCCGCTATTTTTACTTCACTAGTTACGTTAGACATGGTCAATCTACAAAGTCGTATTAATTTGTATGGAATGCCGAACTCTCTCATGGCATTATATAGTTCTATCCTGGCTATGCTGTCGTAGGCGGCCTTAAAGTCTATGAATATATGATATAATGGAGTCTTAAATTCCAGACATTTTCCCATCGCCTGCCTAAGGGTGAATATCTGTACAATCACTGATTTCCCTGGGATGAATTATATTATATACATATGTATTCATGTATTGATGCTCAATAACATCTCTCGCTATAGAATATGCCTGCTTATAAGAAGCCACCGCCTACCTAACATGTAAACGTACAACATTTGGGTGTACTTGCCTAGAAGAGAGCTAAACGAAATTGTTACTGCTGCCACATTTTTATTGACGAATGATGACTCTAACATATGGGGCTATGCGATCTTGTAGGATAGAGGAGATCTTCTAGGCGGTACTCAGTAATGTTATACCTATAATTGCTGCACAGTGTGATATCTTCTTCTTCTTCTTCCCTTCTTATGTATGGAGTAAAGTATACCACGACGGCAATCTTCCGGCATCTCCTCTTGGTCCCATACATGCACCACGATCTCATGAATTGCGTGATGTAACCCTGCCCCTACTTGTTTGATCAGCTCAGCTGGTATGCCATCAGTTCCGGGGACTTTATTTGATTTGAACTGTCTTATGGCTTTTAATGTTTCCTCAATGCGTGGTGGCGGCAGCATTTGGTCTTGATTTTGCATTGGTGAATTCTCCAATTCTTCTGTGAGTTGATCATTTAGCAATTCATTGAAGTGCACTTCCCATCGTCCCAGAATGCCTTCAGGATCGGTGATCAGATTACCCTCTTTATCTTGGCAGTAAGTGCAGCGTGGTGTGTACCGCGTCATACTGCGGATTATTTGGTAGAACTTCCGCGCCTGGCGTGGCCATTGCTCTCTACTTTTCTCTATTTCACAGACTAGGTTTTTTTCCCAGGCACTTTTATTTTGTCTGTGCAGTTTTTTTTTTTTTTTTAGATCTTCTGAGCTCTTTGTGTTTCTCCTCGCGTACCCGCGTCCTATAACACTGCTGCATTGCCCGGTATGCAGCATTCTTACGCTCAGTCGCTGGTTTGCACTCATCATCAAACCAGTCGCTCCGATCTCTACGACTATTGCCTAAGATAGAGTGGGCAGTACTAATCACAGTACTCTCAAAGCGTGTCCATTTTTCTACTACGTCCGGCATGTTACGGACCTACCTCGCGTCCAGGTCACTTTTTATCCAGCGCCAACGCCGTTTTATTATTATCTTTCTACCAAGTAGAATTTGCACAAAGTAGTTTATGCAAATTAGCTACTTGTCGATTTGTTTTCCTTTTAGAGGTAGAGAGGGGAAACTTACGAAAGGGGATTAGTGGGTGTTAGGGGGGACCTGGATGCGAGGTAGGTCCGTAACAGGCATTCTGGCCTCAGGACTTACTCTACCTCCGTCGAGCTCTCCGAGGGCGAGTCTTAACACATGACCAAAGGCGTTGCCGGTGTTCTCATTGCGTAAGGTAGTCGTGTGGATTCGAACCTGATCCGTGGATACAATACATCTCCGTAAGGCAATCTGCGCTCGGAAAACTGTACCAACAAGATAGTGATCCGAGTCGACGTTGGCACCTCGGTACATACGTACCATCATCAGGCTCGAGAAGTGGCGGCGATCTATTAACACGTGGTCAATTTGGTTGCGACTGGCTCGTAGTCTTTTATCATTAGTAATCTCATCCAAACTATGGGACTTGACAACATTTTTTCGGTAGTAAATTTTTATAATGTGTTCCGGGTGTACTGCAAATATTGCTGTTAGGTAATTATTACCATTTTCTAAAAAGAATCTAATAACCATAAATCCCTTTTGCCTTAATTTTGTTGGAATTTGCAATTTGTCCTTAATTACTCGCGACAAGTAGCTGAGACAGGATTGGGGTTTTTTTTTTCTTCGAAAAAAGGAGTTTTATTACACCGGTTTAATTTTTTTAACTAATGCAAGCTTCCTCCCTCTTTCCTTACAAGCTCTAACATTCTTGATGGAAGAGATTCAAAATATTTGTTAATGAATTTTCATGGGATTTTGTCCCATTCACTTTTAATGACATCTTTATGATCTCTTACGTTATTGAATTATCGTCCACTTTGGTATACAGCTTTGGAGAGATGTCCCCATACATTCTCAATCATGTTGAGGTCTGGAGACAATTGGTCAGTCAGGACGAGAAACGTTGTTACGCTCGAAGCACTCTTTTACCTCCGGGCTGTGTGGATTGCTGCATTATCTTGTAGCAGGATGAAATTTTCCCCAAATTTTTCTTGGTTATAATGCACGATCTCTTCATCTGAGATCTTAAGGTAGTCGTCACTACTCATCCTGACATTTACGAGACAGATACTGGCCTTATTGTGGTATGATATTCCTGCCCAAACCATAACTCCACATCCACCTTTTTCTCATCGTCTTAAAAACAGCTCGTCCTTCCTCAAATCATGAAAATAATGACGAAATCCGCCAGGCCCATCAAGGCAAAAGCGTTTCTCAATGGTGTCAGTTTTCCAACGCTCTTTCCATGTTAAATGATTTCTGGTAAAGGTCAAACGAGCACCTCGATAACGTTGTAGTAGAGCGGGTTTTCTTGTCAAACGCGTTCTTTGAAGATTTTCTGCTTCAGCTAACACACGCTGAAAAGTTGTTAGTTTTTTGCCTACATTTGAAATTCCTGCTGATACCGCGATTTTCGTTCTTGTTATTATAGAATTTGATGCTTCTCTTAGTAGGGATCACCGATTTGCTGCTGTCAAGCTATATTTTCATTCAGGCACGAATCTTTTTCCGTAATGTTCTGTATCCTTTAAATACAATAGTTTGAAACAACTGTACGAATTCGACTCAAAAGTTTTGCAATTTTGTTGACAGAAAATTCATGTTGGCGCATTTTTTGAATGTTTTGGATCGCCGTGATGTGTTTTTTTATACCAAATTTAAACATACATCACTAACTTAGCCTAATTTTTTTTTAATAACTATTAAACTCATCTAACTCTACCTTAACCTGAGGAAAGCTAAGTCCATGTAAGCTTGTTAAAAAAGTGTTATTACTATGCCGCTTTCGACAGACAAATCTTTAGTTGCCATTCAACTAACAGAACTGCTGTCGTTGTTTATTAACTTTTTTTTCGATTTCTGTGAGATATCTTACTGCTGAATCGCAGCCACTCATCTTCTGTACATATCAAATCTATCCGCTTATTTACGGCCAATTGGCGAACGTGGAAAACCAACAGTATTCCGGATTCATCCTGAATGAGGCATATCATATCAAAACAAGAAAATGCCTCTAGTGGAACTAACTCATTGCGACGAACACTCTCATAATGTATGTTATGATATATGGTCGGGCAATGAGCCCTGAAAATTAAATTGTTGGATTTTGTTTAATTATATTTCTCTCAGGAGAGCGAACCTATAGCACCGAGTCGGCGCCCCGAGATACCATTAAATAACTGTTGAAATTCTTCTTCAACAATTACAATTTGTAACGCTCCGGAAACACTCGGGCGGCGAGGGAGTTCCACAGTTTTCCCGTTCTGTGGCGGAACGAGTTTTAATTTTTTTTTTGCCAATATTTGAGAGAGGTGTGTGTGACGTCGGGAGACGAACTACAAATTGATGCGATCCGTCGGACTGTCTTGTGGACCGCAAATATACCGAATTGCGCGGAATAATACCATGAATCTTCCGAGAATAGTCCCCGTGATAATATGTGTAGAACATACAAAGGTCATCCACGCGCCTTCGATGTGAAAGTGACCGCAGTGACGATGTCAGCGCTGTGTCATCGGCCAGGCGGATCGACCGTCTCTGTATACTTTACTTCAAGTAGATCGAGGGTATGCATGGGAGCGGGACTAATTTGAGATTTACCCAGAAGCGGGCACGGGTATAATTTGAGATTTACCCAGAAGAAGAAGTTGGGTAGCAGTACGATATTTTTTAGCTCTAAAAAGATAACTTAATTTTCTCGAGGCGAACCTGGGGATGTTCGATATGTGTTCATGGCATGATATGTGCCTACAGGCCGTGACGCCGAGTAAATTTATGCTTTCCCTAGATTCAGAGGCCTGGCTATTAATCAATAGCAGTTTAACCGGGGATCATTTTTCCTTATGAATGTTAAATATTGCGACTTCGTTGTATTGAAATCGATGGGATTTGCCTATTCCCCCTTTATCCAGATTCTTGTTCAGACAGTCGATCTGGCTGGTGCGACGTTGATGCATTAATCGGCTGATTACACGAAATTGAGGAAGTAAGTGTACTATCGTTCGCAAAACTGAAAATTTTGTTATCCATTGATTCTAACACATCATTAATGTCAAGAAAAAACAAGGTTGGAGCCAAAATAGAACCCTGATGCACCCGGAATTAACAGAATACTGATCCGAAGAAACGCCATCCACAACATCCCGGGTCGATCGATTCTCGAGGAAGCTGTGCACCCAGTCGCAAAGCTGCCGGAAAGGTTCGTATGAACGAAACTTGCTTAGTAACGCTTTGTGCTAGGCGCGGCCAAAAACCTTGGAGATATCCAATGCGATTCATCATGCTTTTTCAATTACATATGTCCAGATATCAGTTACAAAGGTCAGAAAGGTTTCCCTACCACGGAATCCGTATTAACGATCATTTAGAAGACCGTTGCAGTCCAAGTAAGAGGTGTGTAAGTAGAAACTCGGCTCTGAAGTGGATTGCATTAAGAACATACTTGAACGCATCCAATTCGCTTGCCATTTTGGATATATGTAGCTTAGTCATTGCTCTTTTTATGATTAAGTTTTAGTCATTTACAAGCTGTCATTCCGTGTGGATAAGTTGTATAAGAGATGGATGCCAATAAGAAACATTTACGCCTTTGCATTCTATTTTGATTGAATGGAAAAAAATGCCGCTCAATGCTGGAATTGATCAATTCGACTTTGAGTAAACATTCTGAGTCATTTAAGAGTAAAAAAGTGGTTTGCACGATTTTGTAAAGGAAATTTTAGTCTTGAGGACGCTACACGTCCAAGTGCAATAAAAACATTTTGTCGGCAACGAACTTCAAGTTTTACTATATGAAAATCCATGCCAAACTCCAGAAGAACTTGCAGAACAGTTAGGAGTTTGTGGCGGTTACACTAACGCCACTACTTACCTTTCCAATTACCCCAAAAACTGCCTGTCCTAAAGCTCCAAAACCCCTATTGTTTTTCGCTAATGCAATTGCATTAGCACCTGCAAACATTTCTCCCCCAAGGGCATTGTCGCATGCATCAATGCATCTCATCATTTTCCTGAAAAAAAAAAAAAACAATTCGGTTACCGTAATAAATCATGGAAACAGTATCTGCGCCCCTCTCTGTCAACGTATTCTGCTACACACGTGCGCAGCAGATTGTCCTGGCTTATCTGCATTCACGGCGGCCTTTTGTCCACCGACAAAAGCATATCGCAACTCGCGTCTAGCAGCCAAGAACCGAATTCTCTAGTAGTGTAAATATTCACACATGAATGACCCTTTGCGCCGGCATAGATGCTATACACAATCGCCATTGTGTAGGCATCTAATTTGCTTTAAGCACCAAGTTTTACTAATGACATCCAACCTATTTATTCAGCTGCACGCACATCACACATAATGCCCTTTGTTCGAATTTCTTTTCTACGGTTCGTCCACCCACGAGCTCGCGGCATGGGTAAACAAAGTGATCTCCGCGTAAATAACCGCACCCTCGCTAGGATCTATTTACCAGAGATCCTCCCGCATTGGTCTCTATCCGAAGGAAATTTTCACTATCTTTTCACCACACCACAAACTCACCCCGAAGTGAGGGTTGAATCGTTACTCGATCTTGGACCAGGGTTGCTGATAGGCGACGTCGAGTTTTACCCTCTAAGGAGTGCGCGCAGAGAGTCGAGTTTCGGTTGGTCAGTGCGATTCGTTGAGTGCGGACGAGCTATAAGTGTCAATCTTTCATTACTAACTAATATTTAAGAATGCAAGTGACTATCACTCTTGAGTGGTCCAATTAACGGGCACGGATTAAATACATACCAATTAAACATAAGAATTAGATGATAGTGTTGTGTTTTTACTTCGAGTGGTGAGTAAAAGATGGATATATGTATATGTTTATATTCGTTGGGATATTACTTTAAGGTTTGAGCCGTTTTAGGCTGTTATCCACACTTGTCTTCACCCAGTGGCTGCACGCAGTTTAACGGCTTCCCGCTTTAGAACGCCAGTGGTTTCCCGTTGCTGTTCCGCACAACCTTCCTCTGTTTGTCGGAACCTATTTAATTTTTCGTAAGGGGGCTTATCCGAACTCTCCAATATTTCGAGTCCAACGACGTTCAGGGCAGCCAGCTTTCGTGATGTTGGCAGCCTCAGTTGCTCGCCACTGTCTCCTGCCAACTCAAATTCCAACACCAAACAATAACCTTCAATCAGTCCGCCATAGACGAGTTCTTAACTTTATTACTATTAACAATTAACAAATTACTTTCAACATTAAACTTCTTTTATTTTAAAACCAAAATTCAGTCCTCCATGGACGGGTTCTTACTTCTTTTTTTTTTTACTTTGTTTCAACTTACTCCTAAAAACAACAGCAAGACTCAAAAAGACCAGCCCCTCTCTCTCCATCGCTCGCCATCTCGCCACTACTCCGAAAGGACACTTTACCTAACCGACCCAACACGATGCCGGTTCATGCCTCAGCTCGTATTTCATTGTAGAATTATTAATATAGAATTTTAATTTAAATGTGGATCATCAAATAATAATTTAGAGTTTTACATTGAATTGGAGCATCAAAAAATAGCAGATCTAAATCTTAAATTAGATCAAAAGAAAATAGACACAAATCTTTACTGCCTCTCGGTGGGGCAATGGTAATGGGGGGCTACGTAACAATAGATGATCCGTTTTGTTATCGTTAGTTTCAGCCCGCGGCCGACAAACAGACAATGGAATCTTAGTGGACCCGTTCCCGTACCGACACAAGACTAAGATATATATATATCCCAAAAGTTTCTCACCAAGCAATATAACTTCGATTGCTATAAGCAGCTTTTCTAATAAAGTTGAATTTGACAATAAAAACACGAGTTTCTACTTGCACACCAACTATGTAAACAACTGGGCGTAGATGGCCTCTTCCATCGCTTTGGATAATATATCACCATATTTTTAAAATGCAGATGTATAAATATCAGTTACGACGATCAAAAGGTTTCCCGTTGATCGGTTGCCACGGAATCCGTATTGATGAAGTACATTGCATTCCAAATATTTTATCAACTCGGCATTGATGACCTCTTCATCACCTTGGATAACGGAGACAGCAATGTTATCGACCGGTAATTTTGCGAGAGACATCTTTTCCCCTTCTTTGAGATTGGCTGAACTCGAGCGATTTTCCAGCAGGTAGAAATGATCATATATGCATGAGATCAGTGGAGGAGTTTGCTAAGAACCGCCGATAGTTTTGGAGCACCGTTTCTAAGGACTATTGCATGTATTCCGCCCGGACCGGTTGCTTTTTAACAGTGCAATCCACGGAAAATGCGTCGAAAAGCTCGTGGGCGAAACTTCAAATCCGTCATCGACTACTGCACTGCGCGATCACCGCGGCCCGGCATCGACAGTTGAATTCGCAGAAAATTAATTCGCGAACACATTGGCTTAATCTTTTGAATTCGTGACTAGTGTCCCAGTACCCGGCTTTATCGTAGGAAAGAGCTGAGGAAGCGAAGTTATTGTTAATAGTCTTCGCCACTGACTAGAAAGAACGCGAACCATTTGGGCACTCAAGTAATTTCTTGGTCAGTTTGCCATTGTAAATCCTCTTCGCGGTATCAAATGTCTGATTGCACGCTTTTCTGATTCGGATAAAATTCGTTCCGTTGCTCTCCGTGGGATTGGATCACCATTGCTTAAAATCTTCATTTTTTGCCAATGTAATTTGCTCCCATTTTTTGTCAAACCAATGCTTATCAAATGTATTTCGATTGATGAAATGCGGAATGCAAAACTCAATACCAAGAGGAACAATCTCTGTGATTGGCTCAGCCCGTGCATCAACAAAAGAGTCTTTAAAGCACACATCTGACCACGCAATGGATGCAAAGAAATTCCATAAATCGTCCCAGTGATCAGCCCTATATCTCCATACTCGGTAAAGCTGCTTAGATTGGTAATTAGTTTGAAATATAGGTGGTTGCGCAACTGATATCAAGCAGTGGTCTGAGTTTCCCAGTCGCGCAATCGTTTCCACGGCATAAATGCCCGCCTCGAATGTCAGAAATAAATCCAGGGTGGCTGCAAAATCACCTAAGTCATACGGCATTCTCGTAGGACCCTCCACGAGTTGAGTCAAATGGCAGCTAACAGCGAACGTCGTTGTTGTGGAATCGTTGTCACGATGTAAATACCCAGCTCAGATGTCAGAAACATATCCACGGTGTTCGCGAAATTACCTCTGTCTGCCGGCATTCACTCGTAGAGGAAGAGTTGAGTCGAATTGCGGCTAACATCGAACTTTTTGGCCAGCCTCCCAGCCTCGTCAGTTCTGTTAGAATGTACCGATCAGTCTGAGTTGTATACGTTAAAATCGCCAAGGATGATCATTTCAGAAGCCGGGTGGTTGATCTGTATCCAGTTGACGGTACGTGAAAGATGTTCAGAAAATGTCGCTGGTTGGTTGTCGGCAGAGACAATAATGAAATTTCACGGACCTCTTCAGCACGATTTTCATTCGAATGATTGCTAAGTTATTAGGTTGTAACGCTTCTTCCTCGATATAGATTGTAAGTCGTATCCTGGGCAACGATTGTCAGTTGATGAGTCGACCTGGGTCTCGGTTAGGACTAGAATATCAGATTGCGCTGTTTGTAAATTTAGTGGACAGCGTTTACATTCGGATTGGTGAATCGGATGCCCCTGATGTTACAAAATACCGTTACTAGTTGAACGTTGAAAGTGTTTCGCCGTCGGGCCCGATTATGCTGAGACGAGTTGTTTACGGTTCGGTTATTTATGAAAACATTTGTATGATGTTCACCCATACATAGTCCCCCTGGAGATCAGAATCGGGAATTACAATAGTTTGCTTCCGAAATCCTTTGTCTCAGAAGGTACCATCATGACTTATCTCTTTTTCAGCCTAGGCCACGGAATTCGTGTTAACGGTCATTTAGAAGACCGTTGTATTACAAGTAATAGGTATGCAAGTAGAAACTCGGCTCGTTTAGTCATTTACAAGCTGTCGGGTACATAGTCGAAATTTTCTGCCGACGATATTGTGGAATGGACGCCGTGATGGGGTGGTGTCTCACTTTGGGTTCGACTTACCACCTTAACCATCCTTTTCTTGGACCGGTCAGCCAAGCTCCGAAAGATGGCCAGGAATACTTCCGACAATTTCACAGAGCCTATAGCTGGATGGGATGCTATTTAACCGGGCGCCCAGACGTTGGGATTCCACCTACCACTCGGCCTTCAGTCGTTTTTACGACAAGTCGGCCCAGCTGTGAGTATATCCTAACACTCTACTCACAAGGCTACTTCCACTAACAACTAGGTTGTTATTATAAAAAGCTGAGGTAGCAAACGATACAAATCTGATTTCTTACTTCCTGTGGTCTTATTTTCAAGACGTCTTTTCGGTTACAATGATAAAATTGCGCCAGCTAGAGCTGTAGTTAACATGGTTAATCACAAAATGCCGATAAGACCATGCCAATAAACTTTCTCGTAAGGTGTCATTGTTACTTAAGGAATCTTTTTGTTAACACTGTTATCGAGTAGGGGGAGGTCAGGTAACTTAACATGTTGGATTGTAGTACCAAAAGCACAGAAAAGCTTCGTTTATGTGTTGAGGTAGGGGGAGAGGAACGGGCTTGGTGTGTTGGTGGATTGACCATCTATGCCTGGTAGCCCTGATGATTATGAGTTGGGTGTGAATTCGTGAACGACTGGTGATAATTCTATCCTTGTCTGCCCTGAATTAAGGAGGTATCCTGGTGTAGAAGACCAAAAAAAAAAACCGTCTAGAAAAAACTATTTAATATATATTTGTGCAAAATTGAGCATTTATTGTGGATACATAGAAGTGTTTAAATTAATTTTTACATTAAATGTTATGCATAAAGAAGCAAGTAGCATCACCGCAAAAAAAAGGTTTTTTCTGCGGTATACACTGCAGAGCCTCGTTGGATGATCCGTAAAAAAATGGTTTTGTTTAGTTTATGAGTGTAGTCAATTGATGAGTATTTAAGGTATTTAACTTTTTTTTTTTTTTATAAAAAAAACGAGTAAAAAAGGTCATTTATTTTTATTTATAACTTTTTATAAACAACATTTTAACTTCTAAGAATACATTCATCAAGTGACAAGTTAACTAACCTTTCATTTAAAAAAAATCGTATGAATTCATCTGTAAAATTATGAGTTATTTTGCACACGCGTTTCAAAAACATAGTTTTGAGAAAAATGCATTTAAAGCGGCTGCCTCTGGAATGAGTACAATCTGTACATTCTTCGCTGTACAGTGTGCTCGGGCATGCGTACTTTTCGAGCTCATTTTGACCCGCTAAAATATTCTGCAAGTGGTATACTGTCGATTAACACGAAAAACATCAAATTGTTGAAGCCGCTGCACCAGGAAACTTCCTTAGGAATAATGTATATTCAAATAGTAAATATACTGTCGATGAATGGTACTTGTATCGACGAAGCCAAGGGACTATCAATTCTCGGCACTCGAATTAATTCGACTCTTAAATGAAGAGACTACGTATTTGAATCTGCGAAAAGTGCGGGGAGTTCCTTAAGAGAAGCAAAAAATACTTCACTCGATCCAACCTGGCCACTGATTACAAGGCGTATATTCGTGCCAAAATAGAGCTTAATATATCTCATATTTGGTCAGGGGCATCCAGCACTACTCCTCCATAGTATACTGGTTAGTATACCCGCCTGTCACGCGGGAGACCGGGGTTCGATTCCCCATCGGGGAGCCTCTGGCGCGAGACTAATGACCTTGCCCGAAAAAAAAACAAATCATTATGGAAAATTAAACAAGCCTCAGGACTTGCTAAATAAGGCCAAGACCGGCTCCCGGTTGTAGTGCCGATGATGATGATGATCCAGCACTACACTTGCGCGATAGGATGCAAAATCGAGCAGTGAACTTACTGTGGACCCAGCTGTAAGTCGATCAATTCCTCTGTTAGAACATAGGCGCACCGTATCATGCCTGTCTCTTTTTTATGAGTATTATCATGGTCGTTCTTCTACTGAACTTGATGAATGTGTTCCGCGTCTTCAGACATTTTCCCGTGATACCCATCAATCTGTGAATGCGCATCAATTCACGTTGAAAGTCAACTTCAGACGCACAAATATACGTAGAGAGGCATTATTTAGCTGATCCATCACACGCTGTACTTATATGCAAATTATATTTTATTAAACCTTTTTGAGTTTATTAACAATCGCCCATCACACTTATATGCAACCCTCGTGACCGCCTTCGTCAATCGTCTAATACCAACTCCGCTCTTTTTCCTTCGTTTCCTCGAACGAAAACTTTTTCTTTCATCCTGCAGATCGAAGGATCCTTTCTTTTGTTTGTATGGCCCTTTTCCCACATGCCATTTCCTTTCTTTATCTTTCCCGGATTGGGGTCAAAGGGGAAACACAAAGGAACAATCAACAAAGGATCTTGCTGATGAGCAATTACGATCCTCCATACCGGTCGGCGATAAAACGCACATGTGGTTCGTTTATGGCGCAAGTTGTTTGTTTTAAATTGGTTTAGTGAAAACGGAAAATGATGCTGATTGTGGAAATGGATTTGGGTAAACAAATTTTTTAGAGGATCATAAAATTACAGACCTGCATTTTATGATTCTCAACAATTTTGTTTGAAAATGGGTCATCGGGTCCGCACATTTGGATGCAAGGAAATTATTCGTGTCGACCTACGGTTCGTTTATCACGTATTTGGATTATTAAATTGAATTCAATGTGAGCCAATTGAACGTTTAATTCAATTTGTTTGCTATTGGATTGATGTGAGAATAATTAATGTATGGGGGCAACGCTAGGGGTTGGAGAGCACTTCATAAGTGGATGGTTTTGTGTGTACCGCAATTAATGGTGGTGACTGGCTCCAAAGAGGTAGGTATTAAGGGGTGGGCGGTTTTGGAAATAATAATAAGAAATCATAAGAGAGTATTGAAGTTTGAAGGAATCTAGTATAATAGATATGTGAAAAAATAGATAATAAGAAAAGGATAGATGGGCCATAGTACCACCTGCGCTGCACTTCGTATCCGACGTTTATTTGCCCAAGTATTACTTACTTATACAAAGGCAGTTTGATAAGGCAGTGACTTTTCGAATATCCAGTGTAGTAACTTTACATGCAACACATCTCCCACCAACTCCCAATTATAAATAAACTACTGTCAAAGTTTGAGCAAGCTGTGTGAATTAGTTTGTGTTTGACAGCCATTGAAATCAGACGACCTCGTGAATTTGGATGAAAATGAAAAAAAACTGAAATTCGTGGGCTGATTAACCAAAATCAATAACTTAGGCTACGAACTACTATCCAGCATATTCCCAGATTTAGCCCCCTGCGACCATTTCCTGTTTCTAAATCTGAAGAAATTGCATTTTCCCGCCGCACTAAAAATATGCAGTCGAATATGTGAATATGCATTTGTTTACTTTGGATTCCAAAAGAAGAGAGAAAAAAACCTGGTCCCCGAACCTAAAAGTGGTACTGAGCATATTGTTGATTTAAGATACGTAAGGTGGACTTCTGGGGGTTCTTTAAGGCGCCTGAACAACCTTCCATCGGCCTAACCGAACTTCCCTTTCCCCTACCTGCAAATCTCATTACATACCATAAGCAGCTTACCTCCAGATGAGCAGTCAAGCCCCCCTGCAACAATACTTACCTGGAAGATTTTAGCCGTGGCAAAATCATCTAGAACGATTACGATTTGCTATTTTGCTATCGCATTGGCATCTATAGAAGTTCACCAGGGGCATGCTTGCATTCAAGCCATCATGTCCTAAAATCCAATTCGGTTTTTCCATCGTGTAACCGACATAAACATCCAAACATGTCAATTCGCATGGCTGAGAAGCATTTTCCTCATATTCGGCATGTCATGCTTACCCTTGCCTTATCGGCAGACCCATCGGCCCATCGTCCTATCAACAATATACAGTATAGCCATCGCTGACTATCCACAAGCGATCGAATGTTGTTTAAAGTAAACACACACTCGATCCATCGACCTAGGAGACGTTACATTTCGAGTAGAATCGAAGTGACGCTTCACACCATGGCAAAAGTGTAAACAAACACTGCTTCCATGCTCCCCAGATACAGCTGCAGCCGATAGCTTCCCTTCCACGGTAATCTTATATTGCACCCATATCCTGAGGTTCGCAACACTTGCGACCAATTCCCTTTCATCGGTTATCAACCAATCATGGAATTTGGGCATGGATATGATCATTGTTTAGACAATCTTACCCATGCCATGCCCTATGATGACCCACCAGCAAATCAAAGCAAACACACAGTACCTCACTGCGTTTGTTTTGTTTACTAACCGCCGGTCCATGGTTCCCCTGGGTGAGACGTTAGCCTGCACATCTGCAGGTCAAATCCCTCACCACCATGAATAACTTCCCGCCTTGTGCTCCAGGGCCATACGGCTAAAGCAAACAACCCAAATCTCCGGTTGACCTAGCATCTCCAGTACATCTCATCATTTGACCCTTCAAATAGCGTTTTTGTTTACTTTGAAGTAAAAAACCTATTCCGTTCTCAGGCGTGGATCATCGATGATTTATGACCACATTGCCTGCAGCCTCTGATGTTCGTACATTTGTTTGATCAGGTGTCGGCGATCGTTGTCTGTATTGCAGGCTAAGGGGCATCGTACTTGTCCTATACGGACACATGGGGAATCCTCCCATTTAACCCCTTTCTCGATCACCATTGGCTGCTGTCAAGTTGATCCGTTTCGCTCCTCCTACATCGATGCGATCCAGCACCGTTGAATCTGACGGATGTGGGTGGCATCGAGGAGTCATATTTGAATCGCGCACCGGACCACACGTGTCGAGGACGTTGCACACACGAACTAAAAGTCAAGTTCATTTCCCCGAGCATCCAATCCGTCGGTTGTCGTTAAAATTGTACTTTCGATTTTCTACCACAGTCGTTCATACAAATTGTCAATTCAGTTTCTTGGTACTCGGCCTAATAAATAGAGTGAATGTAAAATTCTCTCCGGTACGGCAAGGAGTGCGAGCACCATATTAAACGTAGCATTTTGTTGAAACTAAAGTTTAAGAGAACACTAAATTAATGGACCTAAAATTGTGAAACTAAATATATTTGAAGGAAACTTGTGTAAAATAAAACAAAAAAGAAATTATTAACAATAAAGCAGTGATAACCAGCAATCTCCAAGCGTTTTAATTGTTCCTGTTCTCCCTGCTGCGTACTGATCCTTACACATTCTACAGTGACGACGAACTAAGTTGACTTCAATCACAAGGACCACAGTCAATCGTAGTGCCTCAATTTTAAGTGGAAGTTTAGCGAACCTAGCGCCCATTCCGGTGCACTGACTAAGCATCCCCACACAGACTGCCCTACCGATAATTAAGATTACAGGACAGGAACAGACGTCGGCGACTGTTTAGAATACCCAATCCGATAATTAAAATTTCGGAAGTAGAAGTATTCTTTTCTTCGATGCGAGTTTGTCTTTTAAATACCAGGTGTACCGGTGTGAAGTGAGCGTCAAGATACAAATGTATCGATAGGGAACGTTTGTTGTGAACGAGCCCATATATTTTTTTATTTGGTTGCTATGACATCTGTCAAACTTATTTAGTATGCATCAAGTCATTGTAGAAACAACATCTTTTTTTTTTTAATCATGTTAAAAATGTCGAATTTTGTACCAGAAAATGATGATTTGCGGAAAGCATTAATTTTTTGTTTTCATTTGAATAAAAGTGCTGCAGAGTCGCATCGAATGCTTGTCAAGGCTTATGGTGATCATGTTCTATCGGAAGCAACATGCAAAAGATGGTTTAAGCGGTTCAGAGATAATGATTTTGATGTGCAAAATGAAGAACATGGAAGACCACCAAAAAAGTTTGAAGACGCCAAATTGCAAGCAATATTGGATCAAGATGACACTTTAAGTCAAAAACAAAGGGCACAAATGTTAAATGTTGCACAACAAACAATTTATGACCGTTTAAAAGCTATGGGAAAGATCCAAAGGTGTGCCACATGAATTGAATGACAGGCAGATGGAAAAGCGAAACACCACATGTGAAACGTTGCTTCAATGACACGAAGAAAGTCAGTATTGCATCGAATTGCGACTGGTGATGAAAAATGGATTTATTTTAAAAATCCTAAACGCAAAAAATCATGGGTACATCCAGAAGAAGCGTCAACATCGACTGCAAAGCCAGATCGGTTCGGAAGGGAGTGGTGTATCATGAACTTCTAAAATCTGGCGAAACTGTTGATGCGCAACGCTACCGACAACAAATGTCAATTTGAACCATGTATTGATCGAAAAACGACAAAAATGGGCCACAAGACACGGAAAGGTAATTTTGTTGCATGATAATGCTCCGAGTCATACAGAAAAACCCGTCAAAGAAACAATAAAAGCTCTCGGCTGGCAAGTTTTACCCCACCCGCCGTATTCACCAGACTTGGCTCCTTCCGACTACCATTTGTTTTCATCGATGGGACACGCATTGGCTGAGCAGCATTTCAATTCCTACGAAGAAGTCGACAATTGGGTCTCCGAATGGTTTGCCTCAATAGATGACCGGTTTTATTGGCGTGGTATCCACAAATTGCCAGAAAGGTGGTCGAAATGTGTAGAAACCAATGGCCAATACTTCGAATAAAATTTTTTTACTTTTAAAAAAAAAAGTTTTTTACTTTAAAAAAACGCTCACTGCATACCGGTACTCTTGGTACATATAGGGCGCTTTTTATGAGGTTGTCTTTCCCTGTTCTAGTGTATAGAGAACCCCAATGATTTTACTTGAACTGCTTATGCAGGAGAAGTTCCCTTTGTATGTCCCACTTATTCTACGAGGGTAGGTCAATAAGTCCTTAGAAACGCCTGGGATGACGTTCGTAGCATCGCTAATGGTCTGTTTTTAGTAAGCATCATTCCTCACTAGGTATTTGTCAATTTTCAATTTGTTTCATGTTTGAATTTTGCATGATAAATTGGGTATGAAAAAAAAATATCTGAGAGATGGGTGCCGCATTTTCTCTCAGATCAGAACTTTTGTAATGCATGCGTCGCAACCCAGATGAGTTTCTGCGGAGATTAGTAACTGTAGGTGAAACGGGGATTCACCACTACACTCCCGAGACGAAAAAACAGTCAAAACAGTTGTTTGGTACATGCGGACGGGATCCAAAGTAGGCAGAGACAATGAAATCACTTGGAAAGGTTATGATTACTGTGTTTTGGGGTGCACGTGATATTATCTTTATTGACTATTTGGAAAAGGGATACAATAACTGGACAGTATTATGCGTCATTATTACGTGAGCTAAATGAGAAAATAAGAAAAAATCGTCCTGATTTTGTAAAGAGTTATTGACCCGTTCTCGTACTTTCTTAGACTGTAATAATACATCGTACAATAAGTCCCTAAACTAACTCAGAGATGGCGCCTGTAATGAAAAATCTATTTGTGACTTCAAGTAAGTTTTAACCTTCAAACCAAATTTTATGACAACCGGACTAGAACATATTGAGTTATTGACTTATTGACCTGCCCTCGTATTTCCACCCACATAAAGTGTTCATTTAACTTAATTTTTTCAACTTTTTCTGAATTTTGAAAGTTCTATCTAGATTTCAGATATATTGGGTAGATTGCCTTTAGTAGAATTTTGAAGAGACAAGATGAAGGACACATCTGTCCTTGTCTCGCTAAAATCGGCCGTCGCCAACCCATTTTTTTTTTTTTATTCAAAGATCAGTCTCAATTGGCGTACTAGGTGTAAGGACGCCAATAAATTAATCTAAATAAAAACGCTGGTCGAAGGAATTCCTTAACCCCTACGTCACCCGATCACTCTACACAACTTTTGTCATCTTGCGATAACCAGAATCACCCACATCCGTGAGGAGTTGGGCGCGGTCTCGAGATATCTGTAAAGAAAAGAAAAAAAAAGGGGGGGTGTATCCAAGCATAGTGTGGACAGTGTTAGTCCAGGTGTTCTCTAACTACTTGTATGGAGGGATGGTAGGAAAGAAATCATACAAGACTAGTAGGTCTTGAGTGCGGTAGTAAACGCAGATCACGTCTTTGACGTCTGATGATCTGCGCTTTGGTCGGTGTGTGTATGTTTGAGCCGTCTTGTACTGTGCGTATGGTGTGTGTATGGTTTGTTAACAGTAGACCTTATGGAATGGGTCCAGGAATCCTCTATTATAAAGGAGAATGTTGTTGGGAAGGGTGCTTTCTTCAGTTTTGTACTGGAGAAGAAATTGTGGTGGTCTGATCCGAAGAGATCGAAAGAGAGAATGGTCAAGAACGCAAGACTCCCGTACAAGTGGGTTCTCGCTGTTCTGAATGCTTCGAGGTATTTGTATGCTAATTGAAGCAAGTACTCGTCGATAGGGGTAATGCAAGATATTTCATCCTGTCCTGTGGTCTAATTGTAGTATCTCCCATCTTTATTCGAATATTCTGAGAATATCGAGAAGTAGGTTGGAAGTGTTTACTACTCAGAATTATAGCTACTGCTTTGGATGGGTTAAGCCGAATTTTCCATCGACTGTAATACTGATACAGTTCGTCCAAGTGACGGTTGAGTCGATTTGTTCCGAGTTTAGGGCCTTTGGATGACGTGTACACTAGGACGTCATCCGCATAGCATATCTGGTTTACTCTCCCGTCCACAGCGCGAGGAATATCGGAGGTGTAGATATTAAATAAGATCCGACCTAGAATGGAGCCCTGTGGTACGTCTACAGCGGCGTGAAAAGTTCGGGAAAGCTTTCCATTCACTCTAAGTTGGAAGATTCTGTTTCGAACGAACTGGTAGATGATACTACATAGCGTTCTACTGAGACCAGTATTCAATAATTAAAAAACGAGACCTTCGATCCAAGTTGTGTCAAAAGCTTTTTCAATGTCCAGGATCACCGCAACGGTGGGTTCCTTATTAAAGAGCCGCACACAGACGTGGTTTTGAAATACGTTAAGAGCCATACTGCTATGCGCTCTTCGATATCTAAATTGGAAATCAGGTATTAGGTTCCTGGCACTGATAAAGTTATTTAGTTTCTCGTATATGAATTTTTCATATATTTTGCTGATGCAAGTGAGAAGCTGGAGAAAGCTTGAGGGGTGACACGTTGGTTTCCCAACTTTTGCTATGGCACAAATAATAGCGTGCTTCCAAGCTTGGGGAATGATCTTTGAATACAAAATTCATCACCCTTTTATACAAAATCTTATCGGAATTTTGTATCCCGAATGCATCAAAATGCGAGCAGAATCTCGAAAAAGATACTGGCTGGAGTCGAATGTTTGTTTTTTGAGATAAGATTTCGGTTAGGCGAATTCTCGGACACATGAGCGTGAGTATGGAAATTGAACATCTGGTTCAATTTACCATGTTTGCTTTTGTTTGAGGATCTGGGGAAATTGATGTATATGGATGATAAACGAATATTTGATTCGTTTACCAGGAATTTTGCTAGATTGGGAAAATGTATTTCTGGATTAGTTGGATGATTATGAGGAGTTGGGAGCAAGGGCGATAAACGAACATTTGATTCGTTTATCGCAAATTTTCAATTTAGATGATTGCTTTTTGAATTTTTGTTAAGGATTATGGGATTTGGATGTATGTTTGGGGGAAGGGGATGGTAGGGCTTTTCAGAGCACTACAGTAACTGTTATATGCTACTTTTTCTGGATTGGGTTATCAGCCAATCTTCGAAAGGATTTCTCCTAATATTTTTACGGAACTTACATCTTAAGGCGGTGGTATTTTACTGGGCGGTTGAGCGTTTGAACCCAACCTTCTCTTCAGTAATTTTACCCGATTGTCGCAATAGTTAGAGTCGTAAGTTGAATCTACATGTGCACAATCATCCTTACATCAGCCGACATTTATGAGAGAATCAACAACATGTGTGAAGGATATTTCTGTTCTCGGAGATATTTAGTGAAGTATTTTGTTTTGCTCGACAAGACGCCACTTGAGTTAGGGTGGAAAGACTTATGTATAAAAAGCAAGGTGAGCTCGTGGGTAGAGGAAAGCACATTTTAATTGTTAGCATTCTAAAAAAAGTGATCATAGATTTAATCCAGAGGCATTTATTACACGGGGAAATTGGATCTTCCTAGATCAAACTCCCTCCAAAAATCCTCATATAAATTTCTAACTCTTGAAGAATAAAAGTCAGCAAGCAGCTGTATCCCGCTCACTCTATATGTTGGATCTTCCTATATCAAACTCACCCCAAAAATCCTCGTCTAAATTTCTAACTCTTGAAGAATAAAACTCAACATGCAGCTGTATCACCGGCTCACTATATAAGTTGGATCCTCCTTTATCAAACTCCCCCCAAAAATCCTCGTCTAAATTTCTAACCCTTGAAGAATAAAACTCAGCGAGCGGCTGTATCACCGGCTCACTATATAAGTTGGATCTTCCTTTATCAAACTCCCCCCAAAAATCCGTCTATATTTCTAACCCTTGAAGAATAAAACTCAGCAAGCAGCTGTATCGCCGGCTCATTGAATTAAGCTTCTGCAGTTTTTGATAAATCGTGGCCAAAATAATGACTCTTTCCTTTTCTTTTTTCTTGCGCGAAACTCCTCACACACACACACTCCAAATTGTGTATCGGCCTGCATGTCAGACAGAACGCACTAAAAGTCGAACCGAAATGCTCCTCAATTGAGAGTCACGGGATTGGAAAGATGAAAAAAGGCGATAAGGAGAGAATCAACTAGAGAGAGAATAGTAGGCAAATCGAAAATACTTTACATCACCAAATAAAATACAAATACATCACTATACACCTACTGGGATCATCGCGGATTTGGTAGTGTTCTCTGTTTCACCATCGCACCTACACTCTATTACCCTTTCGGAGCAAGATGCGTCTATACACGTGAGAGGAGCTTTTTGGGCTCGCCGTCCATTGCGCGTACATTTTTGCAACAGTGTGTGGGATGAGAATAGCTTAACGAGTGCATACGAGGAGCAGGCAAAGTGCTTTCTCGTTTTCCTTTTCGCCATATCCTCTTCCTTTGTTCCCAACTGCACCGCACAGATACCTGCAGAGATGTATCTTCTGCAAATGAGCAGAAAGTTCATACAAAAAGCAAAAAAGAGAAAAGAAAAAAAAAAAGGTGAAGTTTTTGAATTGGAATTGTACAAATGTTTTATATGCGACGCTGTACAGCTCACCAACATACGCTAAATGAGGGCAGCGCGCGCTCTTTCTCGCGCTCTTTGTTTCAGCGGTGCGAATTTTCGCAATTCGTTTTGGTGTATGTGCAAAAATATCCATGGAGCAACGAAAAATCCGTAGAAAAAAAACGAATATCGAAAATGAATCTTGTATGAGTGTATGAAAGTGTACCCGAAAAAAGTACCCAACCAGTTGGGATCAAACCAACAACTCCATGGCAAAAAAAAGGAAGGAGGAAAAAAAATTAAGCGCGTCGTGTCGCCTCGCGCTGCTGCCCCCAACTTGAGCGGTGCTAGTTGACGCTTTTGCTTGGCTGTGTTTTTCATCTCTCTGTGTGTTATATTTTATATATTTTATTAATTTTCTGTTCTTTCTATTTGGGGGCACATTTTCAGTTTGAAGATTACATTTAATCCGTTCAGAAGGACTGCCACGGTTTAACCACCGGTTTTTTTCTCACAATTTTTTGGGTTGGTCTACAATTGTACTTCTTTTACACTTACTTATCACCATCGTCTTCGCCATCGCCTTCGCCTTCATCTTCGCCTTCGGCATCGTCATCGCCTGCGCCTTCTTTATCTGCATCTTCGCCTTCTTCGAGTTGTTCTTGCTTGTCGGCGGTTTCGGCTTCGACTTTGGCTTCGGCTTTTCCACTTTGTTGTTGTTGCTGTTTGTGCTTTTTCCTCGTCTTGTATTTTATCTTTTCTTGAACACTATTTTTTTTTGTCTTGTGTTGTTTTTTTTTTTACTTCTTTCGATTGGTTCTCTTGATTTTGGGTACCTCAGCCGCATGCAACTTACTGTATCTTGTGGGGGTATCTTTCGGCTGAGGCAAGCGCGCGCTCCAACATACTTACGCGAAGTCGTCCCAAGGAGAAGAAGGACGAAGATGATGTTTCTTGTGTGTGCAGAATGCAAAATAAACTAATAGTCCCTTTAGAAGTATTTCGATCACAGTTCGTTTTTGGCTTTTGGTATTTTTTTTTTGTTTTACTCTTATTTTGTTGCTGTTGATTTTTGTCGTTTTGTTTTAAGTTCTGTTGTTGCTCAAAATCGTTTGTGTCGCTACTTTGATCAAGTTGATTTTCTATCTATGTATATTTAGATTTCTGGTTTCTTAGTTCGGGATGTTTTGGTTGGGTTAAAGGGGCACTTGAAGTTCCAAGAAATTCGAAAGTGTGCAGAAATATAAAACAACAAAATGATACAAAAATAATAATAAGAAGATAACGAAAGGAATGAAGTGGTGGACCTGTGCATATCGTTGCTTTGCACTACGAATGAGTGTCTGAGTCCTTTTTTCTGTGTGCCGAACTAGATTGTTCTCCTTTTCATGATTCATAAATTGAGAAAGGAAAGAAAAGTGTTGCGTTTTGTTGCTTTAGAAGTGCCAGTTTTTCACGGTCAAAATCGAAATAAAGTAAAAAGAGAATGTGCTCAAGGATATTCGACACCGGGTACGTCAAAATGAAGAGAAAACAAAAGACTCGGTGAATCGGAAATGTGAAAGAAAAATTTTATACATCAATTTTGTTGATTATAACGTGTGAAATATTTGAATTGTTTTGTGTTGTTCTTTTTTTATCTTGTTCTCCCTGTAATTGATTGTTATTGTCTTGGCTTTTGAAATGCACACGCGACCGTACCGAGTTTCTACTAATTGAGACTATTTGTTTTTATTCTTGAAATACGTGCGCAATTATTGTGTATCCTACGCCAAATGTATTATCTTGACTGTGCTTTAGCAGTTAGATTATAATGATCCCGCCAAACGGATTTCTGCTATGTGCCCCAGTAAAACTAAAAACTACAAGATCAACATCAAAAAATCAAATAAAAGTGATTCCTAAATATGTGACAACATTGTCGACTAATTTGCAATTCATGCATGTTCTTAAAATCATTTGTATTTCAACGCATTTTCAACGATAAGATGAGGTTCAATACATTTTTTATATTACCTGTTGGGTTTGAACGACAAAATTATAATATTTCCGATCAGAAAAGTGTTCTACTAGTTAATTGTTTTGAAATATATATTACTTGTTGGGTTTGAACGACAAAATTATAATATTTCTGACCAGAAAAGTGTTCTCTTAGTTATATGTTTTGAAGCATACATTACTTGTTGGGTTTGAACCACAAAATTATAATATTTCCGATCAGAAAAGTGTTCTACTAGTTAATTGTTTTGAAATATATATTACATGTTGGGTTTGAACGACAAAATTATAATATTTCTGACCAGAAAAGTGTTCTCCTAGTTATATGTTTTGAAGCATACATTACTTGTTGGGTTTGAACCACAAAATTATATTTCCGATCAGAAAAGTGTTCTCCTAGTTAAATGTTTTGAAACATACATTACTTGTTGGGTTTGAACGACAAAATTAAAACATTTCCGATCAGAAAAGTGTTCTCCTAGTTAAATGTTTTGAAGCATACATTACTTGTTGGGTTTGAGCCACAAAATTATAATATTTCCGATCAGAAAAATGTTTTCCTAGTTAAATGTTTTGAAACATGCATTACTTGTTGGGTTTGAACGACAAAATTATAATATCTCCGATCAGAAAAGTGTTCTCCTAGTTATATGTTTTGAAGCATACATTACTTGTCGGGTTTGAACCACAAAATTATAATATTTCCGATCAGAAAAATGTTCTACTAGTTAAATGTCAAAGCATACATTACTTGTTGGGTTTGAACGACAAAATTATAATATTTTCGATCAGAAAAATGTTCTCCTAGTTAAATGTTTTGAATATATTACTTGTTGGGTTTGAACCACAAAATTATAATATTTCCGATCAGAAAAATGTTCTCCTAGTTAAATGTCAAAGCATACATTACTTGTTGGGTTTGAACCACAAAATATAATATTTCCGATCAGAAAAATGTTCTCCTAGTTAAATGTTTTGAAACATACATTACTTGTTGGGTTTGAACCACAAAATTATAATATTTCCTATCAGAAAAGTGTTCTCCTAGCTAAATGTTTTGAAACATGTATTACTTGTTGGGTTTGAACAACAAAATTATAATATTTCCCATCAGAAAAGTGTTCTCCTAATTAAATGTTTTGAATATATTACTTGTTGGGTTTGAACCACAAAATTATAATATTTCCGATCAGAAAAATGTTCTCCTCGTTAGATGTTTTGAAATATATGTATTACTTGTTGGGTTTGAACGACAAAATTATAATATTTCCGATCAGAAAAGTGCTCTCCTAGTTAAATGTTTTGAATATATTACTTGTTGGGTTTGAACCGCAAAATTATATTTCCGACCAGAAAGGGTTCTCCTAGTTAAATGTTTTGAAATATATATTACTTGTTGGGTTTGAACGACAAAATTATAATATTTCCGATCAGAAAAGTGTTCTCCTAGTTAAATGTTTTGAATATATTACTTGTTGGGTTTGAACAACAAAATTATAATATTTCCGATCAGAAAAGTGTTCTCCTAATTGTGTTTTGAAAGTAATAGTTGAATAATAAACCATCTTTAACACCATAAAATGATAATGAACTTCTGTTAGTTGCAACGATTTTCTGAGCCAAGAACAGCAAATAAGTGGCAACATACTACTTTTAAATATTATAGGCATTTTGTTGCACAGAGTACGGACAGAGTGATGTCTACCAGGTGTACCGGTATGAAGTAAGCGTTTTTTTTAAAGTAAAAAACGTTTTTTTTTTTTTTAAAGAAAAAAACATTTTATTCGAAGTATTGGCCATTGGTTTCTACACATTTCGACCATCTTTCTGGCAATTTGTGGATACCACGCCAATAAAACCGGTCATCTATTGAGGCAAACCATTCGGAGACCCAATTGTCGACTTCTTCGTAGGAATTGAAATGCTGCTCACCCAATGCGTGTCCCATCGATTAAAACAAATGGTAGACGGAAGGAGTTAAGTCTGGTGAATACGGCGGGTGGGGTAACACTTCCCAGCTGAGAGCTTTTATTGTTTTTTTGACGGGTTTTGCTGTATGACTCAGAGCATTATCATGCAACAAAATTACCTTTCCGTGTCTTGTGGCCCATTCTGGTCGTTTTTCGATCAATACATGGTTCAAATTGATCATTTGTTGTCGGTAGCGTTGCGCATCAACATTTTCGCCAGGTTTTAGAAGTTCATGATACACCACCCCTTTCAGGTCCAATCAAACACAGAGCATTGACCTGGTATCCTTACGAAAGGCTCCAATAGGCAGATAGCCTTAACGCAAAGTGTCAACATACTTTCGAACGCCTGTTATCTCAATAGTGGACATCTTTCTTAAAATATTATATCTCATAGAACGAAGAAATTACTTTTCCTGATCACCAGAAACGCGGCAAAGAACGAAAAAAGTGGATTTTAATATGTATTGTATTTCCACCGGACCCCTTCTTAATTGGGCACATGTCTGGAAATGGAAAAACGGCTTTTAACATATATTTTTTGCCTTACGCGACCCTTCGTTATCCCCGGTCACTCGCCACAGTCGAAAAAACTGTTTTTAATATTTATTTTTTGACTTCCGGGCAACATTCATAATCCGCCGTCACACATCAAAGAACGGAAAAAGCGGTTTAATATCTATGTTTTAAATCACGGGCATCTTTCTTAGCTCGATACACAAAAAGCGGGAAACGGCTTTTCAAATCTAATCTCTCAATGGTCATCCTCAACTAAAAAATCGTTTTCGACAAATAGGAATATTTCCTAACCCATATACAGTGGTTTTTTAAAATCTATTTTCTCAGTAATGTTTACCTTTAATAATGTCACAGCACAAAAAAGTAGTTGTTTTAATCAATGGGCACCTTTCATAGAACAACACACGCGAAGGGACGGAAAAACGGATTTGCTTTTCCAATCTCTTATTACTGGTCTTCTCTAATAATGTTGAAGAACAAAACAAAACAAAAACGAGTTTTTGACTAATAGGGACCTCTCGTAATTGATACACAGCCCATACAATATGCATTTTCTCGCTAATGGTCACTTTAACCATTCCAAAGCACCGAAACGGGTGCCTCTCATAACTAAATTCATGTCAGCGAGTGACTAGCCAACATTGTTTCTTGTACACTCAAACCTGTTTTTGTGTGGTGGATATGAACCACATAAAAAAAATTGCACAAAACTTCACGAGTAGCTATAAAAAAAATAGTTTTCGCCACACAATTAAGAAGCATTTTTTTTATGCGGTGAATAGGGACCGCTTAAAAAAAGTCCCACGTCGAAAATAACTCTAAACTTTACGAAATAACTACGAATTGCTTTTTTCAACGAAATTAAGACACGAGGCATATTCCATATTTTATTTGTTGCTACAAATAAGTAATAACGATACCAACAACCCGAAAAGAAATAAAGCCGAAAGGCAACAATCCATAACAGTAGGCATCTCAAAATAAGCTTAGAGGGTCCGAAGGAGACCAGTAAGTTAGTACATAGTATAAATAAGCTAGAATTTATAATAGGGCGATACCTCACAGGGGCTCCTCGATAATATAGTGGTTAGTATCCCCGCCTGTCACGCGGGAGATCGGGGTTCGATTCCCCGTCGGGGAGCCTCTGGCGCAAGACTAATGACCTTGTCCGGAAAAAACAGACCATTATGGAAAATGTAACAAGCCTCAGGGCTTGCTAAATATGGCCAAGACCGGTCCCCGGTTGTAGTGCCGATGATGATGATGATGCATATTCCATATATTATAGATGTACTTATTAGGTTGTACCACATGAAATGTCCGATTTTATAGTACAAATTTAAGAGCCAATATTATTTTTCCGTAAATTTGTATTCAATCAAAATAAGATCCGTTGGCATCTATGACATTCTTCCAACGTGATACAAGGTCAAATATTCCTTTTTTCGTAGAAGGGCTGACTCTTTGGGGCAATGCAATCTTCAAAGGCTTTTATGACCTCTGCTCGGTTCCGGAAGAACTTCTGCCGGCAAAATGAATCTAAATTGCCGAAAATATGGTAGTCCATTGGGGAAATGTCAGGAGAGTATGGTGGATGCGAAAGAATTTCAAATTCCAACTGCAACGGTTTTCTCACCGTTACTTGTTAGGTATGGGGTCTAGCATTGTCATGCAAAAGGATCGGGCCGTGCCTATTGACCAACTCAGGTTGCTTTTCAGACAATTTGGCATACAATATGTCGATTTCCTCACAATATTTGATGCGTTTATCGTTTCTCCTGATTAAAGAAATGAAAAATGGATTGGCCCTTTCGATGTCCACCAAATTGTCATCATAACCCTTTTTGGGCGAAGATCCGGCTTGGGTATGTTTTGGTTTTTCACCTGCATCCAACCACTGCCGTCGTTTACGGTTATCATACAGAATCCACTTTTCATCACATGTGACTATCCGGTGCAAGAACGGTTCAGTTTGGTTTCTTAATCTAAGAAAAGTGCAGATTTCCAGGCGCCGCAGTTTTTTGGGATTCGTTCGGTTCACCCGCTTATCGAGTTTCTTTACCTTTCCTATGAGAGAAAGGTTTCGACTTATTGTCATTAGGGATACTCCCATGCTTTGTGCAATCTCTCGCACCTATTTCGTTGGGTCCACATCCGCAGTTGCTCCTAAACGATCGTCGTCAACTAACGTTTGCGGCTTCCCATGTGGTTGATTTTTGAGGCTGAGATCTCCCGAATAGGGCTTTCCAAACCAACGTCGTATGGTGCGTTCGTTTACCGCTACATCCTTAAATGCGTCATTATTGTTTTTCATTGCCGATGACGCATTATGTCCCATTTTAAATTCATAAAGGAAGAGGGTTCGAATTTGAACTGCCGACAGCATGGTAAACAATTCCTAGAAAAAAATAACTGTACTTGTAACGAACCCTAAAAATCTCACACGTCAAGCACACGTACCACTTTACTATTACTATTTATTGCCCTGTAGGAACCCGGAAGTTCATGACCTCGCCGAGTCAACTCCGCCATTGTTCCCTGCCCCGTGTGCTCTCCTTCCACATTTGACCATCCGAACCGATCTCCTCAAGGTTAAACTTAACATTATCCTCCATCTCCATCGCGGCCGTCCTGTCGGTCTCTTTCGGTTTGATTTACCGTCAAGAATTCTATGCACGGTCCTATCGTTGCCCATTCGCGCCAGATGTCCGGCCCATCTTAATCCATGGTGGTGGACTGGGCGGCATTCGCATGCCAGGTGTTTGTGGAGTTCCCGCCGGCCATGGTGGTGGCCGAGACATCATTGGCGGCGAACGACTTGCTGGCGGGGGGCTGGCTGGCGGAGGAGCATCGAATCAACCTCTTATCTGCGATGCCTGCCCCATACAATTGTCCCTTTAGTTGAAGGTTTTCTTCCTCCTTTTTCTTTCTGGTTGAAATCGCGTCCCTGCGAAGCGAGCATACAATTGTCCTAATTGAGGGTTTTCTTCCTCGTCATTCTTTTTGGTCGAAATTGCATACCTATGAGCAGGTTTAGTCTCTTCTGTAAGCGATCGCTCGGAAAGCGAGATTGTTACATAACATTTCGCATTTTTTATATTCTCCATATCTGCCGCCTCAATGGTTGAGTTGATAAGGAGGTTGTCCCTTTCGTTTGATTGTGCAAACCTAGGTTCAACTGACGTCTCTTGCTATTGTGCAGTTCGGCACAATTACTGAATGGTAAGTAGGGTCCCAAAGCCCACCTGCCCAGTGAAATAACACCCCATTAAGCTATAGGCTTCGTGAAATGATTGGGAGATTTCCTTGCTCATCTTATGGAGATTGGCTTGATCGACCCGGTCGGGAAAAAATAGCATCACAGGGTCTTGACTCAGCGCTATAGGTTCGCCTTTCCTGGGAAAAATAGGAAAAAAAAAATACAAACAATTTCCAAGACACGTTTTCCTAAAAAACACAATTCTATCCTCAAAAGTCGGCAAGGCCAAATTTTTCATTGTATATAGAATGAACAGGTTACTCAGATTTGAATAGACCGCACTCTTATGGAAAATATTACTATTACTATTTATTGGCCTATAGGAACCAAGAAGTTCATGACCTCACCGACTCGGCTGCGCCATCATTCCCTGTCCTGTGCACTCGTCTTCCACGCTTGACCATCTGATCCGATTTCCTCAAGGTCAAACCTAACATTGCCCTCCCATCTCCAACCGTTGCCCATTCTCCCCACATGTCAGGCCTATCTTAATCTTCGCGACCTGATTACTCTCACTATTGTATGTTTGCGGTGTAGCTCTTCCAATTCGTGGTTGTGGAGTTTCCTCCATTCTCCTGCCTCCTCGTGATATTTACCGCCAAAGATATCCCTTAAAACTTGATTCTCAAATACGCGGAATTTGTTTCCTTCCCGCTTTGTGAGAGCCCATGTGTCGCATCCGTATATAGCAATCGGCATGATTATGGTTCTATAGACACGGAGCTTTATGTTACGTGATAACAATTTAGAATTCAAACAGTTTACCGACTGCGTGCCAACTAGCGTTGTCGGAATGCAGTCTTTTGTTCATATCCTTCGACATTTCGTTACTGGCTGTCGGTATTGTTCCCAGATATTTAAATTCTTTAACTTTTTCAAATATCTTGCCCCTGGCGGGTGTTGACGTCCGGCGCCGTGCTTCCTCGGTTGAGGGAAGAGCGGGGACCTTTTATTTATTTCTTTATGTAATATTCTTTCATCAATTCGCGTTGCAATGTTTATTCGCTCCGTTTGTTTGAACAATTTATTGCCATTGATAATCCATTATCAAAGAAAGAAATTATTCTGTCTCTTCGATATATTTATTTTAAACTCTCAAATCCACAATACTACTTCCTCAATACTTAACTCTCAAAAAAAAACTCAAACTAAAACTCAAAGTCTACTGAACTAACTGCTTCCGAATTCAAACTCAAAACTAACTGATAACTCAAACTATTCTTCCACTGTAATCTCCAACTAGAACTCTCAAACAAAACTTCTTCTTTCAACTGCCAAAACCAAACTCTACTAACTTCCAATCTCAACTGATTTTACAAATGAATTTTTTCTCTACTTATAGAACATTATGTTCTAACTTACTGGAAATTATAACATGAACAAACCAAATTTTAACAAAGTATTCCTTTAGTTTCTGTGACTTTTAAATTGAATAAAATTTGAACGAAAATCAAAGTGCTCTGTTTTGAAATAAAAAGGGGCAAGTTATGAAAAGGGGCATGTTATTAAATTTGCTGTAACTGGCAATATTGTGAATGTTTATGAATGGTATGTATTAAGTGAGAATGTAATATATGTTAAGGGAAGTTTTTAAGGATGTGTAAGGAGATTCAGTGTTAAATTTAATCAAGGGTAGTATTCTGGAATACAACACGGGTATGTGAGTTCCCTGAGATCCACCTGCTCTCGCCGTAATGATATATTTTGTTTTGTCTTCATTTATTTCTAGGCACACCTCTCCTTTCACTGTGTTTACTTACAGTTTCTAGATTATGGCCCAAAACGGCGATGTCATCCGCATATGCGAGCACTTGTGTGACCCCGTTCAGGGATGATCCGGCCATGTTGTCGTCCTGTACCTTTCTGATGTCATACTCGAGCACAAGGTTAAAAAGACATAGTGAGAGGCCATCCTCCTGTTTTAGCCCGTCCCGGATTTTAAATGGTTCTGAGAGGTGGTTTCTATTCTAACTCGCCCTTTGTTTTCATTCATGGAAATTTGAATGAGGGCGGCATATTTTTTTCGGGATTCCCAGCTCAACTACAATATGGTAGAGTGTTTGCCTTTTGACTGAGTCGTAGGCTTTTTTGAAATCAGCGTGATTCTCGCCAGTATGACATTTGTTAGTATTTTGTATGTGGTTGAGAGCAATGATATTCCTCTGTAGTTTGCGCAGTCAGATCTGTCGCCTTTTTTGAAAATGGCGACGACTATTGAGGTTTTCCATTCTTCCGGAGTGACTTTCTTATCTCATATTGTTTTGATGAGTTGGTGGATCTTTCGAACGGTTGTCTCTCATCCATGCTTCATAAGCTCTGTCGGTATGCAGTCCACTCCGAGAGCCTTGTTGTTTTTCAATCGATTTATTGCTCCTACAACTTCGTTGAAAGAGGGCTCTGGGATCTGAGGCTCGGCTGTATGTACGTCTGGTGCGTTTTTTGTGGCTGAAGGGTGCGCACATTGAGCAGGTTTTCAAAGTACTGCTTCCATCTTGTCACGATATTGTTTGTTTCTGTGACCAGACAGCCGTTTGCGTATCGAATTATTTTGGCTCGACTTCGGTAGCCATTTCTAATTGAATTTATGCCGGCATACATATCTCTGATGTTCTTTGCTCTGGCATTTTCTAGGATTTTTCCGATCCGAGTCTTCTCCCATTCGCGTTTTTTTGTGTTTGAAAAGTCTCATTGTCTCTTTCCGAATCGTCGCGTATCTTTCTGCGTTGACTTCATCATATCTTTCTAAGTGGATCCCTCTGAGACCTTTACGTTGTTCGATCTTCGCCCTGCACTCATCTGCAAACCAAGGTTTGGACTTAATTGTTTTCTTAAATCCCAATACCTCTTGGGCTGTTTGTTTGATTGTGTCTCTGATCGATGTCCATTTAGTGTCCACACTATTGGCTTCCTCTTCCTCACTGCTCCCATTATCTAGGATGCTTAATATATTCGTTAGTTCGTCTTGATATTCAGTCCTTTTGCGCAGATCTTTTAGTTTATCAATGTCGAACTTTTTGCTCGTGTCCGGTGACTGCCCATGTGGGTTTGCTGCGAGCCGACTCCTGATTTTGCCCATTACTAGAAGATGATCGGAGTCGCGATCTGCTCCTCTATATGATCTTACGTCAAGGATATTCGAGTGGTGTCTTTTGTCTATGAGGAAGTGGTCTATTTGATTACGCGTTACGCCGTCGGGTGCTATCCATGTGGCTTTATGAATTTGCCTGTGCTTGAACATCGTGCTTTTCATTACCAGGTTTTTTGAAGCTGCGAACGTGATAATTCAATTCCATTACCATTTGAAACGTCGTGTAAGCTTTCTTTACCTATAGTTGATTGGAAGATATCCTCCTTTCCAATTTTCGCAATGAGGTCCCCGAGGAGGATTTTAACATCGAATGATGAGATACCATCAAATACTTCCTTTAGGGTCTCGTAGAATGTGTCCTTCGTTTCCTCGTCGGTAGATTCTGTTGGGGCGTGTACGTTTATAAATATATAATTGTATCATGGGGCCTGTATTTTTAGCACCGACATTCGGTCATTAATAAATTTCACATCTTTTACATGGGGCGTAATTTTCTTACTTATGATGAAGCCGGTTCCAAGGTTATGTGTATCGGTACCTCCACACGCCAGTGCAAACCCGTTGGTTTCGATTACTTTTCAAATTCGATTTTAGCTGAATTAATTGATAGCAGTAGTGATTCGGAACTATCGTTTTAAATGGGGTAGAGGTTCAGCACTTTCACCAAATACACAGCAAAACTTTCTTTATAGTCAATCCCAGTCACCAGTTCACGTTTTTGAACAACGTATAATCCATTCTTATCACTATGTCCATACACTTCAAAAATAGATTGATTTCATTCCTTTTCAACAGTGAAATAGAATTTATTGTATAGACTTTTTTTGCACTCAGTGTGCAATGCACCCAAAAAATACGCTTATTTCTGTAACAAGCTTCATGCAAACAGTTTAAGAATTTTCTGGTCGATATACCCATACTATCTATATATTTTTTTATACTAACGCACAGATAAAAGTCGATTTTTGAGTAACCTTAAATGTCAGAGCACAGTGTACCAGTGTACCTGTACGATACCCTAGCTCTGTCGTGACTGTTCAATTATCTCGTTAAAATTTATCTATTTCAAGGGGATTTGAGGATTCTAAAATGCAATAACTTACGTTAAAAACAAGATACACAGTGGCTTATCTTTCACGTCAACATTTTCAGAACGAAAACCAAAGAACCATATAATTCTGAGAAAGTAACTTCACCATAAACAATATTATCGGGTTTTCCAATAGGGACTTGACAACTTCTTTTTTTAAATAAAACGCAAACCATTTGAGATATTTCAAAAACTTTATTGTCGGCTTGAAGTACAATTTATGAATGGAACTCGACTTCGTTCATATGGCCACCGCGGGCACGTTTGCAGTGGTCGATCCGTTGGACCCAATTTTCGATGACTCGGCCACACATTTCGGCCGAAACGGCCGCTATTTCGCGTTCAATGTTGGCTCTGAGCTCTTCTAACGTCGTCGGCTTGTTGGCATAGACCAATGACTTGACGTAGCGCCAAAGAAAATAGTTTAGAGGCGTTAAGTCACACGAACGAGGCGGCCAACCGACTGGCCCATTTCTTGAGATAACACGCTCATCAAACTTACTCTTCAATAAATCGATTGTATCGTGTGCTGTGTGACTTGTGGTACTGTCCTGTTGAAATCTCTTGTCGCCCAAGTCCATATCTTCCAATTCGGCCAAAAAAAAATCGGTAATCATGGCGCGATAACGATGGCCGTTCACAGTAACGTGACGATCGTTATCGTCGACGAAAAAATATGGCCCAATGACGCCGCCGGCGTGCAAACCGCACCAAACTGTTATTTTTTGTGGATGAAGTGGTGATTCATGAAGCACGTGGACTTTCACTCGACCAATAACGCATGTTTTGCTTATTGACGAACCCATTGAGCCAAAAATGAGCTTAGTCACTGAAGATAATTTTGTGTTGAAATTCATCATCTTGGCGCATCTTTTCCAGAGCCCAATCGGAGAACGTACGTCGCTTCAAATGGTCCATCGGCTTCAATTCTTGAGTCAGCTTGATCTTGTATGGGTGTAAACCAAGATCCTTACGCAAAATTCGCCATAAAGTGGTCTGGGCGATGCCCAATTCTTGAGAACGCCGTGGAATTGACTGATTTGGATCGTTTGCTACTGTGGGGTTATATTTATATACAGTTATGTTGTATTAATTGTGGTTAGTTAAAACTATTTAATTGTAGTATTACCTGACGAATGGGCTGGGGCGGTCCGCGCTTGTTGTAGGCTATAAAGGAGTAATTACACAGTCGAAAGCGGATCTATCAAACCCCACTTATCCGGTTGGTGACAGAGAGGAAGGTTTAACCCCAAACACAACTTGAATTAAAAGTCACTCGTCGTTCTTAGGTGGTAGTCTATGGTTTTTATTTTAATCTTAATGCACACAACATCTATCTTTTAGTTTTATTTTGAAATGACACAACTTAAGCTTAGGGATTAAAAATTGTATTTATGGATAACACTCTGTTAATGTATTTATGGAAAACACTCTGTTAATGTATTTATGGAAATTTTTCTTTTTGGTTTTATTTTCACTATTACGACTCAAACTTAGGGATTAAAAAAAGGTATGACCGACACAAACTCCGGATGTCCGTTTCCTCCGATTTCTCACAACCAACTCCCGAAAAATAATTCCTGTGTCCGTTCTGGACAAATTCACAAAACCAACTCAACACTATATCGATCGTTTGATCGGAAGAAAACCTTTTTTCCACGTTAACTGAAAGCAACGTGTTATTTTCGTTTTTTGCTTTCTCGCTGACCTCACATAAAATCCTTTGTATCCGGATCTCTATAGTGAGCCAGCGATCTTTTGTTTGATCCTTCGGTAATTTGCCTAGGATCGACAATTTCAATAGGCCATTAAACATTACTTGGGTTTTTTGTAATGTTTAGGATTGGTATTTACCACGGGTGTTTTTGGTAATTACATTTTAATGGACAACGGTGCCAAAGATATTTTGTACATCTTATTGCTATTGTTGTCCAGCAATCCTATTCACATGCATCGCTCTTTGTTCCGTTTAGGAAACGTATCCTTACAATGGATTAAAAGAAACGGTGCCGCCATTGAGCCTTGTTCTCAGATGTATTTCTGGACTCTATAGTTATATTCTCTAGCGATGTCGGTAGAGAATTTTTCTTAGCGGATTGATACATTAATCAATCTGCAAGGGATTCACCATATTGATCCGAAGTTGAATGGGGCTTCGCCCGGTATGAATGTTTGGGTGGGTGGTTTTGGTACGTAACACTACGGACGCCTGAACGGCAGCGATATTTTCGACACTTCGACCAACCCGTTGTCTCACTGGCACGGCAACATCACACAACGAATATGTACACTCAAATTTTTGCACTGAACTTGATATGGCCTGTCTACTAGGGCGAGAATTACGACCGAAAATTGGAGTTAACGCTCTTAAAGTTGCGGTCACCGACTCCAAATTTCGGTAGTAAATTTTTATAATTTGCAGACGTTTGTTCATTCGTGTACTTAACTATGATGAAAATGTTGAGTTTATTAAATAAATTGACAGTGACAGTTTGATGATTAGTGAAAGGGTGCGTTCACAAATTAAATTCAAAGCTGTCAATTCCCTATTGGAAAGCCCATTATAAACATCAAAATTATCACATATGTATTAATGTGTCGTATTCTGTTTTCTACAATAATTTTTATAGTAAAATGGTTTTATATATTTGTTTTGCAATATCTCGTAATATATGTTTTTTTTTTTAATAACATCCTTTATTGGATATGAATAGTACAATCTTAACAATGTAATTTAATACTAGGTTTAAATTGTACTTAATTTAGTTTAATTAAGTAAAACGTGTAAGGGTTTACTGGACCAGTGTTCAGCTCCAAACTCGATTTTAGTATGTTAGATTTTAACATATTAATTCATGAGGTTTCGTCCGTTTTAGTCGTCTCAATTCATGGTTAATATCCAAGAGCTGAATAGCTTCTACGTTGGTATGATTATGTAAGGATCTTTCGTGTTTGACAGCATATGCTTGGATAACTTCATAAATCCATTTGATCTCTAGATCTCGTAATATGAATTGAATTCAATTGAATTCAACCGAATTGAAAAACGTAAAATATTTTACATTATTAGATTAAATGCTAAACTTATTTTAACAATAATACGTTTTATGGTCTACTTTTTTTTATTATTATACTTCTCTCTGGAGAGGCTTTACTAGCTCTTCGCGAACACTTTCAATTGTGTACTATGTAGTGAGTGCATTGACTCAAACATTTACACGAGCTATTTCACAGTTCTTGCGTTCCGATTGCTGAACTGAACGCAAATTTTGATAGCATATTTGAATAATCTTCAATGTGGTAATAATTATATGGTATAATTTGCCCTTTCAAACTTTTATATAAACACTACACTACACTACTAGTCCGAGGCGTCACTAAGAAATGCTCACCACAGTGCAGTATTAAAAACAATAGAAGTTTTTCAAGTCGTATTTTACGTGTCTTCTAAAAATTAATTTTCCAATACTTACTTCATTCAACTTATGCTAATATAATAAACAGTGTACGCCTCGATGAAATTGTTTTTTTGATAAAACATTTACGACTATTTTCCAACAAATTTAAAAATCAGAATTATTAGCCATATTGCTTGCAGGGAAATTGACTTATACCCTTGAATAATTGAGTTTATAATTTTGTTGCTACGACACTGCAATCTGTGTAAAACATTTTGTAAGTATTACAAGAACCATACTTTACTGATGTCTGATTTATAATCTTGTAGTCGGTCAAAACTTGAGACAAAAAGGTGATTTTTCTCTAATGCAAACTCGTAGTTGTTTATTCGAGTTAATTCACTGCTAACTACAAAATATCGCGTCGTAAGCGTCTGTTTCAAAACTTCCAGCTACGATATATGCCTTAGTTTGCGTTACGAGCTTAAATTGCCTTCAATTGGTCACATAATAACGTTATAGTTGTTTGAGTTAGGAATTACGAAAATTACGAAAATTTTGTATAATAATTTTATTCAGCTCACCATAATTTTTATTTCACCCATTTTTCTTCATCAGATATTAATGTGTGATCTATGTTGTTTTTGGGAAGGTATCCCCCATTTATTGGCATAATTTTTGACTAGACTTCTCTACGTGACGGTACATTCTTGAAGGATCTCCTTGGGAAACAAATACGTTAACCTCTCACAAATCAGCGGCTTCTTCATCTGCTTTCCTTCCAGTAATAATATTTATAATATTTTTGGTTGCCGCCCAGAGAGTACTACAAACTCTTCAAGATGATAGCTTATGTACGAAATGCGTTCCCTTTAAATACAATTTACGTTGAAAGACAGCACTTAATTATTTCGTCAAAATATACGAATAACGTATCCTGCCTAACTCTTTTCTATATATATTATTGTGACGGTAACAAATTACTTATTATTATTAGGTGTACACATTTTTTCCGCCATTTTCTATAAAAAAAATTAGGAATTTATGGTGAAAGAACGGTACATTACGTTTTATTCAAAGTATTGTCCATTACTGTGGCGCAAGGTTAATAACCTTGCCCGTAAAAATAAATGGTTATGGAAAATTTAACAAGCCCCGAGAAATGCTAAATAAGGCCAAGACCGGATCCCGGTTGTAGTGCCGATGATGATGATGATGATTGTCCATTACTAGACACTACTTTTTCCCATCTTTCTGGCAGCATCCGGATACCATATCGGAAGAACTCTTCATCTTTTGAATATATCCACGAATAGACCCATTTTTTAGTATCTTCATATGGTGTAAAGTGCTGCTCGGACAGACCATGTGCCATGGATAGAAATAAATGATAATCAGAAGGGGTAAGGTGGGTGAATATGGCAGGCGGGGTAGGACTTCCCAATAAAGTGTTTCCAAATAGTTTTTCACCCGACCGGAACATGCGGACGAGCATTATCAGGGAGAAGAATGGACTTTTGTCATGTCTGGAATAGTAATGGGCGCGTTTTTCCTTGAGTGCTCGGCTCAATCTCATTAATTGTGTTCGGTAGAGAACTCCAGTGCTAGTTTCACTCGGTTTCAGTAATTCATAATACACGACACCAATCTGATCCCACGAGATACACACTCCATGAGGTTTTTCCCATAAATACGAGTATTCGGTTTTGCTGTCGATGTTAAAGCATGGCCAAGCCGTTATTTGTACACGTAATATTACCTTTTAGCCTGAAGTTCATGGCCTTGTGGCGTTTCTAACATATCATCATCATCATCATCATCATCATCATCATCGGCACTACAACCAGGAACCGGCCTTGGCCTTATTTAGCAAGTCCTGAGGCTTGTTAAATTTTCCATAATGTTTTGTTTTTTTTTTCGGGCAAGGTCATTAGTCTTGCGTCATAGGCTCCCCGACGGGAAATCGAACCCATATTATACAAGCAAATACTGAAAAGCACCAAAAGAAATTCGAATATGCAAAACATCGGAGCCGTATACCATAGCGATAACATAGCAATTCAACATCAGTTGAGTGTACTTGAGTTAAGAATAACGATCGAATTTGTATACGTGGCCGTTAGTCTGATGCTTCAGTGCTTAGCTACTCACTCGTTTCATCGTGTGGTCAATTCATCTTCTCACTATCCTTGCTAAACGCTACAATCCCAAGGTGTAATCTATACAACACAGCACACATTCTCCCATAGTAAACAGGACTTTACTACTAAGATCGCGACTTCCGCACAGAGCACCAGCCCACACGCCTGCCCCAACGTTATCTCGCTCGCTCCGTCGTTCGCACACGAAGTTGATCGTAAAAAGTTACTGAGGAGGGAGTAGTCTCGTGTTTCTAACAGAAATTCGAATAAGCAAAACTCAGAGCCGGATACCACAGCGATAAGATAGTAATTTCACATCAAATGCATCAGCCGTATACCAAGCACTAACATACAATTCCACATCAGTTGAGTGTACTTGAGTTTAGAAATCGAATTCGACCACGCGGCAGTGGCCTGATATGTTGAGCATTGGCTAAATCTTTTACTGGCTCTAACCATCATAGCGTCTCTTCGAATCACACCTTCTTCACTATCGTCGCAAACGCTATAATTAGTGACCTCGACGTGATCTGTGTACAAACAGCACACAATCTCCCATCGCAAACGCTATAGCCTCACTAACTCGGCTGCACCATTAAATTACGCCGGCTACAAATTTCTAGAGTGATACTATAGCGTTTGCGACGGTAGTAAAGAACATGTGATTCGAACTGATGCTATGACGGTTAGAATTACTAAAAATTGAACCAATGCTCAACACATCAGGCCACTGCTGGGTGTACGAATTCGATTTCTAAACTCAAGTACACTCAACTGATGTGGAATTGTTATGTTATCGCTATGGTATACGGCTCTGATGCTTTTGCTTATTCGAATTTCCTTTCGGAGTTCTTCTTGCTTGCATATGGTGTGTGCATCTGTTAGAAACGCCACAATACACCACAATTTTATGCCACCATAAAGTTGTGGAGCATATTTCCTGAACGGAACCAATGAGGGTGTAAAAACATTAGCGAAGTCAGGTCAAAAACTACTGACGGCGTTGGATTGTTGCTCTTCAGAATAAAAAGTATCGGAGTCAGTCAAATAGTCGCTTGGTTGGGGTCACTCCAGAATTCCGGGTGCATTTGTCTTTTCGTTGTAATTCGGAAACAATAACGATAAGATTAAATTATACAGTCAAAGTAAATCGAATTCATAAGTAAAATCAATGACCTTTGCGAGAACTGCCAAATTATTACCGTTCTTGTTGAGTGGAACTTGGTGAATGTATTCCAATTCCCTTAATATTTTCCTGCGACACCCGTCATTCAAAAATGTGCGTAAATTGGGACTAAAAGTCAACTTCAGACATACACACAAACATAGTGGAGACGGACCACGGGTGGTTGTGGAATGTTCATGATCATGTGCTTCCTTATCATTTTTATATCCTGGCATTCAAGGTTGTTCTACTTTTGCTTCTACCCGAACTGAACTTTGACGTTTAAAGGTACTTCAAAAATCCTTTTTGGACGAGCGTTTGCATAGTGAAAAAAAAACGGCGTAGCAAAAAAATTACTGGAACGAGGAGTTTTTTGGGGACTCAACTTAGTCGCTCTGCGAATTACTCAAAGAATCAAAATTAGGAAAAAATTGACTCAAAGAATGTAATAATGTTTTAAAAAGTATTCGAGACGAATGTTCAGTGATATTTTCATATCTTATGTTCTCCATCTTCTGCTCGCCTTGTGTTCTAAAATTAAAGGCTATCCCAAAGCCGTTTTGCGTGTGTGTTTTAAAGGAAGTGCTGTCATTAAAGGAAATATTGTTAGTTTTTATCAGCTTTCGAATGTGGAGCTACGGTTATCAGACATTAGGCGCAGTGTCGTTAATGCACATCCTACTTTTATTCTCAAGTGCTCCTCGAACCGTGTATTCGTGGTTGAGTGCAATATCAAGATATTTCGTTGAACTAGATAAGACGGTGTGCTCCTATACGTGTACATCAAGGTGTTCAATTTTCTTGCGCCTATTTATTAATAATTAATTTATTCAAATTTCTTTCGCCTATTTATCCTTCCGTATTATGTACGGCTAGTTTTAGTCAGGCTCCATTTAGCCAGATCCCAATACTCTGGATTGTATAGGCACAAATATTCTGCAAATCGCTCATATGTTAGTTTTTAAGTTAGTCTGTAAGTTGTTATATTATATTAGCTTAAGTTGCTTGCATTAAGCCTAAATAAATAAATAAATAAATATGTTTAGGCGCAGACAATATTGAGTCATTTTAAGACGCAATAAATCTCTCTCCTGAGTACGTTCGCCTCACGCACGACATACACCGTTCATATTAATCCACAAGACCGGTCTCAGTATCGACCCGTGTGGCACGCCCAACGCTACTACAAATTTGTTTTGATCTTCAGCAGTATCATATTGTATTGTTGAATCGGTGACATAACTAGCTATTGTATTATTTTCACCAGGCAGGGTGATACCTGAAGACTGCCAACCAATAATCTTAGAATAAATCTCCCCGAACTGAATGCATGTTTGACGACTATTGTCGTTTTTGATTCTCCCACGCATCCACATTTGAATACCCCTATAAAGAACATCATACGATCTTTTGGACTTGACGGATAAGATAATTTATGGCTTTGCTAATATAATTACCTTTGCGCTTGATGATGGGAGTACAAATCTATTTGACATCAATGCAGACTCAAATTATTCCATCGTCGTTGTATTTAACAATTTATGATAGTGTTTTCTATACTGCTCTAAGGTGCATTTAGACTCCATGATTAAATTTTTTTTTGTTTTGAGACTGGCAAAACACCGCGCGAGTGTTTCCGGAGCGGTACAACCTGTAACTGTTCAAAAAGGACTGCAATGGTTATTTAGTGGGAGCTCGGGGCGCCGTGTCGACGCTATAGGTTCGCCTCTCCTGAGAGAAGTATAATAAAAATGACAGCATTCAGTCACAGGATTACTCTCATTGTTGAACTAGTCATTTCGATCTATATCGCTTAAGACTTCTAGGACATGACCATGTGGCATCTCTAACAGATACACACAATTCACAAGCAAAATAGTGAAGGACACCGAACGAAAATCGAATAAGAAAATACATCAGAACCGTATACCTAGCGATAACATAACAATTCACATCAGTGGAGTATAGTCGAGTTTAAAAATCAAATTCAAAACACGGTCAGTAGCCTGATGGGTAACGCTTAGGTTCAATTTTTTTCGTGATTCAAACTGTCATAGCGTCAGTTCGAATCACACGATCTTCTTCACTCTTATTTCAAACGCTATAACCACTCTCGTCTGGCATGGGTAACGTGCTCGAGACCAAAGGCAATTTCAAAAACGCGATCGCAATTGTTCCGAAACCGAATAGCAGATGAAACACTCTGCCATCAGAATCCACACTCCCAAAGCATGTCAATAAGATAGTGATCAGAATCTAACTGTGGTTGCGGCCTATGAACCTGATTTATATTTTTGTGATTTGTTTTTACATCAAATACACACAGAAAAGGATCGTTGACCTCAATTCCTACGGAATCCGCACTGACAGTCTCCCAGTATTTCTTCTACGTACGGTGTGATTCTCGCCAGTATGACATTTGTTAGTATTTTGTATGTGGTTGGGAGCAATGATATTCCTCTGTAGTTTGCGCAGTCAGATCTGTCGCCTTTTTTGAAAATGGGGACGACTATTGAGGTCTTCCATTCTTCCGGAGTGACTTCTTTATCTCATATTGTTTTAATCAGTTGGTGGATCTTTCGAGCGGTTGTCTCTCCTCCAGGCTTCATAAGCTCTGGCGGTATGCACTCAACTCCGGGAACCTTGTTGTTTTTAATTGATTTGTTGCTCCTACAACTTCGTTGAGAGAGGGCTCTGAGATATGACGCTCGGCTGTATTTACGTCTGGTACTTTATTTGTGGTTGATGGGTGCGCACATTGAGCAGGTTTTCAAAGTACTGCTTCCATCTTGTCACGATATTGTTTGTTTCTGTGACCAGACAGCCGTTTGCGTCTCGAACTATTTTGACTCTCCCTCGGTAGCCATTTCTAATTGAATTTATGCCGGCATACATACCTCTGATGTTCTTTGCTCTGGAATTTTTTAGGAATCGTTCGATCCGAGTCTTCTCCCATTCGCGTTTGAAAAGTCTCATTGTCTCTCCGATTTGTCGCGTATCTTTTTGCGTTGACTTCATCATATCTTTCTATGGTAAGTGGATCATATGACGCGTTTAGGTTCTTCGATCTTCGCCCTGCACGCATCTGCAAACCAAGGTTTGGACTTAACTGTTTTCTTAAATCCCAATACCTCTTGGGCTGTTTGTTTGATTGTGTCTCTGATCGATGTCCATTTAGTGTCCACACTATTGGTTTCCTCTTCCTCACTGCTCCCATCATCTAGGATGCTAAATATATTCGTTAGTTCGTCTTGATATTCAGCCCTTTTGCGCAGGTCTTTTAGTTTATCAATGTCGAACTTTTTGCTCGTGTCCGGTGACTGCCCGTGTGGGTTTGCTGCGAGCCGACTCCTGATTTTTCCCATTACTAGAAGATGATCGGAGTCGCAATCTGCTCCCCTATATGATCTTACGTCAAGGATATTCGAGTGGTGTCTTTTGTCTATGAGGAAGTGGTCTCTTTGATTACGTGTTACGCCGTCGGGTGCTATCCATGTGGCTTTATGAATTTGCCTGTGCTTGAACATCGTGCTTTTCATTACCAGGTTTTTTGAAGCTGCGAACGTGATAATTCAATACCATTATCATTTGAAACGTCGTGTAAGCCTTCTTTACCTATAGTTGGTTGGTAGATATCTTCCTTTCCAATTTTCGCAATGAGGTCCTTGAAGAGGATTTTAACATCGAATGATGAGATGCCATCAAATATTTCCTCTAGGGTCTCGTAGAATGTGTCCTTCGTTTCCTCGTCGGTAGATTCTGTTGGGGCGTGTACGTTTATAAATATATAATTATACCCTGGGCCCCGTATGTTTATAAATATATAATTATACCATGGGCCCTGTATTTTTAGCACCGACATTCGGTCATTAATAAATTTCATATCTTTTACATGGGGCGTAATCTTCTTGCTTATGATGAAGCCGGTTCCGGTGTTATGTCTATCGGTATTCCCCACGCCAGTGTAAACCCCTTTGGTTTCGATAACTAGATGTGGGAGTCGAACTTCCTGAAGCGCGACGATGTCTATTTTATATTGTTTCGCGTTTTCTACGACCGTCTGTATCGCGCCTGGTTTATATAACGTTCGAACAATCTACGTGCCGACGCGTATATACCGCTTTTTCCGTTTTTCCCTGCGTCTTCTTTTTGCCGAGTCGGTGTTTTCTTGATGATTTGTTCCCTTATGGTAGTGTGGGCTCAACACACCTACGCTTAGCAGGTTTTTCGTGAGATTGTTTTGTGTATATTAACTATAAGAAAATATACATACGAATATTTTCCAACTCTTTCATCCCTTATCTCGCAGCACGCTGTAATTATTAAACCAATGAATTACCATATTCTCTATACGAGGGCCACGACATGTAAACACACATACCATATCCATACACACATCAGCCTTTCCAGCAAATTTACGGTTACTTTCCTTGCACCTGACATTGAATGTTTTGTATTTTTTTATTTTGGCATCTCTTTGGTTTCGATGCAGAAGTTGTAGCAATTTAATCCAATTTTCAATCCCAATCGATGCATAACTTGCATTTCTCCGTTATAACCACCATTGAAGTATACAACAGCAATATAAACTCCTGTATCAAGAACAGATTTGCCATTGGGCGTGTTCGTTGGCGCCATAGACCACACAGGCGAATTTAAACATTCGTTAGAGCTCTGGGCGTTTATCGCTGCTTAATTCCTTGTGAATTGGCTTCACGGCTTCGAATATCATCATTATTATGGCCGGTTTATGCTTAAACGGGTATCCTGGTGTAGAGGGGAAAAAACCGATTATGTCGATTGTTTTTAAAGAAACTAATCTATATTTTGGCAAATTTGAGCATTTATTGTGCCTACATAGAATTATTTAAATTAATTTCTTCATTAAATTTTATGCATAAACAATTAATTTATAAGCAAAAGTCATCAGCGCAAAAAAAAAATATTTTGTGGTGTGGATGATCCGTAAAAAACAAGAGAATGGTTTTGTTTAATTTATGAGTGTAGTCAATTGATGAGTATTTAAGGTATTTCAAAAAAAAGTATAATATAAAAAAAAACGCCATTGAAAAGTCCTTTTTTTGCGAACATTATCAAATTATTTTTGTTTATAACTTTTTATATACAAAATTTTAATTGCTAAAAATACATTTATCAAGTGTTTGTCACTTTTTATACGACCTTTCATTTAAAAAAAAGATCATATGAATTCATCTGTAATGATGAGTTATCTTGAGTAATTATGAGTTGTCTTGCACACGCGTTTCAATAACATGGTTTTCAGAAAAATGCATTTAAAGTTTCCGGCCGCTGTACAATGTACTGGGCATGCGTATTTTTCGAGCTCATTTTGACCCGCTAAAATGCAAATTCATACTTGGGACTTTGAGAGCATATTCTACAAGTGGTATAGTTTCGATTAAGACAAAAAGAATAATCGATTTTTTGAAGCCGCTACACCAGGATATCCCCTTAAAATTAGCCATGATACTACTAGATGCGTTCTCTACTTGCCAAGAACACCAGGATGTCGGTCCTTCTGGGCACAACTAATGATGTTGCTTCTTGTGGCGAGTTTCCGGGACGAAAAAGTTTTTCTTTTGGGCGTTTGTTGGGCAAGTCGTTTTTCTTTTCGCGGTTGTTGGTCATTTGAAACCATTTTTTTTTATTTTATAATGTAAACACCACGATTTTTGCCGGAGTGTCGATATACACGGGGAGAACCCAAAGACTAACTCTTGCCCGACTTTCTACAAACAGCTGTTTTTTAGCCTTAGAATTGGGGTAGGAGAGACATCTATTAGTTAAAATTTAAATCTGGATACTGATATGTGTCGGAATAAATCATATACAAAATAATAAAGACCTCAAATGCATTCGAAAAACCGCTAATTTTGCTTAAGGACTCTACACTCGGAAAAACAACACACTTACAAGTTTTTGCCCCCATAATTGACTGTTTATCATTCTTAGATACTTTAAGCAGTGTTTAATGGGTTATATCTGTTTGGAGCCCCCCAAAAAAAAAAACCTTTTTTATGATTTTTTTGCAATGGATTACAAATGGATGATTGGTACACAAATAATATATCATTGGATTAAACAACTCTAGAGGTTAGAAAAAAAATAGTTTATTGGCATTTCTTTTACAAAATGGCGGCTGTACAGTAGTTGGCGTAGACCACTACTTCAAAAAGGCTTTCCGCGGCCGGCAGTAGAAGTCTCGCCCAGCTCAACCTAGAACAAAAAGAAACATTGTTTTTATTATATACATGAGTTTCTCTACTGCTGAAGTACACATGATTATATTTTTAGAATTTTTTTTTTGCGAAATGATCGCTGTTTAAAAAAATCGTTTTTTTTTACGAAAAAAATTGACCTAAATTGTTTTTCTATTAAACAATCGCTAAAATCGTATTACTTCAGTAGGTAATCAAACGATGAAGCTACAGTTCAAATTTCAAATCAATCGGATGAAAAATTTTCGAGTTCTACTGCCGGTCGAGTTTGCAAACACGGTTCAGAGGAAAACGCTTTTAAAGTTTCGAAATGCATCTGTTTCCAAGCGGAATTCATGTATATTTGGCCCGGAAAAATTGATTGTAAGAAATTTTGAATGTAGATCGGTACTTGGACGTTATGGATTTTGATTCTAGGAATGTTTAATGGCGTAATTTAAGCCAATAAAAAAAAATGGAAAAAAAATCAGACAGATGTAACCCCCCCAGTAACAGGGTGATAGTACCCATTAAATTCGTCCAAAGCAACAGACTACACCCAGAGGAGATTATACAACGTATAATAGCGTGAATCACGCAGTTGAGAAAGTAACGAGGATAAGTGTCGGGTACATTAAAACCATTGCGTCGATATTCCTATATTGTGGGTTTAAAAGAAATCGAAGCATTATACAAATTCATTGGGAATAAAAACTAGGATAGGATATTGCAGCGAGCTTAGGGTTCGCTGGATTAGTTATATTTAATAAATAAGAGTCGTTAAATCGATTTTGAATTAATGTAACACTTTATTAGTCCGTTAATAACAACCGTTACTTTTACCGTACACTTAACGTTTTCTTGACTTATCGCGTCTTTTACTGCTTACTTCTTACTTTTTACTTATCTCCATGATCTGTGTGCGGCGCATTTATACCGTTTCCTCATTCTGATTCGGCGTTTCGTTTCCGCCCGTTCCATAGCCTTGAATGTTCTACTGTTCATAGTCTCCAGTTTTCTAGTACTTTCTAGAATATTCTAGTACTTTGTTTCGGACTTTCTCGAATATTCTAGTACTGATTGTCATATGCGTCACAATATATTGAATAAATTAATTTCAATGCATATGTCTGTAAAGGGAAAGAGACCGCTAGTACGGCCGCGACGGAGGTAGGAGGACAATGTTAGGTTTGACCTCGAGAGATCGGATCGGATGGTCGAACGTGGAAGGAGAGCGCATAGGATAGGGAACAATGGCGGAGTCGAGTCGGTAAGGTCATGAACTTCCGGGTTCCTACAGGCCAATAAATAATAATAATAATAAAATAATAACATATATCTGTAAAAGCTTTCTAAATTAAAATTTTTTTTGTGGTCTGCTTCAATAGGGGTGATAATTTCAAAAGATACAGGTTCGACACTCTTTTTCTTATAGCCTGCTAATCTTCTACAATGACGTTATTTATCAAGCCATCCGACCGTGAATTCCCACTCACTGTTGACCTTCACTTTAGCATCTATTTGTACATTTGATTAGCTTTGCAAATATAGTGCTTGGAATTTAGTGCAATCAGTGCAGCTATGATTTGTATTTTCTACATAGTCCTTACGGTTTCGACATCGTGCGACTGTTCATACGCAGGTTCAACTGAAGAATGTTGTTGAATGAATGTACTATGTTCTTATATCTTTTCTTAAACTCTGAACTCACTGGCTAGATGAAAAATCTTTAACTGTGGCATATATGCCTCAATTCTGAACTTACTAATTCCACGCGCACACCGTAAGCTGAACATTGCTTGACTAATGTGGTAAATTGTTGCTTTTACTAGTTAACTTACTAGTTACCACCGTGAAAGTGTGGCGGATTTTGGCACTTGAAATGATTTCCAGCCTTTCGCTCATTTTTTTTATTAAATGTACTATTAATTCAGAATTTTTTCTTAAGACTACATACTAATTCCTATTTTACTTTTATTGTGCTTGTATTAAGTTACTGTGGCGCAAGGCTAATGACCTTGCCCGGAAAAAAAATTATTATGGACAATTTAAAAATCCTCAGGACTTACTAAATAAGGCCAAGACCGGATCCCGGTTGTGGTGCCGATGATGATGGTGATTAAGTTACTGGTTTTTCGCAACCACACTAAATTGTACATCACAATTTTTCTTATGCCTTTCATTATACACGGCTTTAAGTCTACAGGAACTTTGATTTACTCCTTTTTTATACTGATCTTTTGTTATAAGCGAGAGCGATAATAGCTTTCACTAATCATTTATGAGTTCACTTGTTATTATGCATTTTTGGTAAATTGTTACATACCTCTTCCAAATTTTATAAATGTTAATGACGAAAAGATATCATTGGCACTACAACCGGGGTCCAGTCTTGGCCTTATTTAGTAAGTTTGTCCACCGGCATCCGGTCTATATCCGAGACTTGTTAAAAAATTGTCCATAATAATTCATTTTTCCGGGCAGGGTTATTAGTCTTGTGCCAACCTTTCTCGGCATGCATTGGTTCACTACTTGGATGGTGCCAAAGTATCCATCCAGAGGTGTCACGTGGAGACTGTATGTCAACAGGGACAAGGATCGTCCTGGCCTTCGTCTGGTTGAAAGCAATCAGTAACTTTGCCCTGTATGTTCGCACCCACCCCCCTACATTTAGGTACATACCTCAATAAATTTAATTTACTTAAAAAAACAATCGATCCATTGAGTAGTTTTTGAGATATCGTAGAGATCAAAGTGAAGAATATGGTCTCGAGAAAAAAGCGTTCAACGTTGGTAACGTTGGTAACAGTGGGCCACTTTTTTATGCTGTAACTTCTTTATAAAATTATTTTAATTTATAAAGTCTCTTGCCCTGTATGTTCGCTACCACCCCCCAAAAAAAGATATGTATCTCTACAAAATCCTAGGCTGCAATAATATAATACATAAAATATATTAGTATTTTACAAGATATTTTACAATTAGGTCGGGCTGCAGAGTTTGTGTTTGTGCTAGTATTGAGAACCACACATCTCACAAGATTGATGTTGAATACAACCCTGTCTCTACTGTGTCCTAATAAAGTATTATAATTATTTTGTCCCATTTTATACGTGGTTATTCTTAATTTTACATCCACCAAACAACACATTGTTGCATTAAAATTAATTGTTTTAAAATAAAAAAAAACAAATTTCTCATTTCAGGTGCTTTTTGACTGTTTGGAAGATTTTTCGTAATTACGTTGATAATTGTTAAAAAAAAATCGTTTTTGTTATTGGAATGTATACCTTTATTTGTGCAATTATTTCTTATTAACACAACAACAAAAATAGTGTGATGATTTCGTTTTACATATTTACTACAAAAAAACCGAGTTTAGTTTCCTTAATACAAAATCAACAATAAAAATTCAAAATTACAACCTAAGTGTTCACTTTCGTTTCGGTGTAATAGTACCACAACAACAATAATAATGCAATAATCAATAACAAAACAATATAACATCAGGTTTAAGTTGTTTATCCATTTTTAAATTAAATTTATTTTTATCTACAATATTTAAAAAGTGATTTAATGTTTAAAAAAAAGTCTAAATATATATGTATTAAAAAAAATGTGTATATATCTTTTAATGTGAAGAAAAAAATGTAAGAAAATAAAAGTGCAGTGTGAAAATCAAAAATTTAAATAAAAAAGAAATTAAGGCCAAAAAATAGAAAAATTAAAAGCAAAAATAAATTTAAATGAGATAAAAAACCATGAGGTCTACGAAACGTTCAGCTAAGACACGGATTAATTCAAAAACAAATCTTTACCAAAATTAAATACAAAAACTAACTTGCAAACAAATTCTTTGGATGGGACTTAAAAACGTCACGACAGAAATCCTGAAACTTTGAATTGGAATCAAGTGAAATGTGAGTATTTTTATTATATAATGCCTTAGGGATTTATATTATATAATGACTTAAATATCCTTTAAAATTGCTTATAACTACCAAATTTGTAGGCATATTCTAAGTCATACCTTAATATCCCTTAAACTGTTTACAACGACCGAATTTGTAGGCATATAAACCTACAGAAGCATCGAAGAGAGCCGCCGAACGCTGTAGGCGCACATCGAATTTTTATCGCCTAATTACTTGAAAACTAAGTACTTATTTGAAAAATGTTACTGATAACTTTCTTCTTAGAATTACCCGCTCTTTCGAATGGTGTATACCCAATCCGGACGTTTTTTAACACCCATATATATATATACATGGTGTTAAAATTGTAAAGGGTCATTTAAAGATATCCATCACTCAAAGCCATTTTTTTTATTTAGTGAAAAAGTAATTCAAAAACAAAATGGATGATTACTTTTACGCCACCCTTTATATATATAGATATATATATATATATATATATATATATATATATATATATATAAGTTATTTTATTTAAGTTTATTTAGTTAGTTGCGTGGTGAAGGAAAATGTCGAGTCCGAAAGCAAGTATGCCTTTTATTACGGTCACGGAATTTTGGATGCCTTCTAAACACTAGAATTATCGACATCGCCGGGAACACTAGACCTGGAAATCAAGTTTAGGCTTGGGATAATGAATGAAGGAAGGTTGTCTAGTTTTCGATAGCTTTTCATTTGTTTAGTGTTGGGTGTATAACTTAAAAAGTTCTTAAAAATATGCATTCATTTCAAAAGCCAAATGAAATAATACTGTGGTATAACTGAAATATTCACAATGTGGTATAAGAATATTCACTTTATTTATTCATCTTAATGTGGTATAAACGTATATTCATAATGTGGTATAGACGAACCAACTATTAATTTGAGCTGACAACCACTCACGAATCACCAATTGCCCATCTAACGAACTGTGTTCTCATTTTCACGAGTGTGCTCCTCTGATTGACAGTGAATTATAGAACCAACAAAAATTCAGTTTGTCTCCTTTGTCACGATGTGATTGTTAATTATAATTTTGACTCAAGTTCACCCCCGTCATTGCCATTCCACAATACATTCTTGATGTTCTGTCCAGCGAAATCTATGACATTTCCACATCGTTTGGGCAATTTATGTAGGCCTGACCAAAAACCCATCATCTTTTGAAGCGAAGAACGAATCAAGTCAATTTTTGGATGCCTCCAACTGAAGTGGAATGTATTCCATTAAAGGCATTCTGCTTTGGTCGAAATTAATTGTAGTCAAACGGGGCGAGGTCTGATGAATACGGCAGGTGAGACAAAACTATTTTTTCCATCCTCTATTTTCCAAATAAATTTTAACATGAGGCTGCGCGTTGTTATTATGGAAAATTACGGACTTATGTCAGAGAGTTTTTCATTCGATCCTCTCTTCTAACGAATGAATTGTTGTCTGTACAATTCTCGCATAGTAGTAAGGTGCATGAAGCGACGCACAATTCCCCGCCACTCGCGCGCCCCTCACTCGTTTTTAATAAATCAAGTGTTGCCATTTGCAAAAATGAACAGCCCACCCTATAAACAAATAACACCTTTCCGATTCCACTAACAAACAACCTCGGTGCCATCGACTTTAGGGGTGGTGTTTCTGCTGGTTGGCCGGGCTTCACATACGATTACTTCTGCTTTATGTTGCCGTAATATATCCATTTTTGATTGCCAGTAACAATCCGATGCAAAAACACCTATTTTGAGTGGGTTGTATAGAGAAGCAGACCGATGTTTTGATTAAATTAAACACCTTGTTTTAGATTTTCTTTTGCTTTTATTGATTCACGATCGTTATTATTAGGTTAAAAATTCACTCTTAACTAAATTGCTACAATATTTACTCACGGTTTCCTTGTGGATAAGGTGGACTCCATGGCGATGCTCCTGCTGTTGCCGTCGCCGTTGATTTAGATGACTCTCCCTCACGAGTCCTTTTGTGTTGTTATTTATTTCACTCCTTTAATATCTTTTTTTTCAATTCAATTTATTATTATGTAGATAATTACATTTATGGTATATTTTACAACTAGTATTTAAGAGGTTTAGGACAGCAATTCCTTTACAACTAGAATCTTAGATCTATATAATGACATTAGCACAATTTTAATGAATAATAAATAATAAATGATTAAAGGAAAACTACAAGAAGCTTTAATATCTTATTTTTGTTTCGAACGTGTAGTGTTGAAATCTTCCTTTCCGTAGCTCCGTGATCTCTCGAAACGTTCTTCCTTTTTCAACGTAAAAAACGAGTCGATTATTTTCTGCCATACTTTTCTCAACATTATTTCTTATTGTTCCGTGTTGTGTCGAATGTATAGGGCTTTCCAATAGGGACTCGACAACTTTTTTTCGGTAGTAAATTTTTATAATTTGCAGACGTTGTTCGTTCGTGTACTTAACCATGATGAAAATTTCGAGTTTACTGAATAAATTGACAGTGACAGTTCGATGATTAGTAAAAGAGTGCGTTCACAAATTAAATTCAAAGTTATCAAGTCCCGATACTTATTTCTCTTTTCTCGCACCATAATCAGGTCCCGTTATTTTAAATGTTACGTTTTTCTGTTATAACATATCAAGATCAGTACATTCGTACTGTTCTCTTGATCTGTCTCCAGTTTTCTTGTATCACAGCAATACGTACTAAAACTAAGTCTTTAATAGTTCTAAGGTTGTGACACTAACTGAGCACATGAACTGTTATACAAAGAGTGTTATAATGAAAACTTTCTCGTCACATTTTTTTTAACATTGTACGTACTTTTTTTTGTTGTTCTTTTTATTATATATGGTATATCTCACTTGCTAGACAAAAGATGCTTAAATTCAGCTTATTTAAAATATATTCTAAATTACTGGTCCCCTGTGGACACTCTAAGCTAAACTTGGGGTGACTATTGTCATGTATTGTGCCTTTCGGCTTTGTTTCTTATATATTCTTTGCAATCTTCATTAGTAATTTACTAGGCAAAGAGATTTGGAACAAAAAATAAACTTTGTATTTTTTTTTCTTTTACACCTGATTAACTTAACCTACTTTTTTTTAATATTATTTTTAAAACTCACTTAACACTATCCAAACCTGAGAAAAGCTAAATCTATGCAAGCTTGAGATTGTTTTGAGATGTTATTTACTATGCTGATTTCGGCTGACCTTTAGTTGCCATTCTATCACCAGAACTGCTGGCATTATTTCTTAATGCAATAACACCAAAAAGAGTTATTTTTACGACGTTCCAGTATTTCAGACTCGTTAAAAATTGCTTTTCGCCGTGCCTCGGCTTCAATTTACACCGCACCCAATTTTCTTTTCTTTGGATAAATCTCAATGATTTTAGGCGCTTGACTATTGTCACTTGTGTCACTTGAATTTGTGACATCTTTTTTGATCTGACACGAGTCTTCACTGAGTAAAGTTTCCAATTCTTCATTTTCGAACTTTTTTATCTAGCTCCGACGCTCTTTGACTTCTCTTTAAAATAATACGGTTCACGTACTAATTGTGTTACGTGTAATGAGTTTGCGAGTTCCTTTGGATCAAGTAATTGGGGCCGAAGATTGTCCCAATCATGTGGGAGTTTTGAAGAATTAAATTGTACTGGCATTCAATTACAACACTGGATGGGCTATTCTCGTCTGGACACAATTGACTCATGTAATCTGGTTTCTAGTGCGGATTACATTTCGAATAATATTTGTATGGTTGCGCCAAAGGGTATGTTCGTCCTGGCCTTCGCCGGGTTGAAAGCAACCATTGACCATGCCCTGTATGTTCACTCTCATCCCCCCAGTGTTCCTTAATAGTAGAGCCCAATAACCCCTTCATCCGAGGCTTATTTATCTACTGATATTTCACCTAAATCGATGTGCGTTTCACTAAAATCGACGTGCTATTTTTTTATTTACCCGATCGAAGTTTTCTCCATTGTCCTGGGGCTTCATCATATTTACCGCCAAATATACTCCTTAAATCTTTATTCCGCATATTCGAGAATGAAGTTTTAAGGAGTATCTTTGGCGGCGAATATGAAGAAGAGGCAGGACAATGGAGGAAAATCCACAACCACGAATTGGAAGAGCTATACCCGAAGCCTGCAACGGAGAAAATAATGAGGTTGCGAAGATTAAGATGGGACGGTCATGTAGGTGAGAATGAGGAACGACAGAACCGTACGTAGAATTCTTGACGGAAGACCAACGGGAAAGAGACCGGTGGGAGGACCGCGACGGAGATGGTTTACCATTAATATTTTTGTCTACACTGCATTGAATTATTTGTCGTGAATATATTATAATGACAAAGGAAATGCCGGGGAACATCGAGATTGGTGCCCCAGATCGCGTTTTCTTCGAAAATCTTCGACCTCAGAATTACAACTTTTCAAACGCTCAAGCCGCTTCTGATATATTCTAGCATCTGGAGCATATTCAGGGTATGCCTCTGAGAGCAAACGATGAGCTTCGGGAGCACTTTACTCTTTATTAACCCAATAAAGTATAAGACCCTCCCGAATACCGTTTTGTAGGCACCAACTCCACATTTTCAACGCAATAAAAGCTTACATGTGTTAATTTCTGTTTGCTTTGACAAATCAGATTCAATAAATTTGCTTAACCCCCTTTAGCATAAGACTGCTGTCATTCTGCGAAGAATGGCGGGTATGACAGATATGGAGTTAGCAATGAATCCGAACTTTTTAAGTTATACCCCCAATATAAAACACTATAAAATAGTACGAAGATCACACAAAATCGATCATCTTTGGCTGTGGTTTAAGGGATTTTTGATCAACTATAGAGAAAGAAATTTCATAAAGGTCTTTTTCGCCAGCACAACTTTTGTTGAATGGGTCTTTTCACCCTCGATTTGTTTTAAGTTTGTCTTGATTGAATAATTGGACGGCAAATAAGTCGGTTAGGAAAAATCGACTTCTGTCACAGCAGTTACTGCGAAATTGCTTTGAGACCTATAGAAAAAAGATTTACCTCAACGTTAATTATCACAAGAGAATAATGAAATTAACAAATTAAAGATTTTAATGGAATGGACCGCTCATTTGATATAATCGCCAGATCCTGTAGCAATAGCCCTACATGTTACGTTATGTTATATATTACGAGCTTCATTAATGGCGCGGGCACACCCAAAAATACCATATTAAATAAAATTCTCTGAAAACCAAAAAAGTTCCAGAACACCATTATCCACTCAACTGTACATATTTACTACCACCCCTCCCAATATAGTGTATTCCCTAGGTATTAGCGACGGCATTATGTGCCGATAAAAATTGTATCCGGATACAATTATCGCCGTCATGGCGACGTAAGAATAAAAATGTATGTTTGGCAAACTTACTGGGATGGGGTCGAAAGAGAGGAACGTTATTTTAGTGCAGTCCGCGTCGTAACGCCGCCTACCGTATTTCCACAGCGTCGAGTGTGACTACAATTAATGAAATTTCCAATTTAAATCTCATTTTGAAAGAGTATGTCCATCCATGTTGGTGTGTTTTGTCGCATCTACTTTCCTCGTTTTTTTTTTTTCAAATCCCTCTGTATTGCTGCGTGAAAAATAAGAGAGCATGTTAAAATACTCTTCGCTGGTATTGTCATTGGGAATAATATTATCCAATCCGCCCACTGCACCAATCCCGCTCCATACCTGCTCGCCTTTGTTGGGAGCCAAGTGAATATCAATTTAATCGAAAATTATTTTAATTTTTCTCGTTTGGCTGAGAAGGGGAGGAGCTTTTTTCATCCTCATTTGCAAAAGGATTATTTCATTCCGCGACCTACAGCAAAAAGTTCCTTCATCCCTTTTACACTGTTCAGTTGGCAGGAACACATGCGACTACATTCACGTGAGCATCATCATACATGCATGAAAAACAAAAGTGGTATAGCACCCTCTTCATAAGGGGTGGCTAGGTTGAGGTAGGCTTGACGTAGCTTGGTGCTGCTGGCAGAAGCACGTGCACAAATACATTGGCATGAGAGAATGAGCTTTCTCGATCGGTATGTACCGGATGTACATATAGCTATCAAAAAATGCAATATAATCGTTTCCGTCTACGGATTCATATAATGAGAACTGCTGCTGGGGGTGCATTTGATGTGATTGTATAGGTGTGTATTTCACAAAAGTAACAACAAAATTCTTGAACTTGGATTTAATTTTCTGGCACTCCACTCGAAGATTCCTCAAGTCGGAAATTTCTCAACATATTTGTAAGGTAAACTGGAAACAGGATGACGTCAAATTTGTGAAAGGGAAAGTTGTTTATGATGATGTCAAATTCTGTTTAAGCCAAGACAAAACAACTAAATTTGCACTTAGGAGCTTTTTGTTAATGAGATTTGTTTTAGAATCACACTAGTTATTTTGATAGCTTCGAAAAGTGTTATACTCACACCACAAATTGCGGAGAAAATCTGTATTCAAACTGTACCATTTTATCTTGTCTGAAATGAGTAGCAAATTTATATTCGTTCTTAAATTCAATGCATTCATAAATACCTTTGAATTAATTCTACAAAGCAAGAAAACAATTAAATCTTTAAGACTGTGTGTTGTTACTGTCATAATTTTGACAACAACTGGTTCATTAAATTGAATGATAGATTTGACGCGTGGATTTCGTAGGAACTCATTTGTGGCTGGAATAAAATGTTGTAGATCTTGTAATATGGAAAGTCATTTTCTTACTACAATTAAAGTTGATTTAACCGGATTTGACTAGAAAATGAGTTGAATAATTTTTTTTTGAATGCCCTTTAGAACAAAATATAGCAGTTCAAAACACTTGACAGTTGTTTACGTTTAGAACTCTTCATAGTACTTGCAATAAAATGTTGCGATCCTTTTTACACCGAAAGAAATTTTTTATATTTGCATCAAAATAAATTTCACGGAATATAAACATAGAATGAAATGAGCAACCAGAATTTAAATATACCCTCAAAAAATGTAATTTAAGGGACATATGGCTGTTTTTAATGTGTGGATTTTTTGTCTATTCCAATAGGAACAAAGTGTTAACAACTTGGTAATATCGAAATATTTTCATTCTGATATGGGAATAGATAGTTGTAGTTATCCATTTTATTCAATAGTTCCAAATTGTAACCTTCTAGAAATGCTCGTGCTGCAAGTGAAATTTGTTATAGATTGCGCAGTTCGAAATGTATTTGAACGAAGCCGATAATGATGAATTTCTCTGGACTGGTGTATAAATAGTGCCTCCACGTTTACAGTTGCTTCTTAATTTCGTTCTTCATTAATATTAATAATTGCAAAATTGTTTATTAGAAAAATACAATAGCAACAAAATAAAGGTTGGGGAGTCCTAATTAATGATATTGTAGCGAGCTTAGGGTTCGCTGGATTAATTATTTTAATAAATAAGAGCCGTTAAATCGATTTTGAATTAATGTAAACAGTTTATTAGTCTGTTAATAACAACCGTTACTTTTACCGTACAATTAACGATTTCTTGACTTACCGCTTCCTTACTTATCGCTTGCTTCACTGCTTACTGTTTACTTTTTTTACTTCATTCCTGATCTGTGTGCGACGTATTTATACCGTTTCCTCATTCTGATTCGGTGTTTCGTTTCCGCCCGTTCCATAGCCTCGAATTTTCTACTACTCATAGTCTCCAGTTTTCCAGTACTTTCTAGAATATTCCAGTACTTTGTTTTGGACTTTCTAGAATATTCTAGTACTGATTGTCCTATGCGTCACAATATTTAAAAACTCACCTGATCCAAAAATTGATGCGGGATTAAATTGGTGAACTAGTGGAATTGAATGGAATGACGGTGAATTGAGTGATTTTAAAGGTTGAATGAAATGGAGTGTGATAACGTAGAATGAAGAGAAATATAATGGAATGGCGTGAATGTTTTTATTTTACTTCTCTCTGGAAAGGCGAACTTATTGCGCTGAGTCGGCACCCAGAGACGCTATCTTTTCTTGACCTCGTCTCGCAGCCAAACTCTGAAAGGTAGTCAAGGATTTCTGTTCGATAACTCTCAACCTTTGGATAGCGGAGGATGACTGCTACTCTCCAACAGGTGGCACCGATATCAATCATCATCATCGGCACTACAACCAGGATCCGATCTTGGCATTTTTTCACAAGTCTGAGGCTTGTTAAATTTTCCATAAGAATTTGTTTTCCGGGGAAGGTTATTAGCCTTGTGCCGCGCCGATATCAATCCAATGGTAAAATACAAATTTATACTTAGCGAATATGACGGAAATCGGCCCTCCTTTCTGTATTAGTATAACAAAAATCGAACTCACGTTTTAAAGCATCTCGTGTGGTATTCGTGCTAACAAAAGAAAATCAAATTTTATCTTAGTGTCAATCGCGCTTATCGTTATAGTTTTCAGTCAATTAGAACTTTATATATGAATAAGCAATTTTATAATATATATTTTGGTGGCAATTAACAATAAAATCTCAACAGAAAAAAACTCCGGCTCAAGGTGCTTTTCTTGTGTTTTTTGCTAGTTTCGTGTGGTTGTCGTTTCATAAGGAGTTTGCGCACCCGGCACAATTCTCAGCTCAACATTCAACTCAAACGCAGTTTACAAAGCAAAAACAGTTTAAACAATTTCTGCCAAACATTTCACGGAGGCGTACTCGGGTAATATGTTCAACGGACGACCCTTATCACAAGATCCATATCTGTAGAATCGAAAGTATTCAACGTCGTTTCCTTCGGTTCGCTCTCCGAAGGTTAGGGTGGGAAAACTCCTTAATCCTTCCCCCTTACATTAATCGCTTTAAACTAATCAATCTCAGAACGCTTGAGGAGCACAGGATCGTGGCTGATATAATGTTCATTTATCGGGTTCTCTCCGGTTCGGTCGACTGCGCCTACCTCCTTAACTTAATTCCTCTGAACACAAACCCTCGAAATACGCGTAATCCACGCCTTCTCTACATTCTCCCTCACCGGACCTCCTATGGTCTCAACGAACCCCTTTCGCGGATGCTGAGATATGTCAACTCCAATTCCACCTTGTTTGACATAGACCTCTCTACCCATACTCTCAAGCACCGCCTCCTAAACCATTCTCACCACCAATCTTAAGCGGCGCTGCTACACTTTGCTATAACCTGCCCCCACCTCTTGCCCCTACTCCTGCCTTCTTAATTTGTCTTGGTTACCTCAGGTTAAACGTAGTTAAGATAGTTCTTAAGCTCTCTAGTTTGGAACTTATATATACTTTAGTTGTAAGTAATTATGTTGCTTGAATTAAGCCAAAAAAAGGGGTGGTAGCCCCACTAAACTATTGTGAAATTCGGTAGGTTTGATTTCCATGTCTAGTCGCCCGAAAATCAATGTCTGTTTCACTGGGCGACTAGACATTGAAATCCAATCTACCGAACTGTACAGTAGCAAGGGTCATCAGTTGAACGTACCATTGGCATAATAAAATACATCATACAATTTCCCTACCAACCCACCTATTAAGGGTTAGTGGGGCTACCACCCCATTTATATATAAATACTATAAATACTTATAAGCTAAAGTATATATAACTTTACAAACTAAAGAACATAAGAACTAACATAACTACGCTTCACTTAAAGTAAACAGGACGTATTATGAAGGCAAGAGTATGGGTGGGGGTGGGGGCAGGTTAGAGAGGAAAGTTTAGTAATTGTCGCCAAGATTGGGGGTGAGAATGGTTAATAAGGTGATACTTGAGAATATGGGTAGTGAGGTCGAGGTCAAACACGAGTTGGAGTTGACATTTCTCAGCATCCAGGAGAGGGGTTCATTTAAATCATAAGATGTACGATGAGGGGGATATAGAGAAGGTGGGGATTATGCGTACTAAGAGAGTTTGCCTTAAGAGGAATTAAGTTAAGGAGGTCGGCGCAGTCGCCTATGAATGAACACAATGTCACCCAGAACTCTGCGCTCCTCAAAGGTTCTGAGGTTTATTAATTTGAAGCGGTTAATGTACGAGGCAGGATTAAGGGATGTTCTCATCTTAGGCCTCGGAGACCGAACCAAAGGAAGCGACGTTGAATACTTTCGATTCTACGGATATGGGTTTTGTGATAAGGGGACCATACCTGGGTAGCATATTCTAGCAGTGGACGGGCGAAGGTAAGGTAAAAGGATCGAGTTACGTAGGGGTGGGAGAATTCCTTAAGCCATCGTTTCCCGAACGCGAGTACAGAATTTGTTTTCCAAGCGGAAATGAACTGGACTGAACTTTACCTGACTAACATGACTTGAACCTACCTGAACCGAAGTCAGTTGAAGTCGAATGAAAAGGGAAGAATTCCTTGAATGCCAAAGGAAGAACTGCACTCACCATGCCACTATGTCCTTATTCTTTAAATGTTTGTGGCTTTGGCTTCGGCACCGATGTCGTGTGTGCTGCTGGTCTGTGCGCTTCATAGAATTAATGCACAGTGGCTCTGGGATATTGCAGAAATTTCCGTGAGATTCGGCTGTAGTTTATGGCATTTTCCATGGATTGGCACGCTTTGACTTTTGGCAGTGTCCAGGAAATAATCACATGGTGGTTTGTGACATTTTTTTAGGAATAATGTGGCTTGAGGTTTTGTTTTCTGTAGGACGCATGCCGAATTTTTACCGACTAAAACCATACCCAACCTACACATCTTCTCGTTGTTCTCTGTGAAACTTTCTTCTTAGATATTCCATCACGCAGCGGGATGAAGTATCTTCTTTAACTGTAACTGTCTGTCTCATATGTCACTCCATTATCATTCGTGCGTTCCCGAATCTCACGCAATGCGTTAGTATGTGTTCGGCATTATCTATTTAGCATTCACAGCAGCAGGCAGTATGGGTGATTTTTATTTTACATAAACGCGCGCACAAAAGGGGATTTTGGAGTACCATTAAATGTCACAGCACAGTGCGAGCGGGAGGAGAGGAAGTGAATAAAGAAAGGAGGTATCGATGGACATTGGTCTTAAATGCTTGGACATTACAACGGCAGGGAAACCACATTCTTGTGGTTCGGCCAAAGAAGGCTGTATATTTATTTGTGCGCCTGAAATCGACTTTCAACGTGACTTGATGCGAATTCTCAGATTGACGGGTGGAACACATTGAGCAAGTTCAGTTGAGCAACGACCGTAATAATACCTATAGAAAAGAGATAGGTTTGATAAGTTGCGCCTATGTTTTAACGACGGAATTAAACGACTTACAGCTGGGTCCCCAATAAGTTCCACTGCTCGTTTCTGCAGCCTATCGAGCATGTGCAGTGCAGTTTTGGATGCGCCTGAACAAATATGTGAGTGGAACTCCATTTTGGGACGAATATACGCCTTGTAAATAGTGGCGAGTTTTGATGGAGCGAAGTATTTTCTGCATTTCTTAAGGAACCCCATGCATTTGACCGCACTTTTCCCAGCTTCAAAAATGTGGTCGAATTAATTCGAGTGCCGAGGATTGATAGTTCCTTGGCTTCGTCGATGCAAGTGCCGTTCATCGACAGTAATTTACTTTAGGGTTCGCGTTTGACTACAGACAACACTACGTTTTTAATGCATTGAATTCTACTCGGTTAGATAATCCCCATTGATATATCTTGTTTAGGTTGGAATTCAATGTATTAATCATAATCTGCTGATTGGTATTGACTTTCGAAGAGTTTGTTCGAGAAACTCAACGTGCTATCATCAACAAACGAGTGGATTGGGTTGTGGGTAATAGACAAGAGATCATTTATAAAATGAGGAAGAGAGTGGGTGAGAGCACAGAACCTTGGGGAACACCTTTATTAATTTGATGGGATGGAGGTTTGACACCATCACCATCAAGAATCACTTGGATTGAACAGCCAGAAAAATAGTTTCTTATCCATTAGAGCAAGGAATTGTCCATTCTATATGAATGTAATTTAGCTAATAGGGCTGGATGCCAAACGCTGTCGAAGGCTTTCGAAATAACCTTGCTTTCACCGAAGTAGTGGATGGAATGGCTCCACTTTTCTGTAAGGTACGCCATCAAATCTCCTGTGGACCGGTTGCTACGAAAGCCATATTGGCGCTCATTGAGGAGATCATTTGATTCCAGATATTTCGAAAGTTGACGATTAATCAGTGATTCTATTACCGTCGAGAGTTAGTGCTATGGTTCGATATGAAGAGTAGAACGATGTCGTCCTTTTCGGGAATTGGCCGAATGTTCACTGGCTTCCATCTATTTGGGGAACGGCCAGTAGAATAAGATAAATGAAAGAGTTTCCGCAGTGGTTTAGTGAGTGAAGAGGAACATCTCTTCAAGAGAATTAAGGGAATGCCAGCCGGACCAGCGGATTTGTTTCCATTTAGCTCCTCGAGTGCGCGGTACTCGTTCGGAAGCATGCATGCTTATGCTTTTGCAAGTAGTGTCGAAAGCAAAAACGTCGTGATTTCAGCTGAGTCAGGTGATGGTTCGGCTCACTATGTTTTCTTTTCCACCAAGTTTTATATCAGGTATTATAGCGTACGTCCATCTTACTTTGGTGGAAGAATCCCACCTTCGTTGCCATTCTCTTAGGGTTGAGAGTTCCAATTCTCTTGTGAGACCTCATACAACGCAACGTTTTTTTTTTAGCTTCAATATGAAGTGGTTTCCTCCCGGCCAAGACATTTATGCCATCTTCGGATACCGTTCGGAATGGGCAGCACACTCTTAATGATACCAGCCTATGTGCTGAGTTCACCCCCCTCAGGAACGACTTATACTGTCGGGCTCGTGCCCATATGTGAGCTGCACACATATAATGGAGATGTTGCATACATATTACGGATATGTTGCAGATGTTGCGTCATACATATAATGGGGATGTTGACACTGGTTATCAGTTTCCTTATGTGGGACCGAGGTGGAGTAAGCCTATCTTCGTTGCCACTCTCTTGGGCTTGTTTTTTTGTTTTTTTTTTTTGTTTCGATAGGAAGGTGGAAAGCTTCAAAATATACCTCTGGACCGATCCATAGGCATACTGGATTTTTACCCACTAAAACCACCCGCCAGACACATATTCCCATCTTTTTTTCTTCTTTTTTTTCTTTTTTTTTAATATACTTCTCTCGGGAGAGGCGAAGTTATAGCGCCGACGCGGCGCCTCAAGATGCCACCAAATAACTATTGTAGTTCTTCTTAAACAGTTGCAGGTTATAACGCTCCGGGTACACCTGCGCGGAGAGGGAATTCCACCGTTTTCCCGCTCTGTGGGGGAACGAGTTTTGATCCAGGGATGTTCGCGCCATCGGGATATGAACCGCAAATTGGTGCGATCCGTCGGATTGTCTCGTAGAGCGCATATAAACCGAATTGCGCGGAACAGTAGTACGAATCTCCGAAGAACAGTACGCGTGATAATATCTGTAAAACAGACAGATCTCGGATGCGCGCCTTCGATGTGATAGCGACTGAAGTCCCGATGTCAGCGCCGAGTCCCCGATCAGGCGGATCGCTCGTCTCTGTATACTCTCAGGTAGGTCGGGGGTATGTTTAGGAGGAGAGCAATATTCGAGCGCGGGACTAATTTTGAATTTATACAGGAGAAGAAGTTGAGCCGGAGTAAAATATTTCTTGGCTCTAAAAGGTAGCTCAGTTTTCCTTTGGCTGGAGTCCTCTATTTGTACCCGGCAATCCTTTTGCAAAGCTACTGCGTCAATCTCATGAGAAGCAGTGGTTTCCTTAGCTGAGATGTCAAGCTATCTCCTTCGCTTTTCGGCAGCTTTGGATACCATCCAGAAGGCGGAGCTTACTATTAATGGCGACAGCTTATATACTGAGTTCACTCTTCTCATGTACGATTTATACTGTGCGGCTCCGGCTTATATCTGAGCTGCGTACATTACAATAGAGGCTTATCAACCTCCTGATGGGAATCCGGAGTCTCCCAACATTGGGTAACAGTCTCAGTTGCATAATCTATAGGTTTTTTCACTCGTTTTTTGCAGGTGTTCCTTCAAGATGAACCTGATGTCGAGCGTCAGACCAAGATATTTCATAGAGGGACTAGAACTAATGATGTATCCTTCTATTTCTATGTCAGGAGTTCAACTTACCGCTGCTAATTGAAAATGCCTCTGTGTTACGTGCGGCTAGTTTTAGGTCCGCCATATCAAGCCAGTATATAATCCTCTGGGATGTAAGGGAACTAATATCCCCAGGTTATGTACATGTCTAGCTACGAAGAATATTGTCAAATCATCTGCCTTCCCAACATTTCGTAACAGGGGCTCCAGTACCTGAGGCACACTCGGTGTTATTTTATATTGTTGAGATCCCTCATCGGTGTCATCGAGCGGTATTTTATCAGAGAGCTAGCTTGCTATTATACGTACCAGTTGGGGTGAACCTTGTAGATCGTCCATTTTCCGGTACCTGGTACCAACTCGCCGAGTTGAAGGCACTTTTGACTTCTAGGGCTACCACGGCACAGTATTTTTCGGTTCCTCCTAGCAATGGTAGTCCAACTACCGCGTTGCGGGCAGATTCGGAAAAAACAGATTTGGATTTACTGGATGATATACCTTTCCGGAATCCATATTGCCATTCAGAAATTCTCCATGTGCCCTTGGCGAATTATTCCAAGCGAGGGGCATTACTCGCTTAAGGAGTTTCCCCGTTGTGTCCAGCATGCATAATGGGTGATAGGACGAAGTCGCTTCTGGTTTCTGGAGTTATTTTGGTATAAAGTTGAGCTGCTGTTTTTTTTTCCATCGTTGGAGAAATTTCTTGTTATAGGCAGACAGTGAAGAGGCTGTTGAAGACTTAGGATTTTTCAGTTAAATCATCCTTCAGCCCACTCTTGAGAATTCCATCCAGTCTTGGGGATTTTATTGTTCTTAATGACCTTTGCTGCCATAAGCACCTCTTCGATGCTGCCTGGAGGTATAGCCCTTTCACTGATGTTCTATTCTTGATGAAAAAGTTACGATTTTGAGGTAGGTAGTAAAGAGATTGCTGAATACGGTAGTCTTTTAGTTAATGCAATTTGGACCTTTTTGTTTCTAATGACCTTTGCTGCCATAAGCACCTCTTCAATGGTCCTTGGGGGTGTAGCCCTTTCACGGACGTTCTATTCTTGATGAAAACATTACGATTTTGAGGTAGGTAGTAAAGAGACTGTTGAATATGGCAGTCTTTTAGTTAATGGAATTTGGACCTTTTTGTTTTTAATGACCTTTGCTGTCATAAGCACCTCTTCGATGATCCCAGGAGGTACTGTCCTTTCACTGATGTTCCATTCTTGATGAAAAAGTTACGATTTCGAGGTAGGTGATAAAGACACTGCTGAATATGACTAGTCTTTAGGTCATTAAAACCTTTGCTGCCATAAGCACCTCTTCGATGGTCCCTGGAGGTATTGTCCTTTCACTGATGTTCCATTTCTCTTCTACTCTTGTATCTTTACACAGTAGTAAAAGATCAGCAACGATTGTCCAGATGTTACTTTTGCTCCTTTGTATTTGACTGTTGTTGTTGTGTAGTATTTTCATGATTTTCCTGTGGACCCGTCATATTGACTTGTGCGGGCCATATTACTCAACATCCTCCGTTTGTTGATGAATTCCTCATGTAGCTGTAGACGGGTGCCGTGGTTTCTTGCTTTCTTTGTAGTGTCGTAACCACTTCGCTCGAACCTGGACAATTTCTAGACACAATACACTGGTTTGGTAGCCCATCCGGTTGCCTTTGTCGTGGCATAGCAACCTCGCATGCGTTATTTAGCCACTTCATGACTTTGCCAACCTGCTTGTTCGCATTGAACTCTGCGCCAAGTTAATGGATTGGGTCTTCCAGCATATAATCGGGCAACTCCACGTCGGTGGTAATATTTGATACATCATGGCTTGTTGGTCACTGTGGGTGTAAGTGTTGAATAGTCGCCACTCCATGTTTCTTATGGCGTCTTCCAGGAATTGGTGGGCTGTGGCTTGAGGGTTCTCTGGAAAAGTAGATGTTGCGTCGGTAACACTTATTTCTATAAAATGGTGGTATGTAATAAGAAATTGAAATTCATTTAAGGATTTCTAATTCCAACTGTTATCAGTTTTTTTATTACTTTTTTTTCTGTACCGTGGCTTGCCTACCTATTATTTGTTCCTTTCTTTTACTTTTCCGTTGCTCTCTCTATTTTTCTTTTGCTCTTTCTCTTTTTCTCTTGCCTTTTCTCTTTTCCTTTTTCCTTTTCTCTTTTCTTTTGCTTTCCCTCCTCCCTTTTTATCGATCTTCTCTTTCGTCCGGCTGCCCCCCCCCCCCCCCCTCTCCGTTCTATATTCTGTTCGCACAAATCCTCCTTTCCCTTGTTGTCCTTTTTTCACTTTTATTCTTTCTACCTGTTTCCTTGGCTCCCCTCGCCTTTGATTACTAAAACTGAAGGATATTAAACCTTAGTGAGTCCATGTTCCTAAAAAATAGGATATCACATTACCATACTTTAAAACGTATCGAAGAAGACTTTCTAAACTATTTCCTCTTTTAGAATATCCCCCCCCCCCCCCCCCCCCCCCCAACACCGCTCTTTATCCTGTTCGCACAAATCCCCCTCCCCCTCTTTTTGTCCTTTTTTCACTTTTATTCTTTCTACCTGCTTCCTTGGCTCCCCTTGCCTGTGGTGATTACTAAAATTGAAGGATATTAAACCTTAGTGAGTCCATGATCCTAGAAGATAAGACACCACATTACCATACTTTAAAAAGTACCGAAGAAGACTTTCTAAACTATTTCCTCTTTTAGAATATGAGATGTGCTGTTTGGTACTATAGATCTTGAGCACATTCACAAATCTATATTCAAATACTCGTGGTCGTTGCTAAAGATCAATACTTCTGATATTTTGTTTGCTTCTCTTTAACTTCTCAACTTTGGTATTAATAATATGTAGATATAAATTGTGGTTTTGTTGCGAGTACTTATTGATATCAATTATCCGGGCTGAATAAACTATTCCTGTGTTGGTATTCTATTCATTAGGCGACCACCTATTCAAACACGACTTTCAAATAAACCTGCTTATATATAATGTACAACAAAGAGTTAACGACATGCGTAATCAAGCGCGTCTACAATCTCTATATAAATCATATCCCCTCAATTTCCAGCTTCTAATTCATCATATACTCGCTTTATACGAGAAATAAAAAGCGGAAAAGGGGATTGAAGGAATTCGATTGAACAAGTTCGGCTTCACCAATCTAGTTACATATACCTAGATGTATGCCTCAAGTCTTCTCGCCACCTCCTCTTCTCTTTATTATTCACAAAAGGGAAACATAAAACGAAAATTATTAAAATCCATCCATTTGCCGCAGGTCACGACACCAATTTCTATCGCCATACCTGGCCGAGTACCATTAAGAAGTAATCACATCATGAAACGAGGTTAAATGGGGTTCAAGTAGAACCCCGAATCACAAATAACGACAGCAGAGAGTTCAATAATCGACTGAAACCGCGACGCCACCACACGATCTCCCCCTTAGGCATATCTAATCTAGTAAAGGAGCCGAGTCAATATATGCGGCGTTGTCAACATCAAAGTTTGCTTTTCAGCTAGAAAACAGTCGCATTTGCTGGCCTCACGGTGAAATTGATTTGAAAATTGGATCCGAACGGCGCTTGTTTAACTTTCGAAACTTCCCGCTTTGCGCACTTTGGATAACCGTTTTTCTGTGCCATTTGCTAAGACTGAATACATTGCAATTTTTCACGCTCAAATGCACTGCCGGTAGTTTATGCTAGAGGTACAAATAGCAATCCAATTGTACAAAGGTGCGAAGTACCTTTGTCATTTTACAAGCGACCTATTCGTCGCCTTTACCGGCCGACACCTGTAGTTACATCTAAAGGTGCGAACGCCGCACTACGCCAGTCGAATATTATAGCCGATGTGAAGCATGAGAGCGTCGTGTACAAAACCCTTTGCCACAAGTTGCAGGAAGGTGCTTTAAATACTTGTCTTTCATTTCGGGTCATTTGCAGTTTTCCATTCGTATTTTTCCGTTTTTGTTTTATTGGCAAAACTAAAAGTGAAATAAGCTTCACAGCAGGGATGGCGAACCTTTATTGTTGAACGTGCCAATCTATAAAAAGATGTATTGTAGGCATGTTAAAGAATCTTGACTTACTTATTTAATGGACTAAAAATAAAACTAGATGCTATTAATTAAAAGCTCTTTGTTTCCAATCCGAAATTTGTACAGCAATCGTAATTTTACTGGTTTATGTTTACTCAAGTTAAAGAAAAGTTGGTGGTATTTCTGCTGTTGTAAATTAGATGATTAATATTTTATATTCTTCTCATACTTGTTATTGTTTGCAGAATGCAAAATTAACTGGAGTCATCTGAAAGATGGTTTTGATGCGAGATTTTAATGTTATTTATTTCTGAAGACGATGATTTAAAGGCATTGGTATTTGAAAATACTGTTAAGATAGCAAAAGTCAGCTTCTTCAGACAACTAAGTATGACTGGAAATAAATTCTACGTTTCTATAATTTTGGTATTGGCATTTTTACTCATATTGCCCGATAGACTTTCTATTTCATTTAATTCCAACTCTTTCCTTAATTTGATAAATTTTAGAATACCTATTGAAATAGACTAGAACTCAACTAGCTGTATTTCAATTTCTTCAGTCAAATTTAGGTAAGTATAATCTACTCACTGAATACATAATACGTTTCTTTGAACTGACAAAATCTTGCTGAAAGTTCTTCGGTTGATAAATGAATTATCGAATTAAAGTCTTTTAACCCGGGTCGATCGATTTTCGAGGAAGAAGTTCGTCCAGTCACAAAGTTTTTGGGAAAGTCCGTATGAAGAAGCTTGTTTAGCAACAGCCCGTGCCAGGCACGGTGAAATGCCTTGGAGACATCCAATGTGACCGCTCTTGATTCACTAAGTTTTTCAATTGCAGATGTCCAGACATCAGTTACAAGAGTCAAAAGGTCTACTGTGGACCACTTGCTACGGAATACATATTGACGATTATTTAGAAGTCCATCATCACCATCATCGGCACCACAACCGGGATCCGGTATTGGCCTATTTAGCAAGTCTTGATGCTTGTTACATTTTCCATAATTTTTTTTACGGGCAAGGTTATTAGCCTTGCGCCAATTTAGAAGTCCATGCATTCCCAATATTTAACCAAATCGGGGTTGATGACCTCATCCATATCCTTGGATAACATAAACAGTGATGTCATCCGCCGGTAATTTCGCGGGAGACACTTCTTCACTTTCTTAGGGATTGGGTGAATTCGAGGAGTTTTTGCCCAAGTAGAAAAGGTCCACTGTACATAAGATAAACGAAAGGGCTTGCTAAAAATCGGCCACAGTTCTGGCGCACAGTTTTTAAGGACTATTGCTCGTATTCCGTCCGGTCCATTTATAGCGTTTGAAATAATAGTGAAGACGATCGTGTGATTCGAACTGACGCTATGACAGCTCGAATCACGAAAAAAATTTTACCTAAGCGTTACACACCAGGCTACTGACCGTGTTTAGAATTTGATTTCCAAACTCGACTATATTCCACTGATATGAATTATTTTTATTTTATCGCTTGGTATACGGTTCTGATGTATTTTTCTTATTCGATTTTTCGTTCGGTGTTCTTTACTATTTTTGCTTGTGAATTGTGTGTATCTGTTAGAGTTGCCACACATTCCTAGAGTCCTGTCCATGGAGAAAGTGTTGAAAAGCTCGTGGGCGAAACTTTACATTGAAGACTGCACTGGCATTATCACAAGTGGCTCCAAAACCAGCATCAGGATTTTAGTTCACCGGAAAAAAATTGGTAAACATTGATTTCATCCTTCGAATTTGTGGTAAACGCCTCGCGGCCCGTTACTAACGGAGGAAAAGAGGAGGTAGAGAAATTGTTGTTGCAACCATTACCATTGACCAGAAGAGACGAGAACCACTTGGGTACTCAAGTAGCTTTTTGCCGGATTTTATAGGTGCCGATCGGAGTGAGGTGTTCCGCCGAACACTGTTCACAGGTAAACACAACGGAGCGAAGAGACACTGCCACAAATCAAACACGGAGCACTTGCTTTCAAATTTTCTTTATTGTATTCCTTTTTGTTTAATATCAAGTACACTGGTTGGAAAATAATTTTATCTATTGTTGTCCTTTTTGTTTATTATCAATTACACGGATTTAAAATTAATCTTAGAATTAATGTACCGTTGAATTATTCTCGTTTCTAAATTGCACACTGATTTACGAAGCGAACACTCGATCGTCATAAAAAACTAACGGCTTCTAACAACGCGTGCACGTGTTAACCTTCTCACCACTTCCTGTCAAGCGCCTTCTCCGTTGGGAATCTCTATTTCGACTTTCGTTAATTCGCGTATTTAAACGTTACGAGACTTCGGGCCGGTCGGGATCTTTTCCGGTTATTTGCCTGGGCGGATACCTCCCCGTCGGAATTCTCTGTGACGACTATCTTATCGGGGATGATTCCATTCACCCCCTAGTTTTTATTTGTCCTTTTCGTTTTTACTGTGTGGTGACTTTCAATCGAAGATCTTTTCACCAGTACGAATCCTGCTTACACATTCAGACGCGGAGATTATTGTCTGCATGGTGTAGATCACTCTGTGATCGGGATTTTCACACCTCTAATGGATTGTTTACGTAAACAATCGGGTGAGGGTTTTCATCTCGTCGATCATGGGATAATGTGATTATCGCTGTTTACATATCCCTACGGGAACAGCATTGGTTTATTGCTGATGCATCACATTGGTCTTTGTTTAGACGAAGTAGTTTTCCAGCAATTAGCTTACCGCCGGAGATGTGATATCTGTTGACATCTGGCGCAGCTGAGCCAACCGTTTGTGTATATCCAGTTAATAGATTGGTACACAATTTCTATGCTGTGTCGTGTCCTTCGATCGCTGTGCAGGCATAGGACAATTGATCGGACTTGTGACCCACGTATCTGTAGATACGTGGGGTTGTTGCCTCCCAAATGCATGTTACCTTTGTTTCAGATGGAAGGGAGGACTTTTGAGGACACGTGTCTGTGGGCATGTGTAATTTGGATATAGGTGAGTAGTTCCTTGGTGGAACGACGATATCTCAACCTATAGTGGATTGTGTGGTTCGCAGAACCGCCATAGCTTGTTGGTCACTTTGTCATTGTGAATCTTCTCCGCGGTATCAATCGTCTGGTTGCACCCGTTTCTGATTCTGACAAAATTCGTTCTGTTGACCTCCGTCGGATTGGAACACCATTGCTCTATTTTTTGCCACTGTAATCTGATCGAATTTTTTATCAATCCAAACCAGATGAATTTCGTATGATGGAATGCGTGGAGCTCCATCTCTGTGGCTGACTCAGTGCATGCGTTAACAACGGGGTCCCTAAAACACACTTCTGACCTCGGAAAGGATGCGAAGAAAGCACCCAAATCGTCCCAGTTACAGCCCCATATCTCTATACTTGGGGATCTGCTTTGGTTGGTTATTCGTTTGAAATGTTAATGGTTGCGGAACCGATATCAAGCAGTGATCGGTGTTTTCCAATTGTGCTGTCGTTGCCATGGTATAAATACCCAGCTCGGATGTCAGAAACAGACCCACGGTATTCGCGAAATTACCTCGGTTATCCGACATTCGCTTCATCCATGAGTTGACTCGAATATCAGAAATAAATCCAGGGTCTTCGCAAAATCACCTAGGCCGTACGATATTCTCGTAAGTTCCCCCACGAGTTGAATCAGATGGCAGCTAACAGCGAAGTTCTCGGCCAGCCTCCCAGCCTCGTCAGTTCTGTTAGAATGTACCAACCAGTCGGAATTGTGTACGTTGAAGTTGCCAAAAACGACAATCTCAATAGCTGAGTGGTTGACTTGTATCCAGTCGATGGCACATGAGAAATGTTTGAAAATGGTCGGTCGTTGATCGTCATTCGGGGAGCGGCAAAACAACAAAGAAATTTCATAAAATGCTTCAACACGATATTCATCAAAATGATGTGCAAGTAACTGGATTCGAATCCTTCCTCCGTTTGACAAGATAAATCAGATTGGGCGAAGACGTAGACTCCACCCTTAAAACGAAATCTAAGATCTAAATTGTATCCTGCGCAACTGAAATAAGTCGAGTTAGTTGACAAATCGGCCTGGGTCTCATTGGGGCCAGAATATCAGGTTTCGCTGTTTGCAAATATTGGTGGACGCATTTACATCCGGATTGGTGAAGTCGATGCACCGGATGTTCCAAAATACGGTTACTAGTTGAATGTTTACAGTGTTTCGCGGGCGAACCCGATTACGTGGTGACGAGTTTTTACACTTCGGTTCTTTATCAAAACATTTGCATAATATTGACATAGTTCTGCCTCGGAGATTCAAATGAGGAACTAGTTTACCTCTGGAATTCTTTATCACAAAAGGCATCATCATGTCTTATCTCAATTCCCGTCCGGGCCATCAGCCAAACTCTCGGAATATAGTCAACAGTGTCTTTCGGTGATACGCGCAACGTAACTGGGTGGTATGTCGCGCTAAGCTAACCGTTTTATCCGGACTAGTTTTTCAGACAAGCTCCGAAAAATAGGCAAGAACTACTCCCGATCATTTCACGGATCTTATAGCTTGATGGGCTGATTTATCAACGGGCAGCAGAGTGTTGGGACTCCGCCTACCACTCGACAAGCTGGCCTACCTGTGAATATATTCTAAAGCTCTACCCACAGGACAAAAATAGAGCTATGAATTCACTACCATCATACATACTAGTTCTCATCATCATCATTATCATCGGCACCACAACCGAGATCCGGTCTCGGGCTAATTTAACAAGTCTGAGGCTTGATAAATTTTCCATAATAATTTGTTTTTCCGGGCAAGGTTATTAGCCTTGCGCAAACATACTAGTTATGCCATATACGAAAAAGAATCCCAGAGAATTCATTCGGCGTTACGCCATCGAGTCAATTGACGACCTATTAAGAAAACCTTTCTAATAAACTATATTTATCTTTCACTATTTCGTGAAATCTAGGTTTTGTTATATATGTTCTATTTAAGAAAATAATCTGATACAATTTTGTGCCTCAAAATGACATTTGTCGTGAAGTTTGTCAAGAAAACAGCATACACTTCACTCGCTGATGCATCAAATACTATTCAACTACCGCAAATGCGCAAGTTATTTGCAATCAGATTGGTGCTTCCCATCCAACCCAAAACATCTTTGGAAAAAGTGTACATGTTCCAAACCTTACAATATATGCTTTACATGTCCGACAACATTTTCCGAGGGGTCCATCTGTTCCAAACCCACCCCAAAGCTGTCCCAAAGATGTCCTAAGTATGTCCCAAAATGTCACAAGACCGTGCCAAAGATGGCCCGAGGATATCCCAAAGATGTGCCAAGGATGTCACAAAAATGGGGACATGTTTTACCCAAGAACGTGCCAGAGGTACTCCGTGGGTGTTCCACAAAAGTCCCAAAGACGCCCCAAAGGTGTTCCAAAACAAAAAGCAGCCATTGTATTGTCGCCTTAATAATCGTCATATTTCTCAGTTCATCAGAGTTGAAACTGTCTTTCACACTTATCTTGCGCTCTTTGTTTTTTTTTTTTTTTTTGCTAACTAACCATGCCGAATGATACGATTTAAAATCGTCGAAAACTGTGCGTAATCGCAGTCGACGACGTAGGTACAAATGAAAACGAAGCAAGTAAGTTGAAAGAATGACAAGTTAAGTGTGCACTTCTGACTTCCGCATCGCTCGAGCCTCTTCAATACGTCCATTGGGCTGGAAGAATGCCTGATATTAAGCCATCATTGTTACCCAATCTGTTACTATTCAGGCACCGATACAAATTTCAGAACATCGTGCGCAATTATTAAAAGTTACTTACTTACATGAAGTCAAATATAAATGAAACATTTTTGTTTCGATCAAGTGGATCCAAGAATTATCTCCCGCGTGCCACCTGTGGCACGCATGCCATAGTTTCCCAATCCCTAAAATAGAGAATACGGCGTGCATCCCTGGAGATTTTGTTTCCCCTCTGTGCAACATTCGACTCTTACATTCGGATTTCCGATGTTATTTCACAACCGCTTAATTTTATATGAAAGTGAAAACTTTGCAAAGAAGTTTTATTTGTCTTTTAACTTCCTTGTGCTTCTCTATTTGCTCTTCCCTTTTATCCCTTATGAATACCTCGGAGAAGGATCAGAGCTGAGTTCTAAATACGTTGCATGGAAAGCATGTTGCCCTGGATGAATAAAGCCAAACATTTGCCACGAATACACAACGAGCACCAGAGAGGCGCACATTAATCGACAAAACGAAAACTTAGCCAATGAAAGAAAAGGATGTAGAAAGAAAGGAAAACGGTGAAAGGACTGAATATTGCTTTGCTTATATTTTATGAAATATGATTCTTACATGGGACAGATGGGAATAAGTTTCAGGGCAAGTGCTTGGTAGCACTTCATCGGGGATTCCTTGGTAATAAAAGAAAAGAAAAAAAAAACAGGACTTTGTTCGGCTTATATTCAAAAGAACTTAAATGTGGATGCACTGAAATGAATCACAAGATTACCCTAGTAGTGTTTTGTACAGTGGATCGAAGTTTAACTGGGACAATCTGACAGAAAGGCTGTTATTTCGAATAACATGAGCGGAAAATATTGATTAAATAATAAATACTTACTTTCAATGACTTATTTATATAGTATAAAAATTAAATTATCAATTTGTTTTAACTGAAAAACACAATGGTGATTTGAATATAAGTATACAAAATTGTCATAATTGGAATGGGAAAAGTAAAAAAAGGCTTACAATCAAAGTCTATTATATAAAAACGCCAAATAAGAATTAATGGTTAAATATTTATATTGCAAATCTTCGGAAAAATAGGCGTAACGAATAAAAATTGGCGGTCGTATATGTTATAGTACCATCTTTCAAAAAACCTCAAAGCAAAACGTGTTTTTATTTCATTTTTTTTGTTTGCAGTTGCTTAAAAAAATATTACTACTACTACTACTACTATTTATTGGCCTGTAGGAACCCCAAAGTTCATTACCTCACCGACTCGCCTTCGCCATTGTTCCCTGTCCCATGCGCTCTCCCTCCACGTTCGACCATCCGATCCGATCTCCTCGGTTCCGGAATGACTTCTTTATCCCATATTGTTTTAACCAGTTGGTGGATCTTTCGAGCGGTTGTCTATTAAAATAGAGATCAATGTGTCATGCATAAATATAAACATAACAATCTGTCTATTTATTGGCCGGAAGTTCATGACCTCACCTCACTCCGCCATCATTCCCTGTCCTGTGCACTCACCTTCCACACTTGACCAGCCGATCCGATCTCCTCAAGGTAAACCTAACATTGTCCTCCCAACTCCGTTGCGGCCCCCCTGTCGGTCTCTTTCCTGTTGGCTTACCGTTGGCTTACTTTAAAAAAATATACTTGACAAAAAAATGTTTCAAATTAAAAATGAGGAGCGGCAATTCAAGACAAAAAAAGGTCTTCTGCATTTTTCTCGCAAAATCGATGGTAAGCGAATTAAGCTATAGGCTTCCTGAAATCGTTGGGAGAAATCCTTGAGGATCTTTCGGAGCTTGGTTGATGGAGCCGGTCGAGAAAAAAAAGGAACATCTCAGGGTGCTGACTCTCCGCTATAAATTCGCCTTTCCTGGGAGAAGTGAAATAAAAAAAATAAAAACCGAAGAAGGAACCTTAGAATAATTGGCTTGGAGTTTGTTGACTTTAGTTAAGTTTATTGACTTTTAATCGGTTACACAGTTATATAATACCAAGATACAGATAAAAATACAAAATGCCTTCACCATGTGTTTCCTCGTCGTTGTAATGTCCAGGCATTTAAGACCAATGTGCATCGATACCTCCTTTCCTTATTCACTTCCTCTCCTTCCGCTCGTACTGTGCTCAGACATTTAAGGGTACTCCAAAATACCCTTTTGTGCGCGCGTTTGTGTAAAAAAAACACCTCCGTAGAGTTATCATCATCATCATCATCATCATCGGCACTACAACCGGGAACCGGTCTTGGCCTTATTTAGCAAGTCCTGTGGCTTGTTAAATTTTCAATAATGATTTGTTTTTTCGGGCAAGGTCATTAGTCTTGCGCCGGAGGCTCCCCGACGGGGAATCGAACTCCGGTCTCCCGTGTGACAGGCGGGTATACTAACCACTATACTATCGAGGAACCTAACTATACTATCAACATTGTTCAATATACGAGGTTGGGCTGAAAAGTTCCCGACCTCAACGTGGAGATAGCGGCACTCGTAAATAAAAGGTAATGAATGTAGTTGTTCGTCTTTTGACAGTTAATCACAAAAATTTCAGCCATTTTGGACGGGTGGTTTTTATTTGACAGTCGTAAATCAACATAGTCTTTTGTCCCGTTGCAGCCGGTCCTGCAGAGCCTTTGCCATGTCTGATATCACTTCCCTCCCAAAATGTTCCAAACGACCACTGTTTACAGCTAATTCCAAACGCACTCATCGTGCTTCCCGTCGCAAACCTATGCATCCCCCATTCTGACTAAATCATGAAGACATTGACGTGCCTAGCAAACACAAATCTGGACACCAGCTCCTCTCCTTTAAAAAGGTGACTCCGATCAAACATTCTCTTAATCTTTTTACCGTACAATTCTTATATCTAATCCCGACCACACCCATTGTGCTAACCCGTCCCAAACCTATGCAGCCCCCATTCTGCCCTAATCATGAAGACATCGATCTGTCTCTGAAACGGAAATTTGGACACCAGCTCCTCTCCTTTAAAAAGGTGACTCCGATCAAATATTCTCTTAATCTTCCGACTCAATGCTTACATCTAATGCCGATCGCACCCATCGTGCTCCCCATTCCAAAGCTATGCAACCCAATTCTGACCTAATCATGAAGTGCCTAACAAGTCTTTTGTTCCCTCGCATCCGGTCCTCCAGACCTTCTGTTATGCTTGATCTCACTTCTCTTCCAAAATGTTCCAAACGGCCAATGCTTACAGCTAATCTCGGTCGCACACATCGTGCTCCCTGCCCCAAACATATGCAGCCCCAATCATGGAGACATTGACGTCCCTCGCAAACGTAAACTTTGACACCAGCTCCTCTCCTTTAAAAAGGTTGTGGCGTTTCTAACAGGTACACGCACAATATACAAGCCAATAGTAAAGAACACCGAAAGAAATTCGAATAAGCAAAGCATCAAACCCATATGCCATAGCGATAACATAACAATTCCACATCAGTTGAGTGTATTTGAGTTTAGAAATCGAGTTCGTACACGCAGCAGTGGCCTGATATGTTGAGCGTTGGTTCAAACTTTTAGTTATTCTGTCACAGCATCGGTTCGAATCACACGTTCTTCACTATCGTCGCAAACGCTATAAGGTGAGTACGATAAAACATTCTCTTAATCATCCGACCGGCCAATGTTTACATCTAATCTCGACCGCACCCATTGTGCTCCCCATGCCAAACCTATGCAACCCACATTCTGACATAATCATGAGGCAATTGAAGTGTCTAACAAACGTAAACGTGGGCATCAACCGTGACTCCCATCAAACGTTTTCCTAAAAGAGATTCCTTTAATTCAAATTCTATCCAACGCCTCTAAATCCCTATGCCATACATCCTCGGCTCGCTTTATCCCACCCCTACCATTAAAACAGAAGAGAGGTATTATCCCAATTTTTTCAGATCCAATTCCATTAACCTCTCGCAGCTCCAATAATCTGCCGTCACAAATACTTCCACCCCCCACACCCACCCCTCTACTTCTTATTCTTCATCAATTTGCGACGCCTTCATACCTTTCTCAGTAAAAATCACAGCACACCTCCGAATTCAGAGATTGCCGTTACACACTGTCCAAAGTTAGAGATAGAAAGACATATGAAAATCTTCAAAAATCTTCGCGACAAATCAGATTCTGTTTGCTACGAAATTAAAACCAAAACCAGTGTTAAACTCTCTATTCAACAAGATTTACCCACTGACGTTCCCAGTCTCCACAAACTCTTCGTGAAATTCCATGACATCTTCAACTTATCTCCTCATGAAGTGTCGAACTTCCGTGCTGCTTCTGGCCATTATGTTCACTCTCAAAGGTTATCACGTATTCAACATAGTGTGGTTGATTTCAAGTTTTTTCATTCCTGAAATTCTTCTTTCCCTCCTCAAAACGAACCGTAAAAGTACCCTTGTTTCCGTAAGAGTAAGAGGTCTTCGTTCAAAGACCTGCTCTATTCTAAATATTTTCTACGCCCGAAACGAACTTAATCGACAACATTCATAAGCTGGAACTATTTTGCTGAGGCGTGAGTTAACACCCCTAAAATATAAGATAGTTAACACTCCTAAAAGAATAAGATAGTTAACAATCAAAACATAAAACACAGATACCTCAAAATCTGTTCAACCTAATGTCATTCCTAAAGAGAACGTGAACCAATGTATTTTAATAATAGAAACACATATGCTTCAAAACATGAAACACAGGTACTTCAAAATCTGTTCAAACTAATGTTAGTCATAAAACACGAACAAAAGAAAACGTGAACCATTGTATTCTAATAACAGAAACACAGATGCTTCAAAACATGAAACACAGGTACTTCAAAACCTGTTTAACCTAATAGATTTAAGTTCGAAAGATATAAATAGACTTAAGTTCGAAATGTAAATCAGAGATCCTGTCTGACTACGGACTCGCATACACATGCTGCTCAGCGGAAATATTTAATAAAAGGAAACATAGTTTCCAAATAAACAAAGAAAAAAGTCTTTTCTTTTTTGTAAAATTTTCTCCTAGAACGGCACAAAATAACTCGTGCTCATTGTAGCTCAAAGCAGCCTCGATTCGTCACTAATTCCTTTCTCTACCTCTTCCTAGCTTGATTTTGTCTCAGTCAAAATCACTCTTCCTCGAAAATCAATCTTTGTCATGTGCTTTTATATCTTACCACCGTAGTCCATCGAAGTTTACGAGCTCCCTCTTAATGTTGTTGACCACATAATCGAACTGAGTAATTGCCAGGACGACAAGATCGTTTTGGAGATTTCAACCTTCCACAACTAAAATGGGCTTTATCTGACGACCAATCTTACTTTATCGCCCATCGCACCTGTCATAAGGAATTTCTCTTCATTGACCGGCTAGCCGGTTAGCAACGTTCTAAATTTCATGGGCAGGCAGTTAGACATCATTTTTACAACAGACCCTATCAATACTTTAGTTTCAACCAGTTCCTTTATCTTCTCATCGATTGACAACCACCATTTCCCTCTTCTCATGACCTCCTTTTGGGACTACTCGCCACCGTGTATCATCTGGAGCGATGGATTTTGGTGAATAGTGAATCTTGGTGAATCTTGGGAAACTATGAAAGTAATATGAATAAGATGATTATTTTTATATAGTATGTCAATTTGAACTCTGAACTCTCTAAAGTTTATATTATTTAGAGATGAGGATTTCCTTTGTGGCCCTTTCCTATTTGACGTTCTTCTCTTCCCTGAATTATCTCTTCGGTTAGTCTCAATTTACCCAACCTTCGTGCCGATGTTTTCTTGCGGATACTACGTTTCCATGCTGTTTTCAGTTGTTTGCATGTTCTATCGCCAACTTTTTTATGATATAATTGGCCCATCACAATTTTATGAGTTTGGCTATATTCTCACGATAGATATGCTGGGGCAAAATGACCTCCGGAGTTTCATTTAATAAGTCATTTGTTGGACGACATTATTTATGTCTATATCTACGAAATTTCATAAAAAAGCACTCAGTCACTTCCGATAGGAATAATGGTTTAAGCATGTCTTGGAAGTAGCTACTTTCCTTGAACATTGTCTACAAGGAACATAATAAAACAGGAATAGGGAATAGGACATCGCGGACGTTTTCCGTAATTTAGCCTGCTATTGGCAACAACTACCCCCATGTAAAGCGTAAGTTAATTTCCCACTTATCTGGGAGCATGAAGGAGTCCATTTATTCTGTATCATACCCTATATATATATCATATTGAGGTTCAAAAGAATGTAATATCCGGATGCGTCATTACCATTTCAACCGATAACAGTAGGAAATTAAAAATGTGCTATACCCATAAAAATGGTATGGTTCGTGTTAAATTCCAACCCAACGGTTATTGCCGTCCAATTCCGATTTTATACTCCTACCTTCGTTTTAATTTAATTTTTTCAAAAATCCTTTTCATTGCCCGAACATAAAAATCAACAAAAGTATATATAAAACTTTTATTTTTAATGCACTTCCAATGCAACATCTTTGTGTGATGCCCACCCGAACGCCCATAGACTGAAATATCTCATTCAACATGAAAAAAAAGCACAGAGACCCAGAAAACAGGAAAAAAAATTCGAACGTTAGTATAAATGTGCGTGCGGGAGGCCATGCAAGACTTATGGCTTTTTCCTTTTTATCAGAAAATAAAGGGAAAAAAATTGGGAATAAAAAATTGCACACAAAAAATAAGTTCTGTTCGCATAGAGTGTGCGCATTACTATAGATACATAGTATCTGGCACATAATACGTTTTTATTTATTCGTTCACATTGCATTTCGCACAACAAAGTCCTTTTGTTGGGATCTCAGCCTGTTACCCAAACTGTGAGCGAGTAATAAATACATTTAACTGGCAGGACGAAAGTTGAGTTGGTAAATAATTTCATGTTCCTCTCACAAACACATGTCGAAGTCGAAGAGATAAGGTTTAAAACAAATCCAACTTTGGGATACCCGAAAAATAAATGAATTCGCGTTTTCATTTTATTTTGAATATCCTTTCGATTGTACCGTAATTTGAAGAAAATTTCCGAATTGAATACAAAGCGTGTGGGGTTAAAGTGGTTGTGTTCATTTATTTTGCATTTCTTAATGTTTTATGTTTTATTCAAAATAAAAAAAATTAAAAACAGGAAAAATATAAAGGACCAGACTTGCGAAAATGGTCGTATTCGTCCTGTCGTTAAACTCACAAAGTCGTTTCAGTTGCTGGGCGCATTAAATAATTAAAAAGGCCGCAAGGGACATATATGTATAAAGGATGTTAATAAAGGGTTTCTGCCCTGCCGAAAAAACGAGCCAATCAAAGAGCCGAACATTTTCATCCAACTGCATATATGTGACAGGAGTCCTTTTCTACTTTTTGTTGCTGCTGTTCCAAAATAAAATAAATGAGCTGCATTATAAGCCGTAAAATATTTTAAATAGACGAATATATTCAACGTGGGCCAGGATATCGAGCGGCCATGTTTGCTTTCATGATTACACACAAACAATTGTTATGTTCAGGGCTGTACAAACTAGTTACCAAATGTTATGCTAAATGGGGGAGGGGGATACCATGGTACGACAAGTTTAAGACCATTGATTTATTTCTCAACGTTAGTAAAAATTGTGTACACGATTTTGTTGCTACTGATATTGACTTTCATATTGCGTCAAACATTCAATTGAGTCTAAGGTCCATATTTGCTAGTTTAAATTACTAGAAATAGTGATGTTAAGTATAATTGGATTTTCTTATCCTTAGATAGCAATACGTTCAGTCAAAAAGCGATCCAAGTCTCACCAAAAAATGTTGTTGACTTAGCTCAGCTTCAGCTATCTGGCTTTCACTTTACATTAGTAGGTTGAGGGCATAATGTACCTATGTGCGTCTTCTGAGGAGTGGCCTTCATCTGCGTCAATGTTCAACTGGCTCCAAGACTCTGCGAACTGTAGCGTTAGTGTCAACCCGTTGTAAATCACCTTAAGCGAATGACTCGCATCTTCTTTGCTAGCGAGGTCGATATTGATTCATAACATTGTATAATTTAAAGTTATACCTTCTCCTTTTTTATAATCCGCACACCCAAAAGAGATTATTATTACGGTAACACTATAAAAGATACTGAAAGCACATGAAATTGGAGAAATAACAATGACGATAGGTAGGTTAGAAAAAGGAAGCAAAAGGGATAGAAAAGAGTGAGTACCTTAGTTCTGCATATTTTGGTCGTTACGTGGGAAACCAGCATTTTGGCACGTTCACCTGAACAGCCTATCACAAAATGAACAATCATACACAACCCTAGCTCAACATCACTATGTAAACATGAAAGTGGACATCTAACAAAGTTTTCCAAATACAAATTGTCTCCACTGTTACATGCTAGAACCACCTATCTTAATGTATTTATCACACAGTGCCGCTCACACTGTGGTCTTACATTTAAGGGTACCTCAAAATCCCCTTTTGTGCGCGTGTTAGTGTAAAAAAAAACTTAAAATAGATTCCCTTTGGTCAATTAATATTGTTATAAATTGATCAATCTATTAAATAGAAATATAAGTGCAATAAAGCCATAGCGCCAAAACAAAACAAAAAATGAAGGAAAATTCAACGGTGGCACCGCTTCCATTAAATCCTTTGCCAGAAAAAAATGTCTTGCACGGAGCAGGCGGTGGTGCACATGAATAAACGAACCTGTGGCAACGAAACCATTAACACTGCGGTGAACCTACATAAGCTTTATACATTATTTATTTCCAAATTGAAGGTTTTTATGTTTCCTTCAATTTAATAAATCAAGAAGATGGAATTGAAAAATGTTTTATCCATACACTAAATTGGACTAAGAGTTGTTATATGCTATAAATCTTAAAATATATCATTTTTAAAACACAGGTCATTTGACCCCTAGTGGTAGAAATAGGTATATATGAAACGTCGGTAGCTTTAGTGTTAAATATACAAAAACACTGCGTTGAGTAAAAAGTCATTGCGTATTTTGTGTATTTTTTTTAAAGCCATTTATTTATGTGAAGGGCAGAGATGAATGACAGATATATTTTCCGTTTTGTTCGATGACCTTTTGCCATCTTTCGGCGAGCTTCAAATTATCCCGTTCATAGAAAGACCTGCTTTTTTAAACTGAACAAGGTGCTGATTTACCGCCTCCTCTGACGTAACGTTATTTCACGCAAGGTGTTGTGAAGAGAGCGTAGCAAGTGGAAGTCTGGCGGCACAACACTATGATGTGTATGCTGCGTGGGGCGTGGGGGGTTCTGAATTTAAACGTGGCCGTGAGAGCTTGAGAGACAATAAACGTTCGGGACGTCCAAAAACTGCAACAACTGACGATAACATCGCTAAAATTCACCAAATGGTGCTAGACGACGCCGAATTAAAGTGAGGGGGATGGCAGAGGCTATGAAAATGCCCAAAGAACGTGTTTGTCACATATTAAATCAAGATTTAGGTATGAGAAAGCTGTCCGCGCGTTGGGAGCCACGTTTGCTCGCGTTAGAACAAAAACGTGTTCGAATGAACATTTTCAACACTCTGTTGAGCAGTTTAGGCGCAATAAACGCGAGTTTTGGCGCCAATTAATTACCAAAATACAGTCAAAAAAATTAGCTACTTCTTTTTGTTTCCTAATCTAAAAACTGCGCTCGGAGGACAGAGATTTTCGTCAAATGAGGAGGCAATCACCTTCGTGAACAGTTATTTTGCAGAGAAAAACTGCGAGTACTATTTGGACGGGTTAGAGAGATGGGAGCATCGCTGGGAGAAGTGTGTAGAGTCACAAGAAAACGATGTAGAAAAATAAAAATAAATTTTAAGAAAAAATGTCTTGTATCTTTGTTAGGTCGGAAAGTTTCAGCCCACCCATGTATAAGATGGGCCGTGGCGTATCGCAGTCTTCAGTTGGCGGGGATAGTTTATCCTTTGACTTACTCGGTTTAAATATCCGGAACGCTCTTTACTTATACGATGGGCCGTGGCGTGCCGCAGTCTTCAGAGGGCGGGAATAATTTATCCTTTGACTTCATCATCATCATCATCGGCACTACAACCGGGAACAGGTCTTGGCCTTATTTAGCAAGTCCCGAGGCTTGTTAAATTCTCCATAGTAATTTGTTTTTCCGGGCAAGGTTATTAGCCTTGCGCCAGATTCTTTGACTTATTATTTACTTATTATTTATTGGCCTGTAGGAACCCGGAAGTACATGACCTCACCGACTCGGCTCCGCCATTGTTCCCTGTCCTGTGCGCTCTCCTTCCACGTTCGACCATCCGATCCGATCTCCTCGGTTCCGGAATGACTTCTGTATCCCATATTGTTTTAACCAGTTGGTGGATCTTTCGAGCGGTTGCCTCTCCTCCATGCTTCACAAGCTCTGCCGGTATGCAATCGACTCCGGGAGCCTTGTTGTTTTTCAGTCGATTTATTGCGTCTACAACTTCGTGGAAAGAGGGCTCTATGATCTGAGACTCGGCTGTATGTACGTCTGGTGCGTTTATTTTTGGTTGATGGTTGCTGGCACATTGAGCAGGTTTTCAAAGTACTGCTTGCATCTTGTCACGATATTTTTTGTTTCTGTCACCAGACAGCCGTTTGTGTCTCGGATTATTTTGGCTCTCCCTCAGTATCCATTTCTAATTGAATTTATGCCGGCATACATACCTCTCATGTTCTTTGCTCTGGCATTTTCTAGGATTTTTTCGGTCTTCTCCCATTCGCGTTTTTTTTTTTTTTTTGGCTTTGAAAGGTCTCATTGTATCTTTTCGAATTGACGGTATCTTTCTGCGTTGACTTCATCATATCTTTCTAAGTGGATCTCTCTGAGGCATTTACGTTGTTCGATCTTCGCCCCGCACTCATCGTCCAACCAAGGTTTGGACTTAATTGTTTTCTTAACTCCTAATACCTTTTGGGCTGTTTGTATGATTGTGTCTCTGATCGATGCCCTTTTATTGTCCATATTATTGGTTCCCTCTTCCTCACTACTCCCATTCTCTAGGATGCTAAATCTATTCGTTAGTTTGTCTTGATATTCAGTCCTTTTGCACAGGCCTTTTAGTTCATCAATGGCGAACTATTTGCTTGTCTCCTGTGACTGCCCATGGGGTTTGATACGAGCCGACTCCTAATTTTGCATATCACTAGAAGATGGTTAGAGTCGCAATCTGCTCCTCTATATGATCTTACGTCAAGGATGTTCGAGTGGTATCTTTTGTCTATGATGAAGTGGTCTATTTGGTTACGCGTTACGCCGTCGGGTGATACCCATGTGGCTTTATGGATTTGCTTGTGCTTGAACATCGTGTTTTTCACTACTAGGTCTTTTGAAGTTGCGAACGTGATTATTCGAATATCATTATCATTTGAAACGTCATGTAGGCTTTCTTTACCTATAGTTGGTTGGAAGAAGATATCTTCCTTTCCAATTTTCGCATTGAGGTCCCCGAGGAGGATTTTAACAACGAATGATGAGAGCCCATCAAATACTTCCTCTAGGGTCTCGTAGAACGTGTCCTTCGTTTCTTCGTCGGTAGATTCTGTTGGGGCGTGTACGTTTATAATTACATAATTGTACCATGGTCCCTGTATTTTTAGCACCCACATTCGGGCATTAATGAATTGCACATCTTTTACATGGGACACATTCTTCTTGCTTATGATGAAGCCGGTTCCGAGATTATGTGTATCGGTACCTCCACACGCCAGTGTAAACCCATTGGTTTCGAATACTTGATGTGGGAGTCGAACTTCCTGAAACGCGACGATGTCCATTTATATTGTTTCGCATTTTCTATGACCGTCTGTATCGCGTCTGGTTTATATAACGTTCGAACATTCCAGGTGCCGACGCGTATATCCCGCTTTTTCTGTTTTTCCCTAAGTCTTCTTTTTGCCGAGTCGGTGTTTTCTTGATGATTTGTTCCCTTATGGTAGTGTCGGCTCATCACACCTACGCCTACCGGGTTTTTCGTGGGATTGTTTTTTGTGTATCGCTTATTCATTTTTGATCCCACGAGTCTTGGGGTTTCAAATAGTCCGCCACATCAGAGCCCTGCTTTGATATGGTAAGGTTTGCTTACTGCTCTGATTCGACCCGGTGTCTGAGAGGCGCCGTTATAATACAGCCGGTATACCCCTGGCTGCAAACCATCCAATGGGCACGGTGTCGCTTAACACCCTGGATTAGGGGTGGTCGATCTTTGTGTGTTACTCCTCACTAGCCTGTCTCACATGGGTGGCCCTACTGAAAGCGTATGCTTCCGTCAGCATAGCCTGAGTGATTCATTGTAGTTTCAGCCTCCGCACCATGTCAAGGTTTCTACCAAGCCGGGGCGAGTTGTTTCTTTAAGGAAGTAAAAGATTAAAGTGTGGCGAATATGGTTGGTCTTCCATCTTCAACTTGTTGTAAAATCGCCAAAACTCGTTCAATTTTTATTAAGAATGAAGCTTAAACACAAATTGACTTTTTGGTCAACCCAATATTTTTAGCACCCTTATTTACAAATAAATATTGATTACCTTAGTTCTTCGCAGAGCCATACACGGAGACCTTCAAAATTGTTATTGTCATACCATAACCATTTTATGTACAAGTCTGTTAAAATAGAGATCAATGTGTCATGCATAAATATAAACATAACAATCTATCTATTTATTGGCCGGAAGTTCATGACCTCACCTACTCGACTCCGCCATCATTCCCTGTCCTGTGCACTCTCCTTCCACACTTGACCAGCCGATCCGATCTCCTCAAGGTAAACCTAACATTGTCCTCCTAACTCCGTCGCGGCCATCCTGGCGGTCTCTTTCCCGCTGGTCTACCGTCAAGAATGCTACGCACGGTCCTATCGTTGCCCATTCGCGCCACGTGTCCGGCCCATCTTAATCCTCGGGAATTAATTACTCTCACTATTGTAGGGTTGCCGTATAGCACATAACAATGATCAATGAAAACAACCGTGTTTTTTTACACTACGCGCGCACCAAAGGGGATTGATATACACACAAATATACAAACTATTGTTAAAAACAACACAACAAAAGGAAGATTGAATAGTAAATCAGCAAAGCCCTATAACATAGTAATTAACATAGCAGTCCATATCCGTAAGGAGTATTTAAGAATAAGAGTTAATTTGACGCTTCGTCTCTAAACCGTTTCTTCGTGGGTTCGATTCGCCGACGTTACAGTGCACAGTGCGAGCGCAAGAGATGTAAAGGAAAAAAAACATTGGGTAGAGTTTATCGACTCCGTTTTTGGAGATAATAATACTCGACCTGTAGTTGCCTTTCACAGCAAGACGATTTCATTGTAAGTGTATTCTAACATCCTTCCAAAGAGCTCTGAATTCCATCAATACAGTCGGAACCCAAAATTAGACGAAATTTCGCTTTCGAACCAACCAAGAATAGGTTTTGTGGTAAGACAGGAATAATTAGGGTGTTGGTTTCCCTTGACAAGCTCGTGCCGCCTTAAAGTTCATCAGTGGTCATAAAAATCTTGGATTGGAAGTTCTTCTCTTGGGTTAATTCTCCAATGTCAAGCGGAATATCACATACAGGAATTTGTATAGAAATTTGTCTAATTTAATTTGATTTAATTTAGTGAGGGAGAACTCTCATATAATTAGCTTAATACAAACGATAAATAAACTTAACAACTAACTTAATATTAAAGTGTAAAAAAGAAGGGAAAAATAAGAAAAGATTTAATTAAAACACACTAGGGGAACAGAAATTGGTACCAGGAGGTAGACGGTAATTTAGGTTAGTGGAGTAAGTGCATGATTTGTTGGCTTATTACAAGCCTTAAATTCATATAGAATAAAACTTATATATAAATTGATTTACTTAGTCTAAGAGATGGAGAGAAAAGAAAAGAAAAAGTGAAAATTTTCAATTTTTAATTTGACATGATGGATGAAAGATAAACAGCGATAAGATAGGGAAAGACAACAGATAGGACAGCCGAAGTGCTAGTCGAAAGAGGTTGACCATAAGTTAATATTTCGGAGCATTCTGGAGATAGGCTCATTAGACCATTGTTCTGGATGGTAATAGGTTACGAAAATTTGTGCGATAATCTGCGTTCTTGTCTATTATATTAGTGATAGTAATGCGTCTCCATGAGCCCGCAACAAGTTTTGAATTTATCGATCAAATCTAATTAGTTAATGTATCAAAATTTAGTTCATTTAACAGTGAATCAGAAAGTTGAATAAGTAAAAATACATTTTTTTTTCCTCAAAAACCAGTTGTCCTATCAGTTTAATGGATCACGCATATGATTTGCTAAAATAACCCCACCGAAACAGGTCGGGGAGTCATTTATAGTAGATGGTATTGTTGTTAGGCAAAGTGATATCCCCAATTTAATGCTGCAGGACGTTTCGAGGAGGGTAAAAAATGCGCGAAAGGGCGATAAGCATAGAACAGAATTATCTGTTACCCGTGTATTTTCGAGACACTTGTACGCCATCTGTAGTAAGTACTTATCGATAAGATAAATACAATAGAAGCACGTTGATGTAGGTTCGAATTTTGGTTGGGGGCTATCATCGGGCCTCCTTGATCAGTTGATAAACTCCGGAAGAGTCTCTTCGATTGAAACGATGATACGATGATACGATGATATACATGACTTTATTGGGGTAGCGTATGGTATTCGAAACCTAATCAACTATTTAGAGGGAGCAATCCTTTGAATCTTCTAAGAATTTTTATTTAAAGGCGATAAAATAATCGCCTCATTTAACAATTATTATTATTTTGTATTGAATATGCTTAGTATGGTCTTAACAATGAAAATTTAATATTATTTTCCAGTTGTGCTTAAATTACTTTAAATAAGAACGCGTACTGATTTATTGAACTAGAGTCCAGTTCCCAAATAGGTTTTGGTATCAATTTTATATCAACTCGTGTGGTTAAGTATATTTTAACCGTCTCACATCTTCAGTAAGTGTTTAATCCTCCCATATTGGTATGATATTAAATCGTTCCTCATGTTTCACAGCGTCTTCTTGAATCATTTTATTGATCCATTTGATATCTAATCGTTGTAGATTTCCTGGTTGTCACATATCAATAAGCGTTGTTTATCATGCATGTATTTGTTTTGACTTCGTTGAAGGACACCACGATTGAATTGCTTTGCACAGCCTCAGAACTAGATCCTGCACATCTAGATAGATTTGATGATAGTTTGATAGACCAATCTTTTATAATACAGATTCTGCGAAAATTTGTTTATTTTATTTTACTTCTTCCAGGAAAGGCGAACCTATAGCGCTGACTAAGCATCCTGAGATGCTATTTTTTCTCGACCGGGCCCATCAGCCAAGCTCCGAAAGATGCTCAAGGATTTTTCCCAACCATTTCACGAAGCTTATAGCTTAATGGGGTGGTATTTCACCCGGCTGCTGGGCTTTGGGACCCTACCCGCCGCTCAGTAATTGTGCCGAACTGCACAATACCAAGAGTCGTCAGTTGAACATAAGTTTGCACAATCAAACGCAATACACAATCTCCTTACCAACTCAGCCATTGAGGCGGCAGGTCTAGTTATTGTCATATTTTTAGGTTTGATTGTTGCTCATATTTCTATTACGGCTGCTTTTGAACATTATTGTCTTCAGATATTTATAGCTATTCATTGAATCAATCCAATCCAAATCAAACCAATCTTTTATAGTACAGATTCTGTGAAAATTTGTTTATTTTATTTTACTTACCATCTACCAACTATTTACAAGCTTGCAGATGCCATTTTTGAAAAAATCTTTTCCCAGAACTTATAAAACTGTGCTACCGTGTTTTCAACCTCTCCTCCAGTTTTGAACTGTCGACCGCTCATATAATCGTCCATGGCCAAAAAGAGATGGTAATCCGACGGAGTAACATCTTTTTATTTTACATATCCCAGGAAAGGCGAACCTATAGCGCTGAGTCGACGCCCTGAGATGCTATTTTTTCCCGTCCGGGCCCATCAGCCAAGCTCCGAAAGATCATCATCATCATCGGCACTACAACCGGGATCCGGTCTTGGCCTTATTTAACAAATCTCTCCACCGGTCCCGATTTCGAGCCGATGTCATCCAGTTTAGCACCCCCAGGCTCTGGGCGTCCTGGTCTACGCCATCCCTCCATCGCAGACAAGGTCTGCCGCGCTGTCTCCTTCCATACATCCTGCCACAAAGGACTTTCCGGGCAGGGTCCTCTTCGCTCATTCGAGCTAGGTGTCCCGCCCACCGGAGTCTACCGAGCTTGATTTTTCTTACAATATGGGCTTCAAGGTAGATTGCGTACAACTCATGGTTGTAGCGTCTCCGGAATCGTCCTCCCTCACATACGGGGCCAACAATTCTCCTTAAGACCTTTCTCTCGAACGCGGCCAAGAGTTCAGAGTGCTTTTTATTAAGCACCCAGGTCTCGGATCCATACATGAGTACTGGTAAGACCATGGTCTTGTACAGTAGTAGCTTGGATGTTCTGGATAAATTTCGGGATTTAAAGAGCCTTGATAGACCATGGTAGGCTTTGTTGGATTTAATCAGCCGTTCGCGTATTTCTTCTTCCATATTGTTATCGGCTGATACTATTGACCCAAGGTAGTTAAAGGATTGCACTACTTCAAATTCGTGCTCCACTACCCTGATAGTTTGACCAACGTTAGGTCTTCTCTTCGCAGAAGTTGCCACCATGTACTTGGTTTTTCCCTCATTAATGCGCAGTCCCAGTTTTTGTGCCGCCTGCTCGATCTGGGTGAAGGATTCCTGTACCGCCGATTCGGTTCTACCGATGATGTCGATGTCATCTGCGTAGGCAAGTATCTGGCTGGACTTGGTGACAATAGTCCCTCTTGTTGTAACGCCAGAGTCACGGATTGCTTTCTCCAACGCCAGGTTGAAGAGGAGGCAGGCCAGACCGTCCCCTTGTCGGAGTCCATTATAGATGTTTATTGGTTTGGACAGCAATCCTGCTACTTTTACTTGACTAGTTACGTTGGTCATGGTCAACCTACAAAGTCGTATCAATTTATTTGGAATGCCGAATTCTCTCATGGCATTATATAGTTCTACCCTGGCTATGCTGTCGTAGGCGGCCTTGAAGTCTATAAATAGATGATATAGTGGAATCTTAAATTCCAGACATTTTTCCATCGCCTGCCTAAGGGTGAATATCTGATCAATTGCTGATTTGCCTGGGATGAAGCCACACTGATATTGACCAATGATGGCTTTAGCGTATGGGGATATCCGGTCTTGTAGGATAGTGGAGAGTATCTTATAGGCGGTACTCAGCAATGTTATACCCCTATAGTTGCTGCACAGTGTGATATCTCCCTTCTTATGTATGGGGCAAATTATACCACGACGCCAATCTTCCGGCATCTCCTCTTGCTCCCATACGTGCACCACGATCTCGTGAATTGCGTGATGTAACGCTGTCCCTCCTTGTTTGATCAGCTCAGCTGGTATGCCATCAGCTCCAGGGGCTTTATTTGATTTTAGCTGTCTAATGGCTTTTAGGGTTTCCTCAATGCTTGGTGGCGGCAGCATTTGGTCCTGGTCTTGCATTGGTGGAGCCTCCAATTCTTCTGTGAGCTGACCATTTAGCAATTCATTAAAGTGCACTTCCCATCGCTCCAGAATGCCTTCAGGATCGGTGATCAGATTACCCTCTTTATCCTTGCAGTAAGTGCAGCGTGGTGTGTACCGCGTCATACTGCGGATTATTTGGTAGAACTTCCGCGCCTGGTGCGGACCTCGCTCTCTACTTTTCTCTATTTCACAGACAAGATTTTTTTCCCAGGCACTTTTCTTTTGTCTGTGAAGTCTTTTTTCAGTTCTTCTGAGCTCTTTGTATTTCTCCTCGCGTACCCGCGTCCTATGAGACTGCTGCATTGCCCGGTATGCAGCATTCTTATGTTCAGTCGCTAGTTTGCACTCATCATCAAACCAGTCGTTCCGATCTCTACGACTACTGCCTAAGATGGAGTTGGCAGTACTAATGACAGTATTCTTAAGGCGTGTCCATTTCTCTTCTACGCCCGGCATTCTGGCCCCAGGACTTACTCTCCCTCCGTCGAGCTCTTCGAGGGCGAGTCTTAACGCATGACGAAAGGTGTTGCTGGTGTTCTCATTGCGTAAGGCAGCCGTGTTGATTCGAACCTGATCCGTGGATGCAATACGTCTCCGTAAGGCAATCCGCGCTCGGAAAACTGTACCAACAAGATAGTGATCCGAGTCGACGTTGGCACCTCGGTACGTTCGTACCGTCATCAGGCTCGAAGAGTGGCGGCGATCTATCAACACGTGGACAATTTGGTTGCGAGTGGCTCCATCAGGTGATACCCAGGTGGCTTTGTGGATATCTTTACGCGGAAACCTGGTACTCGCAACGACCAAGTTTTTCGATGCTGCCAGTTCGATGACTCGTAGTCCATTGTCATTAGTGATCTCATGCAAACTATGGGAACCTGCGTAGTGCCTGAAAACCGACTCCCGACCTATTTTCGCATTCAAATCCCCAAGAACGATTTTCACATCGTATCTTGGGCAGGCATTGAGGGCCCGTTCGACGTTCTCATAGTATTCTTCTTTTTCGTCGTCAGGGGACTCCTCTGTAGGTCCGTGAACGTTTATGAGGCTTATGTTTTTAAATTTGCCTCGCACGCGAAGAGTGCATAGCCTTTCATTTATTGCATTAAAGCCGATGATGGCAGGCTTCAGTTTTTGGCTGACTAGAAAGCCTACCCCGAGCACATGGTGTTTTGCGTGACAGCTGTAATAAATGTCATACTCTTTTCTTTGAAAAACACCACTCCCCGTCCATCTTATTTCTTGTAATGCTGTTATGTCAGCCTTATATTCGGACAGGGCATCGGCTAGTTGCTGTGCAGCTCGAGCTCTGTATAGTGAGCGTATGTTCCATGAAAAAATCCTTAAATCGTTTAGCCGTTTTCGTTTCCGTGGTCGTCGTCGTGTATCCGGTCCATATCCGAGGCTTGTTAAATTTGCCATAATAATTCATTTTTACGGGCCTGGTTATTAGCCTTGCGCCAACCTTTCTCAGGATGTCGCTGCATGCATTGGTTCACTACTTGGCGGGTGTCAAAGTAGCTATCCAGGGGTGTCACGTGGAGACTGCATGTCAACTTGGATTGAACAGGGACAAGGATCGTCCTGGCCTTCGCCGGGTTGAAAGCAATCAGAGACTTTGCCCTGTATGTTCGCACCCATCCCCCCCCAGCTCCGAAAGATGCTCAAGGATTTTTCCCAACCATTTCACGGAGCCTATAGCTTAATGGGGTGGTATTTTACCGGGCTGCTGGGATTTGGGACCCTACCCGCCGCTCAGTAATTGTGCCGAACTGCACAATACCAAGAGTCGTCAGTTGAACATAAGTTTGCACAATCAAACGCAATACACAATCTCCTTACCAACTCAGCCATTGAGGCGGCAGGTCTAGTTATTGTCATATTTTTAGGTTTGATTGTTGCTCATATTTCTATTACGGCTGCTTTTGAACATTATTGTCTTCAGATATTTATAGCTATTCATTAAATCTTCTGTTAGAACTCTTTTAGATCCGCAATATATGAAAGCAAAAGAAAAGCTCAGAATCTAGCCCGAGAATGGTCATTAGTGATTAAAGCATTTTTGTGAAGAACATGATTCGAATCAGTACTATAAAAAAGTTAAAACTAAAGATGGATGTATCCGACTATTGTCACGTGTACCGTCGCTACTGAAGCCATGTGACTGCTACCTGGGAGTTCTGGTATCCTTTTTCGTTTCTCTTGTGTGTAATCTGTTTGAGTCGATATAATCTTATACTTTTGGCTGCCACATCACGTATTTTCTATATGCCCGTCTAATAGCGGGACAATCATTGTACACGTAGGCTATTTGAAAAGTCAAGGTATTCCAATCGGTGTCTTTTTTTAGGATGAACATTTTAATTTATTTACTATTTCATGTTAGAGCGAATCAAATCTAGATCCCTTAGTATGCTCTAGAAACCAAAAACAATGGATCGGGCCCAATGAGAATGGCCCCAAAAAAGCAAAAATCCTTTTCGGGTATAAGTATAAATGAAATTGTATAGATTCTCGTAGTATAATTTAACACTAGGTTTACGGACATTTCATATATACCTACTTCTACGGACACGTGTCAATTTGACGCATGAACAAATGCATATATTTAAACATTGCAGCTAAAGAAAACGTTGCGTCTCATGAGATATCACAAGAGAATCGTCAGCGAAGACGGTCACAATTAGAGCTCTGAAGCCTAAGAAAATGTTAACGAAGGTGGGAATCTTCCACCAAAGGAAGATGGACCCACAGCATGATATCTGATGTAGAAACCTGGGTGAAAAGAAAACATGGTGAGCTGAACTATCACTTGACGACTGATGTCAGGCCATGGATGCTTTCGGCAATTCCTGCACAAGTATAAGCATTTCAATCACCCATACTGCTTGTATTGCGAAGTCAAAATAGAAAATGCGGAACGCGTACTCACAGAGCACGTGAGATTCGGGACATACGGGACGGACAGTTACTCCGACAGTAACATGCTAAGTTCCAAACTGGCATGGTCCGCAGCAAAAGATTTTCAATGTGACATGATGCAGCAACAGGTAAACTCCGTCCAGCCCCACCATGGAAGATCTAAAAGAAAGTTCCACGGGGCTCAACGGGAATATGTGCCTGGCGGGAGATGGTTTTAGCAGTAAAAAACCGGCATATCTAAAGAAAAGAACATATATATGTAAATATATATTCAGCGATTTCGGGGAAGTTGGAAAGTGGCTCGGCGAATGGTTTGCTGCGAAAGACAAGCAGGTTTTCTGGCTGCTATTCATAAATTACCTGCAAGATGGGGGAAATGTGTAGAAGCCGGTGGCCAATATTTCGAATAAAAAAATGTTAATTTATTATCCCTAGAAAATTACGTTTTTTTTTACCAAAGATACATACATCTGGTAACTACCGTTGTTACTTGTAGGGGATACTTATTACTTCCTATAATAGAAAATTTTGTCCAATACCGTTTTGTATCCCTCGATGACCTGGATAAGGACGTTCTGAAAAGGATCTGTTTTCTGAAAATTGTACTTTAGTTTCCAGTCGTCGCAAAAACGATTATCTTGTCGAAGTCATTTGATTACCACAATCTTTTCTCCAGATCTACACAATGTCGTCGACGTATCATATTCCATGGTTGAGAGAGCCCACTAGATCACAAGCCACGATAGATTCCCATAGACCATGACGCCGAGCAATTTCATGCTTTCCCCAGATTCGAGGGCCCCTGGCCATTCTTCATCAGTCGTGGAGCCGATGATCCATTTTACCTTGTGAATGTTGTATATTGTGTCTTCGCTGCATTGAAGTCGACGAGATTGGCCCTTCCCCACTGCAGGACCCTATCCAGATCCTGATTCAGAGAGTCAATCTGTCTACACCTCAGCTGGTGCAATGTTGATGCACCAATCGGCCGATCACTCGAAAGGGAGGAAACAAGCGTACTATCATCCGCGAAACTGAACACCTTGTTATCCGTTGTCTCCAACAAATCATTTATGTGAAGCAAAAACAAGGTTGGAGCCAAAATAGAATCTTGAGGCACCCCCGAATTGACAGGATACAGATCCGAACACTCGCCGTCTACAACGACCCGGATCGATCGATTGTCGAGGAAGCTCTTCGTCCAGTCGCAAAGCTGCTGGGAAATTCCATATGAACGAATTTTGCTCAGAAATGCCCCGTGCTAGATGCGGTCAAAAACCTTGGAGATATCCAAAATGACCGCCCTTGACTCACCATGCCCCTCAATCGCAGATGTTCATATATCGGTTACAAGTGTCAAAAAGTCTCCCGTGGGCCACCTGCCATCCGTATTGACGATCATTCATAAGTCCTTTGCACTCCAAATACTTAATTAACTCGGGATTGATTACCCTTTTCATCACATCAGATAACACAGACAGTAATGCTATCGGTCGGTAATTTTGTGGGAGACAATTTTTTTCCCTCTTTGGGATTGGCGGAAATCGAGTAATTTTCCAGCAGATGGGAAACGTTTTCCATGTGTAAAATAAGCGAAAGGGTATGCCAAGAACCGGCGACAGTTTTGGAGCACCGTTCTTAAGGACTATTGGTGGTATTCCATATGATTCGGTTGCCTTTTCATAGTCCAGTTCACGTAGAATGCGTTGAATAGTAGGCGGGCGGAACCTCACATCCCGCATCGTAAACCCTACCGAAAGGTGACTCCAAAAGACCGGCATAGATGTTTGAATTCGTGAAAAAGAAATTCGCGAACACATTCGTTTCATCTTCTGAATTTGTGACTAGTGCCCCCTACCCGTCGCTAACGGGGGCAAAAGAGGATGAAGCGAAATTACTGCTGACAGCCCTCGCCATTGACCAGAAGGGATGCCCAGTTGGGCACTAAAGGAGTTTATTGGTTACTCTGTGATTGTAAGCCTTCTTCGCGGTATCAATCGCTGATTGCACGCGTTTCTGATTCTAACAAAATTCGTTCTGTTAACATCGGTACGATTGGAGCGCTATTGTTTAAAAGCTCTATTTTTACCACTGTAATCTGCTCGCATTTTTTATCAAACCAAAATTTATGAGATGAATTTCATTTGATGGGACACGGAATGTAAATCTCCACCCCGAGAAGTATAATCTCCGTGACCGACTCCGCCCATGCGTTAATATCGGAGTCTCCAAAGCACACATCCGACCAAGGAAAGGATGCGAAGAAATCTTGCAAATCATCCTATTCCATTTGATATATCGATATCGAGGTATTGTCGATGTATTCATATATATTGGGTCGTACTACATGACATGTCCGATGTTATAGTAAAAATTTAAAAACCAATACTATTTTACCTTTGCCCGGAAAAACGAATTATTATGGACACTTCAACAAGTCTCGGATATGGACCGCATACCGGTGGAGAGACTTGCTGAATAAGGCCAAGACCGGATCCCGGCTGTAGTGCCGCTGATGATGATGATAATTATTTTTCCGTAAATTTTTATTCAATCAAAATAGGATCCATTGGCATCTATGACAACGTGATACAAGGTCAAATATTCTTCTTTCGTAGAAGTGTTGACTTTTTGAAGCAATGAAATCTTCAAAGGTTTTCATGACCTCTGCTTGGTCCCGGAAGACCTTCTGCCGGCAAAATGTATCCAGATTGCGGAAAAGATGGTAGTCTGTTGGGGAGAGTACGGTGGATGTGGAAGAATTTCAAATCCCAACTGGAACTGTTTTTACACCGTTACTTATGAGGTATGGGGTCTAGCATTGTCATGCAAAAGGATCGGGCCGTGCCTATTGACCAACTCAGGTTGCTTTTCAGCCAATTTGGTATGCAATATGTCGATTTCCTCACAATATTTGATAGCTTTTATCGCATCTCCTGGTTAAAGAAATGAAGAGTGGATTGGTCCTTTCGATGTCCACCAAATTGTCACCATAACCTGTTTTGGGTGAAGATCGGACTTGGGGGGTGTTTTGATTTTTCACCTGCATCCAACCACTGCCCAGGTCTTTTACGGTTATCATACAGAATCCTCTTTTCGTCGCAGGTTACTATCCGGTACAAAAACGGTTCAGTTTGGTTTCTTAATCTAAGCGATGCGCAGATTTCCAGACGCTGTAGTTTTGGGACTCGTTCAGTTCATGGGGTACCCACTTATCGAGTTTCTTTACCTTTCCTATGAGAGAAAGGTGTCGACTTACTCCCATGCTTTGTGTAATCTCCCACACCGATTTCATTGGGTCCGCATCCACCGTTGCTCTTAAAACATCGTCGTCAACTAACGTTTCCGGCTTCCCATGTGGTTCATTTTCGAGGCTGAAATCTCCCGAACGGAACTTTCCAAACCAACGTCGTATAGTGCGCTCGTTTACCGCTACATCCTCAAATGCGTCATTAATGTTTTTCATTCCCAATGACGCATTATGTCCCATTTTAAATTCATAAAGGAAGAGGGTTCGAATTTGAACTGCCGACGGGATGGTAAACAATTTGCAGAAAAAAAAGACTGTACTTGTAACAAACCCTAAAATTCTCACACGTCAAGCACACGTACCACTTTACTCCATAAAAAAATAAATTTAACGTTCTGGCACAGGTGTTCACCCCCATTTCCGACTGAGCGAAAATCGGACATTTCATGTGATACAACCCTATATGAATACACTGTGGTAATTTTTATATGAAAAAAACTAGTTTGCTAAATTTTTTTTCATTATGATCTCGTCAAATGGACGCATATCCGTAGAGATAGGTATACCACACAGAGAAGTTTAATATTTTAAAACGTTTGAAGAAGATAGACTTCAAAATGTATTTATCTCGTTCAACTGATAAAAGTCAGTACAAGAAATAAAATAAAGATGTGGATGGTTTTTGGAATATTCTAAATAAAATTCGAAATGCGTCACATTGACGCGCTCCGTAAACCTAGTGTTAAAAAAGATTCCTTGGAAAATGCTTTTCTAGTATAAGTATAAATGGAAAATGGTAAATCTATCTGCAGTATTATGCAGCATTATTTGAGGCGATTCTTTTCTGTCGATGGAAAACCAATCTCATTTTTTCAAAGAAATTCTTTTCAACTTATTAAACAGCCCTTATATATTAGTAAGTTAATCAGTTATAAGGTTCAAGGTTCAAGGGCATTAATGATAGTTTTCGTGCTCAGGACTTTCCCCCCAACAAACCCGCCCCACAAACGAGAGATTATATCGTATGTTAGTTAACTAATCGGTGATAAAGTTCAAGAGTATTAATAATAGTTTTGTTGCTCAGGACTTTCACACCAACAAACCCGACCCCCAAGAGAGAGAGAGAGAGCTTTTGCATGATATGTCTTAGCACTTTATATCATATATTAGTAGGCTAATCAGTCATAAGGTTTAGGGGTATTAATGATAGTTTTCTTGCACAGGACTTCGCCCCCAACAAACCTGCCCGTCAAAAGAGAGATTATATCGTATATTAGTAAACTAATCGGTGATAAAGTTCAAGAGTATTAATAATAGTTTTCTTGCACAGGACTTTCACACCATATACCCGACCCCCAAAAGACAGAGCATTTGCATGATGCATCTTAGCACTTCAGAAAATATGTATATGAATTATGTTCCAATCCAATTAAGCTTTCAACTCCGCCGTCTACATTTTTGATGAAGGGACAAAAATCACAAGTCACTTGTCCTTTCCCATCTATTTTTTTTTCAATGAATCTCTTGTTAGTGACCGCTCAAGCAAATCTCCAAATAGCAAATGCCAATATAACCTTTGTACGTTGGTTGCCGCCGTATCTTTTCTTTTTCCTCCTTTTTCCTATGTCCTTTTTTATTTATTTATTCGACTGTGAAAAAGAAAAAGGATTTCAATTTATATGTGCAGAGTGCAATGATTGGAGTTGTTGAAAAATTTGTGAACTTAAAAAATCTTGCAAGAGTTCGATACATCTATCAATGAGTTGTGGGGACAGTTCAACGGGAAAAATTGCGTTACAGACTCCCCTCATGGGAGATCTCTGAAAAAGGGAAATAAAATTTTGAGATTTTTATATAACGTCATATAATGTGAGTCTGTTCCCAACATGATGTACCATTCATATGTAGCTAGTTGTGAATTTTAAATTGTGGGTGTCCTTTTATTCTTTTTATAGTGTTGAGGGCTGCATGGCTGCACCTATATGAGATTTTTTATCCGCTTCCTATTTATTAAAATATTCAAAGGGACGAAAGGGAGCTACTACCGGTAGCCAGGTGATGCACCCTGGATGTAGAATAAAGAACGAAAGAGATAGATTTAGAGCAACGGGGTAAGAGAAAGAGAGAGCGGAAGAGAGAAACACGCAACTTAATATGGAAAGTTCTAGCAGCAAATATCGATCCGGATTTTTTCGCTCATCATCAACATCAACATTCCCAATATGTCGAGTCGTCCCCACCTTCGGTAGCATTTTTATAATGCAAGGTGCATTAAAAAAATACCGCTTCTCTGACTGGGCTGACATTCCTCTCATATCTATAGACCCCCGTCATGTACACATATACATGTGTGTAGCTATGGATACATTTTATGCGTCCAATGGATGGTTGCTCAGAGGTTTTATGTTGGGAACGATATGGAGTCGATGGAGTTTGAATTGTAGCCTACACCAACGACCACTGGTCGGGCTTGCTATTTCAGGCAGATGGTTGATTTTAAGCCGACAATGAATTGATGTATTTTTTGCATTTGGAGGATGGCTGGTGAACACTTATGGGCGTATATTTGGCAACCAACACCGTTTTCGATTCGTCTAGGGAGTGCTACTGCATTTTAATCAATTTTTATTTCTCACTTTACGTTGCATGTACGAAGTTACTGATATATTCGTGTAAATAAATGTTTTAAGTTTCATTTTAGTTCTCATCGGTTATTTTTGGACACCCTCTACATATATTAAGGAGATTAATTGCTAAATGGGATGCAAACTGTTGGTTTTTATTTTATTCGTAAATGTTAATTTTTGGTATTGAACATAAGTACAACAAATATAATTTATAGCCAATCCACTCAATTAATCAAGTAATTACTCATTTCAAAATGAAGGAATTTGTAAGCTTATCGAAAATGCATTATATTTGCAAATGGAAATCGAACACATACGTTACTTCATTTATTTTCAATTCGTATATTATCCGCTTAAGTGCAGTAGATACACAATATATCGAAGGCCAAAACCCCAACATTTTCGAAAACAGTGATGCTATTTTTTTTTATTATTTAACTATTTAAAAAAAATATGTTCAGGCGACAAAAAACTGTATATTCTTCGGCAGAGTGGGAGCAAAGCATCATTTGTCAAACACTTTGTATCAGTAAATTGCAAATTCTAGTATGATTCCTAGTTAAAGATATAGAGGGGACATATTACGAAAATACAAAACGAATCGAAACTGATTCCATAGTGGGAATTAAATAGAAAAGTGCACGCAGGGCTACTGCAGTCTCCATTAAATAGAAAAGTTTAGTTTGGAAGTATCAAAATTTGATTAAAGACTAAAATGCAAAAAGGCATTAGACCATTGGAAACACCACAGTTTGTGGCAGAGACCTGTAATACGCAGGGGCGAACCCCCTAGTTTTCAAATTACAAGTCTCTTTAGTCAGTATTTGCAAAAAAATGTTACTTATATGAGCGGTGTGTTCAAGAAAGACTGACTCTACTTTCATTGTAGGTGAATACATACCATTAGCGTCATCTTGTGATCTCAGGCTCAGCCTTGCGGGAATCGCGCAATAAAATACACATGTAAAATATCATTATGTCTTCATTTAGTTCAACTCGGTTTGATTTGTCGTAGAGGCTTTTCTTTAACACTACTGCTGGTTAGCGAAAATTTCGCCGACACAAATCAATCATATATTTGAAAAGGATGTGCGGAATTACAGGCGTGTCTGGTACCCGCCTTAACTCTACGAGTTGAATCAAATAATTTGACTCGATAAAGAAATGAACATCATGGTCTGTTGTAAGTTATATATACTTTAGTTGTAGGTTCTTACCATGTATGTTGCTTGAATTAAGCCAATAAATGGGATGGTAGCCCCACTAGACTTCTTCGGAGACAGTTTTGCTAGAAATAGTGAAGCTATTGATAAACATTTCAGTGTTTGGATAAATGAAATCGGTCGTTTCAATGAAATTTGATAGAACATCGACTCGTTAAAGTATGCGTTTCTGTACAAATTCGGATCTCTGCTCAGGAAACAATAATGAATGATATTCCTACTAACCTCGAACTTTTACCCACGAGACTTTTTTGGGTTAGAACAGAGAGCGCACTATGGCGGAAGCTGATAAGTGTCTCACATATACGTGGTTAGGGTGCGGAAATAATAGAGAGTTCTTATTTGCTCTTAACTAAACGGATTACCAATCACCAACTTGTAGACAAATCACCAATTAAAACTTCATTGCTCAGTGGATATGAATTTATAGAGTTATTGCTTGTTCTTAATAAAAGGCGACAGATCTGACTGCTAAAACTACAGAGGAATATCATTGTTCCCAACCACATACAAAACACTAAAAAAATCCGGGGACAATCGCACCGTACACAGAAGAAATACTGAAAGACTATCAGTGCGGATCCCACAGGAACCGGTCAACGAGTGAGCAAATATTTACAGTAAAGCAATTGCTGGTAAAGAAGTGGGAATACGGAGAGATGGTTCACCAACTTTTCGTTGACTCCAAAAAAGCCTACAACTCAGTTACCAGGCAAAGACTTTACCATATTGTGGTTGAGCTGACAGTCCCAAAAAAATATAAAGGGCGAATTAGAATAGAAAACCATATCTCAAACCATTTGAAATCCGTGACGGATTGAAACAACCGGATGGTCTCTCACCATCCTTGTGCTGAAGTATGTCATCAGAAAGGTACAAGATGAAACATGGCCGGATCATCCGTGAACGGAGTCACACAAGTGCACGCAATGCGGATGACATCGCCGTTTTGGGCGATAATCTACAAACCGTAAGTAAAAACAGTAAAATCATCATGCAAGCGACAGAAGAGATGTGCCTAGAAATAAATGAAGACAAAACAAAATATTTAATTACGGCGAGGACAAGCGGACCTCAGGGAACACACATACACGTCAGGTGCAATATATTTGAAAAACTTAAAGCGAGTAAATATCTGGGAACAATACTGACGGCTAGTAACGAAATGTCGAAGGCAATTAATAAAAGACTGCATTCCGTCGACGCTAGTTGATGCGTAGCCAGCAAACTGTTATCACGTAATACAAAGCTCCGGGTCTATAGAACCATAAGGATGCCGATTGTTCTATACGGATGTGAAACATGGGGTCTCACAAAACGGGAAGAAAATTCCGCGTATTTGAGAATAAAGTTTTAAGGAGTGTGTTTGGCGGAAAATATGATTAAGAGGCAGGACAATGAAGGAAACTGCACACGAAGAGCTATACCGCAAACCTACAATAGTCAGAGTAATCAGGCCGCGAAGCTTAAGATGGGCCAGACATGTGCCGAGAATGGGCTGTGGCGGTTCCGGCAAACCCCACGGCCCACTTACCTGAAAAACCCCCATAACTGCTACCCAACTTCCTTAAGTTCGCTAATGCAATCACATTAGCACCTTAAATGATTTGCGCATTAAATAGAGCAATTTATAATCTAAAAGCCCCTGTGAAGAATCCTTACCTTTCACGCATCTCTTCGCATACAAATTCCCTATAAGAATTCTTCCCTAACTTATCAGGCATCCCAAAACCAATTCAGCACCTTCTGTGCTAGGCAAATCTCCCTAGACGAATTCCTGAAAACAAAATGATTTGGTTTACATACAATGTAACCATCATAACAGGGACCATAAATATTGCGTCGCCGATTTCCCATCCTCACCAAGTGTATCATAAATCACCATACTTACACATTGGCTGGCGACCTACACCCAGGGGACCAAAACAAATATACGCATCACGCGTCTCTTGGCACCAATTAAATCCTACAGCATAAGCAAATGCAAATAGTAATATAATACCTACCCTTACCAGCGATGCCATAAACAGCATTTCCCGGTAATCTAGCTAAAATCCATTAGCACATTTCCACATTGCATTGCCGCCTATTTATTTAGTCGCAATGCACATCTCAGACAAAGACCCAAACGTTCCCTTTGTCTTCTCATATTTCGGGATCTGCTTCTCATCAGCAGCGGCATAAGCAAACACAAACCCAACTAGCATCCAATGAGATTCGCCTTGTTTGCTTAGCCGAACTCACATCTCATGGATGCACATTTTCCCTTTCCTTGTTTTAGATTCGTCCCCATGGCTTTGTCCCATGAACGAACCAATGTACACACATACATGTGTACCACCATGATCTTTATTACGAGATCTGGTTTTCTATTCCACCAAGAGAGACTTTACGTTTCTCTGGTGGTAAGTAAAAACATATCCTTAGTGGAGAGGATATCTACCACCACACCACAAACTCACCCCATTAGCGAGTCGGCTCTGCACGAGCCGTTTATCGCTGCGTCCAATTACATCCACCGAACACCACTGTCGTGCCGCTCCCGCTTCCCGGCGCACTCGGGGACGCGAAAGTCAACCGCGAGTCGCGTGAGTAAAGTTTTGATATACAAAGTCGTCGGTTCGTTACAGCGGACGTGTGCGCGTGATTTCATTGTCTAATTAGATTAATTTACAACTTCAGCCTGTAAAATTACAAATTATCCTTCACAATTTTAAAGATAATGAATATAACAAAATAAATGCATCAAAATACTTGGATGCATACAAACCAAATAAAGTAATCATTTAATAAACAATCAACAGTGTGCTTTGTTTCATTCCACTTACTGTGACGATATGTTGCGAAGTTTCGTTTTGATCTTTGTGTTAGACTATATTCGGCAGAATAGTGGAATTTTCTTTCAGTGTTTGGCGGAACATTTTTGGAACCTTAGTGACAGCCGGATGGTGATAGGAGTGAACCGAGTGCCCATGTCTGGCACATATACTCCTAATCTCCACAGGGCAACGATAGGACCGTGTGTAGAATTCTTGGTGGAAGACCAACGGAAAACAGACGAGTAGAACGGCCGCGACGAAGATGGAAGGACAATGTAAGGTTTAACTTTGAGCAGATCGGATCAGATGGTCAAGCGTAGAAGGAGAGCTCACAGGACAGGGAACGATGGCGGAGTCGAGTAGGTGAGGTCATGAACATCCGCGTTCCTACAGGGCAATAAATAGTAATAGTAATTGTAATGTCTGTAAAAGAAGCCGACGATCTGCCAAGCGGCTTGGATGTGTTAGTGACTTTAGCGTTAATGTTAGTGCTATGTTCTCAGTTAGGCGAATTGCTCGCGTCTGAATGCCATCGAACAGGTCGGGGATGAGTATAGAAGCAGAGCTTCAAACATGTATACAGTATTCGAGTGTGGGTATTATTTGGGATTTATAGAGGAGAAGCAGTTCGCCAGTAAATACTTTTTTAACTAGACGGACTTGCTGATATTCAAAACATACTAATACCATAACACATTTCCACTGACTGTGACACCAAGCAAATTTATAACTACCTTGGAAGTAAAGACCAGATCATTCATTACAAATTGTGGAACTGCCGATAGGCTTTTTCATATACACGTTGGATATGGCATCTTCATCGAGCTACAGCCAATGCATCTGACTTTCCTTATTGTTGGATCCTATTCAGACCTCGATTCAAAAAGCCGATATGGCGGCATATCAATTGGTGCGATGTTGTTGCATTAACTGGTCGATTCCTCGAAAATGTCGAGTTTGATGTACTATCCTCGGTATACTCAATACTTTGGTACTAATTGATCATAGCCAATCATTAATATGAAGCTGAAATAGAATTGGCCGTAATATAGAACCCTGTGGCACTCTGGAATTCATGGAAAAGTGATCCAAAGACCCACCACCCACAACAACCCTAATCGATCCATTTTCGAGAACGCTTTTTATCCAATCGCGCAATTATTGGGGCAGTCACCCATAAGAAGAATCTTCCTTGAAAAATTCCTGTACCAAACATGATCAAAAGCCTTGGAAATATCCAGTGCAAATACTTTCGATTCACCAGATACTAGTCACAAAGTTCAAAAGGCCTGCCCTCGATCGCCAGTTGCAAATTCAGTATTGACGACAATTTTGTAGCTCGTTACATTACAAATATTTATTGAATTTGACATTGATGACCTTTTCCATTACCTTGGACAACATGGGTTACAAAACAATTGGCGGTAGTTATGCGGGGGACTCTTTTACCCTTTTTTTGAAAACGGTTTTAAGGAGAAAGGCAGTTGGTACACAGAACAAAGTCTTGTCAAGTGAACTTTGTTCAAATAAATCTTTTTAACAAAGACGCGATTGGATGAAAAGGTTCCTCGAAAGTCGTTCGATTCGGGACGCGCTAAACATTTCTATTAATTCTGGAGTGTCTCAGGAGACTCGATTGGTGCCAATTCTATTTCGACTTCATATCAATGATTTCACCAAAAGATATCAAACGATACAGTTTTGACGACTATAATACACCGATGTTGTCATTTTGCAACCAGGTTGACTCCTTGAACCAAGACATAGATAGGATCCTGCAATGGCAAAAAAAAAAATCAATCTTTAAATTTAACAACAAAATGCACCCTTAACACAAACAAGATACAGCAAAGCCGCAATATCGTTTATAGTTTATTATATACACTAAGGTAAGCATAATCTCCTGAGAAACTAATCACCCCATTAAACCATTCTAAGTTCGCGGGTAAAATTTGAGACTCTACGTTAATATGAGTCGATTTTGGCAACGGTGACGGTTGATCGCATGTTAGTCAGGAAAACGGCATTTTCCTGCTTACGATCTTCAACGAAATATGACAACGGGTAGATTTTTGTTTATGTTTTTGATTTTGTTTTCTGCTTATCAGTTAATCGTGTGTAGTTTTAGAATGAGTGTATAAAGGAATGTATAAATGTGAAAATGTAAATTCAGTACATGTAAGTATTTTTGTTGTTTGTCTGTTTATGAAAATGTGCATGATTAAATGTCTAAAAAAAAGAGAAAATGTACGTGAATGTTTTGTTTTGATTTTAACATTATGAATGAATGTATGAATAAATGTATGTATAGTGTAGAAACCTTGACGTGGTGCGGAGGCTTAAACTACGATGAATCACTCAGGCTATGCTGACGGAAGCATACGCTTCCAGTAGGGCCACCCATGTCAGACAGGCTAGCGAGGAGTAACATACAAAGATCTACCGCCACTAATCCAGGGTGTTACGCGTCACCGTGCCCATTGGATGGTTTGCAGCCAGGGGTATACCGGCTGTATTATAACGGCGCCTCTCTGACACCGGGTCTAATCAGAGCAGTAAGCAGACCTTACAATATCAATAAGGGGCTCTGAGACCATTTGAAACCCCAGAGTGATCCAATGAAATGAATGATCAATACACAAAAAACAATCTCACAAAAAACACGGTAGGCATAGGTGTGATGAGCCAACACTACCATAAGGGACAAAGACGTAGGGAAAAACGGAAAAAGCGGGATATACGCGTCGGCACGTGGAATGTTCGAACGTTATATAAATCAGGCGCGATACAGACGGTCGTAGAAAACACGAAACAATATAAAATGGACATCGTCGCGCTTTAGGACGTCCGACTCCCATATCAAGTAATCGAAACCAATGGATTTGGTGTGTGGAGGTACAGATACACATAACCTCGGAACCGGCTTCATCATAAGCAAGAAGATTACGCCCCATGTAAAAGATGTGAAATTTATTAATGACCGAATGCCGGTGCTAAAAATACAGGGACCATGGTACAATTATGTATTTATAAACGTACACGCCCCAACAGAATCTACGGACGAAGAAACGAAGGACACGTTCTACGAGACCCTAGAAGAAGTATTTGATGGGATTCCATCATTCGATGTTAAAATCCTCCTCGGGGACCTCAATGCGAAAATTGGAAAGGAAGATATCTTCCAACCAACTATAGGTAAACAAAAGTCTACACGACGTTTCAAATGATAATGAAATTCGAATTATCACGTTCGCAGTGTCAAGAGATCTGGTAGTGAAAAGCACGATGTTCAAGCACAAGCAAATTCATAAAGCCACATAGATATCACCTGATGGAGTAACGCGTAACCAAATAGACCACTTCCTCATAGACAAACGACACCACTCGAATATCCTTGACGTAAGATCATATAGAGGAGCAGATTGCGACTACGATCAACTTCTAGTGATGGCCAAAATCAGGAGTCGCCTCGCAGCAAACCCACATGGACAGTCACGGGAGACGAGCAAAAAGTTCGACACTGATAACCTGAAAGACTTTCGCAAAAGGGCTGAATATCAAGAGGAACTAAGAAATAGATTTAGCATTCTAGAGAATGGGAGCAATGAGGAAGAGGAAGCTAATAGTGTGGACACTAAATGGACATAACAGCCTAAAAGGTATTAGGATTTAAGAAACCAATTAAGTCCAAACTTTGGTTTGACGATGAGTGCAGGGCGAAGATCGAAGAACGTAAACGCCTCAGAGCAATCAACTTAGAAAGATATGATGAAGTCAACGCAGAAAGATACGCGACGATTCGAAGAGAGACTCTGCAAACGCAAAAAACGCGAATGGGAGAAGACTCGGATCAAAAACTGCTGGAACATTCTAGAGCAAAAAACATCAGAGGTATGTATGCCGGCATAAATTCAACTAGAAATGGCTACCGAGGGAGAGTCCAAATAATTCGAGACGCAAACAGCTGTCTGGTCACAGAAACAAACAATAGCGTGACAAGATGGAAGTAGTACTTTGAAAACCTGCTCAATGTACGCACCCATCAACCACAAATAAACGCACCAAGCGTACATACAGCCGAGCGTCAGATCCCAGAGCCCTCTCTCAACGAAGTTGTAGACGCAATAAATCGATTGAAAAACAACAAAGCTCCCGGAGTCGACTGCATACCGGCAGAGCTTGTGAAGCATGGAGGAGAGGCAGCCGCCCGAAAGATCCACCAGCTCATCCAAACAATATGGGATAAGGAAGTCACTCCGGAAGAATGGAAAACCTCAATAGTCGTTCCCATTTTCAAAAAAGGCGACAGATCTGACTGCGAAAACTACAGAGGAATACCATTTCTCCCAACTGCATACAAAATATTAGCAAATGTCATTCTGGCGAGAATCACACCGTACGCAGAAGATACATTGGGAGACTACCAATGTGGATTCCGTAAGAACCGGTCTACAAGCGACCAAATGTATAACAATAAGGCAACTGGTGGAAAAGAAGTGTGAATACGGAGAGACGGTTCACCAACTGTTCGTTAACTTCAAAAAAGCCTACGACTCAGTGGCAGGGCAAAGCCTTTACCATATTGTAGTTGAGCTGGGAGTCCCAAAAAAATATGCCGCTGTCATTCAAATTTGCATGAACGAAAACAAAGGGCGAGTTAGCATAGGAAACCACCTGTCAGAACCATTTGAAATCAGGGACGGACTAAAGCAGGGAGATGGTCTATCACCGTGTCTCTTTAACCTTGTGCTCGAGTATGTCATCAGAAAGGTACATGACGACAACATGGCCGCATCATCCATGAATGGGGTCACACAAGTGCTCGCATATGCGGATGACATCGCCATTCTGGGCGATAATCTAGAAACTGTTAGTAAAAACTGTGAGATCATCATGCAAGCTGGAGAAGAGGTGGGCCTAGAAATAAATGAAGACAAAACAATATACATGATTACAGCGAGAGCAGGTGGACCTCGGGGAACACATATAAGGCAAGATATTTCAAAAAGTTAAAGAATTTTAATATCTGGGAACGATACTGACGAAAACGAAACGTCGAAGGAAATTAACAAAAGATTGCATTCCGGCAACGCTAGTTGGCACGCAGTCAGTAAACTGCTGAAGTCCAGACTGCTATCACGTAACATAAAGCTCCGTGTCTATAGAACCAGAATCACGCTGATTGTTCTATATGGATGCGAAACATGGGCTCTCACAAAACGGGAAGAAAACAAATTCCGCGTCTTCGAGAATAAAGTTTTAAGTGGTATATTTCGCGGTAAATATGACGAGGAGGAAGGACAATGGAGGAAACTCCATAATCATGAATTGGAAGAGCTATATCGCAAACCTACAATAGTGAGAGTAATCAGGTCGCGAAGATTAAGATGGGCCGGACACGTGGCGCGAATGGGCAACGATAGGACCGTGTGTAGAATTCTTGACGGTAGACTAACGGGAAAGAGACCGGCCGGACGCCCGCGACGAAGATGGGAGGACAATGTTAGGTTTGACCTTGAGGAGGTCGGATGGAATGGTCAAACATGGAAGGAGAGCGCGCAGGACAGGGAACGATGGCGGAGTCGATTCGGTGAGGTCATGAACTTCCGGGTTCCTACAGGCCAATAAATAATATAAAAATAGTGTATGTATAGTGCCACTTATATGTCAGACCAGAAACTTTCGGAGTATAAAAATCAATATAGTGTATGAATAGTGCCACCTATATGTCAGACCAGAAACTTACTGAGTATAAAAATCAATATAATTAAATACACAAACAAAGTTCTTTGGGCGAAAGGCAACAGTACGACAATAATCATATTACGTTTAGCTTAGAGCGTCCGCGTAGGACCAATAGGTTATAATATAAGATAATCAAGCTAGAATTTATGCATGTTTTGAGTAGTCTGCAATTTAGAATCTAAGAATAAAAAATGAAAAAAAAATTAAAGGTGTTAAATGAAAAAATTATTTTATAAACAATGGGAATACTTGAACAATTTTTTTCGACCGCTGCACAATATCATAAGACTGTTCAACTAGTTAATTATAATCCGTCTTTTGCCTTTTTGTCCTATGCATACACAAGTTAGCCCTAAAATACCTTCACGGAAGAACAACGAACTGGCAAAACATTGTTCCCGGCAACATATTTCCTCCTCAGAGGATCTGAGCTCATGAGCAAATACTTTCTTTTGACCGAAGATGCACGCACAAAAAGCATTTTGAGGTATTCTTAAATCGGATAAGATGGAGAGGAAAAGAAAATGAGTAAATATAATATTGTGGGTGGGAGTTATTGAAATATAAAAAGAACAAGACTTAATACCGTCTGTTCTTCGTTTACTGTTCTCCGCACACTTGCCTGATGTCACGACGTTTTAAGATCTTGCTTAGAGAGACGTGATACACCAATAAAACCTGTTATGCTATTCCATGTTGCCTGAGAACAAGTTCTTAGAAATACCGAACTGGCGGATTTCCAACTGATAAATTAAAGGAAATTGATAGTAATTACACAGTTCCACCTACGAAAGTAATTGTAAAGACATTATGTCTAGGCAAAGTCATCAACCACACCAATCATCAGCAGACAGCTTCATCTGCAGACAAATGATGATTTATGCATTTTCCGGCTCAAAATTGTATCCATTAACTTTCCACACCAGCGAAAGGCCATCGTATCGTTCTCTTGAAATGCCGTCACTAAGAACCGAAATCTAATCCCCGGCACGTACAGATACGTTCTTTCTAGAGATTCATCTATTCTCCTTCGTCTACTATTTAATAAACATATAAACGAAAAACATGTGTTAATGACGTCATAAACACAAGCAGTCAGCAAAGCTCCAACTTAGTAACACTTGAGCATTTGGTTTTATAAGAACCATCCAAAAAAAAAAAAGAAATGTATCTCAGACATTCGTGTGGCCGGTTAAATTTATTAGAGGGCAGGCGGCAGGCATTCACTCTTGTGCGCTGTACTCCGACTCTGTATCTTTATCTATGTCTGATGGTAATAGTAGTCAGCACTTAGAACGACAATTTTATTTTTATTTTCTCGTTGCTTGTTATCGCACTCTCGACGTCGTACACGTACTCGTCGTCGGCATTGCGGACAACATCCAAGTACATGCTCCGCTAGATGGGTGATCGACTTTTGTTTTGGGTAAATGAACGAAGCGCGTATTCGTTTAATTCGTTTTGTTCCCCCGAATTGCGATTTACGAAACTGCAAACACAAAACATATTTAATTAGAATTCGAAAAGCTAACGCAGGAAGGAAGGCGGAATAAAAAGCATTTTTTATCGGCTTTGAAGAGGTAAATAATCACAAAAGCATACTAGAATTGTGTTGGCAAATAACCCGAGCACCCTGAGTACCCTAAATATGGCGAGTACGCACAGATTAAGATTCTTATAATCACACAACCCAGTCAGAGTACTGAACAAATACAGGCACATCTGGGTTATAATTTGTTCGGTAATCTGTTATCACCGAATAAATATTTCGCGCATTTCTGCGGGTTCGTACTAAACGCTGTTGGTTTGCATGAAGGCGGCAATCTTCGGTAGAGACGGCGATATGAGGCTTGCGTGAACTTACCCGTTTGCCCTGGATTCATAAACAATGCTGGTGATTATGCCTCTGTAATTTCAGATGGCCACCAGGTCATGAGGCATAATGGTGTTCCAAAAAGATGTATAGCTTACGTAAGCTCTCGGTATTGTGAACATGCCATACCGAATGCTGTTAGTCGTAGATAAAAGAATTGATGGAATACGTTTGGTATTTTTGTTTTTAAAATATTAAATGATCATCAATAATTAGGTACGAGTCATTATTGATTGAAAATATTTAGTTTTTATTTGTGGATCGATGTAATTATTTTTGGCTCCTCGATAGTATACTGGTTAGTATATCCGCCTGTCACGCGGGAGACCGGGGTTCGATTCCCCGTCGGGGAGCCTCTGGCGCGAGACCAATGACCTTGCCCGAAAAAAACAAATCATTATGGAAAATTAAACAAGCCTCAGGACTTGCTAAATAAGGCCAAGACCGGTTCCCGGTTGTAGTGCCGATGATGATGATGATGATGATGATGTAATCATTTTTGAATGGTTCTCAGCAAATCCGATATTCGAAATACCTTCCGTTAGAGTACTTATGGTAACTAAGTAAACTCTAGCTATTGTATTTCAAACTTTGTCGTCTTGATACTGTTGACTTGATAGATGATCAAATCAAAACAATTTTGTTTATTGAAAATCCATTCGAAATACGATATACCGACGCAAGGTTGCTCTTGTTGTTTTATTTTCTTTACTCACTCAACAATTTTTATCATCTCGCCTCAACTGTGGCTTAGACTGACTAACTGGATGAGTTATAAGAAATTTGTAATAAACTTGCGTATGTTTTAGAGCAAGTGTCTAAAAATTAAAATCAAATCATATCAAAATCAATCATGTATTCACATTGGTAATCTGCGAGGGGTATTCCCAAACGGATAGTAACAAATGAAGGAACAAACTTCCTCATTGTTCTGATCAAGAAGCTGCCCACACCTCTTCGAATACAGACATTGCAAACAACACTTACATATCCCACTGGAGTATTAGAGATACCTCATACGCCATTTTTGGAATTCTTTTTTACACTAACGCGCGCACAAAAGGACATTTTGGAGTACCCTTAAATGTCAAAGCACAGTGCAAGCGGAAGGAGAGGAAGTGGATAGGGAAAGGAGGTATCGATTTACATTGGCCTTAAATGCCTGGACAATACAGCGAGGAGGGAACACATTATCAGGTAGAGCATTCCACATTCGTATGGTTCGGCTAAAGAATGACTCTCTATGTTTATTTGAAGTTGACTGTCAACGTGAACTGATTCGCATTCACAGATTGCCAGGTATCGCGGAAAAATGTCTGAAGGGGCGGAACATATTCAGCAAGTTCAGTTGAACAACGACCGTGATAATATCTATAGCAGAGAGACAGGCATGATACGTTGCGCCTATGTTCTAACGACGGAATTGATCGACTTACGGCTGGGTCCTCAGCACGTGTAGTGCAGTTTTGGATGGGCCTTACCAAATACGGGAGTTGAACTCCAATTTGGGACGAATATGCGCCTTGAAAATAGTGGCCAGGTTGAATGGAGGGAAGTTTTTTCGCATCTCTTAAGGAACCCCATACAGTTGGCTGCACTTTTCGCAGCTTCAAATATGTGGTCATTCCAATTAAGAGTCGAATTAATTTAAGTGCCGAAGACAGTGCCGTTCATAGACAGTATATTTACTTTGGGGTTCGCCTTTGACGGCAAGAGGCAGCACTGAGTTTTTAAGGCATTGAATTCTACTCGGTTAGATAATCCCCATTGATATATCTTGTTGTGGTCGGAATTCAATGTATTAAGCATAACCTGCTGATTAGCAATGAGGTTCGAGGAGTTTGGTCGGGAATGTTCGGATGAGTATGAGAAACTCAACGTGCTATAATCAGCAAAGGGGTGAATTGAGTTGTGAGTAATTGACAACAGATCATTTATAAAGAAGAGGAAGAGAGTGGGCGGGAGTACAGAACATTGGGGAACACCTGCATTAATTTGATGGGAGACAGATTTGACGCCATCAAAAACCATTTGGATCCAAAAAGATAGTCTCTTATCCATTAGATCAGGGAATTGTCCACTACATATGAATGCAATTTTGATAAAAGGGTTGGATGCCAAACTCCGTCAAAGGCTTTTGAAATATTCAGTACAACAACCTTGCTTTCATCGAAGTAGTGGATGGAATGGACCGGTTGCTACGAAATCCATATTGACAGTCATTGAGGAGGTCATTTAATTTCAGATAATTCGAAAGTTGATTCCATTACCTTCGAGAGAATAGAAGTTAGTGCTATGGGTCGATATGAAGAGAGGGATGATTTCTCTCCCTTTTTGGGAATTGACTAAATGTTCGCCGACTTTCATCTATTTGGGGAACGGCCAGTAGAGTAAGATAAGTGGAAGAGTTTCCTCAGTGGTTTAACGAGTGAAGAGAAACACGTGGTGCTCGCTAAGTGCAAGGATTGCTGGTTTCTGGTGACCAAGGTGGGCAGACACAGAGGAGAAATTGTATCTTAGGCCGCGAATCTTACAAAGATCGACGTGAAATTTCCGTTCCATTGAAAGGGCCTGACACAGAAAACCAATGCCGCCTCAGAAAAGAATGCAAGTTGCAACCGGCGATAGATGAGCGAAAGCAACCACTACAGGTGTTATACCCTTGTAGTAGGTTCCCCACTAGATCCGTGCCGAAATCCAGGTTACATCCTTTCCATGACGAATATGACGCCATTCAAACACGAAAAACTCTCCAAAGATTATAAATCAATCGAGAGTATCAATGTGCGAAAAAGAGGAGGGAAAGAAAAAAACGGTGTGAGAAGTTCCCGCACTGTACACTTTTACACAATTTTCACACTTCGGCGCGAATCACATAGATACCACTGCACTACACTCGGACGCGTGTGTGGTGATCCGTTTATTTACTTCGGATCCCACAGAAAACGACGCACGAACCGATAGTGGAACTGGGTATCTTGTGTTTACTTAAGATATCCCAAACAGATTGCACAATTGGTCCAATGGTACGGATCACGAGGTAGAAGGGCACGTGCCGACTCGCCGGCGGTTAGACTTCGACTTCGTTCTGCTGTAATTTTTTAATAAAATTATTTTCGCAAAAACGATTTTGGGGACTTATTCTACACATTATAAGCTATCAAAAAATGAAAAAAAAAATCGATTTTTTAAAGCTTCTGGGCGCGAACCTTCCCTTAACACCATGATCAATTGGTTGCTTGAAGCGTTGATCGGAATACATTTCATTAATCATGTTAAAGATAAAAAGCTGTTTAACGGTTAAAGGACCCAGGTGTGCGTTGTAATTTATGTAATTTAAAGAGTTATTTACGTACCGTGCACCATATTTCGCTCTCACCAGAATCTTGAAGAATCCTTTGAAGTTCAGCTATCATGTACTCTGGTCTGTTATCCGATGCGATTATTCCATATTGCAAAACTGGTTCAACTAATGAGAAACATACTTGTTTTAGGACTGAAAATAAAGTGTAGTTGCTCAGGTGGTATAAAGCATCCTGCCGCAACCTTTTGCAAACGTATTTTATGTGTGACTTCCACTTAAAGTTGCAGTCCACTTCTATACCAAGGTATCTATACACATTCAGGCATGGTTAATTCTTAATTTTGCGTAAGCATTCAAAGTTATGCAATTGTGTTATTATTTGTGTTCTTAAGAAAGCGACGAAGGGTCCAAGAAAGATCGGTGATCCGCTCAAGAAAGAACGGTTGGGAAAGCAGAAAGCGGCGAAGCATTCAAGAAAGATCGGCGATGTGTCTAAGGAAGAACGGTTGAGAAGGCAGAAAAAGGGAATCAGGGCTGTTATAAAATTTTTAAAAACTAGACGGTTAGGTAGCGTTCTTTAGCTGTCACCGGCGCATAGTCAGCTGGGAGCTGACAGCTGGCAAATGTGAACGCACTAGAGTTTTTCTATGCATTTAGTTGTGAATTCGCAACAATATGATTATCGACCATTCCTGCATTGGCCCTTACGCCAACGATACCTAATTCTTGAAAACAATTTGTTCTCCGCTTGATTCTTTCCTTCTCCAGATAGACCTTGACAACTTTTCGTTATGGTGGCAGTCTGGAGCTTAATGTCAGCAAATGTCAATCAATTACGTTCTCACGGAAGTCGAATACGCGAAATTTGTTCTCTTCCCGTTTTGTGAGAGCCCATGTTTCGCATCCATATAGAACAATCGGCATGATTATGGTTCTATATACACGGAGCTTTATATTACGTGATAGCCGTTTGGATTTCAACAGTTTACTGGCTGCATCCCAACTAGCGTTACCGGAGTGTAGTCTTTTGTTAATTTCCTTCGACATTTCATTATTGGCCACCAGTATTGTTCCCAGATAGTTGAATTCTTTAAGTTTTCCAGATATCTTGCCTCTGACGTTTATATGTGTCCCGAGTTCCACCTGCTTTCGCCGTAATCATGTATTTAGTTTTGTCTTCATTAATTTCTAGGCCCACCTCTTCTGCTGCTTGCATGATTATTTCACAGCTTTTACTTACAGTTTCTAGATTATAGCCCAGGACGGCGATATCATCCGCATATGCGAACACTTGTGTGACCCCGTTCAGGGATGATCCAGCCATGTTGTCGTCTTGTACCTTTCTGATGACATACTCGAGCACAAGGTTAAAAAGACACGGTGATAGACCATCTCCCTGTTTTAGTCCGTCCCGGATTTTAAACAGTTCTGAGAAGTGGTTTTCTATTCTAACTCGCCCCTTGTTTTCGTTCATGCAGATTTGAACGAGGGCAGCATATTTTTTCGGGACTCCCAGCTCAACTACAATATGGTAAAATCTTTGCCTTGCGACTGAGTCGTAGGCTTTTTCGAAATCAACGAACGTATGGTGAACCGTCTCTCTGTGTTCCCACTTCTTTTCTAACAATTGCCTTACTGTGGATATTTGGTCGCTCGTTGACCGGTTCCTGCGGAATCCGCACAGATCATGATCATCATCGGCACTACAACCGGGAACCGGTCTTGACCTTTTTTAGCAAGTCCCGAGGCTTGTTAAATTTTCCATAATGATTTATTTTTTCTGGGCAAGGTCATTAGTCTTGCGCCAGGGGCTCCCCGACTGGGAAACGAACCCCGGTCTCCTGGGTGACAGGCGGGTATACTAACCACTATACTATCGAGGAGCCCAATCCGCACAGATAGTCTCCCAGTATTTTGTTTTTTGCATATGGTGTGATTCTCGTCAATATGACATTTGTTAGTGGTTTGTTATGTGCTTGCGAACAATGATATTTCTCTGTAGTTTTCGCAGTCAGATATGTCGCCTTTTTTAAAAAAGGGGGCGACTATTGAGGTTTTCCATTCTTCCGGAGTGACTTCCTTATCTCATATTGTTTTAATCAGTTGGTGAATCTTTCGAGCGGTTGCCTCTCCTCCATGCTTCATAAACTCTGACGATATACAGTCGACTCCGGGAGCCTTGTTGTTTTTCAATCGATTTACGGCGTCTACAACTTCGTTGAAAGAGGGCTCTGGGATATGAGGCTCGGCTGTATGTACATCTGATGCGTTTATTTGTGGTTGATGGGTGCGCACATTGAGCAGGTTTCCAAAGTACTACTTCCATCTTGTCACGATATTGTTTGTTTCTGTCACCAGACAGCCGTTTGTGTCCCGAATTATTGCAGCCATTTATAATTGAGTTTATGCCGGCATACATACTTCTGATGCTCTTTGCTCTGACATTTTCTAGGATTTTTTTGAGCCGAGTCTTCTACCATTCGCGTTTTTTTGCCTTTGAAAAGTCTCATTGTCTCTTTCCGAATTGTCGCCTATCTTTCTGCGTTGACTTCATCATATCTTTCTAAGTGGATCACTCTGATGCGTTTACGTTCTTCGATCTTCGTCCTGCACTCATCGACAAACCAAGGTTTGGACTTAATTGTTTTCTTAAATCCTAATACCTTTTGGGCTGTTTGTATGATTATGTCTCTGATCGGTGCCCATTTAGTGTCCACATTATTGGTTCCCTCTTCCTCACTACTTCCATTCTCTAGGATGCAAAATCTATTCGTTAGTTCGTCTTGATATTCAGTCCTTTTGCGCAGGTCTTTAAGTTTATCAATGTCGAACTTTTTGCTCGTCTCCTGTGACTGCCCATGTGGGTTTGATGCGAGCCGACTCCTAATTTTGCATATCACTAGAAGATGGTTGGAGTCGGAATCTACGGCTCTATATGATTTTACGTTAAGGAGGTTCGAGTGGTGTCTTTTATCTATGAGGCAGTGGTATATTTGGTTACGCGTTACGTGGCTTTAGGATTTGCTTGTGCTTGAACATCGTGCTTTTCACTACCAGATCTCTTGACACTGCGAACGTAATAATTCGAATTTCATTATTATTTGTAACGTCGTGTAGGCTGTCTTTACCTATAGTTGGTTGGAAGATATCTTCCTTTCTAATTTTCGCATTGGGGTCCCCGAGGAGGATTTTAACATCAAATACTTCCTCTAGGGTCTCGTAGAACGTGTGCTTCGTTTCTTCGTCGGTAGATTCTGTTGGGGCGTGTACGTTTATAAGTACATAATTTTGCCATGGTCCCTGTATTTTTAGCACAGATATTCGCTCATTAATAAATCTCAGATCTTTTACATAGGGCGTAATCTTATTGCTTCTGATGAAGCCGATTGCGAGGTTATGTGTATCGGTACCTCCACACACCAAATCCATTGGTTTCGATTACTTGATATGGGAGTCGGACTTCCTGATGCGCGACGATGTCCATTTTATATTGTTTCGCGTTCTCTACGGGCCGTCTGTATCGCGCCTGATTTATATAACATTCGAACATTCCACGTGGCGACGCATATATCCCGCTTTTTCCGTTTTTCCCTACGTCTTCTTTTTGCTGAGTCGATATTTTCTTGCTTATTTGTTCCCTTATGGTAGTGCCGGCTCATCACATCTACGCCTACCGGTTTTTTTGTGGAACTGTTTTGTGTATATTGATTATTAATTTTTGTTCCCACGAGTCTTGGGATTTCAAAAGCCCGCCATATCAGAGCCCCACTTTTCTATTGTGAGGTCTGCTTACTGCTCTGATTCGACCCGGTGCCAGAGAGGCACCGTTATAATACAGCCTGCATACCCCTGACTGCAAACCATCCAATGGGCACGGTGACGCGTAACATCCTGGATTAGGGGTGGTAGATCTTTCCGTGTTACTCCTCGCTAGTCGGTCTGACCTGGGTGACCCTACTGGAAGCATATACTTCCGACAGCATAGCTTGAGTGATTCATTGTAGTTTAAGCCTCCGCACAACGTCAAGGTTTCTACCAAGAGGGGGTACCAACGTGATATATATAGGAAGCGCCGGGAATTAAACGATAAGTCGCGAGAGAAAGAGTCATCGAATTATTAGCGAAATATAAAGTAACTTTATTTTAAAACAATGAACTCTAAATTGCTGTTGATCGGTGCACTCTTTGCACTGGTCGCTATCGTCGTTGCTGATGTCCACACAATAAAAAAAACATTAATTAATTAACCAACAATCGAGTGTTTTATTTTTACTTGTGTGATTGTGTTAGTGTTTTTCCTTACTCCCGATTGTGGACAAACGTGGCGGCGTTTCGTTCCTTTGCTCGGCGGAACTTTAGTGATAATCGGTTGGAGATAGGAGTGAACCGAGTGTCCGTGTTTGGCACAATACTCCTAATCCTCACAATAGTGCTCCCCCACTCTACCACTCAGGTGATGAAATCTCCAGCAATTATAAGGGGGTTCTTTGCTCTGGATTGTCGATTACCCGATTTAATCAGCGCTTAATTTCTTTTACTTCCCACAGTGGTGGAGTATAACAATATTAGAAATGAATTCCTATGACCTTAGCCTAGGCGAATCTTCTTGCCTCTGTCGTGTTCTATAAGGTAATTTCCTGTTGTCCAGATCGCCACCGTTCCGCTACTCTGTGCTCCAAGTTGTCCTATCAATCTTTTCAAGTAGCCGTTCCTCAACTGATACTTACCAATCTAATATATAAAAAATTATCCCGGAGCAAAGGTTTGAAATGAATCGCAATCAAAATAATTCAGAACATTAAAACAACAGCTATATAAGCAGTCAAAATATCTGCAGCAGTGCCATATATTACAGCCTTTAGTAGTAAGCATTTATGTTAAGTTATATAAATAATATTTAATAATAAAAAAGTCAATAATAATACCAATATTTTTAATCCATCCCCTTCTTCCTTTTCATTCAACCGCTGATAAGTTTTAATTAACCCTATACCTTTGTCTAGGTTTCTTCAGAAATCTCCATCAAATGTCCAGCTCAGACATTCCTTAAATTTCACTAGATTTCGATAACTGATGCCGAATCCCAACTCCTCGGCAACACTTTAAGATACCTTACCCATTTCCACGCAATTACATCGCACAAGGCGAAGTATATCTTCACAAACTATGCTGGTGCTGTCTTGCTCTTTTTCTTGGCCTCCCGCTCCATATTCTTGACATTCTCTCTCTAATTCGGAAAGCTCTGCTGGGGTCAAGTCACAGATGATAAGACACTAGATTCTCTTTTTTCTTCTTTTTCTTATTGTTGTTGCTATTGCCGATGCCGTTGCCGTTACCGTTGTCGTTGTTGTTGGCTTTTGCTTTTTCTACTCAACATTCACGTATAACTAACGAAAAGCTTCGCCATTTAGTTTAGTTAGTGTTTGTTGGGCTTTTTGCGTATACTTTCACTCGTCGTGTTTCCACATTTTCCCTCGTTTTCCTTGTTTAGTTTTATTTTATTATTTTTTGTTAATTTTTTTGTTTCGATAACCGTGCCCATGTTCAGTGAAAAAAAAATACGAATAAAATAATAAATACAATAAAAAAACGTTCAAAGCGAAGAGAAAAATAGAAACCGAACCTTTGGGAGAATTTTGTTTTGTTTACGGATGTGTAAACATCGAAGTGGCAGCATCGGGCGAATGAAAACGAATGCAAAAAAATTAAAATGAAATAAAAAAGAAAAATATCGGGAACAAGAAAAACAACCTTTTCTCTGATAAAGAACAATACAAGAAACAAAAAAAAAAAACGTTATTTCGCGATTAATGAATAAAAATGCCGGCACGGCATAGTTGGATTGACTTTTGCGCCTTAGATACTCGGCGAGAGGGCAGACTCAATAAACTTTCGGTTGTGTGAGTTACAAATCTCTTTTTTGCAGTAAGATTATTTTTTTGCTTGCTCTCCGATTTAGCCTAAGTAATTTGTCATCCACCCACCATTTTGTTTTACCTCTTCGGTTTCTTAGTTTTTTTTTTCTGCAATATTTATCTTACCAAATATATTTGTATTTTTAATTCGTGTACAATGGTTAAACAACCAGATGGAGGAGAATGTTATTCCCTGCATTCCTTGGACCTGAAAACGTGAAACATGCTTCAGGTGGAAAAAGAAAATTCCAACTGAGTCACCATGTGTCGGTGTATCTTTAGATGAATCGGTTGAGGGTGCGCTTGGAAGTGACTGCTATCTGTGGATTATCGTTTGTTTGATTAAGTACGTTTATCTGAGGTTGGAAGAAGGGGTATGGAACGGCATATGGGGGTCGGGCTAAGTTGGTGCAGCGCATTGTCATCGCAATTGCAAGTATTGTGTGGTGGAGAGGTCAAGATCATATGAATCTGTAGTTGTGGGATAATCTCGCCTTGTGCGAATGTGGTTGCCCCCAACTCGTTCCATTTCAACGAGTAATTGACGAGATGCTTTTGTATAGGATTGCAACTGTGTGTTGTGCTCGCGTGTGCGCGCATCAAAGAGCAACTTGCTTACGTATGGCGCGAGTACATGGAATCTGGCAGATCGATTGATGTAAGCCATCTGTTTCATGTGATTAGAAATGTACCCACACACGCACAGGCCAGTGTCGGTCGGATCCGAGTTGGAATCTGTTTGATTTGAGGTTTTCGACTGCGTTGTCAGCTCTTAACTTTACTGCGAAGGTGTGGGGTGCATTTTCGGTGTCAATGACGCAGGCTCCATGTACATATTCAAGTTGGATTTAATGAGGGAACATTAGGATTTACATAATAATGAGAATAAAGTTACTGATTGGTCGTATGTCTGGTAGTTGGAGCATTTTGGCAGGGAGACTGTTAAATTTTCGTGTTCAGCACATAAAAGTACGGGATTTTGAGTACTTAGTGTTTTCTTTTGGTTTTTATTAGAATTTCTTGTCTGGTAAAGGCTGCTTTAGTGGGATTGAGCCGGAGTGGGCGAGCTAGTTTCCTTTCTTAGCCTTGCACACACCCAACCGTTGACAATTAGATTGTGAAAGTGGGTAAATTAGTATTTGAACCTTCTACTGCCAGTAGGACAATCTAAAAATACACAATTCCACCAATGATGGTATCACTACCTCTAATATACAAAGATCTAGCGGGTTAGTTCATTTTCTTGTATTCATTGACATTAGAGGGTAACAATAATCCCCTTTGTGGGCGGGTATTAAAAAAAAAGTTGCGCTATATTTTTTTATAATATACTAGCACCAAACGGACTATTAATAATGGGTTTCCCAATAGGGGGCAATATACTGGGCTGCTCAAAAAGGACGGCATGGTTTTAAAATTAAATAAAGTACAAAATATTTAAAATAAGAGCAAAGCTTTTTCTCGCTTACTTCAACTCGCTTGAACCTAATCGTTGAAGTCGGCTCTTGTGCCATGACTTGACGACCTCTTTTATGGGTTCCATTTGGTGATCTTAAACAACGACAGTATAACCCTTATGTCAATGACCGGGTACGCGGGTACCCATTTCGTCGCAATTTCACGATTGCTCGGCCTAGTAGACGAATTTCGGCCCCATGTCTTAGATCATATCCATTCAAACGTTTCTGAATGATAATTGCGAAATTTCAATGAAAAACAAATTTTTCTTACTTTCAAATTGACATTTAAAAAAATTGTATTCTGTATTCCACGACCGGGTACCCCAGGCTTATACAATAGGACTTGACAACTTTTAATTTAAGTTGTGAACGCACGCTTTCACTAATCATCGAACTGTCACTGTCAGCTTATTCAGTAAACTCAACATTTTCATCGTGGTTAAGTACACGAACGAACAACGTCTGCAAATTATAAAAATTTACTACCGAAAAAAAGTTGTCTAGTCCCTATTGGAAAACCCTATACCTCTTGCTCGCTCATGGCTGCACTGACTACAAAGTCGAGCGCGACCGCTGGCTGAGCCGGTTGCACTACTGGGTGGCCAAGGTACTAGCCGGTACGACCACATAAACCAAATATCTAGCTCGCAACTTATTGCTAAACAAATATCTAAAATTAGCGTTTACATTTGATTCACCCTCATATAAAAGGTAATAAACAAAATGTTGTATTCCGACTGTGTTCACCCCTAGTCAGACGATGAAAAAATGCCTGGAATTTAAGATTTCATTATATCATCTATTTATAGACTTTAAGGTCGCCTACCAGTGCATAGCCAGGTTAGAGCTATATGATTCCATGAAAGAGTTTGGCATTAAAAACAAATTGATACGACTTTGTAGGTTGGCCTTGACCAACGTAACTAGTCGAGTAAAAATAGCGGGATTGCTGTCCAAACCAATAAACATGTTTAATGGACTCCGACAAGGGGACGGTCTGGCCTGCCTCCTCTTCAACCTGGCGTTGGAGAAAGCAATCCGCGAGTCTGGCTTTACAACTAGAGGGACTATTGTCACCAAGTCCAGCCAGATACTTGCCTACGCAGATGACATTGCAAAAAGCATTGAGAATGATGCAAAATTGAATGTTAAATAGTTAATTAATAATTAACTATTTAAATAACTAATAATTAATGAAAAACAATAAAAATGCATTTAAATTAACAAACAAATTTATTCAGAAGGACTTCTGTGACATGCATTACATTCAACCAACGTAGTTGCGTGTTCGTCGCAAACCGGCATTTCACATTGCCGACACGCCTTTCTTGTTTTCTAAAAACAAAAATACAACAACAAAATTATTTAATATTATTAAATACATTAACAATATTAATTTTAATATTATTACCTGTTGAATTGAGCACGTGTCAACAAAGTCGTCATTTTGAAGATGCTCAGATGCACAAAGGACGCTGACTGAACCACGCTTTCTCTAATGCCGGATTCGAATGGTTTCACCATAAACTCGCAAGTTATAAATAGAAAGTTGACAGTACAAATTATTCGTCAACCGAATACTCGAGATCCCTCTAGCAGGTATAACTGAATTTGTTATATACCTGCCGATCCTGACCTTGCTCTACGCCGATTTCAATAGGCCTTTTGTAGCCGCAGATAGTCAAAATTCTTTATATTTATAAAAAATAATTATATAAAATACATAAAATATTAATAATATATTTGTTTCTGATAAACAAATTAAAATCTATTGCAAAATATTTGTTTTAACATTGTTAAAACAATGTTTCTATATGTGGGTACCCGGGTACCCGGTCATTGACTACTGTCGGTAAAGTTGGTCATTGACATAAGGGATAAAGGACACTCGAATAAAAGACAATTACGTGTACTGTCGAAGGTGTTTGCGCCACAAAATCTGGACTGACTCTATAAATGAATCGATCTTTGGAGGGTATGATGAAAATTCAGTTATTGGTCAACTTCTAATAAAAATTCTCGAAGAATGCTGCCCAACTGATAAACTCCACACAATGCAGATGTCAAAAACAACCATTGAAACTGTGATGCCCACCAGAGAAAAGAAATATATTCTCTTGAATATTTTAGAGCAAAATTTAGACATCCTTCGCAACACCGAGTCGCTGATAGACGAAAGTAACAATAGTGTAGAACAAATTAAGTTGGCCAAATTCAAGGCCGCCAAAGTATCCTATCAGCTTCACGATGATGATTCTAGCGACCTCTTAGAATCCCGGATTGGAGACATTAGTATGCATTCCAGCAAAGTTTCCCCAACCCTCTTCACCGCTCTCTATAAGCGATTAGAGGAGAACTCCTTACTGCTGCCTAAAATCTACCGTTATAGCAACGAATTTTTGTGGCGCAAGGCTTATAACCCTGCCCGAAAACACAAGTTATTATGGAAAATTTAACAAACCTCGGGACTTGCTAAATAAGGCCAAGACCGGATCCCGGTTGTAGTGCCGACGATGATGATGATAGCAACGAATTTATTTTGAGCTATTTGTTTTACTAGTCCGTCTGCTGAGGCAAATTCTGTTTATGCTGATTTTACAAATTATACTTAAGTCCGTATTAAATATAAGATGAAAATCCTTTGATATTGAATCATTCTAAATATATTTTCAAACGTTTCGAATCTGTTGTGTGATAAATTTTTTATGATTTTGCAAGTTCACTTATCGATAAGTAACGTCATCTGTTCGAAACGCGATAACTTATTCAAATCAGCAAAAATCTATTCAGTGTCGTAATAATGGGTGATTTTGTGACGATCATAATTTCCGTTCTAAAATATTTCATTAAGGAGTTATGCTATTGTAGAGACCCGTAAACCGACCACTTTTTTGATATTTTTTTTTGAGTGGGAAAAATGTGTTATTAATAAAACGAAGTTTACCACATGTTTATACAAGGTGGCGCAAAATTAATCATCCAATTTTGTTTTTTAATTACTTTTTATTAAATAAAAAAAATTATTTTGAATGATGGAAATGTTTATTTGGATCTTTACAATTTTTTCTGTTAAGTGGAAAAGATGATGTCCGTCAAGTGGCTGCCGCCAGTGTTGATACACATTTGTACCCGTTTTATCGTATTTTCCATGACTTTCCGCAAGATTTCCGGTGATAACTGTTCCCATTCCTGTCGAATATTATCCTTAAGAGCTGAGATTGTCTGAGGCTTGTTGGCGCGACTTCAAGTAGCCCCAAAGAAAGAAGTCGGGGATGGTTAAACCGGACGAACTTGCTGGCCATACCAAATCGTCAAAACGGGAGATTACGCGACCAAGAAATGCTCCCTTCACAATATCCATTGTGGCTCGCGCTGTGTGTACGGTTGCACCGTCTTGTTGAAACCACATGTTCACCAAGCCCTGCTCATCCAATTCCGGTAATAAAAAAAAAAAAATTTGAGTGATGGAAATCTTTATTTGGATCTTTATAATTTTTCCTGTTAAGTGGAAAAGGTGCTATCCGTCAAGTGGCTGTCGCCAGTGTTAGTACACATTTGTACCGTTTTATTGCATTTTCCATAACTTTCCGCAAGATTTCCGGTGATAACTGTGTGGCGGTTCTTTAAAGCTTTCCCAAAGAACCAGCCATTTCTTTAAATCAACCTGCTTTTCCCTCACTCCATAAACCACTATCCTTACTTGGATTCGAGCAGCTTAAGCTGTCTTTCTGTCTGAGAGTTAAACCTCATCAAGGCATGCATCACATCGAATTTTTCCGTCTCATATTATATGAACCATACCATATCTCCATCGGCTCGGCTCGTCAGCAATTATAATAGATAAACACTCGCTGGCCAGCGTAATTGTTGACACAGCTGTAGCCGATGGTTTTGCTACGGTTCATAACCATTTATTGCCCCAATCCCGAGGTTCGCAACACTTGCGACCAATTTCCTTTATCGGTTATCTACCGATCATGGGATTTGGGCACGAATATGATTGACATTAGACAATCATACCCTAGATCATGCCTAACGATGCTCCGGCCCGTAAGACAAACAAACACACAGTAGCATCACTGTGTTTATGCTACTTACCAACCGCTGTCCATGTTTATTCAGGTGCATTTTCGTCGTTGCCGATATGCCAGCTGAAGGGCATTGTACTTGTCCTATACGGACACGTATAGAATCCTCCCACACCGATGTAATCCACCGCCGTTGAATATGACGGATATGGGTTGCATCGGAGAGTCTGATTTTATCCCCAGTGGTGTGTGGACACACAAAATTAAAAATCCAGAGTGTGCGCGTGGATAGTTAGTCGAGTGGAGTCGTGTAAATTCTAATCCATTTTCTAAAGTAAATCTTGTCGTTGGAATTAATTCTTAATGTGCTACTTAACCGTTCTTAAAGATATATGCTGTCGCCGTAATCGACGATTATAGTGCGATGAAAGTCTTATAAAAAACAAATAAAATACCTTCAGTCCTGGAACTGAATATATGTTTAAAAAAGCTGTGTAAAATTAAATTGAACTATTATCAATAATGATTAACTCTAAGTGACCAAATCAGAGTGTTTATTCTTCTCTCGGCGGAACTTTTAGATTGTTTGGGGAGTGAAGTGAACCAGTGTCGTGTCAGGCACCTACTTCTACCCCACAACTGTTCCCATTCCTGTCGAATATTCTCCTTAAGGGCTGCGATTGTATGAGGCTTGTTGACATAAACCCGCGTCTTCAAGTAGCCGCAGAGAAAGAAGTCGGGAATGGTTAAATCGGGCGATCTTGCTGGCCATACCAAATCGCCAAAACGGGAGATTACGCGACCAAGAAATGCTTTCTTCACAATATCCATTGTGGCTCGTGCTGTGTGCACGGTGGCACCGTCTTGTTGAAACCACGCGTTCACCAAGCCCCGCTCATGCAGTTCCGACAATAAAAAAAAGATTTTGAGTGATGGAAATCTTTATTTGGATCTTTATAATTTTTCCTGTTAAGTGGAAAAGATGATATCCGTCAAGTGGCTGCCGCCAGTGTTGATACACATTTGTACACGTTATATTGCATTTTCCATGTCTTTCCGCAAGATTTCCGGTGATAATTGTTCATAATACTGTCGAATATTCTCCTTAAGGGCTGCGATTGTCTGAGGCTTGTTGGCATAAACCCGCGACTTCAAGCAGCTCCAAAGAAAGAAGTCTGGGATGGTCAAATCGGGCGATCATGCTGGCCATGCCAAACCACCAAAACGGGAGATTACGCGACCAGGAAACGCCTCCTTCACAATATCCATTGTGGTTCATGCTGTGTGCACGGTTGCACCGTCTTGTTGAAACCACATGTTCACCAAGCCCCGCTCATCCAATTCCCGCAGTAAGAAGTCGTTAATTGTGGCCCTGTAGCGTTCGCAAGTAACAGTGACCGTATTGCCGATGGCGTCCTCAAAAAAAGACGGCCCAATCACTCCTCCCGCGTGAACGCCGCACCACACAGCGGCTTTGAGTGGATGTAATAGCTCTTCGTGCATCACACGCGGTTTTTCAGTGCCCCAGATTTGAAGATTTTGCTTATTGTCGTAATCGCTTAAGTGGAAATGCGCCTCCTCGCTCATGATGACCTTTGACACAAAATCGTCCTCTTCGTTGTTGAGATTAAGGATGGCTTGACAGTAATTCACACGCGCTCCATTGCTTATCTTTTTGTATACTGCTAGACAGCTAGTTCACAAATGTCAAATATGATTGACGTACGACACCATTTGTAAAAATTATAACATCTTACGGTGGGCTGATTAATTTTGCGCCACCCTGTATATGTATTAAGGTACAATTAAAAAAAAAATTGGCGGCACACGACCGTTGTCAAACAAACGTGTTTTTAAAAAGTTGCTTCGGAGCTTATAAAATATCTTGAAGAGTTTTGATCCTACAAAAAAGAAAAAAAAAATCTTCTTAAAGTATAAGGTTTCTACGACCGTCTGTATCGCGCCTGGTTTATATAACGTTCGAACATTCCACGTGCCAACGCGTATATCCCGCTTTTTACGTTTTTCCCTACGTCTTCTTTTTGCCGAGTCGGTGTTTTCCTGATGATTTGTTCCCTTATGGTAGTGTTGGCTCATCACACCTACGCCTACCGGGTTTTTTGTGAGATTGTTTTGTTATGGTCAAGCGTGGAAGGAGAGTGCCCAGGACAGGGAACGATGGCGAAGCCGAGTCGGTGAGGTCATGAACTTCCGGGTTCTTACAGGCCAATAAATAATAATAATATAATAAAGTATAAGGTTGGCAACTAATTAATTGCCGATTTTTTCAGATATATAAAACAGATATTTTAGATACAACGAATGAACTTTAATCAGTGATATATTTTCCATTTTGTTTGATGACTTTTTGTCATCTTTCGGGCAACTTCATAATTCCACGTTCGTAGAACTTATGATCTTCATGGGCAAAAAAACTGAATCAAGTGCGATTTCATAGCGTCATCATCATTGAAAGTTTTACCATCCGAAGAGTTTTGCAAAGATCGAAATAAATGGTAATCTGATAAAGCAAGGTCAGGGCTGTATATGTGTCTTTGTGGATATCATTACGCGGAAACCTGGTACTCGCAACGACCAAGTTCTTTGAGGTTGCCAGTTCGATGACTCTTAGTCCCTTGTCATTAGTGTTCTCATGCAAACTGTGGGAACATGCGTAATGCCTGAAAACCGTCCCCCGATCTATTTTCGCATTCAAATCACAAATCAGTATCTTGGGCAGGCATTGAGGGCCCGTTCGACGTTCTCGTAGAAATCTTCTTTTTCGTCGTCAGGGAACTCCTCTGTAGGTCCGTGAACGTTTATGAGGTTTATGTTCTTAAACTTGCACTTACACGTGAAGAGTGCACAGCCTTTCGTCTATTGCATTAAAGCCGAAAATGGCAGGTTTCAGTTTTTGGCTGACTAGAAACCCTACCCCGAGCACATGGTGTTTTGCATTACAGCTATAATAAATTTCATATTCGATTTTTTGAATAACACCACTCCCCGTCCATCTTATGTCTTGTGATACTATTATGTCACCCTTATATTCAGTCAGGGCATCGGCTACCTGCTGTGCAGCTCGAGCTCTGTATAGTGAGCGGAGGTTCCCTGAGAGAAAATTCTCATATCGTTTAGCCATTTACGTTTCCGTGGTCGTCGTCGTGTGTCCGGTCCATATCCGAGGCTTGATAAATTTGCCATAATAGTTTGTTTTTCTGGACAGGTTATTAGTCTTGTGCCAACCTTTCTGAGGATGTCGCTACATGCATTGGTTCACTACTTGGCGGGTGCCAAAGTAGCTACCCAGAGGTGTCACATGGGGACTTGGTTTGAACAGGGACAAAGATCGTCCTGCCCCCCCGGGTTGAAAGCCATTAGTGACTTTGCCCTGTATGTTCCCTCCCACCCCCCATTAAACTATACGCTTCGTGAAATGGTTGGGAGAAATCCTTGAACATCTTTCGGAGCTGGTCTGATGGACCGGTCGAAAAAAAAAAAACGGACTCAGCGCTATAGTTCGCCTTTCCTGGGAGAAGTAAATAAGAAAAATACCGGAAGCCGGAGCTTATTACGAGGGTTGCCGCATATGTTTCGGGATTTGGCAACCCTAGTGTTGCAATCCGGCAATTGACAGCTCTGTCGTAAAGTTGGACATTTTTGAGGTTATACGCACTCAGAACGTTTTGACATACGAGCGCTATTTGTGTTGTTTATCGTAACTTAAAAGATTCATCTCGGCCCAAAAATGGAATTAAATCGTCAACATTTTCGTGCGATTATTTTTTACAACTTTCGGCGTGGATTAACTCAGCAACAGTGCATGGATGAACTTAATTCAATTTTTGGCGATGAAGCTCCATCAAGGACCAGTGTTTATCGATGGTATGGTGAATTCAATCGTGGTCGTAGTTCACTCCAAGATGAATTTCGTGAAGGTCGTCCAAAATCAGTTGTTGTTCCGAAAACCATTGATGCTGTGCGCGAACTGATATTGGAAGATCGTCATGTGACCTATCGTGAGATTGAGACAACCTTAGGCGTTAGTGGGACCAGCATACATTCAATATTGCATAAACATTTGACTGTCAAAAAAATTTGTTCGCGTTCGGATCCCACACAATTTGTCAATCGCCCAAAAAAGGGCTCGTGTCAATTGGTCGAAAGAAATGCTCAAAAAATACGGTCGCGGTGCTTCTAAACACGTCTATGACATCGTGACAGGCGATGAATCGTGGATTTACGCGTATGAGCCCGAAAGTAAACAGCAGTCGACTGTCTGGGTGTTTCAAGATGAGCCAAATCCAACAAAAGTTGTTCGCGCAGGAAGCACTTCCAAGCAAATGGTCACCTGTTTTTTCGGAAAAGCTGGACATGTCGCAACCGTACCACTAGAACAACGCAGAACAGTCAATTCTGAGTGGTACACAACCATTTGTTTGCCAGTTGTCTTCCAAGAAATCAGGAAAACCAACCGCCGAAGACGGATCACTCTTCACCACGACAATGCGAGCTGTCACACATCGGCTGCGACAACTGCATTTTTGAGCACCCAAAACATCGATTTGATGGATCATCCGCCGTATAGTCCTGACTTGGCACCGAATGACTTCTTTTTATTCCCGTACGTAAAAAACAAACTGAGAGGTCAACGTTTTTCGACACCTGAAGAAGCGGTTGCTGCATTCAGAATGCATGTGTTGGAGATACCTCAATCAGAGTGGCAAAGGTGCTTCGACAATTGGTTCAAACGCATGCAAAAGTGTATAGATCCTCATGGGGAATATTTTGAAAAACAATAAAGTGATTTTCGATGATCAATATTTGTTTTTGTTCTCTAATCCCGAAATATAAAAGGCAACCCTCGTATTCTACCCAAATATTTCCCGTGACTCTCATCAAAGAGAGAATGTGCACCGGTTCATTTTAAAAATTAATTTCAGATATACAGATAAATACAGAAAATCCTTCTTTGGTCAGACCGGATGAGAGTTGAATACTGCGACTGATTATATGTTTTTTCGTGATTACAATCTTCAGTTGCATCTCTTCCTACTTTTCTTATCCCCTTCCTCTTCTTCGTACAGCAGTGTGCTTTGGTATGTCAGGGCTCTACTACTTCTCATTTCTGAGCGTTCTTCATTGATTAAAAATGGTTCAATTTGGATCAGTTCAATGCAAATAAAAATGTTTTGTTATTGCATTAGTTGGCTAATAGACTTGTGGCAGCTCTAGTAAGGAGCACAGCACCAAAAGAGTATCCAAAAATCCTCAGCGCTGTACAGCAGAGCATTAATGTAGCAAACTCAGCTATTGTAGCGAGTTGAGACATTCTCGTGCACACACGGCCGTGATTCTTCATTGCTTCAATAAGCGCTATATACTAACTATGCATTAATTTCAAACTGTGACGCCTTGCAAAATCTGTAATACAGTTTAGGAGGTATTTTTACTACCCTTCACTGCAGTTGCATTTTAACGGCCTAATTGATTTGTGAATTGTACAATTTCAAGGTTTACTTTTAAAGTTAGGGTAAGTTAACATATTGTGTTTTTCACTAAGCATAGTAGGGCAAGAATCTGTACCCATCAGTAAACATTATTACATATACAACTGTGTTTTTGTTATCCCTACTAACCATTGAACCAAAATTATGCTTAATGTACAGCACAAGACCTTCTCAAAAACATTACTGGTTCTGTAAGTTGCTACCATTTGACAGTTATTATTAGTAAGTTAAGCCACGGCACCAAATCGCCAAATGACCCTACTACGCACAGTTGCACGCAAGCGGTATTGAAATAACCAATGAAGATAACTAAAAACTAAAAACAAAATGATAGATAAATATCTGACGAGAATGATTAAAATATCTAATTTGGTTAATCTATTTATTATTTTTAAAGTACCTTAAAAACTGACAAACCAAAACAAATAATTACGCAAGAGAGGATTCAAATACTTCACTCAATACACTATAAATGTATCGCGATTTCTTAAGAATTTTTACTTTAAATTAACCACCATCCGACGAATACGTCTTCCTGACCGTTGCAAGTTCTGGCACGGTCTCAATTTCTAATTTTATAAGATACAATCAGCTATAAATAGTATCCTTGGGGCGTGCAGCAATAATCACCGAAATGGCAACATGCACACCCAAGAGCCATTAAACTCACAATCGTAACTTTCAGATTCTAAATCGAGTCTTCCATTCTTATGGCCATAACGAACGCCAGTTCGAACTACAACCAGAGAAGGATTGTAAAATCCTACCCAAAGAAGTGCGGAATATTTTTATAGGAACTGTTTCACAATCTATACGAAGTGATAATGGCGCATCTGATATGATTTACGATGTGGTCTGGGTCAATGCTCTATTTATATAAAAAAAAACTGATAATAAATAAATAATTCGCTGATGACGAGTCGCTATTAGATTAGAAAATCTTCAGAATTCCAGAGAAAACATGAAAGCCAAAAAGATTTCGATTAATTGGTTGGTTTAGTTGCGTGTTCAACGAAATAGACTGGCTATCAGTGCAATCAATGTTACTTATAAGACATTGGACTAGCAAAGCCTCTCAGATCATGCAACAATTTTATCTAATCCACTTATTCAACTAATGTTCTTCATCGCCATCCCATTCTGGATGATTCAACACCCATATTGAGCGTCATCGCCTGCTGACGAATTGTACCGCCCGATTGTGCATGAAATTTTCCCAACATCTGTGAAATTTAACTTTTGAGTTATTTATGATACGAGCGATTATCTTAATCTTGAGAGAGTATTAATTTGATAAATAAAAAATAACGAAATAAAAATAAATATTCGGACTTCGAGACTCGCTGGTATTACACTACCCGTGCTGCAAGCGGAGTGATTGAGAAATGATTGGACATGTCATCACCGTATTTCGTTAATGAACCATATCAAATAGCTGCAGAACTCGTTTGGTGTCTTTAATATTGTTGTAGGGAATTAGTCAAAACAACCAGCTAAACTGCATCGAGTGTCATTAATTTTTTTTTAACCAAAGGAAATCAATTTGCAGCGGAAATTAACAATTTCGGGCTCGTCACTGCATAAAATATAAGTTTATTGGAAAAATAATGACAGCAATATTCTTAATATATTTTTAGAACAGTGAATATCATTCGACGATGTTGTCAACTGGGTCTAATGAGTGTAGATCAGTAAGTTCGACACTTTTTTCTTACCTCGGATTATAAGTTGAAAAGCTCAACAATGGACAGTACTTAATGAACATTTTTTGGTAATTGACGGAAGTAGTGTTTACCTTTATGTTACAAGGGGGACAGTTTCAAAAAGCAGACACTTATTGATCCACACTGGAGTATATCCTAATTAGATTACATCTAACTTAATAGATTATATACTTAAATTTATTAATTTAATTATTTATTTTAATTTCTAGCAAAATGCTCAAATTTTAGCTTATTATAATGGGAGTATACCCGCCGGTCACGCGGGAGACCGGGGTTCGATTCCCCGTCGGGGAGCCTCTGGCGCCCGGAAAAAACAAATCATTATGGAAAATTTAACAAGCCTCAGGACTAGGTAAATAAGGCCAAGACCGGTTCCCGGTTGAGTCCCCTCCGTTTTATATCAAAAGCGGGAAAGCTGTGGAACTCCCTCCTCGCGCGAGTGTGTCCGGAGCGTTAAAACCTGCAACTGTTCAAGAAGAACTGCAAAGGTTATTTGGTGGCATCTCGGTCGCCGTGTTGGCGCTATAGGTTCGCCTCTTCTGAGAGAAGTATGTAAAAAAAATTGAGAATTTATTGTGAAAGCCCAGCAGCTTATGTTTTATTGAAAATATTGTCCATTGCTGGCCACTACCTTTTCTATCTTCCTGGCACTACACAGATACTGCGTTAGAAGAACGCTTCATCTTTTGAGGGTATTCTTGATCGAATCAATTTTTGGTATTTTCATATGAATGCGCTGCTCAACCACCAAACCACGAAACAAGTGGTAGTGAGAGGCTGCTGAATACGGCGGGTGAGATAAACTGCCCAATAGGTTTTGAGCGGTCTTGTAACATGTGGACGAGGATTATCATTTTGTTCTACCGGAAGTATGGTAATAGTTGGTTCGTTTTTCCCTGAGTTTTCCAGTCAATTTTGTCATCATCATCAGCAATTCTGTTCGGCGGAAAGCCCCAGTAATGGTTTCGTTCGGTTGGAGCAACTTGTACTGCACAACACCAAGTGGTTCCTGCCAAATATACAACATCATCATCATCATCATCATCATCATCATCATCATCATCATCATCATCATCATCATCATCATCATCATCATCATCATCATCATCGGCACTACAACCGGGATCCGGCCTTGGCCTTATTTAGCAAGTCCAAAGGCTTATTAAATTTTCCATAATAATTTGTTTTTCCGGGCAAGGTTATTAGCCAAATATCCAGTATGAGATTTTTCCACGAATATTCAACTTGACCCTAGATGTTGAAGCATGGCCACGTTGGTCCTCAAGATTTTCTTTTCTTTGGGTTATCATAGTGGTGTTATCGACCGGGGGCAACAGCATGGCACTTGATTTAGGAAGGTATATGCTTGGTACTCATCGTTCGTCGATGTTCTCTTTATTCACTGGTAAATGTTCACTTTATTCATCGCCGTCGTTAATTTTTTTTCTCGATAACTTGTATGCAAAGGTCCGAAAATAAAATAGTTTTCTTCTGGTGTGTGACGATAATGAGGTAGTTTTGAAAACAGTATGCCCTTTAGACATGTAAACATCCCTTCTTCTGGGGTTTAGACGGTTACAGGGTAGCTGTGCAAGCAGTATGTGCTTTGGATACCTTAATATTTTGGCAATAAAGTGCCTAAGTGATGCATTCGACGGCTTCTACAACTCCAACCTAAAAATAGACAAAATTTCACACTTCGAGAGCAGTCTTAAGGGGCAGTCTGGTCTTTTTGGGCATATTTTTAAGAAAAGTTTATTTTGACAATCCGCTAATTTTATACATTAATGTATACATATTCCTAGTATACAAAGATATTTTTAAATTATTTTTCAATGACATGACGGAGATAGGGCAAACTGAGGGGGCAACCTTGTTTAAAACTGCTTGACATGATTTCTCAGCTCTGGAATATCTGAAACAAAAAATTAAAAGTTGTTTTAATATGAATTTTGAATTTCTTGTAAGTTACTCGCTATGTCTGTAAAATTATTAAGTATTTAAAAAAAACAAAACAAAATGGCGGAGTTTTGAATTTGTTGGCTATTTTTTATGTCAGGTCGCATCAAAAAAAGGTATATTTATAATTTTACTGCTAGATATAAGTACACATGAGTAGAATACTTGCGGAAATTTCAGCCCGAATAGTTTTTTTTTTGTAATCACGCCAGGGAGGTCGAAAACGTTGTTTCGAGAAAAACATGTTTGAAGATTTTTTGTTAGAATTTTGCGGAAAATTCAAAACAAATTATTCTTACCCTCAATCACCGATGCCTGCTCCATACATTAGTCCTTCCTGCTCATCGTAAAAATCATTTTCTATTATATAAAACATCTTTTGTAAGAAAATCGATTTAAGTGCATTGATAGACTCGGTTCTCTCCACCAAAGAACGCTTACCATCACGGTCATTACAAAACAATTGTCAAACAAGGTAACGAATCCCTTAACTCACTAACACTCGAGTTATTTAACTCCAACCGTTAAAATATTGATAAATGCCTACAATCGACGTCCAAACAAACGCCTGTTCATTAATATAGAAATATGTGTTTCGATCCCGGGTGCACTTCTAAAGAGATAAGCTTCCGGTTGTATAAATCAAACAATACAATACACATCAAATTAATCCACGTGTTCCCCAAGGTTCTGTACTTCCACCCACTCTCTTCCTTATCCTTATAAATGATCTCTTGTCCATTACCCCCAACCCAATTTACTCGTTTGCTGATGATAGCTCGTTGAGTTTCTCATATTCATCCGAACATTCCCGACCAAACTCTTCGAACCTCATTGCTAATCAGCAGGTTATGCTTAATACATTGAATTCAGACCTCAACGAGATATATCAATAGCGATTATCTAACCGAGTAGAGTTCAATCCCCTAAAAACTCAGTGATGTCTCCTGTCGTCGAACGCGAACTCTCCTCAAGTAAATATACTGCCCATGAATGGCACGTCCATCGACGAAGCCAAAGAACTATCAATCCTCGTCACTCGAATTAATTCGACTCTTAATTGAAGCCACTAAATATTTGAAGCTGCGAAAAGTGCGCCAAATATATGGGGTTCAGTTTGCCTAAAGCGGACACGGCGATGTTCGACTCGTGTTTATGTCACGATACATTCCCACAGACCGTGACGCCGAACAATTTCAAACTTTCCCCAGATTCGAGGGCCTGGCCATTCATCATCAGCTGTGGGACCGATGATCCAATTTTCTTTGTGAATGTTGTATACTGCGTCTTGGTTGCATTGAAGTCGACGAGATTGGCCTTTCTCCACTGCAGGACTTTGTCCATATACGGATTCAGAGAGTCGATCTGACTACATCTCAGACGGTGCGACGTTGATGTACTAATCGATCACTCGAAAAAGAGGAAACAAGGGTATTACCATCCGCAAAACAGAACACTTGATTATCTGTTGACTCCAACAAATCATTCATGTCAAACAAAAATAAGGTTGGGGCCAAAATAGAACCTTGAGGCACCCCGGAATTAACAGGATACAGATCCGAAAAACTCGCCGTCTACAACAACCCAGATCGATCTATTTTCGAGGAAGCTCTTCGTCGAGTCGCAAAGCCGCTGGGATAGTCCATATGAACAAAGCTTGCTCAGCAATGCCTCGTGCCACACGCGGTCAAAAGCTTTAGAGATGTCCAATGCGACTGTCCTTGACTCACCATGCCCCTCAATCGCAGATGTTCATATATCGGTTATATGGGTCAAAAGATCTCCCGCGGACCGCCTGCCACGGAATCCGTATTGAGGATCATTCAGAAGTCGAATGCACTCCACATACTTAATTAACTCGGCATTGATGAGTTTTTCCATCACCTTAGATAAAATAGACTGTAATGCTATTCACTGAAAATTTTGTGGGAGGCACTTTGTCCCCTTCTTTGAGATTGGCTGAACTCGTGGCACCTTCCAGCAGATAGGAAATGTCGTCCGTGCAAAAGATAGGCGGAAGAGCCTACCAAGAACCGGCGTAATTTTTTTTTTTTTTTTTTTTTATATTAAACTTCTCTCGGGAGAGGCGAACATATAGCGCCGAGTGGGCGCACCGAGATGCCATCAAATAACTGTTGCAGTTCTTTTTGAGCAATTGCAGATTGCAACGCTCTAGGAACACTCACGAGGGGAGAGAGTTCCACAACTTACCCGCTCTGTAACGGAACGAGTTCTGATGCGGGGATGTTCGCGCCGTCGGGAGATGAACCACAAACGGGTCCGATCCGTCGGATTGTCTTGTCGAGCGCATATAAACCGAATTGCTGGAACAATACCACGAATCTCCGAAGAACAGTACGCGTGATAATATCTGTAAAACAGACAGAGGTCGGCTACGCGCCTTCGATGTGATAGCGACTGTAGCCCCGACGTCAACGCCGAGCCCCCGATCAGGCGGATCGCTCGTCTCTGCATGCCATCAAATAGGTCGAGGGTATGTTTAGGAGCAGAACTCCAAACATGGGAGCAATATTCGAGCGCGGGTCTAATTTGGGATTTATATAGGAGAAGAAGTTGGGCAGGAGTAGAATATATCTTGGCTCTAAAAAGATAACTCAGTTTTCCTGAGGCTGACCTGGCGATACTCGCCACGTGTTTATGCCATGATACATTCCCACAGACTGTGACGCCGAGCAATCTCAAACTTTCCCCAGCCTCGAGGGCCCGGCCATTCATCATCAGCTGTGGAACCGATAATCCACTTTTCTTTGTGAATGTTGTATATTGTTTCTTCGCTGCATTGAAGTCGACGAGATTGGCCCTACCCCACTGCAGGATCCGATCTAGATCCTGATTCGGAGAGTAAATCTGTATACATCTCAGCTGATGCGACGCAGATGCATCAATCGGCCGAACACTCGAGAAGGAGGAAACAAGCGTACTATCATCCGCAAAACTGAACACTTTGTTATCTGTTGTCTCCAACAAATCATTTATGTGAAGCAAGAACAAGTTTGGAGCCAAATTGAACCTTGGGGCATCCGAACACTCGCCGTCCACAACAACCCGGATCGATCGATTTTCGAGGTAGCTTCTCGTCCAGTCGCAAAGCTGTTGGGAAAGTCCATATGAACGAAGTTTGCTCAGCAATGCCCCGTGCCAGACGCGGTCAAAAGCCTTGGAGATATCCAACGCGACCGCCCTTGACTCACCATGCCGTTCAATCGCAGAATATAAGTGTCAAAAGGTCTCCCGTGGACCGCCTGCCATGGAATCCGTATTTACAGTCATTTAGAAGTCCGTTGCACTCCAAATACTTAACCAACTCAGTATTGATGATTTTTTCCATTACCTTAGATAAAATAGACAGTAATGCTATCGGACGGTAATTTTGTGGGAGACACTTTTTTCCCGTCTTTGGGATTGGCTGAACGCGAGCGATTTTCCAGCATGGAGGAAAGGTCCTCCGTGCATAAGATAAGCGGAAGAGTCTGCCAAGAACCGGTGATAGTTCTGGAGCACAGTTCTTAAGGACTATTGCTGGTATTCCGTCCGGTTGCCTTCCTACAATCCAGTTCACGTAGAATGCGTTCAACAGTGCGCGGAAAATAAATCCGCGAACACATTAGCTTTATCCTTTAAATTCGTGACTAACGTCCCGCTGTCTGTCACCAACGGGGGGGAAGGGGAGGAAGCGAAGCTACCGCTGACAGCTTTTTCCATTGACCAGAAGGAGCGCGAACCAGTTGGGCACCGAAGGAGCTTATTGATCACCCTGTCGTTGTGACCCTTCTTCGCGGTATCAATCGCCTGGTTGGACGCGTTTCTGATTCTAACAAAATTTGTTCTGTTAACATTGGTGGAATTGGAGAGCCATTCCTTAAAAGGTCTATTTTTTGCCGCTGTAATCAGCTCGCATTTTTTATCAAACCAAGGTTTATCAGACGAACTTCGTTTGATGGAATGTGGAATATACATCTCCATCCCCAGAACAATAATCTTTGACACCGACTCCGCACAAGCATTAACATCGGAGTTTCCGAAGCACACCTCGGACCATGGAAAGGATGCGAAGAAATCTCGCAAATCGTCCCAGTTAGCAGCTCCATACTTCCATACATGACGAAGCTGCCTAGGCCGGTTATTCGCTTAATATGCAAGTGCTTGCGCGACCGATACCAAGCAGTGATCTGAGTTTCCCAATGGCACAGAAACCCCTACGGTATAAATACTCGGTTCGAATGTCAAAAACAGATCCAGGGTGTTCGCATAATCGCCTCGGGCATCCGACACTCGCGTTGGCTCCCCCACTAGTTGAGTCAAGTTGTAACATACAGCAAACATCTCCGCCAGCCTCCCAGCTTCGTCGGAATTGTTAGAATGTAACAACCAACCGGAATTGTGCACATTAAAATAGCCAAGGACAACAATTTCAGAAGCTGAAAGATGTTCGAAAAATGTCGCCGATCGATCTTCATTCGGGGAGCGGTAAAGACAACAAAGAAATTTAACAGAATTCCTCAGCAAGACTCTCAACCATATGATGTCCATATTATTGGGTTCCAACGCCTCCATCCTCTGCCAAGCCATATCAGACCGTGCGAAGACGCAGACTCCGCCCTTAAAACGGAATCTCGAATGTAAGTCGTATCCTGAGCAACGAAGATATGTCGAATCAGTTGACGAATCGACCTGGGTCTCAGTTAGGGCAAGGATATCAGGTTTCGTTGTTTGCAAATATTGGTGGACGGCATTTACATTAGTATTGGTGAAACCGATGCCCCTGATGTTACAAAATGCCGTCACCAGTCGAACGTGGGCCGAGCCTCGAGAGCTAGCCCAGTCCGGGCCATCAGACACACACCCGAAACACCGTCGAAGATTTCTCTCGGCGATATCGCGGAATGTACAGCGTGACGGGGTGGTATCTCACTTTGGGACCAACTACTACCTAAATCAACCTTTTCTCGAACCGATCCATCACCCAGCTCCAAAAGATGGTCAGGGATTTCTCCTTACCATTTCACGGAGCTTATAGTTTTATGAGTTTGTGTTTCACCGGACGACATGGTGTTGGGACCCCACCTACCACTGACTTAATTACGTATGAATGCCCTTATACACCTATGTTGGTAATTATTGTTTATTTCTTATAGTATATTCCTGTTTTTTTCAGAAGACCTGTGGTTAAGTGCCATCGCCTCAGTATTTTTATTTCATACAACACATATTTAGTATGAGACTTTCGCTGTAGTTTGGTGATGTGTTCTATAATGTTTGCTTTAATAAAACAAGGCGATATTAATTATATCCCAATGTTAACAATCTACATCATGCTCGAAGTACCATATAAAACAATTTATTTCGACAGGCGATATTGTGAGAAAAATCGTTCCCCCAGAGTAGGGAACACAATGCCTTTGTTGTTTTAATATATGCAAGAAAACGCATGTGCCCTGTTGCGCATTTTACTCCGCTTCTCCGTCAATTCAAACAAACAAACCAATCAACGCAAATATAATGTACAAAATCAACAAAACACAGTCGTCGCCTTAAGAAGAGCAACAGGCATGAGCTGCACTTGAGTTTCCTCACGGGGCACATCTTTGTAAAATACAATTTTGATACTTTGTTGCTCACTTTAGCAGAAGTCACGAGCGAAACTCGTGGAGTTCATCAACAACTTTTTATTTATTTATACGGCGCTCGTCTTTCTTTTCTCCTCATATTTTTTTGCCACATTCTTTGCTGGTTTATTGTTGAAGATGGGCTTGAGTGGAATTTGCTGAGATTATGAGGTCATGCTGACCCTCATTTCAGCTCTCTTTTCGGTTTCCTTTCCTTTTGCTTATCCAACTTTTTGCCATTCCCAAGAACTGACTGTGCAAAAAATGTGGCGGTATTAAAACGAAAATCCACTGACGGTTGAGGAATAGCCCTGTGATTAATATACTTTAAAGGAATTATAAAGAGTAGTAT